>MU826826.1:5619698-6359698 GCA_029204205.1 Desmophyllum pertusum | reverse complement strand
GTCCAAGATATCTCAACAGCTGTTTCCATACAAAGCATTGTTGTTATCACACTGGATAGGTACATTGGAGTGGTTTCGCCCTTTCGCGAGCCCATTATAACCCGAAACGACGCAAATTTGTTATTACACTGATATGGTTGTTATCGATGGGTCTACACGGGATTTATTTCTACATGGCGCGCCTTGGACGAGTGCATGGAATAAGTATTTGTTTCTTTAGTTTTGAGCCAGCATTCGACACCATGCAGTCGCTAAGAATCAACTTTTTAATAATATCAGTGGTTTTGATCGCCATTCCTTTGACAGTCATAACTGTTCTGTATTCACTCATATTCAGGGCTTTGAAAAAGGAGAAACCCTTTGGGGAAAATCCTTCGTCTTCTTTGCTGAAAAGCCGGCGAAAAGAGAACATCAAAATCATCAGGAATATTCTAGCAATCATACTATTGTTTGTTATTTGCTTATTACCTGTTGATATATTTGGTTTTTTATATTTTTTTGTATGGCAAAAAAAAATTCCTTGCGGTATGGATAATTTGAGTTTCGCAGCCAAGTTCATATTTTACTCTAACGCGTCACTTAATCCGTGCATTTATTTCCTTCTAAATGACAGATATCGCCAGGGTCTGCGTAATATTTTAAAGAGCAATGAAAATTTACCTCGTAAGGGGGAGATAAATGATATCGAAATGAACCCATTGTAGTTTACATATAGCTGAGATTTTGACATTTTATCAACATCTGACACTGATTTCTAGGTTTTGACGTACGGTTCTTTTATGGTTTTGTTTTGGCTCATTTTCTGCCCATAAGTTGCGATTTGGGCAATTTGAGGTTTTCTGAAACGTGGGAAGCACAAGATAAGATTTTAAGCGTTCTCTGATTGGTCTAATGAGACGTAAATAAATATTGTAAAACCTATAATAAAACAATTGATCGTGCAAAGCTGTTCTTTTCCACATACCAATAACTTATATGCAAATCTCAATACAGTGCTTTGCAATAGCCCTTTTCACAGTTAACTTGTGATATTTGCATAACAATACAGTTGAACATAGAAGCGAGGCAATTTCGGGCACAAGCTACAAAACATCGCGTTTTTCTTGAGCTTCTTAAACCCTTTTAATATAAAAACAGTTTTAAAATGTAGAAGAACTACAATTCTTTTAGTTTACGTATTTTTTAGAAAAAATTGTAAAACGACTTTTCTCTATTAATAAAGAGTAGATTCGCATAAGCAACACCGAGATATTTACGGCAAACTTTAACCAAAAGAGTCCTAGATTTAGTTATTCTCTGTTTTAAAACTATTTTTATACTAACATAGTTCTGGGAACTCAAGAAAATCATGATGTTTTACAGCTTGTGCCCGAAATTGCCTCGCTTCTATGTTTAACTGTATTGTTATGCAAACATTTCAGGTTAACCGTGAAAAGGGCCATGTATTGTGAGATAACGCGTTTCAAAAATGTGACTGTCGCCAGGTCGGCGCGTCTGCAAATTGCACGAAAGTAAATATTCTCATTTTCTAGCTTTTAGCAAGATAAAAGGCCTTGGGATATGTCAATTCTATATTAACCCTATTCTGCCTGGGGGGATCACGTGACTTGCTGTTTCCATGGCAACCAAGTTTTGACAGGCCGTTTTACCCAAATTTGGTGTTTTCAGCTTAATTTTCAGTTCTCATGAGATTGATTTTTACGAAGAGTTTCTTCCAAATCTTTACATTTTTTGCATCCTTATAATTTGTTCGATTTTTGTAAATCAAATTTGGTGATTTTCTGACATTTGTTAACAATTTAGAAATCCAAGATGGCGCTCCAAGATGGCGGATATTGTTAAAGTATTACGTTATTTTGGCGCGATATGATATCATAATTGATTCGTGATTGTCACTAATATAAACAAGTTTGGATGCTTTATACACCACATAAGTTCGTTTTTATAGCATGAATACTTTTCGAAATATAGATCGTTTTACCCAAATTTAGTGGGGTTTTTTAGTTTAATTCATGAAATTTTCACTTTTTATCTTATTATCTTTATTTATTTATCAATCTTTGCCATTTTAGCATCTTTATATTTTTCTTGATTTTTTGAAATCAAATTTGTAGATTTTCTGACATTTCTGAACAATTTCGAAATCCAAGATTAAGGATCCAAGATGGCGGATTTTTTTAAACGTATGACGTCATTATGGCGTGTATGACGCCATAATTGACACGTAACTGTCACCAAAATAAACATTTTTGGATGCTTTACACGCCATATAAATTTCATTTTCATAGCATCAATACTTTTCGAGGTACATACGGGGAAACTTTCTCATCACCCAGAATGCTATTGTCTTTCGCGACATCTTCGGTTGGATGCGTAAATCCCAAGGTGCGATAAAGTTGACAATAGCGCTCTAATGAAAGACGGGCCGCGCTCTTTACAAAGCGTTTTGTCAACAAGTGTGCAACGAAATTTTTATTTGACTCGAATGGCTAACGCTCGAAACGTCAGCTTTTCCAAATCGGCGCCACGGTGTCTGACATAATCTGACATAATTTGAACAGGTGGTTTTAAAACCGTTGCTCAAAGAGCGAGCGAGCGCGCAGGCGAGCGAGCGCAATGCGCGGGTCGCCCACCGGCTGGTACTTTAAACTTTCGCTCTTTTAGGTCCGGTTCAAACGTCGCGCTATCGTCGTGTTGAACTCAACTGATCAATTAAGTTCGACATTAGCGCGACTGTAGCGCGACGTTTGAATCCGAAGTCGCGCCACAGTTGCGCTCATGTCGAACAGTTATATGAACGTTAGCGCGACTGTAGCTATAATTACAGATATAAGATAAAAAGAATAGATCGAATTAACAATATACTTAAGCTAAAAACTAACTATAATTACTTTGATAGAATAAAAATTAATACATATATACAATAAAGTTAATAAACTAGAAGAAATAGAAGGTAATTAGAATAAGGTGATCAAACAACAGCCTTTGCAAGTCTACGTTTCGTTTCCTTAGAGATATATCTAAACTGTTCCAAATGTCGAAGTTAATTGTTGTCCAGTGCCCCCATCTTGTACTTGCACTGGGCTTGCGAATGTTATGTCTGGATCTAGTATCATATCCATGGAAGTCTCTATTTAGATTTTTGTGAAAATAGATTATTCAGCGACTTATACGTAAATATGGCTCGATGTTCTGCTCTTCTGCGTAGTAAATTCTTCCAGGTAAGCCTTACCAGTGTGTCGGTTGCCGAGGTGGCAGGTCCAGTATCAGGTCCAGTATCATACGCGCTGCTTTGTTGTGCAAAACTTGAAGCTCTGACATTAAGGTGGTGTTCCCCAGATCACCCCAAATGTCACGATAATCAAAAACTGGTAAGATAAAGCTGTTAAAAAAAGTTACCCGAGCGCTCAGGGGTAAGCAGGACGTAATGGACTTCTTCAGGACTTCTTATTCATCTTAGAGCGAATATATCTTATAGCGGATATATCGTCCCATGTCAGATTATTATTAATAACAATACCCAAGTATGAAAAGAGCTGTACTTCCTCAAGAGGGACACCATCGGTAGAAATAACAATAGCAGTTATTACAGACGGTCAGCGGTTTGACATGCAAACGAGGCGAAAGGGTCAATCTGGTATTGTTTTCCATTTGACATGCAAACGAGGCGAAAGGGTCAATCTGGCATTGTATTGGCCCATTAGCCTCATTTGTAGGCTCGATTACCAGCCGCTGTTCGGGAAAACGAGCCAGAACGAAGACCGGACTCGAGAGAGCGGCGGAAATCGAGCCTAACTCGTTTGCATACTTTTTAAAAACAAAAGAATATTTGACTGCGGGCTCAACTGTAATAACAGTTATTGAGTTTATCTTACTAAGGCGGGAGTTACTACCAATTAATATAAATTTAGATTTCTTGATGTTTAAGGTAAGTTGATTAGCTTGCATCATCCAGTTACAGACCTTATTTTCTTCTAGATTTATATAGTTTTCAACAGTTTGGAGCGTGAAAAAGTTACTAATGTCAAGAACTTTCAACCTCTCAGGGTTCTCATCAGGACATGATAATGAATCTTATATTAGTTACTACGTTAAAAATGCTGGACAAGTAAAAAATAAAACGTGAACATTGATTCCCTAAGGTGCTGTCTAAATTGTCTTATTGTTTGAGTTTCTTAGGATAATAGTATTTAAGGACGGTGCCTCCTTTTGTTACTGCGCATGCGTTCTGCGCATAATTTCTCGCGTCATTAGCCGCATATACAGAACATTGCAGAATCTCTTTCAGGCTATGCTCGGCAGGGAAATTTATGGTTGTTTTCTTCATATAACTTACAAAAACGCGTGGTGACCCCTACTTTTTATGTTATAAAATGGATACGGTAAGCCTATTAAACATATGATTAATTTTTTGTTGTGTGCAAAAGTTATTTAGACTGTATTTTTGGTATACCAGAGGAGAGCTGTCAGGGTTGATAATGGCTACGTTGCGATGATTTTTAATTAAAAAACACATAAACAGTAGTTGTTGTATTACCATTTGTTAAGTATTTTAAAGCTTTTTATATTTATTGTTGCTTTTGTGTATGTCAAGGCAAATTCAAAGGGAATCTGCGAAACAAATATTTTTCTTTTTTTTCCAAGAAAACGCTATTTCAGCATTTGTTTCCAGATTAAAGCTTGATTATCTCTTGAAAATGCGTGGTTACCCCCAATTTTCTTTTTGGATTCCAATAGCCCTTGCTAAGATCGGCTTTTCCCGTATAGTCATAAACCGCGCAAAAATACTTTGGTATTAGGAGGCACCGTCCTTAATTAGGATATGTACACAGTTCTATTCTTACGCTCTGGTGATTCGTCTTTGTGTATTTGTGTATATATACAAGATATAAAATAATAACGTTTTGATGCTTGGCGAATCGTGCCAGTATGTCACTCCGGTCTCAAAAATAACTTTGTTGCTCCGCAACTCATTGTGCTGCTCCTCGTTGGATCCTGGTCCGGGGGACGGCTCCCTGCAAATATTCCAGATTACTGTTCATCTGGAGTTGCTCCATTCCCGGGACTTTTGGTAGTCCCGTCACGATGTTGACAGAGTTACAGACTGGTTTAGATCATAGTTTATCTTGGATTCAACTTCAGAGACAGATCTAGAAGCAAAATACAGAACAGTGTCATCAACGTTTAGGGTAACATTGCAGTGTTGAAGTACATCAGGCAGATCATTCATGTAGATGATAAATAACAGTGGGCCTAGAATAGAAACTTGAGCCACGGGTGACGCCAATAGAGATGGAAGCTGGATCTGATTGAGTGTTGTTACAGCAAGTGACCTGAGTCCTGTTCGATAGGAACGACTCAAACCCAATCTCGTTCCCAGAGTCCTCGTTACCCTTGTCCAGCGGTGGAGCGGCCAACAAGGACCTCTGGGATAGAGTGATCCGCCTGACTTGCGCAGTAAGACCGAAAGTCCAAGAATCTTGGCGTCCGTTAGTTGAAACATGAGGTCGAACACATGCGCAGTAGAGCCGGAAGTCCTAGAATCCGGACATGGCGGATCGCTTTGTCCCAGAGGTCCTTGTTGGCCGCTCCACCGCTGGACAAGGGTAACGAGGACTCTGGGAACGAGATTGGCTCAAACCATTGACGAGCAGCGCCCATTCTCGTTCCCAGATCCTCTGTTTCTTTTGGTCACGTGGTTGGCGAAGCAGAGGCCCTGGTCTCAGCCGTTACCGGATGTCCGAAAATTCCGGACATCCATTCATTAATTCGTGTTGCGCATTCACTTTTTATCAGCCAATGAAAAAATTCGATTTTTTCCTTGTGACCAGGGCTACTCGTTTCAGGCGCAAAGGAAAAAAACGAGGAGCTCTGGGAACGAGGATGAGCGGCGCCATCCACACCAAAGGCTTAGAGCTTGCGTAATAAGAATGTAACTGGAGTATGAATCCCAAGAGATCATCCTCTCTTCTGTAACCAAAAAATACCACATAAAGCATCTCTTACTAAGAACATACATAACCCAAAAAATAACAGAGAAAATTTATGATCCCAAAGACTGAAAATGCTAATAATTCTGTTTTGCTTCCAGCAGTAAATTAAAAATTCGTTTTTAACAACAAATTAAAGGACCTCACGGGATTTCTAAAGAATCTGGGATATCGATTCTAACTATAACTATGTTTTTCGATTTTTTAAGTAATCAAAGTGAAACATACCTTAATTTTTTTTTTTTTTCGAAAAAAACTGAAGACAGCTACTTGTTTTGTTTATCTTTTGTGCGTTTTTTTGATTTTACATAAGAATAATTTCTACTTAAACTTAAAGGAGCTACGCCACAGATGGCACATCTTAAGTTCGCCGTTCGCAATCCGTCTTAATCTTCTCCATCCTCGACCATCCTTGTTCCTGTTTGGTTTATTATCACCTCTTTGGTGTTTTTCTATCTTATTAAACCACTATTTGAGGCTTTCTTCAGTTTGAAAGTGATTTTGCACTTACGTAAAAATGACTTAAAATATCGTGACATAGCTCCTTTAAAAAGCCGCTACTTTTTTAACAAAAGTTTCAGCTAACAAACAGCATGGAGCAAGGCTTTACTATTTTTTTCAAACAACTGTGTTGAACTACTACTGAAGACAATTTCGGTTTTAACGAAATGTGCGTGATGTGATCCAAAATAAAGTGCAGAAGCATTATCCACTTAGGTTCGACACATGAAAAAGTTCCTAGTTGTAAAGTGGATGGCTTTCACACCCTTAGAATTTTATGATGCGACGTAAGTTCTCAATCGAAAACAAGAGACCATTATACCCTTTCTCGTTTAAAAGCTGTCGTAAAGGTCAAGTGGATGTTTTTTGTGGATTGTAGTTAAAAAAATATATATAATTGGTGGTTTTGTCGGCAAGCATTTAGAGTGTTCGCTGCGGTCACTCTTGAGAGATACTATCAGCTCTCGAAGATAAAATTCGTATCCCCGCGCGGCAACCTCGTTCCCAGGGCTTTTCCCTTCTAAATTTTGCGGGTCGGGACCCGCAAAATTTAGAAGGGAAAAGCCCTGGGAACGAGGTTGCCCGCGCGGCTATTTAATATCCTCTATATACCAAGGCCTTCTTTTCTCTTGCTAAAAGCTGTCAAAACATTTGTTTTCGTGCCATTTCAGATGCGCCGACTTGGCGACAGTCACAATTTCAAAACGCGTTATCTCGTAATTTCAAAGCACTGTATTGAGATTTGCATAGAAATTATAGAAAATAATGAAGTGATGCCTCAAATGTGGAAACGAACAGCTTTGCACGATCAATTCGGTTTTATTATAGGTTTTAGAATATTTATTTGCGTCTCATTAGACCAATCAGAGTGCAGAGAGCGCTTAAAATCTTATCTTGCGCTTTCCTCCAAATTGCCCAAAGTCGCAATTTGGGGAAGAAAATGACATAAAAGAACCATACGTCAACATCGAGCCATCGCTTTTATTAATAAGTGTCAGATGCTGATAAAACGCTACTCAGAATCAGCTATATATCAACTACATTGACTTCCTTTCGATGTTATTTATCTCCTCCTCGCGAGGGTTTTAGAATATTTCGCAGACCATGGCGATATCTGTCATTTAGCAGGAAATAAATGCACGGATTTAGTGATGCGTTGGAGTAAAATATAAACTTGGCTGCGAAACTCAAATGGTCCATACCGCAAGGAATTTCCTTTTGCCATGCAAAGAGATATAGAAAACCTAAGATATCTATGGGTAATATGCAAATAACAAATAAAAATATGATGACTAGAATTTTCCTGATTATCTTAGCGTTCTCTTTTTGCCGGATTGTCAGCAATAAAGACGAAGATTTTTGCCAAAAGCGTTTTTGTTTTTTTAAAGCCCTGAATATCAGTGAATACAGAACAGTGATGACTGTCAACGGAATGGCGATCAAAACAACTGATATTATTATAAAGTTGATTCTCTGTGCACGTAGGTTGTCGAATGCCGGCTCAAAACTGAAGAAACAAACGTTGGTGTTATTGACGCGTTTATGGCGTATCGTGTAGAAATAAATCCCGTGTAGACCCATCGATATCAACCATATCAGTGCAATAACAATTTTGCGTCGTTTCGGAGTTATGATAGGCTTACGAAAGGGCGAAACCACTCCAATGTACCTATCCAGTGTGATAACAACAATGCTTTGTATGGAGACAGCTGTTGAGATGTCTTGGACGAAGTAAACAATTTTACAAAGGACTGCACCAGCTAAACCATCGATCAACCATCCGCGGAAACCGATAAAGATTTCGGTCAGTTCTCGTGGCACGGCAAATGCAGAAAGCAGTAAATCCGACACAGCCATGTTTGCGATTAAGTAGTTGGTAGTGGTTCGCATGTGCTTGTTTTTGGCAACGATAGCGATTACCGCCGCGTTTCCAAGGAGTGAAAGCAACATCACGACAGAATAACAGGTTGCTTTGATGGCCTTTATAGAGATGGGATCTTCCTTGGTGAAAGGAATACACTCAGTTTCGGTTGAGTTTGGTAGCGGTGAATATCCTAGCGAGCCGTTCATCGTGTTTGTCATTTGAGAGGCTTGAAGTTCAATGGAGTGAATGACCCTTCAAATTACAGTGAATACAGAAATCCATCTACAGTATTTCCGGGGAAAGGGGGGCCATACCCTCTCCCACGTAGGGTGTACGTGACCCCTCAGCGGGGCCCTATTTATACGATTTCATTGTAAGAATCAATTACCAATATTATCCTGACAAACATAAAAGCGCGTTAAATTAATCAAGGCTGTGATCAGAAACGCTAGTAACTGGCAGAAGCTTTAAGTGTGAGAAGAAAACAAAAATACATTTATTTAACTGTGCAGACGTTTGTATTGTTTTGTCACAACTATAAGGCGATCTTTGCTGACCATATTTAGAAATTCAACCGATTTAAAAAAAAAATCAGATATTATGATTGTGCCAAGTTTGACTGGGAAACGGCGCGAAATCTGCTTCAAACGATGCATTCAAATGCTGCAACATTTACAAACGTTTGTATGCTAGTGGCAACTCCTGCCACCAGTCATACAAAGGTCGATAAATTTGACGGTTTTCAAAAGAAAATATATCGTTCAATATTTAACATATTCCTCTCATATTTGCTACAGTTACTAAATTGCACAGTCTATTGTATCTATGACCATCTATAGGTTTGTCAGACTAAATGTTTAATATTTTTTGGTTAGTGTATTGTGATGAGGAGATAAAAGAAAGCCGACCGACGTGACAAAGATCGCCTTGATATAAACATCTGTAAAAGTTTTTTTCTTTAAATGCATTGTTTAAACAGGTCTACATCCTTGTCCTTTCAAATTTGACTTGATAATTAAATTTAATATTCTCTTTTAAATTGTAAAAGGAATCATTGACTTCACGAAGAGATGCACCAATTGCGCGAGAAAGCTCTCAATATTTTGGAAATTTTAAACAGGAATGCCATTACGGGAATAACATCCATCTCAACCACTTAAACACGAACTAAACTTTATGGCATAATGGCGATAATCAGTGACAATTAAGTTTTCAACACACATGTATTCAGCACTGTGACAGCTGATGAACTGTACACCAAATAGAAAACGTTTTTCCGTGTTTCCAGCAATTTCGACCTGAGTTCTCCCAAACATTCAGGAGTGTTACCATAACTCTATGGAAACACAGGGACAACGTTTTATATTGTTTTTATGAAATAAAAGAACGAAGCAATTCTCCATAGAGTTGTAGTAAATGGTTGAGCCAATCAGAGCGCGCGTAGTGTCTTATTTCAGTTCATGAACAGTATCCATGGAATCCTATCTAGTCACTACTGAAATATATTTTACAAATTAATTCATCACACATTCAATTATATTCAACAAGTCAGAAGTGATCCAAAAACCCTAGCGAGACAGAACACTATTCTGGGAGTCCTGTGCATATGTTGGAATTCCTGTTTTGTTTATCAGTATGCGGTGAAGATTTAAAATGTTTTAGCATTCTCGACCCCAGAGCCTTCGCGTTTTTTGACTGTGCGCAAGACGCAAAGGCTCTGGGGAACTCTACGCAAGCGTAGCCAAAATCTGGCTATGGACACAGCTGCAAAATGAGTGCGCGTGCGCCAACCTGCTCGCTCATTTCCATACAAACATAATGGCGGTAATTCAAAATTCCCGGTATTTGTTTTCATTTCGCGTGGATAAGGCCGTCACGGAACAGATAAGGTTTTTACCTTGAAAACAATTCCGAGAGAGACTCTTCTTTCACATATCTTTTTTAGCAAACTAATTATCTTTGCCACAATAGTGAATTTATCGCTCGAAGTCGAGCGATCGTAAGTGAAACACGAAAACATAGCTCAAAGAGTTCATGTTTCACTTACGATCGCTCGACTTCGAGCGATAAATTCACTATTGTGGCAAAGATAATTAGTTTGCTAAAAAAGATATGTGAAAGAAGAGTCTCTCTCGGAATTGTTTTCAAGGTAAAAACCTTATCTGTTCCGTGACGGCCTTATCCACGCGAAATGAAAACATATGCACGAGAGCACGCTAGAACGTTTAGTTTAATTAATTCAAATGATCTTTGAAGGCATTCTGCAGTTGTCCATGAAGGACACTCCTTCGTCCGTCGTTCATCATTAGCAATTTTATTGTGAACTTTATAGTGATAAGTTCGTTTTCATTTTGCTGTTCGTTGTAAAGACTGATTCTAGGACTGACTGTAATTATAATTTCTGCAGTGATTTGACGAAAACTCAATTGTAAGCCGTCAAGTGGGCTCATTTAAAACCGTCCAAATCCTCGATAAATAAAACAATTGCTTTTTCGCAGTTCATCCAAACAATTACGCGATCATATATAGGTTGGATAGATCAGAATTGCAGCAACGGCAAACGGTTCGTATTACACGGGTTTCGCTTATGGTTGTGTAGTTCTCGAAATTTTTCTTTTCCGCCCCGCATTCTCGATCCCAGAGCCTCCGCGTTTTTTTGACTGCGCAAGACGCGAAGGCTCTGGGGAACTCTACGCAAGCGTAGCCAAAATCTGGCTATGTTGACTTGACAGCGCATGCTCTACAATCCAAATCCAAAATGGCGGCTCTATTGTTGTTGTGGCGTGTCTCTCGGGATATGCACGAGAGCACGCAAGAACGCTTCGTTTAATTAATTCAAAAGATCTTTGAATGCATGCTATAGTTGTCCATGAAGGACACTCCTACGTCCGTCGTTTATCATTAGCCATTGTACTGTGAACTAAGGGTTACGTTCGCTTTCATTTTGCTGTCCGTTGTAAAGACTGATTCTAGGACATAATGTAATTATATTTTCTGCTGTGATTTGACGAAAACTCAATTGTAAGCTGTCAAGTGGGCGCATTTGAAACCGTCCAAATCCCTGATAAATAAAACAATTGCTTTTTCGCAGTTCATCCAAACAATTACATGCGATCATATTCTTGGTTTGCATCTGACGTCATCAAAATTCTAAAATTTAAACTGTTAATTCCACAAAGCTATTCTTTTCACATATTCTACACATACAAAACATTAATCTCTATGCAAAGTTTGGTATCGATTCATTGCTTCGTTTCGAAAATAAAGCATTTTGAAATTTGCGATGTCCCGGATGAACGTGTTTTTGAACTGTCTCAAAAACGGGTATTTTATGTCATTTTTAATTTTTATACGTGATAATAATTTAGAAGTGATATCTAAAGAGTTTTGAAGTGAAAGCTAATGATATTGATGGTAGAATCTACTCTACTTCGTGTACAGTTTTATGGCCGCCATATTGGTGTCCCAAAGAAGGGCACCAACATGGCGGCTGCATACTAAATACTGTAATTTTCTGAAAATTATTTTCGTAATAACTCGGTTATGAAAAACGATACAAAGCTATAATTTGGACAGAACGTTTCTTTCTGCCTGCTCTATAAGCTGTTAATTTTCTGATATTGTTCATGCAAGCGAACAGTCTTGGTAATATTGATGCAAACCACCAATAGGTTAGATAGATCAGAATTGCAGCAACGGCAAATGTTTACGTTCGTATAACACGGTTTTTCGGGGCTTCGCTTATGGTTGTGCAGTTCTCGAAACTTTTCTTTTCCGCGCCATTCTCAACCCCAGCCGCTGGGACTAAACTCGCGCTCAATTTTACGCGTGTAGCCGATTGACCAATCGGAAGCGTTTTTATTGTTTCAACCGAACGCCAATCTAAACAGGCTCTCTCACAGGGTTCCCCAGAGCTCTTCTCGCCGTCAGTCATGCGCAAAAGAGAAGAGCGCTGGGGTCGAGAATGTTCCGCCCCGCCATTCTCAACCCCAGCCGCAGGGACTGAACTCGCGCCCCAAGTTCAATTTTACGCGCGTAGCCGATTGACCAATCGGAAGCGTTTTTATTGTTTCAACCGAACGCCAATCTAAACAGGCTCTCTCACAGGGTTCCTCAGAGCTCTTCTCGCCGTCAGTCATGCGCAAAAGTGAAGAGCTCTGGGATCGAGAATGATGTTTTAGATGTCAGAATCCGCGCATGGGCATGCGGTCTACGATTTTGTGATGTCACCTACACAATCTCGACCCCAGAGCTCTTCTCTTTTGCGCATGACCGAGGGAGAGAAGAGCTCTGGGGAACCCGCGCTTGCGTAGTCAAGAAAAGCAGCGAAGGTCTGGGGTCGAGAATGGTCACCTACATTCAAGCGATTGTGTAACGTCACATTTATTCGCGTACCTCGTGCTTTGCACAGCTTGTACACAATGTACTTTCCATTTATCCTGGGGAGTACTCAACAAAGTTTTATACGGGGAGGCTCCGCCCCGAGGTCCAAAGCCTTACCTTTTTACATACCATTTTTGACAGAAAAGATAACTTTTTCATATACCTTCCGTAGAAAATTGTACCCCTTTTACATACCTACAGTGACAAAGGAAAAATAAAAAAGTGCTTTCGCTAACAATCGAGCGATTTTTACTAAACTTTTCACTTGAGTAACCCCTTAAAATACGTTGAACCTCTCTAATACGGACACCGAAGGGACGGAGCAGTGTCCGTATTAGAGAGGTGTCTGTATTAGAGAGGTGTCTGTATTAGAGAGGTGTCTGTATTAGAGAGGTCATGAATATGGCGTCACTTTAAAGGCTCCACTGACGATAAGAAATCGCGATGATAAATGGCGATAACATGTCGATAAACTGATTGAAAACAAATGCTACTTTTATTGTATGGACAATGGACAATTGATTAATTTTGATTTTTAACCACAAACAGGAAATTGTATTGAATACGAACTTTTATCGCTGTAGTGTCCGTTATAAAGAGGTTAAGTTTAAATATCAATTTGCTCACTGGGGCCGATATTTAGTGTCCGTTGTCCGTACTTGGTCACAGGAAAATGCCCATATATTCTTTATAAATAAAACCACTATAATCCGGACCCTCGAAATCCTCACCCTTTTATATACCTCCAGCGTGCTTTGGTTGAAAATCTCTTAAATCGAAGGTCCGCAATATGTATTTTTAGTATTATTTCATCGGTATTCTCTAGACAACCTAATGTTACAAAATTTCCTGGGGGGCATGCCCCCGGACCCCCTACAGAAGCTCGCGCCTTCGGCGCTCGTATAATCGCACCTTTGGCACTCTCACGCAACCCCCATTCAAAATCATGTCTACGATTCGGTTTTGGAATCGTCATTGTTGATCGAAGAGATGTCCTATAAATTCATTCATTGTAAACCAACAATCGCTTTCAGTTCTTGCTTACTAAGAGTCCAAATAATTCCTAAGGATTGCATGCAGCACATTTCAATAGTTAATGCAACATTCAGAGCATTCCTTGAATTGAAGGTCCTTGAACCAGTTGAACATCGCAATAATAACACTTTGCCTACTTTCGGCTGTTTGCGTAATCGCTTAGACTGACAAAATTGTTTCTACATTAGCACCATCGCCTGTTATTAGATCTTATAAAGGACAATCCTCATGTTGCCAGCAATCACTTTCATGATGAAATCCTCACCCAATTATTGTTACACTCTTTTTATTTTGTAAGAATCTTTTTTATAAGAATAATATTGAGGCTGAGATTGGCGAGATTTTAAGAATATGCTAAGAATATATCCAAGGGCTGAGATTTAGTTACGATTTTTTTTTTAATATGTACCATGCATACTTCTACCTTTTTCTTAAAGGGACACTGTCCCGGCGTATTTGCTCAAAACTGTTATAAATGCACAAAATGGTCCCTAAATCTGCGGGAAAAGAACTTAATAATCTCTGACTAAATGATAAAATTCCCTGCAACAAAATGTTTGCAAAATTTTAAAGATTTCCTGCCAAACTTGAAACTTGAAAAAACTTGAAAAAATGAGGACAGTGTCCCTTTAAGTCAAAACGAGTTTTAAACAAAACGATAAAAACGTGCACAGCTCAGGTCGTATTATTTTACTGAAATACTATACTTTTGATGACTTTGTAATCTAAGAATGTATTAAGAATATTTTCAGCCTAAAATCGGCAGACAAATAAGAATATTCAGCCTGGGCATGAAAATATACATTCTTACAAACAAAAAAACAGACCAAAGAACTACAGTACTCGTGTGTCTGCCTACCTTACCCTCCAGTCCAGTCAACTCCAGTTTCATTTTTATTTGCAGCAATGTTTTTTCATTTGCAGAAACTATTTTATTTGCTGCATTTTTTTTATTTGCAACATTTTTAACAAATAAAGAAGCCAAAACCATGTATTATACTGTCATAAAACACGACGGGAATTTGAGAACACGAGAGACATTTAGAAAACACGAGCCGCAGGCGAGTGTTTTCTATATTTCTCAAGTGTTCTCAAATTCCCGGAGTGTTTTATGATAGTATAATACATGGTTTTGGCTTCTTTATGTGCTTTAAAATATAGATTTACGCGCGAGAAACGATAAAACACGCTTTAATTCTATGATTTATACTCTGATAAAACATGGTTTTTAACCAATCAGAGCGCGCGAAATTTTCAGTCTATATTTTAATATTTTATATAAAAACATACCTCTTAGTCGGCGCAATGTTTTCATGTTTATGTATGTATTATGTATGCCACACCATCAACAACCAATCAAATGTCTGATTCTAAAGCTGCATCATATCTGAGTAGATTTTTGAGAGCGATTTTGTGATGGCCGTCTTTGTTAGAGAACACTGTGCTACTGCGATGTACAGGCTTTATTTTTACATTCTGCTGTTTTCTTGAACATGCTCATTTGGCTGCAAAGGTGCAAAGAGCGCTTTCAGAGCGCTTTCATTTCAAGTGTATCGACTGTTTATTATTTTTTCACTCGAACCCAGCAGGAATCCAGCCGTAATTGTTCCTGCGATCTAATAGTTTGCCACAGTGGGAAATACTCGAAGGGCTATCGAAAAGAGGGCGTCGGTACTGCAATTTTCTCAAAAACTTAGGAATGTTTATGATGCATGACCATTTGACAGCGTCAGTATCGCAACAACTAAGGGATGTGAAGTGTGACCAATAATTATTTGTGGTCTTTGGTCATAAAACCGAAGTATCAAATAGCATCAACAAAATGACCAGTTGTGGTCACCAAACTTAAAAGAAGCTCCGTTCTGGTCTTCTAATTCAGTGGGCGGGCCGATGCATCAAACCCAAACCGACATCAGCAAATTTAACCAGTTCCAGTGGACAAACCAGTTGTGACAGTTGTTGTCAACCCCGGGGCGGTCAACAAACAAAGGTAAAGTGTTTTCAAGAAACAAGTTAGGCCCAGTCTACACGTATCCGTTTTCGAAACGCTCCGTTTACATTGAAAACGATCAAAAAACTCCGCGTCCACACTATCGTTTTCCCATTTCAGACGAATACGCTCGAAGACGCTACAACAGTCATCTGCGCATGCGATAAATAGACGCGGAGGGGTGGGGCATAAAGTTGGACTGTTATCAAATGGGATGAGAGGATAAAAAAAGGACAAAAATAGGCCATATTCGTATTCTCGTTATTGAACTGGAACTAGCTTGAAATGGAGGCTCGTGCGGTGGAATGTCATTAAAAAACAGCTATATCTCATTTGCATTTGAAAAGATTCCCCGTATTAGCCTCCATTGCAAGCTAATTCCAGTTAGATACCGAGTGTACGAATATGGCGTATTAATGTAAGTCCTCTGAACACAGTTTATTTTATTAATAAAAATATGACATTAATCCACGCAATAAAAAGTAGCAGGTGCTTTAATAAAAAGTACTGACATCAGTCAAACTAATCTTTTATTACTGATACATGTATGTACTTAAACGGAGCATAATGAATTCTTCGGGATCCTTTGTATTGTCACAAAATATTTAGAACTACCGTGAAAGTCAAATTTGTTTCTAATAAAAAGTTAGTAAATTAAAAAAACCGCTGGTTCCAAACGTTTTAGAACTCACTGACTGATAGCTAGTCACCTATACTGGTGAGTACAGAGGTGCTTTGTAAGAGCACTAGAATGGCTTTGTCACATTGTGTACACTGATATGGTTTTTCACCTGTGTGAGAACGGAGGTGCGTGGTCAGATACCATACACGTTAAACGCCTTGTCACATTATGTACACTGATATGGTTTTTCACCTGTGTGAGTACGGAGGTGCGTGGTCAGATTACCATACACGTTAAACGCCTTGTTACATTGTGTACACTGATATGGTTTTTCACCTGTGTGAGTACGGAGGTGCCTGGTCAGATTACCATACACGTTAAACGCCTTGTCACATTGTGTACACTGATATGGCTTTTCACCTGTGTGAGTACGGAGGTGCGTGGTCAGATTACCATACACGTTAAACGCCTTGTTACATTGTGTACACTGATATGGTTTTTCACCTGTGTGAGTACGGAGGTGCGTGGTCAGATTACCATACACGTTAAACGCCTTGTCACATTGTGTACACTGATATGGCTTTTCACCTGTGTGAGTACGGAGGTGCGTGGTCAGATTACCATACACGTTAAACACCTTGTCGCATTGTGTACACTGATATGGTGTGTGAGTACGGAGGTGCCTGGTCAGATTACCAGACCGGTTAAACGCCTTGTCACATTGTGTACACTGATATGGTTTTTCACCTGTGTGAGTACGGAGGTGCCTGGTCAGATTACTAGACTTGCTAAACGCCTTGTCACATTGTGTACACTGATATGGTTTTTCACCTGTGTGAGTACGGAGGTGCGTGGTCAGATTACCAGACTGGTTAAACGCCTTGTCACATTGTGTACACTGATATGGTTTTTCACCTGTGTGAGTACGGAGGTGCCTGGTCAGATTACTAGACTTGCTAAACGCCTTGTCACATTGTGTACACTGATATGGTTTTTCACCTGTGTGAGTACGGAGGTGCGTGGTCAGATTACCAGACTGGTTAAACGCCTTGTCACATTGTGTACACTGATATGGTTTTTCACCTGTGTGAGTACGGAGGTGCGTGGTCAGATTACCATACACGTTAAACACCTTGTCGCATTGTGTACACTGATATGGTGTGTGAGTACGGAGGTGCCTGGTCAGATTACCAGACCGGTTAAACGCCTTGTCACATTGTGTACACTGATATGGTTTTTCACCTGTGTGAGTACGGAGGTGCCTGGTCAGATTACTAGACTTGCTAAACGCCTTGTCACATTGTGTACACTGATATGGTTTTTCACCTGTGTGAGTACGGAGGTGCGTGGTCAGATTACCATACACGTTAAACACCTTGTCGCATTGTGTACACTGATATGGCTTTTCACCTGTGTGAGTACGGAGGTGCTTGGTCAGTTTACCAGACTCGTTAAACGCCTTGTCGCATTGTGTACACTGATATGGTTTTTTCACCTGTATGAGTACGGAGGTGCCTGGTCAGACTTTCAGACCGGTTAAACGCCTTGCTACATTGTGTACACTGATATGGCTTTTCGGATCGATTAAACGCCGTGTTACATTGTGCAAGTTGATATTGCTTTTCATCTGCGTGAGTACTAACATGGCTGCTAAAATAACTCAAAGATGTAAACTTTTTCTTGCACACACCACATTCCAAGATTTTTGTCATTGTTCTGATTGAACAGTAATATCTCTTGTGCCTCTGTAGAAAGTTTAGAGAAGTGTATATTCTTTCGCAGCCCTCGCACGTGTAAGCACCACCTAGAAATGAAATAATTGACACGTAAGAACACATTCCACACCGTATAATTCAGCACGATAATGTTATTAGCATTGATGTTATTTTAAGCGAAAACGCGAAACGCAGTATCCCAAAAGATATATCTCAAAAGAAAAATAAAGAAGGTTTTACAAACATATTGCAACTAAACGCGCCTGTGGGGATCTAAGGGGAGGGCCTTTACGAATCAATCAACCCCTTAACTTGAGACCTGTACTAGTAATATGCTGAAAACTAACCAAAAGCTAATACCGTAAACTGCCGGTCATAAGCCTCTCCCCACCCCCCCACCCCCCTTATAAGCCTCTCCCCCGGTAACAGGCCCATCTGCCTGGAAACAAAAAATATTCAATTCCGCTTACAAGCCCCCCCCTTCCCCCTCCCGATATAAGTCCCCCATTAATAGCCCCACCCAAAACCCTTACAAAGTTGTATAAGCCCAGGGCTTATTATTCGTTTACTCTGTTGATGTTCTAACTACCTTTTGTGATGCTTTTATCCTGATTATCACTGAGTGATATTCCCAAATCTTTGGCGTAACTCTCTCCATACCATACCAGTAGTTCTTTCCCTGGGCTTACTGATTGTAAGTACGGTAGTAAATTTCGCATCGATCGATCGATGTGAGGGAGCTCCGGACCGTTTTTCTTAATGAAAACAATCTTGGAAAACTTTCTACACCCTCTAGTTTCTTTTTGAAAATTAATTTATTGTTCAGAAATACGGAAAATAGGCTTATCTTTCCAACCACGACGTTGTTTTTTGCGTTTAAGCAACCAAACTTTCAGTTTCCCCGTGAATTAATGGGATTTTGAACCCCCCGCGCGCTTGAGCACGCGATTCTAGCCGCATGCCAGCTACGTTTTTTCAGCCCTGCTAGCGCGCACATTAAAAACATGGCGGCTTTTTCTTTGTGGCAATAATAATAATAATAATAAAAGCTTTATTTAACCTGGGAAAAAAATCTATCAGCATTTATAAAAATGCTGGTCTCAACAAGATGTCCAATGCTCGCCAGAGAGGTAAATGATCGTTTTCTCGTAAACGAGCGTGGGGACCTATCATTTTTTTTCGCAAAATTTAAGTCTAGTAATCATCTTCTTTCTATACAAGGAGTATAGACCAATTCTCAGTGCAGAAAAAATTAATAATCACTGGAAACGTGATTTAGTCGATTATATCTCTTTCGCGAGGCTGGTGACCTATATCGGTTTGCAGTAACGTCACATGTCAGCCAAAATTCCGAGGGGTATCCCCGGAGGGTACACAAGAGAAAGCTATATAGCTCACCGTCTTTATGTCAAAGTTTTTTCAGTCTAAAACAACGAGCCTTTGATTTGATTCATTCTGTGATTGAATCATTCATTTCAAAACAGCTCAAATTGTTTTTAGATCTATAAAACAAATAGCAAACTTTCTTACCTCACTTTGAATTGAAGCGTTCAAAAACTCTCAAAGTGTCATGGTGATGTTTGAAGTTCCTTGTAGTAGTTTTACGACTTTTTTTCACTACCAGGCTCAAAATTTGAGGGATATTTTGAGAGAAAACTTTTATACAAAAACAGAGAACAGAAAATTCTCCGAGCTCAACTCCAAGAAAGTTTTTCCCTCGAACAACGTCGTCAGCTATAGAGCATCTGATTGGTCAGCGACTGGCCAGCAGAGAAAAAGGGCGGGAAAATAACGCGGGTGGGCGGGTTACATTTTCTCTTCAGTCCACGGGAGTGGGGTAGGGGGCTAGTAGATTTATGATTTTACGAAATTTCGCTTTAAAAATTTAAAAGCAATTACAAAATAAGTTCCTCTAGCTAGAGTGTTTTGCTGTAGGCAGAAAATTTCCCTCTTTACCATTAAAAACCACAATACCCGCCGCTGCCGGGGTCATGAAAAAACATTTATTGACATTTTTAGTAAAATTAAATTAAATTTCATTTCTCATTAGCACTAAAGAGATGGAAAATGTGGCGCTATGAATTTTTCAAATACAAATAATTGCTGCGATATTTTTCTCCCCACCACCCTCCCCGCTAGGTTGCAATACAATAGTTCACTCACCCCTCCCTCGAAGGATAGAAGAAAGAGAAAGTAGTCAGACAGCGGTCTCTCCCATTTCAGCAGGAAAGCGCGCGAACAGCTAAAACGAGCTAAAACATGGACGGTGAGTTCGTCTTCGACAATTCTCTGATATTTTATCGATAAAGAACTCCATTTTAAAACTAAATTTCGTTTCTGTTTCAATGTGGTCATATTCTTGCTCTTATCACTTTAGTTCCTTTGGTGGAACAGGCTCTAGCCCGTTACAAATGCGATGCAAACACGGCTGTATGCTTCAAGCTCGGTAAGGCATTCGATGTGTGATCATGGTTTCTACTGGAAATATGCACAATGTTCTTTTCAAGTTGTTTCTTTCCATTGAGAATTTTAAGCTGGCTGGTTATCTTGGTTTTGTAAATATTCCTGTAAGGCCAAGTCGGTATAAGGGAGAAAAATATTGCATAGATTGTGAAATTTGAGTCTTTATTTGTTCACTTGTGTACAAACTGTGTACAAAATGAACATCTTGAGTGGTGGTGAGGGTCTTATTTCTCCTTACCACATCAAAACAGTGTCTTGTAGAAAGGTATTGAGAATAAAACTAATCATCAAATGGGATGTTGTGATGTACAACCAAATTGTTTGTTGTCAGCTCTAACAATAAAGCCTGTATGGTTCACACATGCGACGGAAATTATGCAAGTGCAAATACAAGCAATGGAACGCATGAATATCGAAAACACAAGTGCCAGAAAAAAGGAAATTCTTCCATTTTCTTGCACTTGTATTTGCCCTTGCTTCACGTGTGAACATTGCAAGCGCAAATGAAAGCAAGTGAAGCATGACAAGAAGTGATGTATATGCATTATTTCTCATGCGCTGGTTTAAGGGAACGTGGACTCTGGGTGCGAGATCGCTTGCATTTGTGTTACGTGTGAACATCGCTTGCATTTGCATTGCACATGTGAACCATGCTTAAGGAGAATTATTTACAGTTGAATCCCGATAACTCGAACCCTGTAAATATTTTGAAAGGGTTACTGCAACCAATGAACTTTTAACACTACTCTGGTTTGTTTCATTGTTCCTTTTCAGTTCAGTGCGAGAATGACGTGTTTGACAAGGGTAAAGAATTTCATCCAATATTTTTCACATCAGTTCTTTGGAGACAAGTAAGTCTAGATCTGTTACATGTACATGGTTTCTCTTTGCAGATAAATAAATCTACCGGTGGAGAGATGGCTTAACATTAATTAACTATTTTAACCACTCTTGACTGCTTGGCTTTGAGTGTGTTATACTCCAGATCAAGAGGTCCAGGTTTCAGGCCATTGCTTAACTTTGGTTTCTATAAATAAGCATGAAGCGAGTGTCTCTACTGCCCGGAATCCATCACAGGTAAACTCCCAGCATTTTTGTCAGGTGCCCCTGACAATTCGACTCGCTGGTACCATTTATACTTGTGGGATGGACAGAGGCACATTGAGAGTTAAATTATTGTCTTGCCCAATACACAACACAGTCGCCCCAGCCAACACTCGAACCTGGACTGCTTTATCTGGAGCCCAATGCACAAACCATTAAGCCACTGCATCTCCTATGGAGTATAAATGACTACTGGTAATTTGTTGAACAACCTGATACTAAGGGTTTACCTGTATTGGGCATATACCATCCAAGGAGAGTATCAATACTGACCTACAGTACATGCAGTTGCTTCATGCTACAGAAATGGAAGTTGAGCTGCTGTTGATGGAACAGGCTTTAACACTTATAGGTCATCCAAGCCTCTAACCTGTGATTTTTCTTGTAAAATCAGACTAAAAGGTATTGTTTTGTACTGATCTGGTTTTATTTTCTTACATTTTACCTTATAGTGAAACCATCTTTGGTTACAGCAACTTGGAGGTGCAGGTAAAGATCAGATCTTACTTTGATTGACTGATTGATTTTTTTCCTGAGCGGTCCATCTTAACGGTCTGTATTGCAAAATTCATATAGCGCTCAGAGAACCAGTCGCAGCATACTTTTCATCACATGGACCAGTTTGCCATATAATAAAGAGTTTTGTTTTGTTTTCAGTTGTATCACC
This sequence comes from Desmophyllum pertusum, assembly GCA_029204205.1. Lineage (NCBI taxonomy): Eukaryota > Metazoa > Cnidaria > Anthozoa > Scleractinia > Caryophylliidae > Desmophyllum > Desmophyllum pertusum. The sequence continues at coordinate 6,337,364 of MU826826.1, read as the reverse complement.
ATTCTGGAAGTCTTCTGACTTACATGGGCTTCAAACATAATGGGAGGTTGATAGCAAAGGGATAGAGGTGAGAATTCAATATTTATCAGTATCCATAACCTTTATGAATGCAATGTGCAGTGACTTTTCATCTTTCTCATTGGTAGATTGGGATTCGTTCAGTGAAGGATCATATATTTTTCTGATTCAGTGCTCCAAGTTACGACCATTTTACTGCATCTTTCTAATAATTAAACATGCTAACTCAGCTCAGTCAACGGTTGTGTTTTTAGCTGCTGTCAATTATCTTTAGTTAGTGGATGTCTTGAAGGAAGCATAAGTTCACTTCAACAGGTTCGAAAGCCTACAATGTAGGTCACATCTATGGGTTGTGATCGATAGATTTTGATCCATTTTGGTTGTTTCTTTTCTTGGGTGCTGGTGCTTAACATAATTATGCAATCGTTAGTTGGGGTTTTGAACTTCAGAGTTCACGTGTTATTGGAAGGTGCAGTAATTACCATAAGATTGAAAATTGTTTTTGATAACAACAGTGCTGGGCTCAAATGTTATTAATTTTGAAATATTGACACTACAGTAGAACCCCGCTAACTCAAACTCTGTTAACTCGGAACCCCCTGCTATCTCGAACTCAAACCCCTTGCCCTTGTTTTTCAGTCATTTACTATCGGCTAACTCTAACCCCCGCTATCTCTCGAACTATTTTTTTGTTTCCAGTTCTACTGTACATGAATTGTAAGGAGAAATCGGTTGTTGATTGCTGTTAGTTTCAGCTTAATCATGGCATTCATACTCTGTTATAAGAAAATATCTTCATTATTTCTGCAGCCTGACCCGGTTCTGAGTGTTATTGCAGAGAGATACCCCGTTGCTGGTAAGATGAGATATTTCTAGATACTGATATGATGTAAAAACCTCAAAACTGCTAAAAACAGGGTCGTTTCGCCGGGCGCCTGGGCTCAGTGCCACCTTATATTTTCAAAAAATTTTTTAATTACTAAATCTTTGCTCTTAGGGTGTCTCACAAATTTAGATGAGTTCATTGCAAGACTTCCTGATGAAGCAAAATTCAGACCAATGGGAGATCTGCTGCATTCATACAAGCAAAATGATGTTGAATATGAAATATACAAGGTAACTATTTAGCATGCCTTATTGACTCATTTTAATTGATCTTGCTGAAGCATAAAGAGGTGTTAAATGATGTTGGTGGGAAAATAGCTGTGTGTTTAATTACCAACAGGCAACTACAAACCAAGAAGCTACTGCCTACTCTTGCAAATTTTATTTTTACAACTCTGCACTGAGTAGCTATGATTTATTGAATAGATAAGCATCCCCAAAAATCAAAGTTTATTTTCAATAATTTATTATTTTATATTTATGTTGTTGCAGCACCTACAATGTACATTTTGTATACTTCAAAGTCCCCATTTAGGAACAATACATCAACTGGGTTAAAAAGTTTCAAGTCTATGTACATGTATAAACCAGGTGGCTTATCACGCATTCACGCTGGGGGCTTAACTCCAGTTTCCATAGCATGAAGCAACTAGGAGTATTGCTACTCCCCTGGATTGCTTTCTAGTTCATTGTAACCCCCTAGCATTTTGTCAGGTTGCCCTGACAAGTGGCCAGTACCCATTTATACTCCTGGGTGGAGATAGGTAAAGTAAGAGTAAGTGTCTTGCCCACGAACCCTGAGTCTAATATGCTTAACCATTAGGCCAGCATGTCTCCCATCAACTGGCCAGGGGAGTTTGAATTTTGGGTTAATATTGATCCCCACATTTTTGATATTTTAGCATAAAATTAAGGTTAAATGTGTTGGCAAGCAACAATCTTACTAGCCCGCGTTCATCCTGCGGTCTTGTCCCAATACGTGACTTCCATATTTGGCATAGTGTCAATCAAGCATGCCAAAGCATGTGAGTGATAATTCGTCCCCTTCTCAGAATGCTGCAAGTTTCTCCGCAGCCTTGCCAGTACATTCCCTGCCCAACATTGCCCATCAACTTTGCCTGACGTTGTCTTTTATTGCGCGCCTTAACATTAATTATATACTTCTACATGTACATGTATGTACCCATTTAATTCATTGAATTACATTTTGTACTCAGGGTGATGTAACTACTCCAAGACTCATGGATTATCATGAAAGACTTCAGACTTTCCTTCTGTGGTTCGTTGATGCATCGTCATATATAGGTACAGTATGGTGACGTTAGGTTAATTATGCTTCTACTTATTATTCTGGATCAACATTCAGTCAGTCAGAGTCCTCCCGCCCACCTGTAAGTCAGTCAGTCACTTGATCAGTCAGTCAGATAGTCAGTCCATTGATCAGCCAGCCAGTCAGTCAATCATTCAGTCAGTCAGCCAGCCAGCCAGTCAATCAGTCAGTCAGCCAGTCAGTCAGCAGCCAGCCAGTCAGTCATTCAGTCAACAGCCAGCCAGTCAATCAGTCAGTCAGCCAGCCAGCCAGTCAATCAGTCAGTCAGCCAGTCAGTCAGCCAGCCAGCCAGTCAGTCATTCAGTCAACCAGCCAGCCAGTCAATCAGTCAGTCAGCCAGCCAGCAGCCAGCCAGCCAGCCAGTCAGTCAGTCAGTCAGTCAGTCAGTCGGGAAACATTCTACTTTCTTTTGGTACCTGTATGTATGATTTGCATCCTTGTAGGATGAGTTATAATTTTTTCAGTCTTGAATACATTTTGTTAGTCTCTTTATAATGTCTTCAAAAATGGTTTTAAAAATATTTACCCAATATTATATTTTGTGTGCTTGTCCCATTAGATACTGATGATGAAAAATGGCATTATTTCCTTTTGTAAGTATAGTACACACATGTATTGTATAAAATAATACACCAGATTAAGGTAATTCCAAGTTACACTGGGAAGTTTCTGAAACTTTCCCTAGTTGAACATTGTGATGTAATGTTTCAAAATATAGAATAAAAAGAATAGGTCACCAGCCCCGCGAAAGAGATATAATCGACTAAAAATACCTCATAATTCCTTACAAAATCAACCACAAACACGTATTTTTTTTCCGTAGTTACTAAAACACGGAACCACCCACAACGATCCACAATGACCCACAACGATCCACAACGACCTAGAAACGATCCACAACGACCTAGAAAACGATCCACAACGACCTAGAAACGATCCACAACGAGCTATATTTGACAGTCGATGAACTGTTTCGTGGTTGTCTAGTTCCCAGGGCTCCCGGGGGGGGGGGGGGGGGGGGGGCAGCTGGAAAACAAGGACTGGACTCTTTGACTGGACTCAGTTAATTAAGTTAATGATTAACTGCTTAGTTAATATTTTAAAAAAATAGTAAAAAATTCAATGTTGAAAAAGCTCTTTTTAATCTCAAAGCTACAAATAAGATGACAACAGCTACAGAGCTTTCATCTGAAAACACAAACATAAAGTATCCATACCTTCGTGGTCTTCCGCCGAGGTCGCCATCATTGACTACATGCATGCACGTGGGATGACACTCTGATCGGATCTGTTTTTCCCCCAGATTTAATTGTAACGCAACACTTCGTCACGTGGAGTCACGCGCGCAACACTTCGTCACGTGGAGTCACACGGCTTTTACCTTTGCCTTATACCTAGTTCATTGCTTAATTTTATGTTGTTACGTCTGGGCCGAAGACACATGACCCTGTCTGTAAATCCATAAGCTATTGTCACATCTTTAATTAAAAATTAAATTTACCAAAAACAATTGTTTAAACAATTGGTCTTGAATAATTATGTCATAATGTTTCCTTTTAAAATGCCGGGGAAGAGGTTATCACGTGATTTTTTCAAATATGTGGGTCGCCATGTTTGCTATTAACTTTATCCAGGAGCATATCCTGCTTTGTTTTATTATTTTAAATCGTTTTAAATATTTCAAAATTAATTTTTTACTATTTTTGTTAAATATTAACTCAGCAGTTAATCATTAACTTAATTAACTTGATTAACTTAAAGTCAAAGAAGCCAGTCCTTGTTTTCCAGCTGGCCCCCCGGGAGCCCTGGGAACTAGGTTAGGTCGTTGTGGATTGTTTCTAGGTCGTTGTGGATCGTTTCTAGGTCGTTGTGGGTCATTGTGGATCGTTGGGGGTCGTTGTGGGTCATTGTGGATCGTTGTGGGTCGTTGTGGGTGGTTCCGTGTTTTTAGTAACTACGGTATTTTTTCACGTTTTCAGTGATTATTAATTTTCCTGCACTGAGAATTGGTCTATACTTCTTGTATAGAAAGAAAGATGATTACTAGACTTAAATATGCGAAAAAAAAATGATAGGTCACCACGCTCGTTTACGAGAAAACAATCATTTACCTCTCTGGCGAGCATAGCCACAATGAAAAAGCCGCCATGTTTTTTAATGTGCGCGCGCTAATTACACGCGAAATTATGCGCAGAAAGGATGCGCAGTGCAATACTAAGGAATGACCTTAAGCGCTATCCAAAGTAGACAGGGTTTGTATGTAATGTATCAAACACGAAGAGAGTTGAAAATACGACGCGCAGCGGAGTATTTTTGACAAAATTTGAGTGTTTGGATTAGCCAATGAAACACTGTCTCATGTGTTTGATATATCTTCTCAATCGAAACAAAAACTTAGGAGTAAACAGCTAGAGAAATAAAATCGTAAAAATCTATGCTAATTAGAACGGGTATCCAAACCTCCAACAAGGTTATGATTTTCTTTGTTTTAACATGATGAATTATTAATGAGGTTCATGGAAAACCTGGAAAGTCATGGAATTTTTAGAATTTCATATTCAAGGCCTGGAAACTTTATTCACAGTTGTAATTATGTCAGAACTGTAACATATAATTTTAAAGCATTGGCCATTGAGTACATGTACCTGGGGCAATGTGAACTGACCCATACCACCTTGAATTGAAATGTTGTCGTGTCCAGGCAGGCATATATGTGTATTTACTATTAGTATTATTATTCAATCTATTCATGCAACAAATTAATTTCTTCCTCACAGATTTGAGAAGAGGAAGGAAGCTGGTGAAACACGTTACAGCATAGCAGGATACATAACAGTATATCAGTATTATGCATACCCTGACAAGATTAGACCACGCGTTAGGTTGGTATTACAATTTTGTTGTCTGACCTGTCTCTGAGAGTACAATTTCATATACATGTGGAAGTAGGAGGAGAAACATTACTCATACTTTTCGTCACTTCATGATTATAGAAATGATGAGTTACGGTGTAAGTGCCGGAATATATGAGCCACCTGCAGGCTCTTCTGATCTAGACTTTACTAATACAGTCGAACCTCGGCTAATACCTCCTTTAGGGGGAGACTTCCCACAAGTGGACACTCAGTTGATCCCAGCCACATACACTACAATTTTAGCCTCTCATAAGCGAACACCTTCTCCTAAGTGGACACTTTTTCTGGTCCCAAGGGTGTCTGCTTATGGGAGGTTTGACTATATTTGTTTTGCAGTCAGATGCTGGTTCTTCCTCCTTTTCAAAAGCAAGGACATGGAGGTTTGTACAGTTGATAACATCCTTGTGTTTTTGGTTCTTTATAAGGGATGCATGGTTAATATTTGCAGTAAGCGGGGGCGGGACAGGGGGCAGGACCTGCGAGTAAGGGGGGGGGGGGGGGAGGAAATCTACAGAAGGCAGGAAACGAGAGGGTGGGAAGAGGGATACCTCCTACTCTAGACCTACAATGTAGGGGCAGAACCAAGGAGTAGAAGGTATGGGAAGCAGGAAAGTAACAGTTCTTTAAATGCTTGGGTGCAACTTTTGTCAATTTAAGGTGAAGAAAAATGTATATGGTAGTTTTGAGTGGTACTGTAGCTCCACACTAAAATGGCATAATGGTTGGGACATATTCCTCCTTACACAGTTAATTATACTTAATGTTTAAACATTGACAATAGTGTATTTCTTGTGTAGCTCAGTTGCTCCAAACTGTGCATAGATTCTACATCAAGGACCCACAAGTCTTGGACATTACAGGTAATTCAAGATTAAAGGGGGCCCTTGGGGAGGGGAGGGGGCGTGCTCCTCTAATTTTATAGCATATAGCACAAAAAGTGGAGGAGCAGGGGCCCCTAAGTCCCCCAGGGGAGTACTCTGGTGAAGTGTCGGGGCGGTGTAAATGGGGACATAAATTAAAACCTTGAAGCGAAAACCAAAAAAATCCCATGCTGAATTTTCAAACCTTAAAAATCCCCAGAAGGGATTAAATGTTAATAATGTAGAACAAACAACAATAAATTGAATTGAATGTTCGTGTTTGCACTAAGTACGGTTACCGTAACAAATAATTACATGTATTTTGATGGCATTTTGCACAAATTATGTGAAAGCTTGTTTACAATTTCTTTTGTAGTTGAGGATCCTTCTTACGACTTTATCAGATTGCGGGACTACATAGATGCTCTGGACTGTAGTAAACTCTCTGAATTTACACCAGAAAATCTGCGTAATGGTTTCAGTGATAAAATGGTGCAGCAGGGCCGCAAGAGCTAAAGATCAACAAGGTATTCAGGAGGAAGGTTTAGTTGACGACTTGATGTGTTCCCTAAGGGAGACAGGGGACAGGAACCTGGGAATAAAGGGGTGGGAATTTTACAGAAAGGTGAGAGAAGAAAAGTCTGGACGCAGGATTCCCAAGCTGGCAGGAACAGGGTGAAATAGGATTTTTTTTTTTCAACATTGTGAAAAAGCTTAAAGAAATTTGTTCTACTACAATACTTTTCAAAAGAGTTGAGGCACTCTTCGTTAACAAGGCTAATTTAAACATTTCAACAATTCTACCTTGCCTCCCCCTCCCCCGTTATCAATGTTGTCTGACTTTCAGGATCGCATTCAAACAACATTGGAAGGGGGAGTGGGGGTCAGAAATAAATTAAATTCACTTATTTTTCAAATGAGGGCATGCTTTTTGAACAAAATTCAGTTTTTAAAGAGTGTCTCAACCATTTTGCAACTCATTGTAGCTACAAGACGTTATACACATGTACTTTTCATCATAATTTCTGTAGTGGCACTGTGACTGGCACTGGGTATAGTCCAACAGTGTTTTGCAGTATTTATTGATCCGAAATTTATCTAAATTTCTTTCAGAGACAATGTAGGAGAGTTTATGAGATTCTGCGTCTCCGTGTCACAGATCTCAGTAATGCTGAGGAATACAAGTCGTACAGGCTTGATGTGAAGCAGAGGCTCAATATTCCTTTTCAGGTAATGATTTACAAAGTGAATAAGAAGAGGTTTTTTGTGTTACAAGATACATGTACTTCCGGTAGTTGTTAGTATTTCCGGTTTGCTCTAGTAAGCATGAACTGTCAATCAAGTAACTGTAAATATACTTGTGCTTCTCTAAAAATGACGTGTCTACCGCGTGAAACTTGAACATGGTGTCAGAAGTGGGATTTTTATGAGTGAGTTTTTGTCTCGTGTAACAATAGTGATGCAAGACCTTTGAATGTATTTGTGAGCTTTATTGTACGTGGGAGGGGACTTATACAGCAGTGCAGCAATTTATTATTAAGCACTAATGACTGGGACCAAGGAGAACAGTGAGTTTTGTTTCCCCGAGACCCTCAAGAGAGTTGAAAATATGACGCGCAGTCAAGTATTTTTGACAAAATTCGAGGTGTTTGGATAGCTGATGAAACACTGTCTTGAGTGTTTGATATATTTTCTCAATCGAAACAAAACCTAACGGGTAAACGGAGAAATAAAATCATAAAAAATCTAATGTTAATGTAATTCACATGTAATTTGCACTATATAAATTATAAATTAATTTTATTTATTTATTCTAATTAAGACTAGGTGTCCAAAACTTGATGAATTATTAATGATGTTTAAGACATATTTATGTTTTAATTTTTTTCTTTCAGAAAGAGAAAGCTGATATGGAAAAGCTAATGCTTATTTTAAAGCCGGAAGAAGTGAGTGCCACACTACAGACTCCACATGAACGAATGCAGCATCTTGAACAAGTCTACCAAGAACTGGAGTCACATTACAAGAAAACTATTGAAAGAATTGCTGCTTCTTAAAAAACTCAAATCGGTAACTACTGAGTGAATGAATGGGTGGAATAAGGTAGACAGCTCTGTAAAAAACAAGGATATCCGATAGTTATTTACTTAGGCCATCTTCGCTCCTGGAAAGTATAAGGCATCGACCATGGCCCTCCACCGGACTCTATTTTTGGCAGTTCTCAGCGAACTCGTCTAGCATTCTGCATCCAATAGTTGCTTTTCTTGTATTGTTCGAGCAACAGTTAGGCTACGTTTGATAGTTATGCTCATTGCTGACTGAACAGATATAATTTCATACTCTGTTGATGATTTTCTGTAGTTATATCAAAGCAACATAGGCAGCTATGTGAGCAATTTGTGAACAAGTGTGACTAAAACTCAAGACAGCATAGGTGGCTGCTTGAGCTCAAATTAGTGCTGTAGTAATAGGTGTTGACCGACAATCGGCCAAGACCAGCTTTTGCCTAAAACTGTGTCGACTGTTGGCCAACAAACAGCTAACTGTCGACCAACACTTTGGAAGCTGTTCGTCACTTTTACCTTAAAGTGTGTATACAAAGAACATTTTAAACTTGTCACTTGTTGAAATTGTACAGTATGCCATGAGAATGTTGTTAGTCTGTCTTGTGTAACAGTATGAGTAAGCTAACTGAACCTCTTTTAGAGCGATTTTCAATTGAGTGTTGTAAAACCAAAACCAAAGCAATTCCAATGGCCAATCAACAAAATTAATGTAAACAACAAAATGAACCAATGAAAACTCAAAGCGAATACACCATAACTAGCGCCAAGCGCGGGAAAACGTGTCGGGATTGGTTTTGGTTGTATCTGATTGGTTGAGTGGTTAGCGCAAGTTTTTTAAACCAATCACAAAACGTAGTAAAGCAAAACCAAAGCAATTCCGTATTACTTTCGACACACAATTTAAAACCGCTCTAAGGCAGCCAGTTATTGAATGCAAATAGCTCATCTTGTGTTTTCCCTCACAAACCCTGCCATGTGATCTGTAGAGTACTGGTAACTGAAGATTAAACAGATGTGTTTTGCAGGCAGTGCAAGGCTTGTGTAAAAATACAATGTAGGTCCGCAATGCGTGCATGTGTTTTCTGTAAAGTGGTAAAGTAAGAGCAGTTTACACTGAGAAAATTAATATATCTGATTAGAATAGACCATTTCACTGTCTATCTGTCAGAGTTCAAAACATCGAGACTCCGATGTCAAATATTAAATTTCCGTAAAATTCGTCAGAGCTTCCATATAAAGTTAAGATGCCTTCAAAAAATATTTTACTGATCAAATTTGAGAGTTGTTGCTGTTCTGGGAAACATACGTCGTGTTTCCTGTTTTCCGCTCAATTATCTCCATGCCCGGGTCAAAGTCATCCATAAGGCATTTCATACGATGGTATGATTACTGTTTAGTGTGAGCGGTACAAGCTCTCATAAGCGGCCACCTATCCCTTACACTGCTAGTGGCCGTTTATGAGATTCATTCCCGAAGCGGCCAGCTCCAGTTGCGGACACTTTTTCTGCTTCCCGAGGAGAAAAAAAAGGGGGGTGGCCATATCGTTCTACTGAACTCAAGAACAAGCAAACAGGTGATCACTGCCAAAAAGCTTTCGAAACTTTAATACAAAACTCATTCGCTAATACAAAAATTATTATTTCATTTGTACAAAATAGAACACAGACATTTTTACCACACAAACGAACCGATATTTACAAGCCTCAATTCCAATCATGTTGGTCATGTACGAAGCACACGCATATATGAGTCATGTATAGCACATGAAGTGTCTCAAGTTTGATCCACATCTAAAGTTAAATCCACCACATTCATTGTGGTTTTGTTGAGTTACACCCTCGCAAACCAGCCACGAAAGTGGACGGTTTAGGAACATTGTGGATGATTCTCGCTTTGTTTGTGTATCTGCATCCCTGTGAATGACAACAAAACATCAAACTTAAACTATTTCACACAAATTGAACTGTTTTCACACAATATAGTCCATTTTACAGTTGTGTGCTTAGAATCCAGGCCTTTGGACAGAAGTGAGACTACAATCGTGGTCAAAACTGTTGAGACACTTAACCAAATTTCAAACAATTTGAGTACTACAGCCTATTTGTTCACCGCTCCCAATTTCAATGTTGTCGCTTTGTGGCAACGATGTTAAATCGAAGCAGGATGAATTGGCAGCCCCATGAAACAACATTGAGCAGGGGAGAGGGGGGATAAAAATAGTTCTACCCGCTCGTTGGTTAAGTGACTTGTGAAAAGTGTGTGATATTCATTTGTCTCAACTAGTTTTGACCACGATTGTCGAGTTGACTTTGTTGTGATACAAACCTTCCTTCCTTCTGTTCTTGGGTAAGACACTTTATACTCTCACAGTGCCTCTCTCCACCCAGGAATATAATGGTACCGGTGACAAAATGCTGGGGGGTAACCTGCGATGGACTGGTTCATCCAGGGGGAGTAGCAGTCGGCTTCATGCTACAGAAACTGGGATAAGGTCCAGCAGTGTGGGCCAGTTTGGCCCGAGTGCGGCTTTGCCTCCATGTAAACTACAAGGAAAAGTCACAATGTCATTAGTTTTTGATTAATTTCTGACAACTTTTTGACATATTTTTGACAACTTTCTGATGGCTTCCATTTAAACTAGCCCTGTGGGAGAGGGAGATGACAATTGTTAGAATGCAAACGTGCAGGAGCTTTAAAACTCCGCCTCTCATAGTTCTTGCATTTTGATTGACCAATTAAAACGAAAGTCATCAGAAAGTTGTCAAAAATTAATCAAAAAGAATGTCGAGTAGGCCCGGGGGAGGGGGGGGGTACTCAACAAAGTTTTATACGGGGAGGCTCCACCCTGAGGTCCCAAACCTACCATTTTTGACAGAAAAGGTAACCCTTTCATATACCTTCCATAGAAAATGGTGCTCCTGTCACATACCTACAGCTAAAACACTGCATCCCTTATAGGACTTTTACTTAACTTTTCGCATGAGTAGCCCCTTAAAATATTGGATCAATCAGCTGTTAAGTGCGGCTGTTTGAAAGGACCTTTGTTAAACAACTAAATGACAGTTTTCCCTACCCTTTTCTATACTTCACCTTGTGTGAAGTCCCTACCCTTTTATATACCTCCAGCCTGAAAAAGCTACCCCTTTCGGGTGGAGCCTCTCCGGCCGTGTAGTCCATTATAGGGAGTACCCCCCCCCCCCCCCCCCCCCCCCGAGACAGTAGGATGCTCTTCAATGTAAGGGGCTTAAAATCAGGGCCGGGGCAAAAAATCGCCAATCCACAAACTTAAACTCCCGCATGTTTTAAAATAGTCGGCAAATGTTATGATGACAGCACTACAGTGGAATCCAGATTTCTCTAACCCTCAATTTCTCAAACATGATAACTCAAACCAACAGTTGTTTCCCTTGGATTTGTTTCACTGTAACCGATATTTCGAACTCACGATTTCTCAAATCAATTTCTGTTTCCCTTGGAGGTTTGAGAAATCAGGATTCCACTGTACAGTGGAACCCCGCCATACGACCACCCCGCCATACGACCACCCTGTTAATACGACCACCCCGTTAATACGACCACCCCGTTAATACGACCACCCCGTTAATACGACCACCCCGTTAATACGACCCACCCATTATTACGACCACTTTTTTGTGGCCCGAATAAAAACCCACTCATTTTCTTATCTGAAAACCCTGTTAATCGACCACCCCGTTATTACAACCATGCAATGACCACCTTTTGGAGTCCCAAGTCGTTGTGCAGGCGAAATGTTTCTACCAATGAGACTGCAGAATTCCCTTTAACACTTTAATAAAGGGTTTTCTCAGATGATCTATCATTGTGTCCTCTGATTCCTGATATAGATCCTGCGTCAAATGTACATCCGTATCTGTGGGGCAAAAGTCCAATCCACCATGAAACACATCTGAGTGCTGTTCCTCATTATAGTTATTTTCAAGCAAGTTTGCACCGGGTACAAAGAAAGATGGCAGCTCCTCCTGTTCAAGACAGTTTTCAATGAAATCATAAATATGTTCTGCCCAAGTAATAATTTGGTCTTCGGATGAATTTTGTATATCCAGGTCAACTTCTTTCTGATAAGCTTTATTCACCAAGGTAAATAGCGCATTTTTAAAAGGTAACTGGATATGGCTTTCTCTGCTGTGATGCCATGTTCATCATTTCAGAACCACTACCATCATCATCATTATCGTCGTCGTCATTATCATCATCACCATCCTCAACATCATCATCAGAACCACTTGGTTGCTCTTGCACTGTTTCAATCCTTTGTACAATTTCTGGGCATGTATAAGTACTTCTCACTGCCTTCGCAAGAATATAACTCAAACGAACCTGCTCTGGAAGGGCCTGGAATATTTCGGTTTCAGCAAGAGAAAAGGAAAGACGGAAGTGTTTTTCTGTACTTTTAAGAGATTCACCATGCATCGCCATGACAACATGAACTCCTCTTTCCTTTATCTGTGAGTTTAACAATGCTGATTTAGAGCCATTTGGTGGCCAGAAGTTGGGGAAGTGCAATGCCGGGACAATATCTACATTGATCAACAAATCTCTGTAAACTTGTCCATGCCACCTGAGTTTAATTTTTGCAGCATTAGCCCGCGTTAAACAATTACTTACTGGTGCCAAATCCGAGATATCTTCCCAAATCTCTTTTTCCAAAATGGCTTCGTTAAGTTGATCAGTGAAGTCAAAGATCAATTTTGAACTTCTTAAACTGTTATCTTTGTCCACATATTGCATAATTTCGTGATCTGGGAGGCACAAATCAGGTTTAATTTGTAGTTGACAAAACATTGAAGGACTGGAAGCCACAGTTGGCTCTTGAAAACACTCACTAAATTTGACCATGGTACACAAGAAGTCAAACTCATCAGGAGATCCACATTTGGTTCCTTCGCCTATGCTGCCCGAGATTTCAGGACGAAAAGTAAATAGAGGACAGGTTTTTTGAAACTTCAACTGCCATGCGCTCAATAACTTTGCTCACTGCGGTTTTGACATCCTGCGTCTCTGCAATCTCTGGTAGTTTGCCAATGACGGGTGAATTCAGCAGCTTCTGGAGTGTTGTGTTGGGGTCAGTGTTTAGAGAGAAGTCCTCTGATTGCATGTTTTCAACCCCTTCTTGCCTCTTGAAATATTCTTCAAACTTGTCTCGTCTCAATGGAAAAACATCAGGTAGCCTTTCTCTTTTAAAACCTTCATTCAATGACCGAAAAAAGTTGTCAAAGAGATCAATTAGTTGCACATATCCAAAGTACCTGGCCCACTGGAGTGGAGTTCTACCAGAATTATCTGGCTTTGACACCAAGCAAGAGTCAGTACACCGAGTTAATAAAGCGGTGAGTGTTGTAGAAAACAGTGTAGTGAAATACAGTTGCTCCATTGTTGTCTGTGATATCAACCAAGCCATACTCTAACATTACCTTTAGAATTGTTGTATCATCAGCGCATGCCAAATGTAAAGGAGCAACACCATTTCTGTCTTTGATGTTTACGTCTGCACCATGGTCAATAATATACTGCAAGAGAGAGTTCTGTTGTAGTATATCTGTTACATAATGCAGGAGTGCACGTCCAAATATGTCCTGACTATTGATGTCGAAGCCTTCATTCATGAAGAGTCTCACTATTTTTGACAGTTTCTCTTCATCTTGCATATTTATTGGGATATAATATGCCATTCTCCACATTATATGCAGGGGTGTCATTCCTAAAGAATTCCTGCTGTTTACCGAGATTCCAGCTCGTATCAGAAACTGTATAGTTTCTATGCTACTACCTTCTTCAATCGCCTTATGCAGAAGGTTTTCACCCCTTGAAGATAGCGTAGCAGATATATCGACGCCAAGATCAACAAGAACTTGCAGTACCTCGATGGCATTAACCTCGTACACAGCTTTCACATTAGGGTCAGAGCCAAGGTAAACATTGCTAAGTAACTCGTACGTTTCATTTCGCATGCGATGAGATTTTTGCAGGGAAAATCCCCAGTCTACGAAAGTCTGACATGCTTTTTTATTTGCCTCGTCTAAAGCAAGTTCAAATGGTAACTTTCCTGCACAATCCCTGATGAGCATATCTGCACCGCAGGTCAGCAGAAGTTCAACCATTTTGTAAGCCTCCTCCTCGTTCTCGTAGTCGACACAGTGTAGCGGTGCGTCTCCCGTGTCGTCTATCCTATTTGGGTCTTCTCCATCTTTTAAACACTTTTCTACAGTTTCAAGATCACTATTTGACCGTAGTTTGCGGTGAAGTGGGAAATCATCCGCCATCATTGATTGCTCGCTGGGATTTACAAGCCGTGGCGCGTTGACTTCCGGGAAAAAAGGTAGGATCGCTTGGCGTGCAAAAATAGGCCCGCAATGCGTACATGTATTTTCTGTAATATTTTTTATTGTTATTCATTTATTTTTTAATATTTCTATTTTTATATTTTATATTTTTCAATCGGTTTCGGGTAAAACTGTGTTCTCCTAGGCTGCGTTCTCTAGTAGTTGAACCAACTCATCAGAATCCCTAGGGACTGGAGGCATAACTAGGCTTTTTTTTTTAAATACTAATGAGTCTGGCGATATATAAATAAGAGGCTGCAATAGGCCTTCCCACCATAGGGTTTTGTGAATCTTAGGGATCACGTAAAATTTAGCCGGACTAACAAAGTGATCAAAACTGGCAAAGATGAAAGGACTACATAGACAGAAGCTTTTCACGAGAGGTATAAATTACATTACGATGATACCAGTTCTGTTGCGTGATTTTGCAATATGACAGCTCGGCAATGTCTAAGAGTCTCAGCTTGAGCGCAATCCGTGGAATCAGTATTTTTAAAACTCATGAAACTGACTAGTGGGCAGCACTTTTGAACTTCAAGTTGTCAGTAAAACTTCTTTATTTCTCCGACACGTTCCGTCTTACTATTGTAGACTTCATCAGGCGGGAGTTGAGTCGCCTGTATTTAAATCATTGTAGCGCTAATTTAACGAGCGCAAACCACACGATTTCTCTACCGGATTCGGAGGCCACGGTTTAAGCTAAGACCGCGGTCCCCCCAAAATAGTTCACGCCTTGCCAAAATATTTCACAGTTTCGCCTATTTCCGCAAATCGGCCAACTGTGGTTTGCGTTCTTAATACGCGCGTGACTGCAGCCGGAAGGTTGTTTTGAAGACAATATAGTCGTTGTAGCGTATTTCGCGAAACAGTGTAAAGTAAAAAATCTGAATGCATACAGACAGCCACACTGACTCGTAGTCGCTTCAAATTCTTATCCCCGTTAAAAGAAGAACTATTTCTAGCATATCTCATGAATTTCCCCTTAATAAAGGCTTTCTTGTTGCTAGAAGGGTGAAACGACTCGAACAGTATAATTATGAAAATTTCAGTTCGCTAGATATACTGTGACCACAAAAGACGTCCCCGAGACCAAACTCTTGGTTGCACGATTGTGACGTGGACCGACGATGGAGTCCTCGACTCCTCGGCATTACGGATCTCTTATACTCCTAAGCATTACCGATCACTTATTGACTTCCGATCGACTACCGATCGCTTATCGACGAGTTTAACAAACTTTCTTTGCTTCATCTTAGTGTTTTGCTGCGCAAGCGCAGAAAACACAAAAATATTGGATTGTCATTGTCAAATAAATAAATCACTTGTGATTTATCAGAGTTGTGATCCTAAATAAAACGGCAGATACTTTTTTACAGGTAAAGGGTAACGGCATGGAAAATTATACAAACCGCACACTGAAATCAAAGGCTTCTTTAGGCTTACTCGTGAATGAGACATTAATATGCATAATTTAATAGCGCGATCAAAGTTTACAGCCCATCGACCGAGAGAGTGAAAATTTATCCACCAAATGCTATAACTCATTTATTGCTTTCGCATTCACGAGTTAAAAATGGAAAACAATCACCTCTATGGGACCTCTATTGTCATTGCTTTTGGGGCAAGAGGCATTGTTGTGACGTGTTGTCCATTGTTCTCAGAGCCAATGGCGTTCCGATGGTAGAGTGGGCGATCCCCCCCCCCCCCCCTCACATGCAACAAAGGTCTAACGACCTTGTCGAAGGCAGCTTCCAGTATACCTTTGCCCGCACAAGCTCTATTTTTGTTTCCAGCGTCATCCCACATAACATAACGTTCACGTTATTACCATACTTCTCTATTTTTTTGACACTCCAACAGACCAGTATATCTGTAACTGCATATGCAAAATAAAAGAGTTTTATATGAGAAACTCAGTTAAACATGCTGAAAAAATGATAAATAATATTGCAAGATTCAATTCATCTTGCCTGCTCGCAGAGCAGCGATATTATAAGTTCAGGAGAGTATAACATGAATTAATTGCGCGAAAATTCCTCCGCCAACGAAAGCTAGTCAGAACCGCAGTACGCGGTCATGTTTTCATACAATAGAGACGGCAAACTTCAGCTTGCAGTCGATTCTTTTTATTTTTACTCCAATCAGAAAAAGTCGAAAATAATTCACACATTCACGAACGCGAAACTACTCACTTTGACGTAGAAACGGCAAACGCCAGACGGCAAAAGTGGGATTTTTGCCGTTTGCGGGAAAAACAAACGTGATGCTTAATCTCTCTAATATGTCATTTTTATGCCTGAAATATTTATTTCTCCCTTACGTGCGCTTTATTGGTATTTACACACTTCGAGTTTCTAGTGGTAATTCCGCGATACAAAAATACAATTTTTTGTCACATTGCACCGTGCCTTTACTTCATGAATTTTATATAATGAAAACTAATTTATTCAAGGCTGTATCCATGTGTGAACTCTTCTCTGGGACTCGGCCACGTTTTAGTTTGATTGGAAACGTTCAAGCTTAAACGCTTTATTTTCCGCCTAAAAACGAAAGAAACACTCGACAACTAGCGTACGTGGAACCAACGGAAAGCATTTCATGAACAGTTGGCATTCTGAGCAGTTCTTGCCTGCGGCAAACCACACTGAACGAGGATATATAGTCGGCAGTTGCTTCTTGTCAAGGTACCTAATCTATTTTGAATTAGTTAAATTCCAGTATCGAACAGTTAGTTGTGTTATTACAATTTGATTTCAAAGCCTGTTTTTACGAAAACAAATCCTAAATATCGGATTCAGCTGAGCGCAAATTCGTTGTATAGTGTCGGTTTTAAAAAACCTTGTTCAGCGATGCCGTTGTACTTACGCTTGCGTGTACTGCGCTCGCGAGTTCACCAGTGGTCATACACGGTGAATTGGTTTCTAAATGTATGTCGTGGAAATAAATGGCTGCATATCACTTTGTAAAGTTGTATCGATAGTATGAAACTTGATAGAAAGCGGTAGGCCCTGGGCTTTCAAAAACATTTACCTGGGGGGAGGGGCTTACAGTTAAGGGTGTGGGGAGGGGGCGACGTTTGGCGGGACGCTTATTTGGTCTAGCTTCCACAATTGTACCTCAGTAGAACTTCATTTTAGCACTGTAAAGAAGGTTTTAGGTTCAAATCCTGCTGTAGCTGTCTAAAAATTGTCTTTCTTAACGCTAGAATGTCATCACATCCAAATTAAAGTGACTGCACTCAAAACAAATTTGACCATTTTAGTTTACACTGCATGATATATGACGATAACGATATGATGGCGATGTTGACGGCGACGACGACGACGACGATGATGATGATGATGATGATGATGACGATGACGATGACGATGACGATGACGATGACGATGACGATGACGATGACGATCGATGAGACCTCCATCATGTTGGTCTGAAGTTCAAATCAAACCATACATTTGTAAGATCAACTCTCAAACCTCTGTGTTGATGGCGTTTTTAATTTATTTTTTCAGCCGATCTTCGCGTCAGTTTACGTTCTACACAATGGCTGACAGTTAACTTCGCAAATCGTCGAAAACCAAAGAACAGAAGAAAACTGACTGAAGGAATCATGAACAGCATCCAAGGATTGTGTTGGATTGGTAAGTGCTATATTTTTGTATGGAATCTAGCAACAGTTTCCTTGGAAACCAGTCCTAACTTGTCCTGCATGCAAAGAATCTCGTAACTTCGCAAAGACGAAGAAGACTGAGACTAGAAACACGCTACCTTGAGCTACTGGCGCGTTTATGATGTAATGGTCCTTTGCGTTTGTAAGATCAACTCGCATTGAAAAGTTAAAACAGTATTTTAATAGAGTTTTGATTCTTTAACAGATCATCGTATTCAAAGCACAGTGACTAGAGGACGATTTTGAAAACGAAGAACAAAAGAAATCATGGAAACCATTCAAGTTGTTAGATTGGTAAGTGCTGCATCATTTTGTATAGAATCTTCCTTGGACACTACTGAATCTAAACTACGTACTGGCATATAATTTCCGCAAAGACGATCAAAGAAGCCTCTTAAAGCTAGCTGTTTAGATCATGAACTTTTGTACTAACTTGGATTGACTGATAACACATTGAAATTCATTTTTTTTAAATCAGCTAGATTGCAATTCAAATGATATTTTCTCTTTTTACCAAATACAGCTTGCAACGGTTTACAGCACTTGCGTGCTTTGATTGATCACTACTACCATCCTATTTCCGTTTATGTTAAAATAATGCTATCAAACGAATGCCCAATTAGTGGTAAACAAGATGTGATCATCTTCTTGGCATAAAAGATTACCATAATAACTGTAGTACCTATCAAAAACACTCTTAATTTTAGCTTTAAGCACTTATAATTGAAAAATAAGCTCGGTGACCCATCGACCACGCAGGGGGAGGGGCTGGGGGGGGGGGGCTTTACCCCCCCCCCCCCCCCCACTTTTCTAGAAAAAAAAATACTATTAAAAATTTACAGATGTCATTTCACACAAATTTTCTTTCTAATCTACAGTAGTTCGCAACGGACAAAAGTAGACGCGATTACAACTGAACAAACATCAAGAGTTAAGTTGTGACGAGTAGATACCTTTGAGCTATTGATTTTTGACTGACTTTATGCTATTGAGCAGTTGCATCTTGCGTTTTGTAGAGAAACGTTTTTTTTATGACAAATTTTTATCGCCATAGATCCGCCATAGATACTTTAAACTAAGAATTATATACAGCTCTGGACAACGCGGGACATTCAGTCCTGCGAGATAAACACACACAGAAAAGAGTCTCAAAAAATTTCTGATTGATTTTCGAACAGTGGAAAACTCTCTCTGAATTTAAAGATCGGATAATAATTGTTGATTCTTGTATTAAAAACAACGCTTTTTAACCCTATTCTGCCTGGGGGGGGGGGGGGGGGGGGCAGAAAGTGCCCGCGCTGACTTCAAATTTATCGTACTTAAAAATAATTTTAGCAATCATAGCCAAACTTTATGACTTTTCCTAAAAATTATCTGGGAACATTTTGGTGTGTCAATTTTTGGTTACGTGACTTTATGTTTCCATGGCAACCAAGTTTTTACAGGCCGTTTTAGCCAAATTTGGTATTTTCAGCTTAAATTTCCGTTTTCATGGGATTTTCGCTTTTTACGAAGAGTTTCTTCCAAAACCTTTGCAATTTTTGCATCCTTATATTGTTTTCGATTTTTTGAAATCAGATTTGGTGATTTTCTGACATTTCTGAACAATTGAAAAATCCAAGATGGCGGATCCAAGATGGCGGACATTTTTAAAGTATGACGTTATTTTGGCGTGATATGATATCATAATTGATTCGTGTTTGTCACTAAAATAAACATGTTTGAATGCTTTATACACCACATAATTTTAATTTTATAGCACAAATACATTTCGAGATACAGATCGTTTTACCCAAATTAGTTGTTTTTTTAGCTTAATTTTCAGTTTTCATAACATTTTTGCTTTTTACGATGAAATCCTTCCAAAATATTTGCCGTTTTAGCATCTTTATATTTTTCTTGATTTTTTTCAAACAAATTTGGAGATTTTCTGACATTTCTGAACAATTTAGAAATCCAAGATGGCGGATTTGTTTAATGTATGACGTCATTATGGCGTTTATGACGTCATAATTGACACGTGACTGCCACTAAAATAAAGATTTTCGGATGCTTTACACACCATGTAAGTTTCATTTTCATAGCGTCAATACTTTTTGAGATACATAGGGGGGCACTATCTGTAATTTGCACCGTGCACGCTTGTTAAATTTAGATGCATTTCTAGCCATTTCAGAGGACTTAAATTCCCCTCACTAAAAAAACTGGCGGGCCCTCTGACCCCCATTTGTTATTGTTGAATAACGATTATTAACGTGTTAAAAAATTCTAAGAGCTACCTTAAATTTTCCAAGGGTGTTTATGACAGGTTACACTGTTGCTATGGTAAGCTTTGATGTCAATAAAATGATCGTAACTTGTTTACCAATGGTTGGGCATTCATTTGGTGCCATTATAATTGAGCATCAACGTACTGATATAGGATGGCAGAATCGATCAATCAAAGCACAAGTGCTGCAATCCGTTACCAGCCACCTTAAAAAAACATCATTTTTAAATTCCAATTCGATCTTTTATAATACAGGCTGCGAAATTTCCGAACGGTGATTGGTTCAAACGAGCTGTATTTATCTCAAATACTGAAATACTTACATGTACAAATTACAGTTTCCAAATATGGCAAAACAATTGACTCTAAGAAAAAAAAATAAGATGGTGGACATTTCTATTGTTTAGCGTGTGGACTAAAGTGGGCATTTCAACGAGATTATCTGTCAAAGTGTCCAAAAACCTACGAATATTGAAATAAAAACACTTTTGTGTGGTATAACTAAGCTGAACAAAGCATTCATTGCTTAAACGTTTCAAAACGAAGCTCCAATGACATCTGTGAAGCTACGATCGTCGTGTACATGCTTGGGTAGGATATCTGCGGCTGCCTTGTATTATGAACAAATAATAGCATGAGTTGTACGTAGTATTTGGAATAATACCGGCTCGTAATATTACAATTTTGAAATATTACTCGCGGTATTATTTCCAAATACTTCTACAACTGATGCTATTACCTATACAAATCCGAGGGCTACAGAATTACACCTTCAACATGCATAGCAATGTACTGGTAATATATTCTAAATGTTTTTACAACGCTTGTTCTAAATTTGTTAGAAATTATAGTGGGGCCATGTTTATCTTCTAATTATATAAAAAGTTCGCTGGCTATCATGACATGACGATTTTATTTGTTTCATTAACTTTCAGGGAGAATACTGACCGAAAAAAGGCAAGGAGAATTTAGACCATGAAGAGCTTATGGAATATGAGGAGATCCAAGTCAGATTGGAGAAGACGACAAAACGATAAGAATTTGATTTTAAAATTAATTCTCCATGGTGGTAATATATTTGAAGCGCAAGCCTTTTTGATTACTTCGAGATATTTTTTTGTTGCTGTTTTTTTTTCTCACTGTCATTAATTCGTCGTATTCTTTGGATTTGAAAGAAGCGTAAAGAGTTTTCACTAGATCACCAACTTAAAGGATTCTTGATGCGAGTTCTTGAAATATACTTGCCACGTATTATTTTGAAATAATTGCTGACGAAAGTAATTTTATAGAGCGGTTTTCTTATAGCTTTGGCAGCTAGTAGTAACTCCTGAAAAACGTCGAGTGAACACATACACTTGTTCTTTTCTCCCATCTGATTGGCCAGCATTTGAAAGTAGTATCTTTCCTCTGATTGGTTAACAGTTGAATACGTTTTTCAGAAGCCAACGTAGAGGGAAATCCTTCTCAAAAGTTGTTGGAAAATCGCTCAATTGAATTGTTTTCAGTTTATATACTGATAATGATAATGATTGAAGTGTTATTTAATACGAAACTTTTGTGAATGTTTTTAAGAGACGTGGAGCGACTTAGAGGTGGCAGCGTGTAACTAAATGTTTTCAACCCCTTTAATTAAGTATACATACCATTTTCATTTACTATTCATCTGTTTTTTCAAGTGGATTTGAAATGAACTTAAAGTTAGCCATTCAACATTGAAACCAGGGGGGGGGGGGGGGAGGGGGCACCGTGACCTCTTTTTGTACGATTTATTTTTACATTACATTATTCTCTTCACGCTGTAAGGCTTATTATTTTCACGCACAATTTATTCGAAATGAATACGCCACCTTAACCGTAGCTTCACGTTTCTATAACCACCAACACTTTCAGTTAATGTATTTGTTAGTCATGGCTATTTGAAGGTCCCTCCATGAAATACAAATTGCTTTAGAAAAACACGTCACTCTTTGAATTGCAGTGACGGAGGAATTTTTGTGGCAATTGTCTTTGTTTTTTACTGTAAAATATTTTAGGCGAGTTTTGTTCAATATGCCCGAATTTGCTTTCCTTTATCTTGAATGGAGGACCCTTCAAATTGTCATTTATATCCTTGATATTTAAGTAATTTAAAAATCAATATCTGGTTTATTCCTGACGGTATGTTTACAAAAAAGGCGCGTTTTTTTTCTACTTATTCACTTTTTTATAAGCTCTGATACAATAGGTAATGAAAACATAGAAAATCAACAATTAGGAAGATTATGTCTCAGAACTGACTTTGGGTTTGAAAGGATCTGAGGATCACGGACCACGGATCACAAAATAATGCTCTAGCATGTTGCAACTGAAACCGGAAAAAATAAGAGAAAATCACTAATTGAGAAACTATTGTCTTGATGTTCCACCAAATTCTCAGACGGCAATGAAAATGGAGAATTGATATGTCGATCTTGGATTTGAAAAGATTGGATCACGGACTACAAAATAAAAATGCTGTAGCAAAACCGAATTGTATATTTTCGATAATCAACATAAGTGTATCGAAGAAAATTTATTGGTGCGTTCTACGTTCCTGTGGCGGCTTTTAGCTTTTCCATTTCTCGCAAAAATTATACACATTTGTCTTGTAATTACACAAACTCTGCTTAACTGAACAAGAAACTGATTCGGCATTTTTCAATTTTTCAATTTTATGTCAAAGATGACGAAGAGAAAAAATACTTTAGAACATTTAGCGTTTCAGTTCAAATTTAATTTTCCTATTCGATATAAACCAATTTTTTTTTAACTCGTGATCGGTACATCCTTGACTTGATTTGCTTTATTATCGTTTTGTGCTATCAACGTTTGTATTATTTGGGTTAAACATCTCCGTGGGACCAGATATTGATTTTTGTAGCTAGTCTGTTTTGTTGCATTTTTGGTTGTTACAGAGGGCAAGAGAAAAGATCGCGCAAAACGTGGCATACTAAACTGGATATTTACTCTTTGGGCTTATAAATCATGGCAATAATCGCGCATAATTGGATTTTGATTTACCAGAGTCTCTTGCTCCATTGTAACAAATCAAAAGTTGCATGGCGTAGCTTAATACCTACAGGTAAATAATTCAAGTAGAAAATGTTTAGAAAGTATATATACAAATGAAGAGTACCATTAAGTTCGAATAGTTTTTGTTCATGTTCAAATATATCGCCAGAAGGATAAAAAATATTGTCTCTGATATCGTTGTCTTTGGCTGGTAATAGCTTTCAGGATAGAAATTAAATCTCTCTGTGGACAAAATAAAAATCGGAAAAAAGCTAAGTCTTTTGGCGGGAAACATTTTGTCGAGAAAAAAATTCGAAAAAAAACTAAGTCTTTTGGCGGGAAAATTATCTTTGGAAAAAAAAGTCTGCCCTTTTGAACGGTATCTGGTGTTGAGTCAAAATATACTAAGTCTTTTGGCGGGAAAATTATCTTTGGAAATAAAAGTCTGCCCTTTTGAACGGTATCTGGTGTTGAGTCAAAAATATACTAAGTCTTTTGGCGGGAAAAAAATCGTGCATTGTGCCAACGGTTTTGACCCATCAAAAGTCTCAGTACATCTTTGATTTCTTATGTTAGACTCTGTTCAAAAGCACGGAATTTTTTTTTCTTTTGGCAACCCTACATAGTTAAAATAGAGTAAAAGAGATAGCCTACATTTCTTCCAGGGGTGGTCACTAAGCAAGTTTTAAAGCGCAAGCGCAATTATATGCTCAATAAAAGACAATAAATAAAAGAAACAATGGTAGTTTAATAGTGTTTTTATTCCTTAATTACCATTAACTAATTACAATGTTTTCAATAACAAGCAAACACTCGAGTACAAGTAATAAGACTAGTAATTATTATACAACTACTGAATTACAACAGTATCAATAGAAGAAAACTAAAGTCAAATGACCGCTGTAGTTAAGAAAAATAAATAAAGACTTGGAACAGGAAAATTCTAAAGAACGACTAACGATTCAAGCTTGAAGTTGTATTCGTCAAATTACACGAGCAATTTTCCAATGACTGTAATGAAAACAAAATCAAAATAATCATAAAGCAAATCACTGACGTCACAGAATGGCGCAATAGACCATGCATTGCATATTATAATTGCAAAATCTATTACGCTATTTTGTGGCGGCAGTAATTCGCTTTGTAATAACGTTGAATATTTTCCTAAGTTGCACGAATTCTGTGAATCAAGTCTCAGAAAAACTAAATTTCCTTAATGCTTTCTCGGTTTTGTTAACGGATTTGGTGAAATCACTCCATCGAGAATAATGGCTTTCTTCTTGTTGGCGAGTAGCAAAATAATACTAAGCATTTTTCCGCGGCTAAATTACAAATAGTTATACCTGTAGAATTAACCTCTGACTATATCTTGTCCTGTAAGCCTGAGTTCTAATTAAGAGTCCGCCATGTCTTCTCTCTCCTGGATTGTGGTCCACTTCAACAAGCAGTATTAAAGGCACTGAAAGAGAAACAAGCGTACGTGTTAAAATTATACGAAAGGAGTTGAACATGTTTACAAATTGTAGATGTACTAGCAAAACATGTTATCATCAGTTGATCAGCTTTGTCTCCCTATATATTAATTGTAATTGTCGGGAATTAATATTTCTCCTGAGTGATGGAATCGTAGGCAACATAGAAAACAAATGTAAAAGTTGTTTGAACTGCAAGGGCGAATTAACAAAACCGTAAAACAAAACAGTTTGGGATTTTGTCCGCCAATTTGAGCGAGTTGCAAACATGGCGCGAAACTGCAGTGTTTACAAGGAAATTCGATGTGAAATGACTTCCGCTGATCCTAAATATTCACAGTCTGTAAACTTTATACACCTGGCAAAAAATTATACTGATAAAGTTTGATGAGGGATGTAGATTTGCTGGGAAACGTTCAGTCGCGTCTTCAGTATTCAATACATTTTTCCGCAGGAAAATTTAGTAAAAATTTAGTACAGACAAACTCAAAACGTCACAACACGCTTCCTAAAGCCTGGTTTTCACTAGCGACGCAAGCACAAGCGCAAGCAACATACGCAGACGCATGCAGTAAAGCGTTGATCATCAGTGCCGTTTTGTTTACGACAAATCAACACGTTACTGCGTCTGCGTATGTTGCTTGCACCTGCGCTTGCGTCGCTAGTGAAACCAGGCTTCACAAATCTACATTCCTTAAATTTGATCAGTAAAATATTTTGCTAGGTATCTCAAGTTTATAGCCTGTGAATATTTCATAATCAAATTTCACGGAAATTATTTTGCATCGTATTCCCATTAAAACACTGTATTTAGCTCCACATTTACACCTCGCTCAAAATGGCGAAAAATCCGCGTCAATTTATTAATTTGACAAGAGATTATGAATATTGAATTTGGTTTCATGGGTTTTCTAAAATCATTCTAACAAATTGGTACGAAAACAGCTCAACTCTAGATCTTGGTTGTTGACAAAACAATGAATTACTTGTTTTCAAGTTTTAGCGATTGTTGTAAAAGTGAGCAGTTGATCAGCTTTCGAGTGGCGTGCATAGTCCGCGGTGTATATTTTTGGAAAAATAGTCAATAATGACCACTCGTGCAAATATCGGTTACACAATTCAACAACGAAAGTTAACACGCGAAAAAGCTCGAAAACAAGTGACTTCATTTGTCTAACGCGACGAAGCAAAACAATTTTTGCAAAGGACTTTTTCGATTTTTCTGCTTACAAATCCCCTAACCTCCAATTACTGTAAAGGCTGGTTTCCAATGCAAAGAAATTCTAAAACCGTGTCCAACAAGGGTCCCTCTCAACCAGTGTGCTTTGCGGTCGCGTGTTATTGTTTTCATCCGGGGAACTCGATCTCTCGTGGGCTGATGTATGCCATACTTTCGAAATTGAGCTAACTTGGGTCGTCTAACTGCTTTTTGTGGCCAGGAACAAGGCCAGAATCCTGCAAAAAGTAGTTTTTTAACTTCAAGCCACCATTTTCGCGGCACCCAAAATGGCCGCCGTAAGAATATTGGCGCGCAAAGCACACTAGTTGAGAGGGACCCTTTAAAATAGCTTGTTGACGAAGCGTATGAGAAATGACTCTTCAAAGAGATATAGTGCTCGTGTTAAATGCAAATCCCGCATCACCTGTGATCATGCATATGAAAACCAACTGCCTTAAGGCGGACTTAACCTAAATTTCAATGAAATTCGCGGGTGCTCTTGCGTGGTTATCAACTGTCTGTTGGTGTCAATCTACTAATTTTTAACTTCAAATTCTAATTTTAAAACTACATCAATCTTCAATATTTCTTATTTCCCTAATATTTTTACAACTCCTTTGAGAAAAACTATTTCCTCCCAAACATGCCCAAAAATCACCCAAAAATTTACAAAACACCCCATAACATAGATTCATGGGATCAGCATAGAGTTTTTAGATTGCTTGAAACTTGAACGAGATATTTCCATTTAACCCGGGGAAAAATGGCATTCAGGTTAAGTCCCGCCTTAAAGAGCCTTAAAAGACTACCTTTTGTACAACCTCGTTCCAAGGTCTCCGTTAAATCCTGATGAATAAGCATTCACTGTAAGAAGCATGTGACATCTTGCTTGAAGTACAATTCTGATCTTCTATACGGCAACAAGCGCTAAAATAGAACAAACAGGAACGGTAATTAGTAACAAATACACATACGAATATTTTATGAATTTTTAAAAGTAAACAAGTGAAAAAGAGACGCGTGTTATGAAATCCCTGGGAATTTCAGATACCCTTAAAAAACCATTAAAACTCATTTACACTCGACAATCATTAGCATAAAATTGTATGATGATTCAAAATACAAACGGGCAAAGTTTAAAATAAAAGGATTTTCATAGAATTTGTGTCGCCCTGAATTGAAATTTTCTTGTGCCCTATTTTCGATGAATTGAACAAGCCCCCTCCCACTTCCTAGTTCCCTGGCAAAACTGATATCCCCCCCAAAATATCACGAACTTAGCATAGCACGATATTCTTATCGTTTGTGGTTTTAACGCATAAAATCACTAAGGAGGAATAGCCCATTGCTAAAACGCGAGTGGACTGGGGACGAGTATGTAAAATGTATTCAAAAAAGCTAAATGTCGCCTAAACAAACCAAACTTAGTTCGAAAGTTTTTACCTGAAAAGTAGCGAAATTAATGGCAGACTTTAAAAAATTGAATCCAAACAATTGACACACCAAAATGCTTGAATGCTTTATAAGTTTGGAAATTTCACCATTCTATGAACATACTTCCCCTCTCTAACCCCAACCCAACCACCACTAACAAAAACACAAAGACGCTCTATGGCCATTCGTTTTGCATTTTATCGTCTAAATACGTAGTCAAAACTTCAGAAAACACAACAAAAAGGAACATTTCCGCATCACCCACGATCTCTCGTATACACAAACAACAATATTGAGCATACTGAATCAGACTCTCAAAATAGTATGCACAACGTGCACGGAAATTATGTGCAAACTGTGCTTTTAATCAGCTATCTAGTTTAAGAAATTTACAGTGCGACTACTCCAACCAAGGCCACCCAACTAAATTATGTGCAAATCAGCAAATTAAAACCTTGGATGTTAACAATAGATTTCCCACAAATTATGGATCTAAGCAAGCTGCACACTACGTAAGCAATACATTTTTGGCCATTTTATTGTTTTAACACTCAAATGCTATTGGACAATTTGCAAAGGATTTGTTTGGGTGGGCCTTGGTTGGAGTAGTCGCACTGTAAGGCTGTTTAAATTTGGCGGGGTTAAGGTTACTCCGGAGAAATGTCGGGCGCACTCGACTATGACAAACTTTGGGTCATAACTTTTTCGACTTTAATGCGCTTGCCATAAAACTTTTAGAAAAATTGCAGCTATTATACAAAATCGCACCCAGTGAAAAAATTTTGCTGATAGATTTGTGTTTAAATTTTCTAGAATGAGCTTATATATAAACAATAGCCGCCATTTGGCGAGGAAATATGCTCGGAAATTGGCACACCAAAATGTTCCCAGGTAATTTTTAGGAAAAGTCATAAAGTTTGGCTATGATTGCTTGAATGCTCTTTAAGTACGATAAATTTGAAGTCAGCGCGGGCACTTTCTCCCCCCCCCCTCCCCCCCCCCCCCCCCCCCCCCTCCCTCCAGGCAGAATAGGGTTAAATCCCAATTTAGCATCAATACATTTTTAAGGTTACACACCGATGGGTGGTATGTTGTGACTGCAAAGGGCAAGATTTGTTTCCGTGCTTTGTTTTTGTTGTAGAGCCGACTGTCTTCTGGCGAAGTTGACTTCTGATAACGTAGTGTTTATCAGTTTGTTTGGATATCCGCGCGCACAGTGAGATGTGATTTAAAATTTGACATACTCTCTTCAAACGTTGTTTCAGAAAAGTTTGTTCTCACTGAGACGTCTTAGGGCTTCACCTTTAATTAAAACCTCTTTTAACGTGAACGGATGGCTCGAGGTGAAATGTGTGTACTAAAATGTTCTAGTCGACTTGTAATGCGTACGGATGTCAAGGATAGATTCATTTCTGAATCGTTCTCCTAAATAATTGTGTTAAGAAATGTTGTCCCGTTCTCTGAAATTTCAGCCGTACTGAAATTTGATTGTACAGTTGGATGGAAGTTGTTAGCTTGTTTAATGAACAGGTTAATTTCCTGCAGGGGGGGCTAGCAGCGAGGCCTGGGACCTAGTATATATGATTGCACATTTTAGAAATTGGCCGAGCGAGACTAAGTACTGGTTTTGTTTAAATAAACATGGCGGACGATGGCTGACATGACGTGCGTTTGTGTTCGTTCAGAAATATTTTGGCGATTCCACGTCCAAACATCTATGGGAACGATTCGGTCGCTGTTTAACTGAACTTTGGTCATTGTGGGACACCATGGATGAAAATTCCACAGCAAACTCCCGTAGAGGTACGTTTCTCGAATGATTGACAGATTTCTTTACTTGTGCGATCATGTATAGCGGAAAAGCGGCAAGATCAAAGGGCGCTGCCTGCCCCCCTGATTTCCTGTATGTCGGAGTCCCAAAGTGAGAACATGTCGTCAACATAACATTTTCATTCTCTCGGTTTTCGTTGCTTTGGCTTATCATTTTGTTTCAATATCTGCCATGAAGATGTTGACGAATGTAACAGCCAGTTTTGTACCCATTGCGGTTCCATGGGTCTGGAGAAAATTGCGGAACGAATTTTCCTTTAGAATAAGGCCAAGCAGGAGGGTTATAGTTGTGGAATTTTTTGTATGTTTTGCATACTGTTGTAATTTCCTCCTCCTGGGTATATTTGTATACAAGCTTGTTACATCCATAGACTGATACTAAAATAGCATCTTGAGAGAGACTTTTGTCTTCTCTATAAAGTTTATGAATCTGTTCTGTTGTATCTTTAGATACAATTTCCGTTTTTTAGCGATCGGCTAAACTTTTTTAATGGTTTGCACGATTGGCAATCGGCTTGGCACTCCGATTTAGCAAGCAATGGGAAGGGTTCTCCCAGAAATTCGGGTTAGTAGCTTGTTTTGTCAGAGTATCGGGTATAGAAAATTTAAAGATAATTTCAGGGATAAATTTAGATGTCCTTATTACCTCCGCACTTCTGCTCCAACGATTTTGCTGAAACTCGGTTAAGGTATGTATTAATATAAGCTGATTAGATAAATTTAACACAAATCTATCAGCAAAATTTTTCACTGGGTGCGATTTTGTTCAAAAAGTGCTGTCCACTTAAGCGCTAATATCGCTAAAAATATTTTCTCCTAGTTAAATCGAATTATATCATATTATTTCTGAATGATAGTTTTAATTTTTCCCACAGTTTTATGGCAATCGTATTAAAGCCGAAAATGTTATGACCCAAAGTTTGTCATAGTCGAGTGCGCCCGACATTTCTCCGGAGTCACCTCAAGTTTGCCATTTTCAGCTGTAGCTGTTTATACGCGCGCGCACTTTTATTACTCTGCGGATTTCTACTAGTACACTCGTTATATCGTTTAAAAACTTCTTTACAAAATAAAGAACTATATAAAAACTCACCATAGGAAATATGATTTATGAAGCTCCTGGCTTTAGGCCCAAACTGTCCTCTCATGATATTCACTTCTGAAGCTGTATTCCGCCATTGCGTTTTCCGTCATCTATGGAAATAAAACACTGCTATTGATATTTCATCTTAAATTGGAAAAATTAAACTAAATTACGAATTGTGCACGGTTATGTTATACAATGAGATATTAAAAGCTTTGGTACTTTTGAGTCCGTTAATTCAAGCTTTGGAACAAGAGCACTTTACTAATTCACAATGAATTCACTTTTGGCAACTATGTCTATTTTACTATCTACCAAAACAATTTTCTACCTTGCACTTAAATTCTCTTGCAGTAAAGTTTGCAATTTCTTACCTGCGTTCACCAAAGTTTGCCGGTTTTAACAGCCGACTGAGTCACTAAGGTTCGCCACCCTTCCAAACATGCTTTGCTTTCCTGGGACTGAAGCACAAGCTAAGGATTTAGCTAGTTTAAGATTCCATTGACTAGAGGTTTTCAGAAGTAATGCCAAAATAAAGTTTCTTCCCGCTCGCCGAAGACAGCCCTTCGTCACGAGGAGAGAAGAAATAAAATGTATAAATTACCTCCTCCAACAAAATTACAAATTCAGCACGTGCAAATTTTAAGGCGAGATTTCGTGGTCTTTTGTGTTTGGTTGCAACTGAGGGGTAGACCTATTTGTAAGGGGGAGGGGAGGGGTACGTTAAAAAAACTCAAACAGAGCTCAAAATACAGGCAGAAGAAAATCACTCAGAACTGATTAAATGCAAAATATATAATAATACGATGACAATGAAAATTCAAAGTTCTAGTTCGAGTTTAGAAAAAGTCAAAGAAACCAAATAATTGAAGCAATTTAACCCTCAGCCGTACATCCACAGTCATACCCCAACGACCGTATAATAGGAGGGGTTGATGGACCCCTCCCCTTGGTTTTTCGTTATATAAGACATATCCAGGGGGAGGTAACTGGGTTGTTTGCATTTTTTCATTATGCTTGTGGCTAACGTTTCCCGCTGACTTTACACACAAATATGTGAAAAATTTACCTTGACTGTCGTAGTGTAAGAAATGAAAAATGTATTGACCCCAGATGTGTTGAGAAGCGCAGGGGAATGTATATGGACTTACGTTTCAATTATGCGGTGCATGAAAATCAACAATTGTTTGAGAAGGGATCGGATTTTATAAGCTGGTGTCATATCAAAATCCTCCGACTATAAATAATAGACGAGAACCGTTCTCGTCTATTATCAAAAATTATCTTGTGACAAGATAATTTTTTTTTTGTATACAGGGGTGGGTGATGTAAGCAGATGCCACAAAAGGCACACTGTACTATACTTTTAAACATGGATAAAGCAAACGGTTTACTTCCTTTTTTTTTTGCAAAAAAAAACAGAGGAGACTTTTAATAATACATATGGGCTTTAATTATTGAGGGAAAAAGTCAAAACGCAGTTTCAATCAGTTGAGACGTCACCGGGAAAAGGCGGACTTATAACCAGGCGGGATCGGGATGAAGATTCTCAGTTGGGCGGGATGGCGGGATGGAGCGGCAAAATGAGCGGCGGGATGCGGGATTGAGAAAGCCTATTTTAGACCCTCTTAGCATGTTCTTTAAATAACATTTTGATCAATCTCAGCCTCAACGTTCTTATAAAAAAGGTTCTTATAAAAATAATAAAAAAGAGTGTATGTGAGTACACTGAGAGTACATAATACAAACATTGGAGTTAAAGCAAGTCACAACGGCAACGAGAACGTCGACCAAAATACAAAAAGGTTTGTTGCGCAGTAAAACGTGCGTTATAAAGTACATTTCTTAGCCGTTCTCTGCATAACAAGAATTCTGCGTCTTATGTTAAAAAGTGAAACGCGGTAATTTATACTCCATTCTGCGCCACAAATGTCTCTGACCATTCTCCGGCGAGAATTTTTCTGTTTTAGCGAGCTGTTTCTTCTTCTCATTTGCGCTCTTGCTCCAACAGTAACAACGCTTTGCTGATACCTAACGACAGTCGGGCTTCAGTTGAATCCTGATCCATGTTATCTGTGACCGGCTGATATTAGTAATAATATAAAGATTATCAAGCAGTAGAAAGGATATCCGTAGTTTTGATCTTCCATCCTCTAACCTCTATCCCGGCAACCTCGTTCCCAGGGCTTTTCCATTCAAAGGGACGGGCGCCCGTCCCCTTTGAAGGGAAAAGCCCTGGGAACGAGGTTGCTAAAAGGGCGAGAATTTTACGGGAGGCGGGAGAAAAAAGGGCGGGAAACTGGATTCCCAAGGTGGCGGGAACTGGGAGAAATGGGGAAAGAAATCGCAATATTGCGCAAATTCTTCGGCAATCTTCTGAAGTCATCGAGTGATCTTCGGAGTAAACTTCGGAAGGCTTCGGCTATCTTCGGCATACCTCGTACGACCGTCGGCTGGACTTGGAAATCTTCGTTGTAATTTGCACTCGAATGACAATTTTGCATTCGTGTTACACTTTTCTGCACTCGCATTACATGAAAGCTGCACTGCTTTTCAGCCAATCAGAATGGAATAATTTTTTCAAGTGTATTATTACACTCCATAAGTCAGCAACAGTACTTCACTGAAAAGCAGCTGCCTCCCTTGCTCTTCAATTTCAGTTTTGAGTGCGAAATGACTACAAACATTGTTTTTGTAACCATTTCATAGACTTTGAAATGTTCCAATGTAGCCTGTGTAGCTGGCAGTTTCATTGATGCGCGATGGCAAAATATTAGCAAAGGGCAGACACAAAAATAAACAGCTTCGCTCGTAGTTTCACCATTTTTGCCATTGCGAAATGAAAATGAAAACGCCAGCTAGGCAGGCTAGTGCCAATGATCAAGGCAAGATCACAAGTACAAAACAATTGACTTTAATTCCCTAATTTGACTTGAGAATAAAACATATTGAAAAACCCTTTCACTCCCAGAGTGAAACCGCAAGGCATTTCAATTAATGTGATTATATGTAATTTTTTTGTCGGTGTAAGAAACCCTCATCATTGACACTTTCTGAGAGCAAGTCAGGAGGGAATCTTGCAATAATATATTGTGGCAAGTCTTGTGTTTTAAAAGGTTTTTCAACATTGTATCCACTTCTATGCTTGCCATCGTTAGCCGTCCTTGCTTCCCAAATGGTTTCCAGCAAACCATTGTTGTTGTTTTCTATGGTCTAGTTATGTTTAGAACATCTCAAAGTCACGATAACAACAGATAATGGGCATTGATAATAAAATTACGTCCCACTTGTTCACAGGTGTTTCTTTCAGTCAGGGAAACAAGTACCAATTGAGGGTGAAATCCTGTCGCGGAGATGAGACTGAGCCTGCGATTTTCGTCCCAAAGTTGCTAAGCAACATGACATTCTCGTTGCACTATGCTGGCGTGACAATTTTCGGAGTAATTGTGAGGTTCGCGCTGTTTCTTGATTGGATAATAACAATATTTGGAAACTCTGAGTGCTTCAAAGAAGATGTGCCAATTTTTTCTCCGACTACTTTTATGAACTACAGTCGAAGCTCCTGTTAGCGCACACCCTCGGGAAGCAGAAAAAGTGTCCACAACCGTAGATGGCCGCTTATACAAGCGAATGTGTAAATACAGAGTTTGAATGATTGAGCTAGAGTTCAAACAGGGTTTTGTTGAGGCAGCTGTAAGTACAGCTGTCCGCTTATGAGAGTGTCCACTCAGAAAGCTTTGACTATAACTGCTAATCTGCCATAGATAATCTTTCGTCACTTTCTATAACAGACTAAGTCTTTAGAAAGGCTTGGCCTTCAGTAGGTGATTTGCCTCAAACTGGACACTCCAGTCCCAAAATATACCAGTCAAGATTAGAAACCATATTAACAGCTGAGCATCTTTTTCATAAAAATAGTAACAAAATAAATTATTATCTTGGTTTCTGTTGGTTCTTTTCTATCTCACTCTGAATGTTTCTCATAAAATTCCTTGTGAAGGAAACGACTCTTTTTGAAGCTTGAGGATTTTGTTGAACATTTTCCTTTGTCTCGCTTGATTTTACAGCCTTATCCAGGGCATCATTTCCTGAGAAAAACAAATTACACAAGTAAGATCTTGAGGTCAGCAAATACAAAACTTTAGCAAACACAATACAGTGAAACCTCTACTTTGGGACACCTCTATTAAGGGGACACCTTCATTAAGGGGGCACTTCTCGTTGTCCCGGCAAAATACTCATAATAATCTTTGTTTTTACCACCTCTATTAATATAAAGGGACACCTCTATTAAGGGGACAGGGCCCGGGGGGGGGGGGGGGGGGGCCCATGTCTGGGTATAGGGGTGCCGCTGAGGGTTCGAAAACCTGACCCTGTTTAGGGCAAATAATTATAAACAATAAAAAACCCTAAAATACCTACCCTGTGTAGGGCAACATCCCATTTTAGGACCCTGTTTAGGTTGCAATTTAGCGAATCCCGTTTTACTGATACGCGGCAAACGTCTCCGATCTCTAAATACTGTATAAACCATATTTTTTAAGACGACAATCGTGCAACCATACCCTGTTTAGGACTGGTTCAGACCCTGTTCAGGGCAGAGGCCAAAAACCATACCCTGTCCAGCGGCACGTCCCCGTATAGGCCACATAAGGGAGTACCCCCCCCCCCCCAGGGGGACAGGGACACTTTTTTGAGCGTCCCAAATGCTATTTTAACCTCCATTAAGGGGACAACTCATCTGCTAATGAGTACAAGACTATTATTGATCAATCTCAAGTGTATTTCATCAGTCCGTTATACAAGAAGAGTGCAGTTATACATGTATATACAATAATATTTCTTAACCAGTTGTTGTTCCAGTTTCTGCCTGCATTTCAAAATAAAAAGGAATATGCATTGCATTTTGTACTGTACTGTAATTACCTAATGATGGGCTATTACAGCAGTAATCTATAAGTCACAAGTCAAATCAGAATTTAAATATGTCAAGGTTGCTGTTGTGAGCTAAATCCTGCATTTTATAAATGGCTGCATTCCAAGTCAAGAAAACAGGCATTTTTGTTTAGATGGTTAATAACAACACCCCGCCCAACCTCCAGTCAGGGGACACCTCCATTAAGGGGACACTTCTCCTTGTCTTTATTACCCAAGAATAAGCAACTTACTTACCCCATAATGTTACACGTCTGTAAGTGTAGTGAGTAAGTTGTGCCAGGCGACGGATGGGGTATGAATTAGCAAGCTGCCGACAATGATAGAATATAAATTACTGAAAAGCTTGTAAAAGGGATAAGACAAGGTAAAGGCAATAATATTTATTTTAAAAAAAACCCTGTATGGGGTGGAGACTACCCATGCACCCCACCCCCCTCCTGGGAGTTGGCAAGAATGATGATGATAACTCGTGAATGCGAAAGCAATGAATGGGTTATCAGGGCTGCAAATAAATTTTTTTCTTGAAAGGACATATATGTCCGACATCATTTTGGTCGGACAAAACAAAAATGTGGTCGGACATCATATTACAGTGCCGCTTGCTAGTCTAACGCGTTGTCAATGCAGAGGAAACTAGTTTACGTTTAGAACAAAACGCGCTATAACGCATTAATTTGCTTTGGAATGCAAAAAAAATATCCGGACATTGTGTCCCGACCACAGTTGGGATTTCATCGGACATTGGCAAATTTTGGTCGGCCATTGTCCAATGACCGACTGTTATTTGCAGCCCCGGGTTATAGCATTTGGTGGGCTGTAAACTTTAATCGCACTATTAATTTATGCAATGATATTATTATTTATTCATTCACAAGTTAGCTCATTTTGGAGCCGCCTTTTATTTCTCTCGGAATCCAAAGAGTGATTGATATTTAAAAGAATGTACATATTTTATGCAACAGAGGTGGTACAAATGTATAAGCCAAGAGGGATTGCTTGCATTATAAGAAAAAAAATGCATGGACTGCTTCAGCAGTCAAATTCAAAAGTTGGATTAACACTTTCAAAGCAATAAAATAATAATATTACCAATGAAAGAATAGTTTGATACTTGATAAAAATTATATAAGAAAGATGTTAATTAAGTGTATCGCGATCCACCTATAAGTTTTGCTTACGAGTGAGACGACATTATTTTGCGGTAATGTTGTCTCAAATGCGGGCCGGTGATTGGTTCTGAAGATACAGATTGGCACCGGGGCACTGAATTGGGTTCCTCACGTAAGAATCAAAATTCAAAAGTTTTCTTCGATGAACTCGTCGGCAATCGTTTATATCTTGTCATTTGCTCATTTATGGAGTGCTTTATTCGCCGGTACAACTTTCTCAATCTAAAAGTTAGCGTATGGTGAGTATTAAAAGTCATTTATTTCTTGTGAGAGTTTTGTTTACCGTTTTCACTTGCTTTCGCGATGTGCACGCGCTAAATTGTAAATCAACTTTTTCGGTGCAAAATTGGATTATTTTCCCATTTCATTGCTGTTTGGTACTTTAGCAAACTTTGTGGGACATAATTCTGAATTGGTTTTGTTTCCATAAGCAATTTATCGGCGAAAAAAGTCCGACTTTCTACGAAACGATAAAATACTTTCGCGTTCAAGTATTCGTGTACATTACGTCGCGTATAGTAGGAATTTCTATTTCAATCAACAACAACTGATCTTAATTTTCCTTTTAATTTGTCCAAAAATGTTTGAATCGCGATACAAAACTAAATTCGATTTTGAGACGACATTACGGCTTTATAATGACGGCGTTGGGAGAAAATACAGTCCGTATTGGGCTCCGTCGCTTCGCGACTCCGTCTCAAAATCGAATTTAGTTTATATAGTCACAAGCGTGGAGTCCCCAATGGGAGTTGAACCCATGACCTTCCACACAGCGGTTGGATGCTCTAACAACAAGTGCTCGTGACAAACTGAATTAACATCTTTCTCATTTCATTTACCGAGGTTAAAATTTACCATCTCTCTTTCTTGATAAAATATAAAACACT
The DNA here is from genome assembly GCA_029204205.1 of Desmophyllum pertusum. NCBI lineage: Eukaryota > Metazoa > Cnidaria > Anthozoa > Scleractinia > Caryophylliidae > Desmophyllum > Desmophyllum pertusum. The sequence continues at coordinate 6,299,926 of MU826826.1, read as the reverse complement.
TACTCTTTCAACAACCTGTTCATTTGCCAGAAACCTACATCAACAGAAAAAGGATTTGTGATTACATGAGTAGCCTAAATAAAAAAAGACATCTCTCTTCACACAATCTTCTTCCCCCACTTGAAAAATGCCTGAGATTCAACCCGAAAAATAAAGCTATAAAATCATCTAGTGTGTCGGGGGCTTAAGCAACTCTCATCCACATTTGGCTTGGGCTCAATGTCTCATATATTTTGTTGTTACTTGCACGGCAAAGCAAAAATTCAAAATCGAGCAACAACCAATCAGAGACATTTCACAGATCTCTGTAGAGCTACATCTGTATGGGATTTTTTTGGCTTGAATCTCAGTCATTGGTTACTCAGGTTATAATATTCCAGACAGAACAAATCGATGATCAATGAGTAATCAATGAGTAATAATTATTAATGAGTAATCAACTGATTAGTCATTGAGTATCGCGGATGATTAATAAGTAATCAATGACTAATAGAAGACAAAACATTTTGTGGCCATAAATTACTCATCGATGTCAATGATAATTCATTGATATTATTGATTACTCATTACTCATCTTCTATTATGCTGCATATTACCTATTACAAATTTCCACTAGTTTTCTTTATTATAACTTGTCCTTGAAGGTAATCAATGACTAGTCATCGATTAGCCATTGACCATCGCCATAACCAATGACTAATCAACTGATTACCAAATTATCGAATATTCATTGATGTCATCGATTTGTTACATCTGGAATATTTGGCCAATATTGAAAAATTGTGTCCTGGTGTTCCCCCAGAAAATGTTTTAGAGTTTTTTACCTTGGGTTCAATTAGCACCCTTCTGGACAATAATAAACACACCACATCGATCAGCTTTTTTATGCTGAGTTGATAAGCTCTAGTTCCGTGTCTTCAAGAACATCTAACCAAATCGACATCAAGAAAAGCCAAACGATGACTGAGCCGGGCAGGACATATAATAGATGCACTTGAAGCTATAAAACTAACCTTAGAAGTATCCTTAGCGGCATCTTCTGCGCATTTATCACAAGAAAACCAGCCTCAAATTTTACGATGACACAACACGACAAATGGTCCGAGTAACCGAGCCTTAATTTATTTTGGAGTGACCCTGGGAGCTAGCCAGCCGGGTTTTCGAGGCTCGATTCCGCGTATCTCGCCCTCTTCGGGGCGTTTAGGCTCTATGTTGTGGCCGAGTTCTTTATTCCCCCAAATTTAGCATCATTCAATCAGCTTGTAAAGACAGTTGGACCCAAGTTCTGTGTGTTCTCTGACGTTTCCGAGGATCGTTTAATATAGATCCCGTACGCGTCCTACAGTAGCCTGCAAGAGCAGACGGTTTTGTCAGTAATATGACATCAAGCTGTCAGAGAATTGAGACCCGATGGATAAAACAGGAGCACCCAACGGATAGTTTCGGTGAAATATCTGTTCGGAAGGCCTATAATCGCCTCAGATATTCGGATTAAAGTTTGAAGTTTTCTTTAGGGAAATATCATCTAAATTAATGCCTATTATTTTCGGAGAGATACAAATTTCGTTTTGGGTACAAAAAAAGGTCAGATAGGATTTTCGGAAAGTTAAAATCGGCAAGGAAGAGCTGAGGTTTTCGGGAAATGACTAAAAAAGCCCTAATAAATTCGTGAAGTCTAAAGTTCCCCTAGAATTACCGAACATATATAAATTTTTATAGCGCAGCTTAGAATTCATTTCAGTGTAGATCTTAAACAGCCTAAAATAGTGTTTTTAAAGCATTTGTGAGAAAACCGTCGTTGGGTGCCCTGATAAAAGTGAGATAAATAATAACGAATCGTTTTCAAAACATATAAATGAAAGACGTCATATGTAGTAACCAACGGATACACCACCAAGTGTGATAACAGGTTTTTGGCTGGGGAGAACTCTTTCTATATCTCATGATCAAACGGCGGCTTCTCAATTACAACCTGGGGAACACTAGCTGGCTGTGGTAAGGATACTGGGATCTGTTCCAGCAAATCAGATCTCAGAAAACGCAGAGAACAGACAGATCTTGGTTCCACCATACCCTCGGCCAAATCCATGATAGTTACGAAGCACTTCTATTTAAGACCAAGCTAAAAAAAGAAACAGGAGCGAATACCCCCCGTAAAAGCTCTATTTAGCCCCCCTCTCTATTAAGCCCCCCCCCCCCCCATATCTAATAAGCCCCCCCCCCCTTTGGAAGTCAGATTTTGTAATAAGCCCCCCCCCCACTTTCCGTCAGGCTGATGTAAATGACTTTTCAGCAATATTTTCTGGCGTTTCAGTCACTTTGTATTGAAAACGTGGTCTTTAATTTCAAGCCACTATCATTGAGTTAGGGTAAAAATGACGTTGCATTTGTAAGACGGTCACACATAACCCATTTCTTGTTCTGTTTTAGTTAGTGGTCTAATAGTAAAGTTTGAAAAATTAATGTGAATTTTCTCGAAAATTTATGATTTGAAATAAGCCCCCCCCCCCCCCTCTCTCTATTAAGCCCCCCTCTCTAATAAGCGCCCCCCTTCTTGAGGCCTAAAATTAAATAAGCCCCGGGGGCTTAATAGAGCTTTTACGGTAGCTCCAAGCTTAGCATGTGTTTATCGATCGAATTTATATGGGGAATTCAAAGTTTATACTCGTTGTATCGATCAAATTTAAATATATGCGGAAGTTAATATAATGCGCGTTGTTCGAGACGTAGCCTCGACAACACTTTCTAAGCATCGTGCGGCTTTGTTGGACGTTAGGGACTGGTCAAAAAGTATAGAGAGGGGTGGGCCGGAGCAGAGAGGGGGTGGGTCATCAGTTTTTTGAGCCCTTAGTAAGGGGTGGGTCGTTAAATTTTCAGCTACCTACGGAGGGTGGGGTCATCCTATTTTATAACAGGAATAGGCACACACTTAAAAAACGTAATAAATATCGTTTTTAACAATCGAAGGCTTGATTCTGCTGAAACAGTTGGCCACACATTTAAAGCGGGGCAGCTTTACCGATCTGCAATCTATTTTTGTACATAAAACACATCTAGCCGAAATTATTATTATAAAAACCCTCTCAAAACCTCTTTTGTGTCTTTTTATATAAAACGTAATTTTATATAATATATGAAGTTTTTTTTTTTGCATTTCATTGCTGTATTGTTCCATCTACAAGACTACAAGTAAAAGGCAACTAAAATGAATCTTGGATTATCAACGAGAACTGTACATGGCTTGTATATACTTTTCATCTTGTGTTTTCCATTTCATAAATTGCTGATAAAATTATTTCTATATTGTTCCATAAACTCGCGTATTAGACATGACTTAAAGTTGAAAGAGTAATAATTGTTATTTTTAGATGCTTTTGTATTTGGTTAAGAAATAAATCTAAACGTAATCAACACTACCACAAGTTCATACGCAAATGTGGTTTCATTGGATTATGCAACCAAAAATGTCATATTTTATAAGGGGTGGGTCATGTAATTTTTCAATCTTCATTTAGGGGTGGGTCACTCAGTTTTGTGCCAAAAGGAAGGGGTGGGCCATGTGTTTTTTATCCACCACATTTCCAAATGCTCCGGCCCACCCCCCCCCCCCTGGGTGGGGAGTGACGCAGGAACGAACAAGTCAGAAATTACTAATTCTGAGTTCTGACCTCTCAATCTGACGACCAGGCGGTGTCGGACACGGTTCACGTGACTACATTCGTCCAATCACGCGTCAGCTGGGCGATACTAATGGCGGACGAGATTTTGTGTCGTGAGTGAGGATAGCTCGTCCTTTTTCGGTGGATTTCTTCTGTTATCGAGCGATTCAGTTCATCATTTTCGGGGATCTGTTAGAGGATTACCTCAGCAAGCTATGGTTCAAGCTATAAGTTCTGGCTCATCCTAAATAAACTATTTCGCATTGAATGGGTCAAAAACTACATTTCGGATCGGGGGAAGACTACTGGACCAATCAGACCGCCGTCAGATAATGGAGATATTTAAAAATAAAAACAACCAGCGCAAAGCATGCAGGGCGAAAGTAGGCCATTTTAAAGTGTTTAGGAAATGCAAGAAATATGGCGTCGGACGTCTTTTAAAAACAAGAACCCTGAAGGGATTACAAGCGGCCGATTTCCCGGGGGGGGGGGGGGGGGGGGGGGCACTCCCTTATTTTTCGCTATATAGGAACGTGCAGCTGGACAGGGTATGTTTTTGAGCATTTTGGTCTGGAACAGGGTATACCAAAAGGCATTTTTGGGTATCAGGGTATCAGTTTCCCAGGAGTTGGCATGAGGATCGGTAATTGATACTCTGGCATAGGGTAGATGAAGTAGTCAGACGAAAAGAAACGCGTAGGAGTGTTAAAAAAGCTTTACAACTACAACTCGCAGTGCTGCTTAGTAGTTTAGCCTTTTGGGTTAGAAAGAAAATCGTTAAGAATCGTCCGGAATAGGGTATCTTTTTTTCAACATTTAGGGACTGTTTACATGGAGGGAGGGTGACCGGAAACCCGGGTCACCCTCCCTCCATGTAAACAGGCCCTTAGTCTGGAACAGGTTCGCAAAATTAGGGTTGTTATAGCCCAGCGGCACACCCCCCCCAAATTTTTTTGGGAGAACCCCCCCCGGGCCAATTTCACCTTGAGGGGAGAAAGAACAATGCACCCCTCCACCCCCTCGGTCAGTTTACTCTGAGGTTTCTCCCGCCAAATCTAAGAGTCAACTTCGAACCTGCGTGACGAAAAACGTGACTGGGTGATGCAATATTTTGGCTAGCGTAAGTTTGAGCTTAGGTCAAGTTTACTGTGTAGAAAACTTTAGCTAATGTCAATTGCATCATAATCCAACAAGGGCAACAGATGTGTTTTCGCTCAACGTGAAAATAAATTGTGAATGACATATATGCTGTGGAATTGTGTAAGAAAAACTGTTATGTTTTTGGGACCGAGTTTTATCGTTCGTTTAATGAGGTAGGGCTAGCGACATGGAAAAAAACCCGTCCATTTCTTGAAGCGGCTCGATGCCCATATAGGGCATCGGCCGCTTAATAAATTGAACAAAAAATGATTGATTAGTTAAAATACAACTCAAATACGTGGCAGTTAATAAAACAGTTGTTTTTATCAATGATTATTTTGATAGCTCACTTCCGATTCAAACAACAAAAGGGAACTTTGTGACAAGCTCAAGAAAGATCAGAGTCCATTTTCAAGATGACTTGGTCCACTACTACTGATTAAAGAGTAATCTTGATTTCTATGATTCAACAAGTTTATGTCGTGTGTGGTGCTTTTTGAATTCGTTTCCATCCATATGTAAAGACTGAGATCAGGAAGCTACCGTATGTAAACATTTTCAATATTTTCCACAGGCAGTAGAGGATCAAAATTGGACTTTTTCGAGTTTCGATTTATATGCTTTATACGATGACCTTTGTGAGTCGATCTATTCGGCTTTATACGCGGTGTATTGCGTTACTACATTATTCGATCATTAAGTACCCGCTGGGACGACAAAGAGAAAACAATAACAAGATCGAATAACGCAGTAACGCAATTCGACTCCTCTGCTCCCTGTGTCATTTCAAGTCATCAAGTTTCATTTCTGCTGAAGTAAGAAAGACGACTTTTTGTTTGTTATCCAACTACATTCTGAAACTCTGCATCAGCACATACATGATCAGCTTCACAGATTTATATTAAAAGAATCACTGTTCTTATGCACATATTTTTGATTTCTCCACCGCAAGTATTTGAATTATTCATCTCTTGTAGGAAAAGACGATTAATAAGCTTATTCCTGACTTCATAGGTTAACTTTAAGATGCTCAGCTTCACAGATTAGTATTAAAAATAATCACTTTTCTTATGCACACATTTTTGATTTCTAGACAGAAAGTATTTGAATTATTCATCTCTTGTAGGAAGAGTGTGAATGTTAAAACCTTTCACGACAAACGATTAATAAGCTTATTCCAGACTTCATAGGTTAAATTTAAGATTACTGTGTAGAAAACTGAAATATATATCTAAATGCCATCAACTAATGACAAATAGTCATTTGAAAACATACCTTAATTTATCTTAATACCACTAATCCAAGGACACTAATCACGTTTACAAAAACATATACCACGGGGTATCGTAACTGCGATCAGGAAGAGAAATCCCAATGCGGATTGCTTCATGCTCATAGCACAATACCTCTATTGCATCATCTTTACATGACCAGAGATTGCGTCATGTCAACCGTGGGATCGAATAACGAGAAAAGTCACACAACAAAATTTAGCACATTTTGCAACAACACTGCTGTTCGCTGCTGTGGGACATTTGTCTTTGCTTTTTCCAATGCGATTACTGTAATAAACTAAATCATCTACGCACTTACACGACACTACAGAAAGAATGTGGAAGAGAAATTCTCTACTGGCTAATTTTAGATCGAGATGCGATAACATCATGTCAACCGTGAAGAGGACTAAGGCTAGCGACATGAAAAAAAAAGTGCATTTCTTGAAGCGGCTCGATGCCCATGATGCATCGGCCGCTTAATAAAATAAAAAAACTTGATCATTACTCTTGTGATCCCGGAAGGGTAGTTTCAGCTGACCTCTAGCCTGTTCCAGGCTCTCGGATAGTGGGACGAAGCGAAAAGGCGAACGGCGCCTAAACTCTCTCCCAGACTACCTTCACGCGGCCGTTCGCCTTTTCGCTTCGTCCCCACTATCCGAGAGCCTGGAACAGGCTAGCTGACCTCAGTATCATGATATGACTTTCAAAGCTGTGAAAACTCGCACTTCTTGTATGGTTTTCCTCCATGTTTCCCGGGGGTGGACTCCCATATGAAGTGACGACGGGGATGCTCGTCGTCTCGTTTAGGGGTGTAAATTACGGATTTTGGTATCGCTTAGGGTTTTCAGCACAGAAACCGCTGATATATCTTTAGCCCCCCGGGTAGACTGCGAGCAGTCCCTCTTTCTTTCTTTATCGATCGCGAAGCAAGCGCGAGAGAGCGGAAATCGAGCGCGAAGCGCGAGCGAGCGGGAAATGGGCCGAGCGGAAGTGAGTCACGAAGTGACGAAGAGCGAAAGACTCTGGGTGCTTACCATTTGTGAGAAAAAACCGGTTGGGGTGACCGTTGCATAATGGTAAGAAATTTTCCAAACTCAACGACCAACCGAAACAGGTGGCGCTTACCATTTACAATATTCTAATTCCGGTCTTTCAGTCAATATGGCGGACTTAGCTGGAAATCTAAAATATATTGACTAAGAAGAAGATGTCATGGCCATTGGTGCCGTAACCACTTTTATGCCAAGAAATTTAAACAGAGAGAGTTTATCGCACGAGTGAGTTTCTGTACGAGTGAGCTTCAAAGTCATTTTCGATCTTGTGCAGGGAAATTATAAACATAGGAAGGACTCCTACAGGGAATGCAAGAATCAGGCATTCTCTTTCTCCTGATCAACAAGTGCTGGCGTTTCTGTGGTCCATCTGAGTTGAAGAAACAAACGCCACACTCGTAAAGTTCGTTGACGCCATATTGAATACAACTAAAACCGCGCGAAGGGAGCCTGGAAACGGAATAAACTTTCAAATGGTACGGTAATTTCCGACGCTCCGTTCCGAAACGGAAAAAATAGGACTACCTATGCAGGTAGTCCACAATTTCCGAACGGATTTTCCGGAAAATGTCTGATCCATTTGACTTTCAACCGAATTTCCGGATTTTTTGGCTAAATGGTAAGCACCCTCTATCTTTCGCTCTTCGTCATTTCGTGACTCACTTCCGCTCGTCACTTCGTGACTCACTTTCGCTCGGCCCATTTCCCGCTCGCTCGCGCTTCGCGCTCGATTTCCGCTCTCTCGCGCTTGCTTCGCGATCGATAAAGAAAGAAAGAGGGACTGCCTCGCAGTCTACCCCCCGGGGGGGGGGGGGGTTACTCCCTATAATGGACTATACGGGGAGGCTCCGCCCGAAAGGGGTTCCTTTTTTAGGCCCGAGGTATGTGAAAGGGTAGGGATTTCACGAGTTGAAGTATATGAAAGGGTAGGGATTTCACGAGTAAATTATATTATTGTTTGGTTAACATCTCTACTGGTAATGCTTGATGATTTCTGGTGATATATATTGTTCATTAAGTTCATTACAAGGGTATAGAAAAGGGATGCAGTGCTTCTACTGTAGGTATGTGAAAGGGGTACCATTTTCATAATTTCTATGGAAGGTATATGAAAGGGGTACCATTTTCTATGGAAGGTATATGAAAGGGGTACCTTTTCTGTGAAAAATGGTATATGAAAGGGTAAGGGGTTGGGGTTGCACACGAAGAAATCAGTTAAACAAGCACTGTCATACTGTGTTGGTATTGCGACTTAATTAAAGCGTAACTATAACTCTTCTTTGCCTCTTTTAGAATGGTATCTTTTAGGGGTCAAATGAAGCTTGAGCCATGCCCAGATTGGTCTCCTTTAGGGGTTTAATTCAAAATTTCCGACGAGCATCCCCGTCACTTTTATATGGAGTCCCCCCACCGGGCCATGTTTTTAATGGTTCCTTTGTTCACCATCGGGCTAGTTCGGGGTTGCTCGGTATGGAGGGTGACCCTCCTACCAGGGACAACTTTTCGCCATATAAACAGGCCCTTAGATGAGGTTGACATATTTCTGCATGTCTGTTTAGATTTTACTCATTAACAATTTCTTACCTTCAGTGCAAACAGTTAATTTCCATGTAATCTACTTTAGTACAGTTGAGCGTCGCTTGCCATGGCCAATCACAACAAATGAAAGTAAACGACAAAAAGAGCCAATGAGAACTGGTAAAATGGTACCCCTTTCACATACCAACAGTAGAAACACTGCATCCCTTTTCTATACACTTGGAATGAACTTAATGAACAATATATATCCCCAGAAGGAAGTGGCAGGAGGCTGTCTTACGATGGCTAAGAAGTTCAAACCTGCAGTCCACCTCATACCTAAATGACAGTTTTCCCTACCCTTTTCTATACTCCAACTCGTGAAATTCCTACCCTTTTCTATACTCCAACTCGTGAAATCCCTACCCTTTTATATACCTCCAGTCTGAAAAGGTACCCCTTTCGGGCGGAGCCTCCCCGTATAGTCCACTATAGGGAGTACCCCCCCCGGGTTGTAACCCCATTTTTTCGCCTATTTAATTTTTATTTCCGAGCGGGCGACTTTGGTCGAGGCAGTACATTGCGCGCAACAACTCCACGCGGTGGGTACAACACAGGGTCACCAAGAAGTACAGATTCAACAACCAACTAAAAAGAGGCCATACAGGTCAAAAAACCTTGTTCCCAGGTGACATACCCTGGTGTTCCGGTAGCCTGCATAGTAAGGGGGGGGGGGGGGGTGTGGTGGGTTTAGGAAGGGGGTTGACCCCTGCGAGACAGATTCCCTTCTCTTTTTTCGTTGCAGAAAGAGAAGGAAATCCCTGTCTCGCAGGGTATGTTCCCAGAGGCTTTCTTAATAATAATATTGTATTTGTGCGAGCCGCGAGATAGTCGACACTTCGATTGAATTAAGTGGAAGAAGGAACAAAGAAAACCTCTGGGTAAGGAGACACAAATGTACAAACTAAGACATTTACAAAACTTTATTCAGAAGATGCATCTCATGCAGCATAAATCAATATATAGCCGTATAAATTAAAAAGAAAATAAACCACAAATTTTATCAGTTTCAAGAACTTCCAAGTAGCTATTTTGACAGTGACTTAATTACAAAACTGATGCTACAACACACAGTCACAACAATAGAAACTCATACACTGTTTACTTTCTTGAAGTTATGGAATTTATTCCCAGTCTGGATTTTATAACTTTTGCTGGTTTGCAACCATTCCGAAGATATTCCAATAACAAAGACCCTGGTGGCCATGTTGGATGACAAACAATAAAAGCTAATTAGAAATATTATTTTTGTTAATGGTCACCAACATGGCGGCGACCACGTCACTTGCAAACCAAGAATAGGAGCAACGACATAACTATGTGAGCTCAAGCAACCAACTATTTCTGTCTTGAATTTTCAACAATAATATTATTCATGAAAAATTTCTCAGATGGCTGCCTCCTTGCTTAACTCAGATAAAATGTGATAATTTTCTCTTAAATCCTTCTCGGCCATGAAGTGCCGACAAACTTTTCAGGTTCACTATGTAAGTGCAATGGTGGTAAATACAATAAGGAAATACAAATCAAAATGCTAAACAGTTCAATATAGTCAACATGCAGTTGAATTCATGGTGAACACATGTAACAAAATCTGGTTGCATTTTCTCTTACTGATCCTTTCAATAACACGTGAAGTCCAAAACCCAATTAACAATATTGTGTTTTTCGCTGCCGTCAATCATAATAATTATTATAATATAATGACAACCAATGGATCTTGAGAAAAACAAAATGGATCGAAATCTACTAATCACAGCCCACGGATGTGACCTTTTGAACCGTTGAAGTGAACCTCTGTTTCCCCAAGACATCAGCTAAAATGATTGACGACAGTGAAAAATGCAACCGTTGATTGAGAAGGTTGCATGTTAATGAAAGGCGCAGTAAAGTGACCCACTTATAATTTTGGACACCATGTTAAAATGGACACTGTAAGTCTCCTATTTCCTAAACTCCGGAGATTGTTTCCTCAGATCAACGTACAGTACAAATATAACTTTTCAAACCTAGCGTGTGCTTGAGATTATCACATGTCACACCTGTGTCCACTTCTACGAGTCAGCGACAGGAGGGTGCAAGGGCTCTGCAGGGAACGAGATTGGTTTGAAAGTGGGAACATCATACTCATACTTTGATCTGAAGATACAGGGTTCCAGATAAGTTTTGAAGGCAAGGTGTTATTGAGGAATTACAACAGGTTAATAGACATGGGCCTCGCCAAACTCCTCAGAAGTTTTCCATTGATTTGTCAGGTCAGGTAGCCGATCTTGACAGGCTATTGACCTGACACACCTCTTTATCTGGAACACTGAGATACCCAATACTTCAATGCCACAGAAATATCTCCAACTGTATAATCAGGGCTCGAAATAGAAAAAAATTATAGCCTGCCATTGTTTATATTTTTTGGCAGGCCAAACAAATTTTGACCTGCCATTTCTTTTTTTGGCCTGCCACATATTGAAATTTTTACAAAATTTTTCATCAGGGCCAATTGATTCGTGGAAAGGAATAGTAGATAAAGGAGCATGGTAAGAGGAGAAGAAAATGTCACAAAAACCAGTCCAGTAAATTTTGCCTGCCATTTTATTATCCATTTGGCAGTTCATCGTTATTTTCGCCTGCCAAACCTGAAAATTTGGCCTGCCATTTGGCCATTGGCAGGCTGCTATTTCGAGCCCTGATAATATACTGTCTTTCATTTCAAGGCGAATAAGACACTTCAATAATAATGAGATTACAATAATACACTTAACAATATTAATAGTTTTTCTTGTTTTGGTTTTATGATGTAACTGTGAACAGAGCAAACATCAGCTCAAAAATACATGAAATCATTTTGTTAGTTAACACTTTCACTCCCAGAAGTAAGCATCACTTGAGTTATTATTGCGTTTCTAACTTTTACGTACATGTATATGGATGAAACCCTAGTGTGTGACCATTCAAATGAAAGCTTATGAGCATTTACTTTCATGTGGTATTGTTTGTTTTTCCATATTGTGAATTTTTTTTTTTTTTTTTTTTTTTTCAATTTTGAGCCTTGACACTCTTGGAAGTGAAAGGGTTAAGAAATTCTACTGACACTGCTGTACTGTAAGTTATCAAAAGTCGACCTCATAATTCCATATACTGTTCCTAATGAATGCAGCTAACAATCAGGCTCAATGGCAAAATAAAACTGCATTTGGTGATTATGCTTTCTCCACGTAGTTTGATGGCAACATTCCATACTGCCCTGTTCTCTCTACTCTTCCTTCCATCCACCCCTCGTCAATCACGGTCACCTCTTTGATCAAGTCGTTTTCCAAAAAGCTGATCTCGTCATCATCAGCAGCATTGTAATCATACAGAGCGCGATATTTCTGTTGGTAAAAAAGTGGAATAAGGCTATAGCATTTGTTCTATTAAACTCAAAATTACCATCGAGCATTTACTCTTTTCCTGTAAGATATCCTCGGATTTTTGGAAACATGTCCTGTCCTGGCTACGAGACAATAATATTTACGTTGGAACCTTGAAGGATTCAGATTTGGTTTTTGGGAAGTTTGATATTAAAGACGATTTTATTTTGATCAATCACATTCTGTTGTTAGGCAAATTTTACCTTTACTCAAGGAAATGTCAAAATAGCATGCCTTCTCTCCGAGGTTTTATCGCTAGGACAGGTCGTGTTTATAAGATTGAGCTCCATATTGCCAGGAAAAGAGATAAACTAATTCATCATTTTAAAAAATGGGAAAAATTAATTCATACATTTGCTAATTAGGTAAATTATAGTAACAATAGTATAGGTATTATATAGATCATATTGCTGTAGTAGCCTGTGTGACTGTGTGAGTGTGGGAGTGTGTGCATGTGCATGTGTGTGATTTGTATTTTGTATGCTTGTTTGTATACCGCTTTGTAACATGCTGAAAATGAAAAAAAAAATATTTAAATGAAAAAAAAAAACCCTCAAAATTACAGCAAGGAGCCTACAAGTGTAACCCTTTTTAGTTAATTCACATTCTTTCATGCACACACCATCCAATCAGAAGCCGAGGATAGGTCACACTTTTGGGACCCTTGCTGTAACACTACTACATGTATAAACCATTATTCCTGATAGCCGCCATGATTTAGTTTAGATATTTAATAATGCATGTCTGCTAGGGGGCAGACATTTTGGAAAGAAGATGGCTTGTCTTCATAGTCAAGTATCTGTAGTGTGCCAAAATCATATTTGAGAGCCATATGGAATATTGATCTGATTCATTAGCTGAGCTGTTTATTTTTTCTATGAAAATGACGAAATTGTCTAGAACTACATGTAAAGGATACTGTACACATACAGATCGAATTGGAATTTAGAAGTGTTGGTTTTTGTGGAGGGAGGAAAACCAGGAGAAAAACCCTCGGAGCAAGGATGAGAACCAACAACAAACTCAACCCACATGACACCGGGTCCAGGATTCAAACCCAGGCCACATTGGTGGGAGGCGAGTGCTCTCACCACTGTGCCATCCCTGCTCCCCAGTATGTAAAATTAAATATTTACTAACCGGCGCACTTGATACTGGTGCCGCACTAGGCATTGGTCGTACAGGTTTCTGGTTGAGGTGGAGGTGCAGGTTGGCGAGCATGTGAACTTGCCATGGGATGCTCCTGAGACAAGCGTCGCTGATGTTGGTGGATTTCTTTCACTTCTAAAAAACCGCAAAGGAAGAAAAAAAAAATCAGTATTTTGTCTTTTTGAAAAGGAACTAATCAAATTATACTTTCCGAGGTTACTGTCGAAGCCTCTATTAATCAAGGTTCTCATGTATTTTCTGCATTCTGTGAAGCCGCCCCTTGATATACGTTCTTGGGCCCCAGTGCTACATGTAGGATCAACCTAGCACTTGGATTAACCTAGCTGAGAGAGATGGGATGATCCTAAATCTTGGATCAACCAACTGTGTGTAAACAGCTATCGCCTACGGTAGATTAATTTTAAAAGTACTCACTTGTTTTTTACCTTAAAACGTTAACTAAATACCAACAAATTGAATGCAGTATGCTATTCATATTCATAAGTTTTGGGCTGTTCTTCAGGTGAAATATTTTTTTTGAATTATTGGTTTAGAGCCGTTTCCTTTAACCCTTTCACCACTACGCGCCGGTTTTCCTGCGAAATTGAACAGGCACCGACAGGCCAACTGGAAAACTGGGCACTACATTCCATATATGGAAAACTAATTTATGCAGAAGAAAACACATGCTTTGAAAACAAAATGGCGGTCTGTTTCTACGAACTGAACGATAAAGAAAGGGTTGAAAAACGGTGAAGAACAGCTTGGCGCGTGATTTTTTTCGCCATTTTTAACAACAACCAGAAGAGAAGTGTATAGTCAAGAGCAAATTTTGATGTGAATTCGAAGAATTGAAAGAAAATATCTCACAATTCGACGATCGATAACTGCTGGTGCCGTAGAAGATGTTTGAAGCCAATATTGTGAAACGTCGAGGACAATATATTTACTTGAGTGCGACACGGATGCATTTAGATGATCTTAACCAAATGTGGTAAGAGTAGAGCAGCATTTTCACTGCTTTTTATCAGTTTTTTGAATGAAATAAATCCCAATGTTTTAGTGCATTCATTGTTTGTGAAATTTTCTTTTAAGTGATGTTATTTTTAGTTAAACAGGATGTCTAACATGTGCACTAGCTTCATTTGAAATATCGATACGCAATTTTTTGGCAAAAAGCCGCCATTTTCAAAAGTGCCAGAGTGTCCCAGACACTTTTGCTCCAAAATGCGCGGTGGTGAAAAGGTTAAACCTTGGCATGTTATAACCAAGTTTTGCATGCTCTTTCTAGATACATGTGTATGATATCTGTTTTTTTTAATCCTAAATATGAGACGTAAACAATGACATCAGTAGAGATTGTCCTATACCCACCAGCCTGTGAACGCTGTTGAACACCAAGACGGCTCTGCCCTGAAGAGTGTTGAGTGTAGGCTACTTGACTTGCTATTCTGTTGCTCTCCTGCGCTCTCTTCGTCTCGGGATCATCAGCAACTGCCGTGTAATGTCCTTTCGCAGCTTCAAAGTCTTTGTGGTATTGAATCTACATGGGGGTAAAGTATAAAGGAATTATTAAAGAGATTGATGTTCATATAAAGTGATTATGAACAGATGCTAGAATGAGGATTTAAAGATACATGTTATTGCTGATGATGACTCAGGGACAAGAGTGATGTCCAATGACTGTAGATTATGTTGAAATGGACCAATTGGAATTTGGCATTTCTCCAGCAACACAGAAATCAGAATGGATTTTTTGTATAAAAAGGCAACAGTCCATATTTTCAGCATCTCTCCCCATTCCCACTTGTAATATTCACGCTCATTCCAGAACCTTTTTGTATCGCATTCAGCACAATACTCGCCCTAAAATACAGACTATTTTGCAATCTAAGAAATATTATACACTAAGCTTTTTTTTTTTCTACGCAGACAGTTTCAAGTGTTAAATACTGGTGAGATTTGTTACAGTTTGAGAGTTTTAAAAATTTAGAGGATTTGTAAGGAAAAAGGTGCTGGATGGCAAGCCATGCCCTCCAGTAACATTTTCCCTTACACATC
Organism: Desmophyllum pertusum; assembly: GCA_029204205.1. NCBI lineage: Eukaryota > Metazoa > Cnidaria > Anthozoa > Scleractinia > Caryophylliidae > Desmophyllum > Desmophyllum pertusum. Next base: position 6,284,603 of record MU826826.1, on the reverse strand, counting down.
TTCTTAATGTTTCAAACTTTCAAATCACCATAAAATCTCACAATAACATCAGTGGTCTCAAAATAATTGGCAACCTAATTTCATCCCCATTTTGTACCACCACCTATATTTTTTATGATTGACAGGATCACGAGACAGGGTTATAGGTACAATGTAAAGTCTTCACGAGCCTTGTGGCCTACAACTGCTGGAGCTTATCCCGGTTTCTGTAGCATGGAGTGGCTAGGAGTATTGCTACTCCCCTGGATGGGATGCTAGTCCATCGCAGGTTACCCCCAGCATTTTGTCGCCGATACCCATTTATACTCCTGGGTAGAGAGAGGCACTGTGAGAGTTAAGTGTTCTTGCCCAGTGATCCCGGCCAGGGCTCGAGCCTGGACCGCTCAGTCTGGAGTCCAGCGCGCTAACCATTAGGCCACTGTGATCCCACAGCGTTATGCAACAGGTCTATTGCCTGATTTTTTGTTCACCATTGATATTTGGAAGTCAAACTGCAAGACTGTGAGAGGATACCTCAAATCCAGAGTCTCATGGTGAAACCTTAAAAGTTGGCAGGTCTGTTGTCACTTCTGCTTGACCAAAAATAAACTTACATTGCTTTGTTTCTGTGTATTTGATGCCAGACGTCGGTTTTCTGGAGTATCAGCAACTGCTGTAAATTTTGTGGTAGGATAATGCCTGAAAGAAGCAGTTGTTAAGCTTATTAAATAATAGAAAAAAAACAAGGTAAGGAATAATTAATAGTACTTCTGCACTGTTAACACTGTCCCATGACGTTAAACTTGGACACAACATAAACATCCACTGCAATATTGAAGTCTAAACTTGTAAATTTTATCATGAATGAATACCCAAAGCAGCAAAAATGAAACAAATACCCATGTGTAAATAGTATGCATGTGCCTGAGGTTGAGAAGAATTTCGTGTAAACGAGGCTTGGGGAGGAATTTTGAGCAACTGATGCAAGGCGTAATCATGCATAATGCCTATTGCTTATAGTGTGACGTGCCTTACCATAGCCATCCAACAAACTTTTTTTACAAGTGTCCTCTCGTAATATTATAACTTTTGTTGATAAATACAATGTGTCAAGTTTCTATTTGATCGTGTTCAACTTTGCAAGGAGGCATGTCCGTCAAACAAATTATATATTAGAGAGGACACTTGTAAAAAAGTTTGTTGCGTAGCTACGGTAAGGCGCATCGCACTGTAAAGCGATTGTCCTCAAATCATGAGAGAAACCCCAGTCAATTTGCAGGCGTAGTGTGGCTGACAATCCATGGTACAGTGTATATGTACATGTAGATCATAGACAAAGTCATCAAGTTGCTTGGCCATGTACTGAACATTATTAGGAATTAAAAGGTCAAACAACATGTCAGATGACAAGCCCCTTACCATGTAAACAGGGCATTAAAAACCTTGCAACACATGAAATGACATACAATGGCAAGTCTACAATATTTCATTTTGATCATTATTCACATTGAAAATAAAACTGGATTTGAATGATAACATTTCATAAAGGGGACATTATTATGAGTAAAGATTGTAATCTATGCATTGCGTACACAAAGAAATTGACAGTATAATTTACCCATGATCAATGTGAATCACATCTGTAGTACTATCATTAATTCATTTAATCAGCTGATGCCAATATTACTAATTTATTTACGACGATTTCCACCAGACGCTACGTTAGCTGTGTTTTACTCTGCAAGGCACTCTCTCTAGATCTTCTCACTCGGGGGCAGACGAGGAGATTTCTAAACTGATCAAATAAATGTATAAATATTTTTTTTTTCGTTGCTTTCTTTACGACAACTTTATCTTCAGCAATTTTAATCTGCAATAGCTTGCGATACAATTTAGAGAGCGTTAACTGAATACATGTAACAGCACTTTAATTTGTTGGTATTTGCCATTCGATCCGCAAGGAAAACCACCTTTCACCTCAAAATCAAAGCAAAGGAATGAAATCAGAGGGTGTGACTGTTGAATGGAAACTGTGTGTACAAGTAATGTACAAGTATTGAATAAATATGTGTACTTCAGTTCTGCTATAATATTGCAATATAGCTTTTATAGCTGTAAGCAGCCTTCAGCAATAAGAAATTGAAAGCAAAATGATTCGAATTCAACCCAGAACCGATCCAAAAATTCCACGAACGCGCAAACATAAGCTTATCGATTTAAGTGATACTGGACACAGGAAACTGTGAACGAAAGAGACAAGATGACTAATTAGACGAAATGGTAATCACTGCATACACGCTATGACTGTTTCGCTATTTTAATACAACTCGGAGAGACAGCGATTTGTAAAAGGCAAGTTAAACAAAGAGTTCCTAAGAGAAAAGAGGGGCTGAGCAGTCTATGTGGAAGCAAAATAGACCATGAAAACTACATGAAAACACGAGCTACAGATGTCAGCGAGGTTGGAGAACACAATTAAAACACGGATGCACACTAGATTAGCTTTTTGTAGACACTGGGAGTCTTGATGCTTATTCCTATGCAAATGTGAAATGCATACATTTATCAATATTTAGATGGAATCATTATGGAAGAACTCCAGAAAACTACAAAGAATTATTTACAACTGTACTTACGCGGAGCAGTAGGGCAGTTTGTTGTAACCTTTGTAATTCTTCATCGTTAAAGTCATTTTGCAAACTTCGCAGCTGAAACAACCCTTATGCCAGTACTGAAAAACCATAAAACAGAAACAGCACATAAGAATGAGAGAAACCCGAGTGTAAGCCATAAAACGACGCGCTCTTGGGATACTCCACCTTGTCTAGGCAGTTCAGCTTTTCCATCGGATAGACGGTTTTATCGCAGCGAGCACACTTAGGATTCATCTTGAAACGTCTAAAATGCTGCACACACCAGTCCTTATCGTTCTAGACAAACCAAACTGGTGTAGAACGCCGTAAAACAGCGTATAAATTCACCGAGTTCCCAAAATAGCTTCAGCTGAGCGTGCCTTCAGCTTCATTACCAAATCAGGAAATGTTCTGGGAGGAGCACACCCACAATCCTGTGCAAACCTTCTCTTTCATACGGGAAATCCAAACCACATCCGGGTTGTTTTCGTGTCGGATACAAAATGGCGGACGAAGTCGAAGATTGGGGTTCGACGGATCAGGTGAGAAAGGCTAGAAATAATTTGTTGATTCTCGCACGAGAACTTTCTAAAGTTCTGTTTCGAATGCCTTGAAATAATCTCTCGTCATCAGAGTATTTGTGCGGTCCTGTGCTAAGTTTCAGAGCTTTATACATGCATGTCAAGAAAATTCCTTGTTTATTTTTTATAGCCTTTCCTTCCTGCCCTTCTTCTTTGCATTCCTCTTCCCATTTATGTCATAGCTTTAAATAAAAATTATAAATCCGGTGGATAAAACCTATCCATATTTGTACAACTGAACTCATGTTTTAATAGTCCCGACATGCATGTTATGAGTGCTGTCCTTACAGCATTCTCAATTTGGTATATTTTATTGTGTACACGTAACTCGGTGTTTTACAAGATTTCAAGTTCCTCTTCATACAGGGGTACATGTGATGTATCTTGGTACAGGTGTGTGACCTATGAAATGACTCAGTGTGAAACAGGAAAGATCTAGGCGTTTATTGTTCCACTGAATGCTGATGTAATCTTACTTTTTGTTTGGTACAAGTCATATCATCATTTCCCGTTTTAAACAGTTGTGCATCAGTCAATTGCAGCAGTGCCCATCTCCATCCCTAACCCCCGGGCATAATTAGCCAAATTCCCCGGGGTGGGGACACATAAGCTGTCCAAATGCCCCGGGATGGGGATGAAGGATCAGTGAACAAAACATTCCACTTTTCAGTATTTTAATGCAATGACTTCAAGACTTCAAGGACAACACTACATGATAGTTGATTCTGATTCTATTATTCTAGCAAATGCACTGGGATTGCGGCAGACATACAGCACCCCCAGCCGGGAGTGATGAGATGTGCCTGTATTCGCAGGCTACGTTTTCTGTGGAGAATCATGACATTTTAAATGATGATGCATTACATTTTTAAGTGCGCAAGTGCCGTCCTGGAGATGATCAACTTGTTTGAATTCGCAAACCTAAGTATTTAAAGTGCACTCCGGGTTGAGTTTCATGTTAATTTATAAAATGCTAGGTTAAGTTTTGAATGCAAAATATGAAATAGTTGTGTTCACATTCATTGTTTTCGATCTCGCGATAGGTGATATAAATGTAGCTCAAGTTGTTGCTTTTATTAGGCTTACAAGCAATGAAGAAATATCTAAAATTCAGAAAACATACCTTTAAAAACATCCACAAGTTTGTGTAGTCCTTGACGGACTAGCCAATCTGCTACTTACGCCTCGTCTTGGCTGATAAATTCCTCCATGCCAGTTTTGAAAACCACATGTGTCAACCCCCGGGCCGTGATAAAATTACGAATGCCCCACCCTGGGACTGACAACGTACGCAAATGCCCCTTGGTTGCCCGGGTGGTGGTGGGGATGGGTACTGCTGGCATTGACTGATGCATCACATGCCCCCATTTGGTTCCTGTTGTCATCACAAAAAGTGTTAAATTATTTGTGCCATTTCAGCAGGAAATATAAATTTCCTTTCTTTTTGATGATTTCACCCTTATATTAATTTTGTGTTACATTTATTTAATAAACACAAGTATTTACTTATACAATACAATACTTAAATAATAGAATAAGGTAATAATTTCATTCTGTGTTTACTTGAGTAAATGATTTTCTGCAATTTTTCTGGTGGGGGGTTACCTGGCACTATACTCCTAGTTGCTTCATGCTATTATGGAAACTGGAGTTAACTCTTTAAGCCCCGGTACAATCAGGGCTTAAAGGGTTTTAAGCGCTGTCCTGATAAGCCACTATACTTGTAGATAGACTTTAAATTGCTATAATATTATTATTTTTGCAGCTTCATGTAACTGTGATTCGAGGAGGCAATGACCAACTTTACGAAGAACCAGGTGGGTGAACTGCCCATTCAACTGTTTGTTGTACGGGGGGGGGGGGGGGGGGGGGGGGGGGGGGGGGGGGGGGGGGGGGACTTGACCCATGTTTGGGTATAGGGGTGCCACTGAGGGTTTGAAAACCTGACCCTGTTTAGGACAAAAAAAACAAAAAAAAACTAAAATACCTACCCTGTGTAGGACAACATCCTCTATTTAGGACCCTGTTTTGGTTGCAATTTAGCGAATCACGTTTGACTGATATGCGGCAAACGTCTCCGATCTCTAAATACTGTATAAACCATACGAGGACAATCGTTCAACCATACCCTGTTTAGGACAGGTTCAGACCCTGTTTAGGACAGACTAGCATAAAATTATATACCCTGTTTCAGGGCAGAGAGGCCAAAAGCCATACCCTGTCCAGCGGCACGTCCCCATATAGGCCACATAAGGGAGTAGCCCCCCCTCCCCGGGGTTGTACCAAGGCCAATATTGGTCAAAACTGCAGTGTATTCTGTTGCTAGAATATGAAGTTAACGGTACTCGCTATCAAAGTATGGTAGCATTATTAATAGCACTCAAATTTGTAGGGAAAAGTCGAACTTTGTCAAAATTGGTTTATTCTACACGTATTTGCTTGAATCATATTATACTTAGGCATGATTAAGAGCATGTGTCTGTCTTTATTGGGATAGAACGGAGATCAGACAGGCGAGCTGAGTGGCTAATGAGATACACTGTTCAGTAATAGTATTTTTTTAATTTAGGTGACTCAACTGATGTAAAGTCCGAGCCAGCCAGCCCTGACGATGATTCATCAAGGGCACCTTTTGGTAAATATCAAACTACTGTCAGTACTTATTGAAATGCAGTGGTATAATTGAAGGGCTGAGGGCATAACCAGCCTATATTGATTTTTAGGACCTTTTTTTTTCCCCTAAGATTTGCCGCGTTTTTGGAATGTGACCTAAAAATTAGTTACCAAACATTTCCCCGTTATTTTTTTCGCTAGTTTCTCCTTCGTTTTCGAGAATAACGTGTTGACAAAACATTCATTTTTACGGCGGTTACGCTTTGTAAAGAAACCCTTGTTTCTTTGAACAATGAAGATCAGTCAAACGGTAAAATGCCCGTCGTTACAGGGATTTTCTATTTATGTTACGTTGTTTCAGCGACTCTCCCTCCCCCCCCCCCCCAATCAATGTTGCGCGTCATTTGCAGACAAGACCTTATTTTCACAGATTGAATTGCTAGGCTCCAACATTGATAGGGGGAGGGGGGACTGTAAAAACAGTGTTTTTTACTTCACGGTGTGATGTTCTTTTGTAGCATCAGTTAGGTCAGGTAAACGTTCAATTCTTATTTAGTTTCTATCTCCATTGCCGCTGCAACAACCTAAATATTTTGATAACTCACAACGCTGAAAGGGGCAGTGATTTCATTAGTAAATCATTGTAACAACGGCCATTTTACCGTTTCACTGATCTTCATTGTTCAAAGAAACAAAGGTTTTTTTAAACAAAGCGTTACCGCCATTAAAACGAATGTTTGACAACACGTTATTTCTCGAAAACGAAGGAGAAACTAGCGAAAAAATAACGGGGAAATGTTTGGTAACTAATTTTTAGGTCACATTCCAAAAACGCGGCAAATCTTAGGGAAAAAAAAAGGTCCTAAAAATCAATATAGGCTGGTTATGCCCTCAGCCCTTCAATTCAACAGTTGAAATCTCCTTTTCCTTTTTCAGGCTTCATAATTATTTGCAATATTGCTATAATTGCAAACACAATCGTATGATTGACGGCAGCAAAAAATGCAGCTGTTGATTAACTTGAACTACATTATATTTCCATACATTAGTTATACATTATTATATTACTTAGGTTTCTTAGATTCAAATAATTATTTATATTTTTTATAAATTTTATTGTACCATACGTCTATTAAATTATTGAAATTTTTCTTTTCTTTTCTTGTAATTTAATTGTAATTTGCAGATCCACATCAGCTTTTAGCTGCCTTATTTTTAACCTGCGTTATCAAATAAAGTTGTATGTATGTACATGTACATGTACTGTATGAGCAGAGTTCACAGTAAGTGTAATTATGAGTTTTAATCTTTACATGATATGTTTTGTTCTTTCTAGATTCCCAAGATGAAGAACCAGATGTGTATGTTGCCAAAGAACAGAGACGCTTCGCACACAGTGCAGCTGAGCAGAAAAGAAGAGATGCTATAAGGGTGCGTGAAGAGTTTATTTTGCTGTATGTCTCGTCTATTAAAACAAAATATAAATTCAAGATAACTATCAAATTAAATAGATTTACATTTTGACAGGGTTGGAAACTTGATAGTACTCGTCACCTCTGGGCAAGTGATAGCCTGCGAGCGCAGACGTATTTCCGGCTCGAGTTGCCCCGCCGAAAACTAACGTCTGCGAAAACGAGCCGGGCCGCGATTTCTGTGACGTCAAACTTATTGTTTTCTTGTTGACCAATCACGTAACATGATAGAATGAGTCAGATACCCGCGCGCGAGGAAATGCGTGGATTTCAGCTGTGGTATCGTGTTCGCTCTAAGTGATATGGGCGATACGCCAAAGAAACCTTCGCGGTCTGAGGATTCTTGCTTTTTATGTAAGGACAGCTTTTCAAATTCGAAAGATAAACTTTGAGTGTTAGGGAAAAGTAATGTGGACATCGCATCGTCGATCCTTCGCGCAACAAAAGTCAACGTTAATGTTTACGCTGAGAGAGAAAGGTTCGCTATCTGTCCTGGTCCAGAGACTATCACTAGTCAAGAGACTACTGCTGGAGCTTCTACGAAGCTACAAGAATTTGTTTAGAGAGATGTTGTATGACTGATGCTAAGGCTTTATCTCTTGCATCAATTTGACCGAGCTTGAGCTCGATGTTTGTATCCTCCTTTGTTCGTTGTGTGACGTTCTTGCACCACAAGATAGAAATATAAATATCTCACGCAAGTCGACTGTTTTGCGTTTTGTATATACAGTTTCTTCTAGCTTTCCGAACACTCTATGCTTTAGTCTGAACGTGGAGTTACATGTATGTTGATTGGAACGCACATATTCTTCTTGCAAACCCCACTTTTCTCAGGGCATTTTGATACCGTACGAGCCGATTATATAAACTGACTTCATACGACAGTAAAATATGATATTCGTTTAATATTCCAAACGACACATCTTGAAACAGCTTTTATAATAATCAAATTAAATGCTGGGCCCAGTAATAGATGCAAGAAAATCAACGTCCTACATTTTGATATCTAGTCATTCCATAGAGAACATTAAGAGAGCCAAAACATATCTTGTAATAATAGAAATGAGCCGAAACAAATCTTAGCAAAGCATCGCCGGAGGTGTCAAAACCGTCTACAGGGCGAACGCGGCCCGACAGGAAGCCAAACATGAACTCTCGCTACCTCTTCAATTTGCTAGAATGTACACAGTCGAAGGCTCTACTTGAAAATCCTCTTCATAATTAAACATATATTGCCCGTTAGAAACACGCTTGAAGCAAACTACATTTAATAAAGAACGGCAAATGCACAAAGGTTTTATACTACAACCCTGAAACTATTGTAGGCTTCACTCGAGAGCATTTTCCGCCACCTTTCATCATTCAACTTCGGGAGATCCATACACGATAGAATACTTTCCATTTTCCAAGCGAGGTTAGACGACTGACTTGATCTTTCATTAAACTGATCAACGGTGAAACGACGATTACTATGCCGGTTTGTCTATGTTTCTACAGGTTTCTATCACTTCGCGGAATATCAAGGACTTCCCAAATCTGGTGGGAAAATTTACGAACACATCCTTTTTCTCCGATACAACACATCTAATAGCCTCGTCCTGTTGCTTATTGAGGTTCTCGATCCCAAAAATCACACAAACTTTGGTAAACGCTAACTCCACATCGTCCACCATTTTTTTTCCACGCGTCCTCGTTTGCCTCGCGCACGATATGCGTGTTCAGTTCTAGACTTTTATGAGCTCAATTGTGATTGGTTTAAAACGTTTGACGTCACAGAAATCGCGGCCCGGCTCGTTTTCGCAGACGTTAGTTTTCGGCGGGGCAACTCGAGCCGGAAATACGTCTGCGCTCGCAGGCTAGGCAAGTGACTAAGAATTTCACCAACAAAACTACAATTTCTACTCCCACTATAGGTTTGAGACTCGCATGGGCAAGAGCCAATTTCCATCTCTGATTTAAGAGTTTATTACAGTGTAAGGTTTTTAATAAACTTGCGGAACATGTTTTATCAGGCTTAAAACACTCACTCAGCATTGCCTCGTGTGATAAACCTGACGAAACACTGATGCTGGTTTATTAAACATTACAACACTTTCTGTGCCAACATATAAGTAAGACTGACGCATACAATCTTAGCTGTGAGGGGGGTGGGGGGGGGGGGGGGGGGGGGTGATTGTGTTGTCATTTCCTGATGGACCACAAAGTTACACTTTTATAGGGGATCTGCAAAGTTAGATTCATAGAGATGATGACTAGAATGATCACAGCTCAGATCAGTTGTGATTATTTTATAGCAGTTATGTAATGCAGTATTAGAGACTTGGTCTTTTTTATCAATTTATTGTTATTTTTGTTTATTCCTAGAAAGGGTATGATGATCTTCAGACAATTGTACCCACCTGCCACCAGCCAAACACTGCATCAGCTATGCAAAAGCTAAGCAAGGCCATCATTCTACAGAAATGTAAGCAAGATCTACAAGATTCATTAGGCCCGCGGCCATTAGGCCACTGGGTCTCCCAACACTTTACTCTTACTGACCAGTGAATATGTAGTGCAACCTCAAAAAAAAAAAAAAAAAAAAAAAAAATAAAAAAAAAAATAAAAAATAAATAAAAAATAAAAATAAAAATAAAAAATAAAAAAATAAATCAAATAAATCAAATCAAATCAAAAAATCAAAAAAAATAAATAAAAAAAATCTAGTGCAACCTGGCAAAGTGCTGGCAGTGTTAGTGTGAAAATGCTGGCAAAATGCTGGCAGTTAGGTAGCCTGGGTGGCAGACGTAGAAAGTAGAAGGAGTGAGGCATGCCGGCGTGAGCACAAAGACTGAGGAGAGAAGTTACACACATAGCACGATCCAGGGGGAAGGGACGGGAATGCCTGCAATGACGGTCGTGTTTTCATGGCGAAAGACAAGAAAGATTTCAAAGATATGTTACATATTTAATCATCAATCAAGTGCGTGTGAAAACTAATTAGGGGGTGTCATGGTAAAAACAATATCATCATTGCATGCATTCCCAGCCCTTCTCCCTCGATCACGCTTTGCGCTTTCTCCTTGCACTTCGCGCTCTCTCCTCGCATTTTGCGCTCTCTCCTCACATTTTGCGCTCTCTCCTCGCGCTTTGCGCTCACGCCCGAACTCCCCTACTTCCTCCCCTTTCTACACCTGCCACACAGGCTAGGGGTTAGGTGGAATAGCAATAGTCTCTTCATGGAAACTCTGTGGGGTTAAACACTGGTACCGATCAGGCGCGGATCCAGACCGGTTTCCACCGTTTTACAGAAATCGGACAGATTTTTAAAAATGTCTCAAAATCGAGGGAAATGGCATTTTAGAGAGTGAAAATCTAAAAAATTTCAGCGCTCAGACTCTAGGAAACCGGTCAAGTTTTTTCCTGGATCCGCGCCTGCCGATGAGCCATCTAGTTCCTCTGATCCCTTGAATTACAACACACTTTACCTCTCATTTTCATTTCAGCAATTGAGTACATCATATTCCTACATCAGCAAAGAAAGAAACAAGAGGAGGAGTTAGATGCACTCAGGAAGGAAGTGATGGCTCTGAAAATCATGAAGACGTAAGACGGCTTGTTCTTGTTTCTCCTCACTGATATTCCTTTTAATGTTAGATTTGAGAATTTGGTGATACATCAACGCAATGTTGGTCCCAGGTGGTGATTTTCTGTATTCCTGTCATCTGTCTACTTGGCAAGGGATAATATATTAATTTTGAAATTAAAAGGGCACTGTCCCGGCGTATTTGCTCAAAACTGTTATAAATGCATGAAATGGTCCCTAAATCTATGGAATAAGAACTTAATAAACTCTAACTAAATGATAAAAAGCAATTTCTTCAAGAAATTCCATACTGCAACAAAATTTTTGCAAAATTTCAAAGATTTCCGAGCCAAATTTGAAACTTTGAAAAACTGACATCCTGACGTTTTTTCAAAAATCCATATTGCAATCCATTTCCATCCTCGCTGTCGTTTGTCATCCTCACTTCCTAATGGGTTCCTGTCATTTGTCGAGTGCTATTCTACAGAATTAAACCATTATTGTTCAACTTCCTATGATCTAGATTTGTTTCTGAGCTTTGTAATATCCAGTATGTCTAGTTACATGTATATAGCCACCAATCAATTCATCTTTAGCCAAAAACTGACCAAAAACTGACCAAAAAAAAAACTACTGAGATCCCAGAATATTACATACAGATGTTGGTTATGTTTAATTTTTGTCCCCAAATGCAACAAAACACTTATTACAATGGCAGCCTAGTCAGTCCCTCCGGGAAACTACAGTAGAACCCGCTAACTCAAACACGGTTAACTCGAACTCCCCGCTATCTCGAACTCACACCCATTCCCCTTGCCCTTGTTTTTCAATCATTTACTATCGGCTAACTTGAACCCCTGCTATCTCGAACAATTTTTTTGTTTTTCTTGGGAATTCGAGTTAGCGGGGTTCTACTGTAGTGTTAGTTTTGTTATCCCTTTACATGTAATCACTAAATCTTGATGATTCTGAAAACATATATTTTTTTATTAACCTTGAAACATCACAACAAAGCTACAATGTAACTGCTTCCCTTGAGATACACATGCAGTCATTAACTGTATATTTATAATGGATATTAAAATTTATTTTAGTCCATGGAATATTTTTTCATTTTCTCAGGAATTATGAGCAAATAGCCAAGGCACATCAGAATCAGGTACAATATTATAATATTGCAATGTATAATAAGCGTTGTATTTTCTTGCCTGAAATTCTTCTTTGTGTTTAGAAATTGGATGAAGCACTCTCTTTCATTTTGATATATAATAATATTACTTAAAGTATTCATCTTCATTTTGGAGACATCTTGTTTTGGAGTAGAAAAATTTGGACATGCAGACTGACAAATTTGGACATACTGTGGCAAAATTATCTAATATTAAAACTGTAGGACTCGGTCCCTTTGATTAAGTAGTTGTCGTTTCTTGTTCACAGCCAGCACAAGGCCAGAAGCAAGTGCCAGATCAGGCGAAATTCAGTGTGGTAAGTACTACTGAGATACATGTAGCTGACATTCTGCCGGCTTTCCAAGTAATGGATTGCCCCCACCCCCAAAAACTATACCAGTCCAATGCATTAGATTTTAATCCTTGGAGTGTCAGGACCTCCAAAAAATTATTATACATGTACAATTTCAACCTCGTTCCCAGGATCTCTCTTCCCACCTCCAGAAGGTAAAGAGAGACCCTGGGAACGAGGTTGGTACAATTTCCAAAGACATCCAAAGATTTTCCAAGACTTCCAAGTCTAGTGTATGTGTGAGATGACATGAAATCAAAGTTTTAGACCCTCAGGCCTGCAAATACTTGTATATAATATTATATATAATGTGTGGTTATTGGCCGTTTTCACACTAGAGACGGGAAACTCATCTGAGACGGGTTATCTGTCTCAGACGAGTTTCCCGTCCTAGCATGAAAACGGGACGGTCATAATTTTAGACGGGTAACTCGTCTGATTTTACCCGTCTACTTTTCCGTCGCTTTAGACGGATTTCTAAGACGAGTTTCCCGTCTGTGACGGATAACTCGTCTTAGAAATAAGGAAAGGTAACCGCGCCTCAGCTTCAAAGTGAAATTGACAAGTAGTTAGACTCGTCTCGAATTCACACTAGGACGAGAAACCCGTCAGATGAGTTTTCCCTCAAGACGAGTTTCCCGTCTCTAGTGAAAACGGCCATTGGCAGGTATACAAAATGCATTACACATGCATTGGCAGCAGGTTGTAATACGGGTGGAACAACAAAGCTGTCACTGATGAACAAAGTGCATGGATTAAAACATGGTTTAATTCACTAAAACCTTTGCTTATTTCCCTTACTCAGTTCCGACAAATCATGGAAACACAATTCATGTCATTCAATGCATCAGTCAATGTGACCAACTTTGAAGCCCTGTCAGCGTGTATATTCAGTTGGCTTGAAGAATACTGCAAACCTCAGGTCAGTGGAGTACTGTATCATATAACACCCTATTGCACAGCATTTAATAGAGTACTTCCCTGTTTAGCATACCTGTACATTGGAGTCCTGTGCACAGCATTCCATAGTCTACCGTCATGTGTGCTGATTGTGAGCAGGATTTGAAAGTTTTTCTTTGTGGACCAGCAGAAATAACCTTCTGGCCCTGTGGGGGGTGCTCCAGGGGCGGATCCAGGAATTTTTGATAGGTCCAAGGGTTTACCCGAAAATGTGAAGTAGAATATTTTTTTATTGGGGGGAGGGGGGGGGGGGGGGGGGGCCTCCCCTTCAATTTGGGGGGCCTTCCCAGAAAAAAAAAGTGAGATTTCAAGCTCTGAAAAGTGCATATTTGGTGGATCCTGGTGATGGTTTTGCTATGGATAATGAAACCCTCAGGTCTGATGGGGGGTCCGGACCCCCCCTTTCCCCCGACCCTCCCCCTGGATCCGCCACTGAGCTCCCAAGTGAAAGTGACCGGGGTGATCATCGTACCTTTTAGGGGTTAAAATATGTGGCTTGGTACCGCTTAAAAAATTAATGCAAAACGTTAACCGTCAGGGTTATCCTGTTATCTGTTACGGTATTAAGCCGAAGAAAAATATAACAGGAACTAGTTTTGTCTTAGGGGGTGATTACATGGCGAATTTCAGCCCGGGCTGAAATTTCAGCCCGGTTAGGGGGCTGGAATTTTGTTGCGATTACATGACGAGTTTCAGCCCGGGCTGAAATTTCAGCCCGGGCGCCAAATTTGAAATTGCGCGGGAAGAGTCATCAGAGAATGAGGGGCGATTTGAATAACCGGCAACTTATTTACATATCGGCTGAACGTTTGAAGAACGAAGCTGTTGTTATATTCCATTTTCGATTTGAAATTCGCGACACATCGAATAAGATTTTCGATTTTATCTCCCTTGTTCCACTGGAACCTTTTTCCATCTTGTTTAAAAACACAGGAGCGATTTTACAATACCCGGCAACTTATTTACATACCGGCTGCACGTGTATATAAAAACAAAACGACCATTCTTATTCAATGACATGCAAATACGTTGGCGGGCATTCTACAATTTAGCCAAAACACAATCACTGCGCATGCCCAAGTTCACTTTTCAGCCCGGGCTGAAAATTCCATTCCGATTACATGTTGTTTTTCAGCCCGTTTGGCCGGGCTGAAAATTCCAGCCCGGTTTCTCAAACCGGGCTGGAATTATCAGCCCGGGATGAATTTCAGCCCGGGCTGAAACCTTGTCCATGTAATCGCTAACTTCATTTCAAGAGGATTTGTTTCGGAAGTTGGGCTGAAATCTCAGCCCCCCTAACCGGGCTGGAATTTCAGCCCGGGCTGAAATTCGCCATGTAATCACCCCCTTAGAATTGGTACCTTTTAGCAAGCCGGCTCATTTTCGCAGCTATTGCCGCTCGCGTGCACGTTATTTTGTGAGCCTGCTCGCAGGCTAAGGGATGAAAACAAATTTGAGCCATACCCACAAAACGAGATTCTGACCTACCTTCTAGGGGTTACTTTTAAAATTTCCGACAATCATCCCAGAAACACCCTATGACAAATCGTAGCCATAATGTTAAATGATGCAGGGAGTTCTATACGGTTTTGCCATGACGCGAGCAGCACAAGCTACAGAAGTCGCATGCGACAAAGAGTTGAGAAGTGTGAGAAACAATTACAATTACCTACACCTTGTACCTCTTCTCACACCATAACTACTAACTATGCTCACACTGAACAAGAGTCAATTTTCTTCTGTTCTAAAAATAATGGCTTCTTGATTACTATTAGTAATACAGTGGAACCCCGCTTTACGGACACCCGCTTAATACGGACACCCGCTTAATACGGACACCCGCTTATTACGGACAGTTTTGTTTGTCCCAACGAAAAGCTCATATATTTTCTCTTATATTAACCCGCTTAATGCGGACACCGGTTAATACGGACAACTGTGACCCGAGTGACACGCTCTCGTACAAAGTTAACCTCGCTTTACGGACACTGGTTATCTGTGCACTGAATATTTTCATTTTTCACGATTAAATCCTGTTAGAAAATGAAAGCTTGACTACAGGTTATTGCGATTTTATTACTAAAACAGTAGCACAATAGCGTGACGTGTTTGACAACTGTCTTTCTTCCGATGTTTGAACGTTGTAGACCTTAAAGATCCTTAAAGTTCTCTGTTCACACAAAAGTTTCACTTCCTTGGCCTTTTACTGCAGTCATTGCTTGTAGCCTTCTTCCTCTTTGACTTCTTTTGCCTGCTACATGTGTCCGTGACGTTTATTCTGAGAGCGTGCTTAATACGGACACCCGGTTAATACGGACACTTTAGCGTGTCCCCATGGTGTCCGTATTAACCGGGTTCCATTGTATGTTTATTTGGTTACTTTTTTTGTTTTTGTTTTGTTTACTTTTTTATTGTTTTTATTTGTTTCTTAGTATCTGCAAGAGATTGTGATCAATGCTCTCAAAAGTCTGAACAGTCAGGGACTACTGCAGCAATAATTTACAAAATACATTGACGGCTCCGATAATAAACAAGAAAGCCCAAGGTAGATAAAACATGAGCCTGCAGTCAGTGGCATACGGTACGCGGCTGCATACTTCCTGGAGATGACACTTTTCCTGAGCTGTGTAGAGAGAGAGGATCACAGTTGTGTATATGTTTTAACAGATGAAGAAATGCTCATTTTTCAACCAATCAAAATGAAATTACGGTCCTCGCATCTAACTTACTAGGAACTGGATTCTTGTAATACATGTATATCAAACACGAGAGAGACTGTTTCATCTGATTTCCAAACACCGAGAAGAGAGATGAAAATGAGATGAAACACTATTTCTAGTGTTTGATATATCTTCTCAATCGAAACAAAAACTAAGGAGTAAACGGAGAAATAAAATCGTAAAAATCTATGCTAATTAAGATTGGGTATCCAAACCATCGTCACGGTTAAGATTTCCTTGATCAATTATTAATGAGTTTGAGAAGACGTATTCAAGTTGTTGCTGGCAAAAAAAACACTTCTTAAAGGGGACACTGTCCCGGCGTATTTGCTCAAAACTGTTATAAATGCACCAAATGGTCCCTAAATGATAAAAAGCAATTTCTTGAAGAAATTCCATACTGCAACAACGTTTTGGCAAAATTTCAAAGATTTCCTAGGCAAACTTGAAAAAATCCATATTGTAATCCATTTCCTCGCTGTCATTAGTCATCCTCACTTCCTAATGGGTTCCTGTCATTTGTAGAGTACTATTCTACAGAATTAAACCATTATTGTTCAGCTTCCTATGATCTAGATATGTTTCTGAGCTTCCCAAAATCATGCTAAAAATGAGGACAGTGTCCCTTTAACCTTGAGTAAGCTTATAGCCTGTGCTCAGTGCAATCTTCACGATATGTTAACAAAGTTATTTTCTGCTACATGTATGTTGAACATTACCTTCAAATCGAAGAAAACCTCAAAATAACAGTTTAATAAAGTAGAAAAACACCAAAGAGGTAATAAGAAACCAGACAGGAACAAGGATGGTTAAGATTGAGACAGATTAATTACGAATGACTAACTTGAAAGATTAAACTATGAAGATGTGTCATCCGTTCATCCGTGACGTAGCTCCTTTAAAGCAAGAATTTGAGCAGACTGGTTGGTAGATGGTAACTAGCCAGTGTATCATTAGCGTTATGCCCTTTCCTTTCCCACATTTCACGATGTCATTCATTTGACGGGAGATGAAAACAGAGTTGGGCAGCCTTCTGAAAATTTTTAGTTGACTGTAGGAATAGGCTAGATTGTCATACATCAGTATACATAGTGCATTTCCCGGCTGGAAAGAGGCGGTCATTAGGGACCTTAGGGCCTCCACAGACTAGAGAGATAGTTGTCGACAACTATTTAGTTGTCGATCATAAAAAGTTGTCGATAACAAAAAAGCCAGTGTGTGAAGCTAGTTATCGATAACTGAGGGCCTTAATTATCGATAACTAGCTTCACACACTGGCTTTTTTGTTATCGACAACTTTTTATGATTGACAACTAAATAGTTGTCGACAACTATCTCAATAGTCTGTGGGGCCCTTACGCAAACCACGACGGCAACGAGAACGTCACAAAACAAAATGTTTAATCAGCAGTTCAATGGTTCTGCACGTGCGTTATTCGTCTTGGCACACTTCTTATCCGTCCTCTGCAGAACAACGTGAAATGACCAAATTCTGGGTTTTGGATAACGTGAACCACACGGCGAATTTTTCACGTTTCTGTTTAGGATTGAGTGCAATCTTTACATATTCAGCCGAGGATAGCTCTGGCACCGATAGACAAAATGAATGCCTGTAGATTATCGCGATATTCTTAATATCTAAATTCAGTTTTTAATCGACGTTTTCCTCGGCGTCGTGGCTGCGTTTAAGGCCGCTAATGATTGTTAAAGAGGAGGCGGCTGGTTGAACCTACAGCCTACTGGTTTTGAAAAGGCTGTTTAGGTAGGCTCGTCTCGCTACTTTTAGAAGAGACATTAAAAGTAGTCAATAACTTTGATTGGTAACTATTTTCAAACAGTTGACAATGATATTACTTACTTAATCCTCTTCGCGCCATGTGGCGCATAACACTGTAAATATTTTAAAATTAATTTTGCTATTCTTCTGTGTAAAACAGCAAGACGAATATTGGAAATTAATAAAGAAAAATCGTGAATAAAACTATATGAAAGTCAAGAGACGGCAACGGTGTCTTAAGGTTGTTGCCATGTAGTTGGTGGTTTTCCGGCTTCGATCATATGGAAACCAGGCTTTAGTAGTGTAGGGAAACCAGTACGCAATCTATAATTTTGAGAAGACCTTTTTACGACATCGGGATTGATGCTAAAAGTATCACCTTCTGGAAGTTGTATCCTTGCTGGCAGGCACAGAAAGCGGGGGACTGGGAGTGAAAGGAGCTCTTGTATATCGTAGCCTATGTTGCGCTATCTTTGGGGAGAAATGATTGTTTTTGTATAGATCGGCACATGGTTGGGAAGAAAATCCTGGCCGTGGGTCAACTCAGGCCGTTATTTGTGTCGTAAAAATCTACTAGTATACTAATGCAAATGAGACAATCTGATTGGCTGAGCTACTCGTACACTATCAACCATTAGTGTGCAGTGGCTGGAGGTCGTCTACAAAATTGCGGTTTCTTGTCGTTTCTCCGAAGTTTCGGGGAAGATTTAGAGTTATTACTGGACAATTGTTATGATTTTTACTAAAACAATGAGATTATTCGCTCTCAATTTCTATGATGTGATAGTCGTGCGGCCTCATCAACTATCACATGATAGAAATCTCGAGCTCATAATCTAATTGTTAAATAGTGGGGAGAAGTGTTGCGTGACGACACAAATAACGACTACCCTCTCCCCAAAGCCTATTTGATTACTTTTTTTTTTCTTCCACACTCTTTTATTTTATTTTTATTCACCAGTCATGTCAATGTTGATAAAATATTATTCCTTGCATATTACAACCACAAAAACTGAATGATTAATTTAAAAATCCTTGTTCAACACATTATTTCCTCTAGATTATATAACTATTAAAACATTTGAAAAATATGTCCTCGATCGTCTCGCCGCTATTAATAAAATACAGTAACTGAATGAATAATTAATATATTATTACTCCTGACAATGTACTAATAATGTACAGTAAATAATTGCATTATGAAATTTCTTGAAATCGGGTTAAACTCGGCAATGAAAATTGACCAGCAATTTTCGTACCCAAAGGTCCCAAAGACAGATACCGTAAAGTTCCGAAAATAACGACCCTTTCGGATTTGGCAGCCGTTTCCTACTTTCGGGGGGTCGGTCTTTCGCTAAAACGACATGTACTCCTGACTCGTCCCCAGTCGTCTCTCTTGTGAGAGAGACGACTGGGGACGAGTCAGCATGTACTCCATCTTACCATAAACGTATCAAATGTGAGCAAAACATAACAGGGAAAGTACGCGGGTTTGTTCTAGTTTGGTTCATATCAAAAATCCGGTGATTTTGAGACGAAAAAGATAAAACTTAAAGAGTTTACACCAGAACAGAGTAATGTATTTTCCTTAGTGTCTGTTATTCTCCACCGCTATTTCCAAGAAAGCCAAATTAAATTGAGGTCGTTACTTTCCGAACTTTACGGTATTGAACAAGACATTAACCCTTTTACACGCAGAAGTCATTTACTTATAACTCGTAAATTCTAATTTGATCTTTTTACAACAAATTCAAGAAAGCAGGTCGTGACCCGATCATTTCAGAAAAGATGTCTTGATTTGACAGGCAAATTCTCCCAACCAGAATAAAAGGAAATGTATGGAAAACAATCAGGAGAATATTCAATTTGATCCTGATGTTAATTGGCCGTCTGTCGTTTCCTTTGTGAACATGCAGTGCCATTTTTTTGCTCTAAAGTCTTCTTTATAAACTTAGCAACAAGTCTCGGGGACGCATCTGATAGTCTTCGTGCATCTCCGGCGTCAATTCCACCTGGTCGCCTTTCAAACGGTCCAACAGAGTGACACACAGTATTGCTGCTGAGACACCTGCACGCTTACACATGGACGCAAAGCACACGCTTTCCATCTCTATGTTGCGTACACCAGCATCGTACACCTTCTGTAGGAACTCGAGCTTGTCTTCAAGTGTGTAGTCACAGAAGGCTCCATCTAACCTTCCTTGGCCTAAAATATGGCAAAAAAAAATTCATCAGATTGTTGTCAGCCCGGGACTTTCGGGTGGTCGCTTACGGAGGGTCGCTACTTTTGGTTTTTAGATAGATGACAACTTCAATCATTTGCACAGTCGGGGGAACAAGTGCCGGCGTTTTTGGCAAATCTTCGTTGAAGCAATCGCAGAGTTTCCGATTCTTATTATCCCTCCGAAAGTAATCGCGCCAGGATAGCGCAATAAGGATGAGCCCGCGGTTTGCTAAGCAACATGACGTAGTCCCGTCTCGGAGACGGGATTTCGACATCAACTGGTGCGTAAATTTCCCCAACTGTACAAACGAATCTCTATTTTAACGTCCCGTAATGTCCGTAATGTTCACTTACAAATTAAGCGTGGATATTTAGGGGGTAGACTGGTCGCTACTTTCAGGTGGTCGTTATTTTCGGAGGGGTCGTTACTTTCAAGAATTACTAGAAAGTTGCCGAACTTTTTCAAGTTCATCGTTAGGTCACTGCACCTCCCTGGGAACTAAGGGACTGTGCAATAATTATCAGGAGGGGGGGGGGGGGGGTTGGAAAATGGGCTTCATGTAGCCAAATATTAGGTAATACCCCCCCCTCCTAAGGAGTGAATTTAGTTATTGCCCCCCCCCCTCTAATCAGTCAGAAATTATGTACGACCCCCCCCCCCCCCCCCCCCTCACAGTATACACACACCTTTATACAAGTACCCTACATTTTCTCTACACACACCTGTGGATTAAAATCTTATAACAGAAAGAAGAGCTCCTACTACATGTTTAATTGTTGGACATCCGCGTCTGGAACAAACATCACCTCCGTAGCAATGTTCAACAGAACCATAGCAGAAGGAAAAGAGCATGTGTGTTATTTTCAGCTCCGGTGAAGGATAGCTAGGCCCGAAGGGCCGGAAAATTTTTCGGTCCCACCTTATAAATAGGTATGGATTCGCCAATGTGATATGTACTTGAAATAAAATGTTAAGCCCCCCCTCTCTTGAGTGACTTATTTTACCTAGAGCCCCCCCCCTCTCCTTGCTTTGATTTTACTTTATGCCCCCCCCTCTGGTTTTCCAATCCCCCCCTCCTGGTAATTATTGCACAGTCCCTAAAGTGAACATTAATGAACATTACCTTCATAAAAAGTCATGGGTACACATAGTGTCTCCAACTGCTGTAAGCAATTCACCACTGCAATCTAACAACTGCTTCTGTAGCTGTTCATCAAGAGTTGCTGGAAACCTCACAACTTTACCTAAGATCACCTGAAATACATAATAATGATGACAATTGAAATGAGTTTTCTTTGGTAGGATGGATGTTCATGGGTGTTCTGCGATTGGTTTAAAAAACTTGCGTCACCCATGCAACCAATCAGATGCAAAACCGAAACCAAACGCAACTTGGTCGCACGCGTTTTCCCGCGCTTGGCGCCAGTTACCTATATTTGCTTCGAGTTCTCATTGGTTCATTGTGCTGTAAATAATGCTTTTTGTGATTGCCCATTGTAGAGCGGTTTTCATTTGAGTGTCGAAAGTAATCCAGAATTGCTTTGGTTTTGCTTTACTATGAAATGCGCGCCACCTACTCAACCAATCTGATGCAAAACCAATCGCGACTTGGTCACGCGCGTTTTCCCCCTCTTGGCGCTAGTTACGTGTATTTGCTTCGAGTTCTGATTGGTCATTGTGTTGTGTTGGTCATTCTGTTGTTTATGCTTGTTGTGATTGGTCATTGTAATATTGCTTTGGATTTAGTTTTCCAACACTCACTTGAAAACCGCTCTAATCAGATCTATATATAGCATAGTTACCTGTTCACTAAATGGTTCCAAGAGAGCATTGACTGCAGTTCTTGTGACCACAACGGTTCCAGGTTCCAAACCTTTGAGATCGGAAAAGTGTTGACTTGTAAACAAAACAGCGTCACATACACAACATATGAAATAACTAAGCTGCTGAATTAACCTTTTATTTTAATGGTCACAGACTAGGTAGATTAGCCTTGTCTAAGCTGGTTTCATCTACAAACTTAAGAGTTGAGAGTACTGCCGACTTAATAGGCCATTTCTGAGTTGCCTTTTGCCTCTGTTTCAAAACGAGTCCTGGTAATATGGAAATGTGTTTCATTTGAAAGACAATGATGAATGTGCAAATATCCACATGAAAGGCTGTGCACCAGGACTCATTTTGAAACAGGCACAAAAGGCAAGTTGGAAATGGCCTAAAGAATGGTCGCAGCTTAGCTCTCTTAGGGTTTTATCTGACACAGAGTTTTGTGGCATAATAAACAGTCCAGAGTGAGTACATAAAGAAGACACAGAAGTTAGAACTACGGTATGTTAATTAACAAGAGGTTTGACTCTGGCTGCAGTGAAAGCGTTAAAACCAAACAAAACCAGCATGTAAAAAGATGACAGAATAGTTTAAAAAAATGATGCATATTTAGCAAGTTCTTTGGTGAAACAAATCCCCCTGCCCATTCCTGAACAAAATATAACAAAATATGAGGAAATAGTTACCTAAGCCTCCCGATGTGCCAATACGGAAGAATTTGACATCTTGAGCTTCAGCATAGTGCAGCAGTTTGAGAATTTCATGCAAAATAACCATCAAGGAAGGAACTCCAATGCCATGCTGGGTGGATCAAGAACACACTCTTATTGATATGTATAAGTCCTCATAAAAATAAAGGATAAACCCGATCTGACTAATAGACATTTAATTAAAAGTAAGACTATCTATAGCAAAACTACAACATCTGGACAGAGCCCGAGGATAGGACAGCTTCAGTACGTGATAGTGACCTTCAGATCAAAGTACTTGTAAGTATGATGATTTTAAAACCTAGTGTGCATGCTCAAGATCATCACGTGTCACATCAAGAATCTCTTCCAAGAACCTACTGGTCAGAAACAGGAAGGAGCGAGGAGTCTAGAAATGAGATTGGTTTGAAAGTATAATTAAATTAAGTTGTACTTGTACTGCTTCGATCATAAGGTCCGTATTGGCATAGCTCAAGAACATTTATTTATTGAA
Source organism: Desmophyllum pertusum (assembly GCA_029204205.1). Lineage (NCBI taxonomy): Eukaryota > Metazoa > Cnidaria > Anthozoa > Scleractinia > Caryophylliidae > Desmophyllum > Desmophyllum pertusum. Next base: position 6,261,530 of record MU826826.1, on the reverse strand, counting down.
TAATTTGTAAATGATTAATTGGCTCGTAACAGGGATGACCTCAGTGATCCATGTTCAAAACAGTACCCAATCATTTCTTTTCTGCGAGTCTGGCTGGCACAGGCCTGCAAACTTTTAAGTTTATAGCCTTCATGGATTAAAGCTTTTTTTCATCACTTGAGAAGTAACATTTATAATACTTACATTTACAGCTAGGACAGGTCCAACTTTGTACAGCACATAGCGATCAGACTTGGACAAGTTACAAGGCTCATTATCGCCCTTCAAATAGTCCTTGAGTTCACTTTGTATGAACTTGGCAAAGAGATTTATGCGACTTGTACTTCCTCCCATGCACACAAACTACGAGAAATATAACACACCAATCCAACTATTATTTAATTAGTTATTTAAACAGGAATACCAGTCACATGCAGGCTAAAACATACAAGCAGCAAAAACATGTTTTATTTGTCATCTAACTTGTGACGATTGGTCAGCAAATGTTCAATGATATTTCATAAACAAACTTTCAAAGTTGTTTTTTAAACTTTGTATGATGTCCTTCACTTTGCAGGCAAAAGGCATTTGATTCCAACAACGGCTCGCATCTGAGTAAAGAGGCCCCAAGAGGAGTCTATCCCAACACAGTACATTAACATATTTTTTCATATATTTAAAAAAAATAGATTTCAATATTATTTATAATAAATACATTTACCTTGACATCTCCAAACACATTTCTAAGATTTTGATGATCACCAGCTTTCATTCCAATGTGAAAGAGCATGTCATCGTCGAGCAACTTCAAATGAGGGTTGCTCACAAACGGCGAGTTTGACGATGAGTCCATTTCCTTTAATTGAGGTCCAAAATGATAATAATTGTTAGAAAGGAAAGGTAATGTCTGGCTGGAACCTGGGAGTAAAGGGGATGGGAAGTCTAGCTATGGGAGGCAGGAAACAAACAACAACAACAACAACAACAGGAAAAGAGAGCTAGGGCAAGAACTGGGATTCCAAGGGTGGTGGGTGCTGGGAGAAATAGGAAAATAGTTCACACCATTGCATAATATTTTGCAAAAATTATTATAAAAAAAAGAGGCTACAGCCACTGATGAAGGGGAGGGAACTCGTCAAGAGTAAATTGTACGGGAAGTGGGAAGTTAAGTTTAGACCCCCTCCACCTCGCCCCCCCCCCCCCCCCCCCCCCCCCCCCCCTCACTCTATGTTCACACTCAATCCAATAATTGGATTGAGATTGACTTTGATTGGGAAAGTTTTATTGGCAAGGTCTCTCCAACAGTACTCTAGCCAGGGTGCATTTTATGCAGATATTAGATCTTAGGCATGGGGTTCAAAAGTGTCCGATGTAATACCATCATCCTGCTGATGACCTCACGGGCTTCCCAAGTTCGTGATAATTAATGATTTATGTAAGCGCTTATAATGGAATGTGACTCTCTGAATTAAGCGGTGTTGTGTTACAATGTCGGCCGTTGAGAATTTGAGCACTCTATAAGGTGTTGTATGGCGATCGAAACAGCGTTTAATTTAGCGTTCAATATGGTAAATTTTTGTCGTATCTCACCTTGCCTGGTTTCTGTGTAGCTTTTGGGCTATTTAGGCGTTTTGGGCGATTTTGCCATTTCCTGTCGTAACCTTCTTAAGAGTCTCAACGGCCGACATTGTAACACAACACCGCTTAATTCAGAGTCACGTTCCACTCTTAGCGCTTACATAAATCATTATCGTGAAGTTGGGAAGCCTGTGATGACCCATTTTGGCATAGGCTCAGTTTCCATCGCCCTCTCTAATTTTGGCATATAATTTTGAAAACCTTGGCGTATCTTTGGTGTGGGATGCATTACATGGAATGCACCCTGTAAGCGGTAGTATCGAAAACGAAGCACTCGAAAACGAAGACCGAAGCACGAAGCACCCTGAAGTCGAAAACGAAGCACCCTGAACTCGAAAACGAAGCACCCTTACCCGGTTACTCCAGTGGTGTATTTAAAATCGGTCACCAAAACACGAACACTGAATAATTTGTAATTATACTGTATCTTAAAAAGAACGACCTGCAACCCACAGTAACAAAAATTTCAGACCGCTTACTTGTATAAATGGCGAAACGTAGTCCTTGCAGCTATATATTCTTTGGGTAGTCACGCAACGCTTTTATCCAAAGATGCGTGCGACATGACAAGAGCCTCTCTATGGGTATTTCCGAAGAAATCGAAGATGCGATGATCACCGCAAAAAACAACGAAGATCTCAAGAGTGTAGCGAAGATTTAAAAATTCGCGTGGTCAGAAAGATTATCTGTCATCTCTGCTCGATCGTCCTATCTGAGTATCTCTAAATTTTTGGAATTGCATGGCGAGATCAACAATAACTTGCCACAAAGACATTTCAAGACTGAAAATGACAAAAATGTATCCATGATGCAATCATCAAGCGGGCGGAAAAACGAAGATTTGCTTAAAAAAAAATCGAAGATTTGCAAAAAAAATTGCGAGGAAATCGTAGTCTGAAGTTACCCATAGAGTCTCTGGTCTCTAGGCTTTACCAACTTCGAATTTAAATCCCACTGGAGTAACCGGGTACGGGTGCTTCGTTTTCGAGTTCAGGGTGCTTCGTTTTCGAGTTCGGGTGCTTCGTTTTCGAGTTCAGGGTGCTTCGTTTTCGAGTTCAGGGTGCTTCGTGCTTCGGTCTTTGTTTTCGAGTGCTTCATTTTCGATACTACCCCCTGTAAGCCTTGTTTCACTTTGGATTTAGCTGATTGTCTGGCCCTCCCACCCAGTCAATAAACACCTGATATTCAACCCCAGCACACCCCCAATACGCCCCCTTTGTTCTTGTCCTCTGGTCTGCACATGTACTCACTCAAATTAATAAGTTATTTATTAAATAATAATGTAAATCACTTCCACGTAGTTTCATTCCGGCGATCGACAAAGCACAGAGACAACAAAACTACACGTGTTGAGTTGGAAGAACGCCCCAGAGGTCAAAGTTCCAGCTTGTTTACGTCTTCGCGCGACCAGATCAACCCATGCCACAAGTAGAAAATCAAAGCCAAAGTACATCTGATCTATATTTGTAGATCTCGAAGCCCCCAGGCTGGAAAGCGAACGTTTTCAGCTAACTGTGGCGTTACTCTATGACCTCAGCGTACTTTAGGTAAGCTTATTCCCTGTTTACGGTTTGTGATTTAATATAAAAACAAAATTACTCGACGAAACTTTACGTAATCGATCTCCGACGTAAACTATTTACCGCGAGAGCTCATTGGAGTTTTGAACCAACGTTGAGCTTACCTGAGCTTACCTTACCTTTTCTATACAACCTTGATTCTCTGTCATACAGCAACAACTCCTATACTAAAATCACTCGCGGTTTTGCAATCACAAAAGCCGACAACAATACAAGTACAAATTTATGCACAGTATTTTACAGCGAGAACGTCAACTTTGACCAGTCTCCGCGCATAGTCGCTCCAAAAAAGCTGGAGCAGAGAGGAAACGAGTGTTTTCCTCGTTCCCAGATCACGCCGGTCAAGGATGAGGGGGTGGGAATTTTGGGAAAGCCCCCATCACAAGGTTTCGGTTTCGTTATTCCTGACGGAAGTCATTCCAAGCATAAAAAGAAGTATGACGGTGTACAAATGCAGCAAACGAAATAACTTGGGTTTGTTTTTCCCTTTTCCCTAAAATCAGAAAGAATTTTGCAAACCACGTGACTGTGTTTATTCACTGCGACATTGATGATTCAAGCATTGAACTGATACCATATCATTTAATGGAAAGAAAGGTAATTGTGAAAGAAGAACTGGCCTCTCCTCGTGTTGACCCATTGGATGAGGAAGATGTGTTTGATTATCCAGGACTAGAGGATGTTAGCAGTGGAACTGGTCCTGTGCCAAGAGATGCACATATTGCTCTCAAAGAAGGTATAATGTTCAGGGGGTATTGAAGCTTTAAGCTTGTGCCCCTTGATTTGGTATTTAAAACTAAACCAAGGAAAGAGACACACAGTGTTTGAACTATTTAATATCCTTCACAACCAGGTTTTGCCGGTAGGCTCAATTAGCAGCCGCTGTTTGGAAAAATGAGCCCAGTCGCTTCTCTCCCGAAGGAAGAGCGGTGGAAATCGAGCCTAGCTTTGCCTGCTGTTGTGAGGATACCATTTTACATATTACTGATGACGTAACTCTACAGACTTAGATACACAAAGTGTCTCTTATTGGTTGTTGCTTATGCGCAAAACTGTAAAATTAATACTAACTGTACAACAACCAATGAGACACTACACCATTCTCTGTAGAGACGAGTGACGTCATCAGTATGGCACTTTTTGGGTCAAATCTCAGACATCTCTTGATGGGGGGAAGAATTGACCACGTGAAGAGAGATTTTGTTTTACTCAGACTAACATCAAATTTGTTTTTGTTATTCAAATTAATAGCAATATTAATGTAAAATCGGCCACCAGATGTTTGGTTGGTACATTGCCATCATCAACAGGTGACTGATCGCTCAAGTTATATTGACAGCATTTGATAATATTGATGAATGCTAGTGAATTTCGAATGTGCTACTCTAGTGTTCAATAAATCTGGTGCTAGAGTTGTTATTCATCATCATCATCATCATCATCATCATCATCATGTTATTGGCCATCCACAATAGAAATCAAAATCATAGTGTTCAGGATATAATATGAGCCACACACAGAAAATTAATATTTTGGTAAATTATGTTGTTTTAATTAATACTTCACTTCACTAGCAAGATTATAGTGGTCATGCACTTAGCTCAAAGCTACTAACAATAGTTTCTGGCAATTGTCACTCAAACGGATTTACAGGTTCCAACAAATACCAGTATAATTATCTTGGCTGATAAATCTTGGACATTCTTTTGTTGGACTGCATTGGAACCAAAGAGACCAGCATGAAAGAACATGCTGTAGAATAATTACAAATAGGAGAGAGAGAGAGAGCAAGCAGGATAAAGTTCATTCTGAGTATTTTTTTTAAATATAAAATCCTGTGTTTATTGACATTCTACTTAATTAGGTACAAAATTAAGCACAGTCGAACCTCTCCTTACTTTCACCTCTCTAATACAGACACCTCTCTATTATGGACAGTTCCCTTGGTCCCGGCAAAATGCCCATATATTCTCTATAAAGAAAACCTCAGTCTATGGACCCTCTCTGATACGGACAATGGACACTAAATGTCAGCCCCAGAGAGCAAATTCATATACAGTTAACCACTTTATTACAGACACTCCAGTGATAACGGTTCATATTCATCGATATTCAATACAATTTCCTGTTTGTGGTTACAGATCAAAGTTAAAAAAGTATAATTTTGTTTTCAATCAGGTTAACATGTTATCGCCATTTATCATCGAGATTACTTATTGGCAGTGGAGCCTTTAAAGCAACATCATGACCTCTATAATAAGGACACCTCTCTAATATGAACACTTTGCTCCATCCCTTTGGTGTCCGTATTAGAGAGGTTCATCTGTGCATGTCACTCGTGATTAACATAAAAACTCAATTAAGGCACAAATAGAATAATGCAGCCAATCATTTCATTGCAGTTTGTAATATCATGGTTTGATAGCACCAATGTAATTTCATTACTAAAATAATGTTGTTTCTTGAATCCGTACCCATTAGCATTTGAAAGCGTAAAGAAACGCTTATTGGAGGCACAGGTGCAGAACTCTGAGTTGAAGGCAAAGCTTAAGAGAGACAGGAAAGGATCACATGAAAGGGTCTATCATGAGAGAGATGAACTACTAAGTCATCTGCAGAAGAGCTATCTTGCTTTTAAAGAAAAATATGGCGAGAATGAACAAACTAAGGAAGATAATTCAAGAACTGAAGGAATCTCTGAAATTGAGTCAAGAAGCTGCAGCTCAGGTTTGTATAGATCTGCTTGTGCCCTGCTGTTGAATACAGCCAAACCTCCACTTAACGGCTACATCTCTACAACAGTCAAGATTTTTTGTCCCAACCATGCGTTGATATCCACACATTTTACTGTTATTGAAACCTCACTACAATGGCCACCTCCCTACAGTGTACACCTCCCTTCAATGGCCACCCCCAACAATGACCATCTCCCTACAATGGCCACCTCCCTACAATGACCACCTCTCTACAATGACCACCTCTCTACAATGGCCACCTTTCTACAATGGCCACCTCCCAACAATGACCATCTCCCTACAATGGCCACCTCCCTACAATGGCCACCTCCCTACAATGACCACCTCCCAATAATGGCCACCCCCCTACAATGGCCACCCCCTACAATGGCCACCCCCTTACAATGGCCACCCCCCTACAATGGCCACCCCTTACAAAGGCCACCTTCCTACAATGGCCACCTCCCTACAACGGCTACCTCCCTACAATGGCCACCCCCTACAATGACCACCCCTACAATGGCCACCCCCTTACAATGGCCACCTCCCTACAATTGCTACCTCCCTACACTGGCCACCCCCTACAATGGCCACCCCCTTACAATGGCCACCTCCCTACAGTGGTCACCTCCCTAAAACGGCCACCTCCCAACAACGGCCACCTCCCCATAATGGCCACCTCCATACAATGGCCACCTCCCTAAAATGGCCACCTCCCTATAATGGACACCACCCTACAATGGCCACCTCCCTACAACGGCAACCTCCCTACAGTGGCCACCTCCCTATAATGGACACCACCCTACAATGGCCACCTCCCTACAACGGCCACCTCCCTATAATGGCCACTTCCAGTACAACGACCACCTCCCAACAATTTTTGCTAATATTAAATTTATAAGTACCTTCCTACTTATCTGTCTGTCTGCATATTTTATTTAGTTATTTTTATCTACCAGGGTGAAGTTGCTGCACAACCTGGGCCAAGCTCAGAGGAGGAAGACAAATTAGAAAAGAAAAGATACACAACTATAATGGAGGAGTTAAAAACGATTGGATTGGAAGTGATCGAAGAGAATGGTCAGATGTTCATAATGTTAACAGATAGAGATAATCTGAAAAAATGGATAGAAGAAAAAAACGGATGGGAATTTAACTATAGAGATTAAAGGGAGTACTTCAGAGGATAAAGCTGTGGAAACAGAAGCAGTAATAACACGACAGGAAGGTTATGAGCAAGTGGAAGGGAAAAGGAAAAGAGTGGAAGCAGAGGTTATTTTTCTAAAGCAGAAAGTTGAAGATCAAACACAAGAACTGAATCGGTTTTACAAGATATTTAAAGAAGTTATGGCTCGAAATAAAATTTTAAGCGCTAGGGAACAGAGAAAGGAAGTTGAAGGAGGAAATGCTGAAGGTAATGAATCTTTTTTCTACATTTTTAAAAAAAAAATTATTATTATTTTTTTTTTGTTAATAAGCGTGGGAGGCGCGGTGCCAAATGGTTAGTGGCCTGGGTTCGATCCCAGGACTCTTTTTATATGACCGTTGTCGAGTCATTTTTGATTAATTTTTTAGAGCGTTTTGACATCTTTCTGACAACTTTCTGATGGCTTTCGTTTCAACTGGCCAATCAAAATACAAGAACTATGAAAGAAGGAGATGTCAAGCTCCACGTTCGCGTTCTGACACACCTCCCACTCTTCTTGCAATTCGATTTGCTAGTTTAAATGGAAGCCATCAGAAAGCTGTCAAAACTTAATCAAAAACTTTGTCGCGTAGCAACGGTAGGGCGCTCTTCACTGAAAGTGCCGGAAGAACGGATATCCCAATGGTCTGTGATAACAGCTCGCAAACCATCGGCCGCGGTAATCCTCGTACGATAATTATTTTCATCACAATCATATACTTCTTAAAGGGACACTGTCCTGATTTTAGCATGATTTTGGGAAGCTCAGAAACATATCTAGATCATAGGAAGTTGAACAATAATGGTTTGATTCTGTAGAATAGCACTCGACAAATGACAGGAACCCATTAGGAAGTGAGGACGACTAACGATGGCGAGGATGGAAATGGATTGCAATATGGATTTTTGAAAAAACGTCAGGATGTCAGTTTTTCAAAGTTTCAAATTTGGCTCGGAAATCTTTGAAATTTTGCAAAGATTTTGTTGCAGTATGGAATTTCTTGAAGAAATTGCTTTTTATCATTTAGTTAGAGTTTATTAAGTTCTTATTTCATAGATTTAGGGACCATTTCGTGCATTTATAACAGTTTTGATCTTGTTTATTAATATCGTCTTGATCTCACTGTAGGTCCACCAATTTCAAAACCAAGTGAAGCAGCCGCGAAAAGGACGTCAGCGCAAAAAAGTGCTGCTTTCAAAAGAAAGCGGAGACCATTTTGTCCTCAACTCAAGAACAAGTCGTTGAAATGAAACAAGTTAAAGAGCACTTGGACAAGCAACACAAAAGCTTGCACGCTCTGATGGGCCTCACAGACAAAACCACCAAGGATTTCAAAGCTTTGATCAGCGCGCCGAAAGCCCGGCAAGATGTTGCTGATTCCCCAGGGGGAAGAAACCCGAGGTGGCCGGAAGAAGCTGAAGGAGGAGCCATGTCATTTTCCCAGGGACAAAGATACAGAGAAGAGGGGAGTTTGAACGTGTATTGGCCGATGACGCCCCGTTGAGCATTCCTGTTCAAGAATCTGAATTGCACAGATTGAAAAGAAGTGGTGAAGCTGGTGAAGTCATTTATGGTCAAAGGTTAAGCGGAGAAATAAATTTATCTCCGTCCTCATCAGTTTTATCGAGAGGAGCCGAGGGTAGAGCTGTTGCCATGACAACATTTTTATCCGAGAACACGGGGACTGGCGAGAGTGATATTGAAGTTATTGAAGAGGAAGAAGATTTTATCGGCGCTACTCCTTCACGAGGAAAAATTTGCCCCATTTGCGAGCGCTTCTTTCCAGACAGCTATGGCCAAGAGGAATTCGAGCTTCATGTTAACCAACATTTTGCAGAGTGATGCGCATGCGTAGTAAACCAGTTGTGAAAACACCGTTACACCAATCTCGACCCCAGAGCCCTTCTCTTTTGCGCATGACCGAGGGAGAAATCGCGCGCTTGCGTAGTCAAGAAAGCAGCGAAGGTCTGGGGTCGAGAATGACCGTTACACCTCCTTTGTAGCAAATTATTAACAAATAAAAATACCTTCACCGTGGTCTGTTCTGTTATAAGGCGCGCAGGAAAGTGACGAGCGGACGAAAGAAGTGTTGAGAATAGTTGCAGAGAACGTCGAGTGTTTTTTTTCTACTTCTGGAGTTCTCTCGTTATTTCTACGCGCTTTTGTAACAGAACAAAGCACGGTTAAGGCTTTTTTATTTCCTTTACAATGTAGAACTTATTTTTCAAGAAATTTACCTTGCGAGAAAACAAAGTATCGTTAAAACTTTGTACAGCAATTTCCGTGTTTTGTACTCGTAAAGCACGCTAAAATCAGCTAAAATGTAATGCTGCTTGCACACGGATATATAAAATGTAGCGAAAACAGAGAACGGTTGAAGATTTTTTTAGTTAGTTTTGTGATATAGCAGCATTCCCTGATTTTGTCGAGAAACTTACCCAGCTTACGCAAGCGAATTTGCGTCAAAACTGCTTATACACTAACATAGGCTCGATTACCAGCCGCTGTTCGGGAAAATGAGCCCGCGCTCTCACGTCACAGACACGGCTGTTCGCTCACGCGTCCGGACTCGAGTGAGCGGTGGAAATCGAGCCTAACATTAACAGAGCACCCCTCAAAACTGGTCGAAATGGGAGCTACGCTATATTATGAATCGGAATATCAGCCCCCGTAAACAGGCTCATTATGTGTTATAGCCGGGTGCCATTCTCCTCGCGGCTCGGGCAACCTGGACCCCAGGGCCTTCTCAAACGCTGATCGGGACTCGTCGTGGCTGATTCGTGGCTACCATGTCTCCTACCTAACTTTCCCCAGTCGAACACTTCCGTAAAAATGACAAATTGGTTTGCTTGCATAACAAAACGTATAGATATTGTAGATTGAGTTCCAAATAGTAACATCAGTGGCCGTCCTTCAGAACGAAATTATCGAGTAAATAATCAGAACATTTTAGGACTTATAACAACATGGCGGCCCTGAAAGTAAGCATACAATAAATATATAAAGAGTCATAGTCTTATTTTCGAAGCTGTTTATACTTTTACATTTTTATCACGTAAGGGAAAAAATCAAAATTGAAAAATAACGCGAAAATACTGGGTTTTTTGTGAGATTTCAAAGTCGTCATAAATTTGATTAATTATCTTTAAAGTAAAGTTTAGACCTGTATCGGCAAAAAATCCCATGAAGTTTTTTGTCATTGATGCCTAGAGCTTTGCAGGAACGGTAGTTACAAAACTACCAGCTAATAAAATGTAATCACCTTGCTCTAATAATCAGCCACCCCACCCCCTCAGTTATTCGAGGAAATACGGAAGTTACCTTTATCGATCGAGCCCACAGATTCAGTCAAAAATTGTTTTAAGAAACACGGTGAATGGTGATGGTGTTATTAAAGGTACTACTTCTGATCAAAGTCTTATCTGGTTGTTTCTCGTGTGATTTGAGTGTTAGTGACGCTAGTTCGCGTGACCCTGTGTAGACTGCAAGCAGTCCCTCTTTCGGATAGCCCCATTTCCTCTCGCTCGCTCGATTTCCTCTTTATTTCATTTCTCACTCGATGGACTAAGGCGGAAAGAGGGACTGCTCGTAGTCTGGACCCTGTGACGTTCCATATATTAGTTGACTGTTGTTAGCCTCAGGGGTAGCTTTTGAATAATTAGTTTTGTCGTAAAATCATTATGGCGGGAAAATGCAATAAACCAATCACAACTCGAGGGCCACTGATAAGCCATGCATCCGTGACATGCAAGCGCGGGAAAAATTCGCGTTTGCCAAATCCGATTGGTTTTGGTCTTGCATCTGATTGGTTGAGAAATCATTACCTGGTACACTGATTGGTAAGGGGGCATGTCCAACTTTTTTTTTGTCAATTAACAACGTCGCCGACATGAAAAGCAGCTGAATATGCTAGTTTTTTCTCTCTCTTTGTCAGTGCATGGAGTAATTTATTTTCGGCATGAAAGCGAAAATCACCAATATGGTACCTTGCGGCGGCGAGATATTTATTCATAGTAACAACAGCCTTCACTTTCTTTAGCAGTGTTTGAAAACGTTTTAATATTAGCATTGTAAACAATATTGACTATTCGTAAAAAAAAACCCTACCCGAGGAAAGTTTGTTTTGGACGAAGAGACATTCAGACGTGACATCAGTCACTGTCACTAACATTGTTCACACATTGGTGGTGGTTAAAGATGATTTACAGTCCGTAATGCACAGCCTCAGGGTTTGTTTTCATTTTTGTTTTGAATTTGTTGATATGTTACACTTCGGTAATACATGGAGTAAATTGTAAGTTTTTGAGTCCGCCATTACAGACGTTACGAGAATGCTCGATGAGCTGAATTATTGTTTGGCAAGGATATCTGGCGTTAATAATGAAGAAAATGTAAGTTTGTACCGGAATTTTTATTTTGGCTTACAAACATTGCAGGGCGGAGATTGCGCAGTACGAACTGTAAAATCATCTTTATTTTAAAAATATGTTGAGGTTGGGGTGAATAATTTTCTGGGTGGTATCGAAAACGAAGCTCTCGAAAACGAAGACGGAAGCACGAAGCACCCTGAACTCGAAAACGAAGCACCCTTACCCGGTTACTCCAGTGGGATTTAAATTCGAAGTCGGTAAAACCTACCTCGTCCCAGAGACCAGAGGCTCTATGTGTAACTTCGTCGCAATTTTTTCGCAAATCTTCGTTTTTCCGTCCGCTTGATGATTGCATCATGGATACATTTTTGTCATTTTTAGCCTTGAAATGTCTTCGTGGCAAGTTATTGTTGATCTCGCCATGCAATTCCAAAAATTTAGAGATACTCAGATAGGACGATCGAGCAGAGATGACAGATAATTTCAATTAAATTTTTAGTAGACTGCAAAACAGTCGTTATTTTCCCGCTCAATTCGCTGCTCGCAAGCGAAGCGCGCGAGCCTCACACGCCCGCAGGGCGTGTGAGGCGAGAAAAATAACGTCGTATTTTTCAGAGTCTCTCTCCAGTCCCACTCTCCGTTTTCACCCTCGCTCCAGACCTTTCATTCGAAGACCGCGCGTCGTAGCGCAAAAAATACGACTGTTTTGCAGTCTAAATTTTTAGCTTTAACGCATTTTATATTTTAATATTATATCCGACCACGCGAATTTTTAAATCTTCGCTACACTCTTGAGATATTCGTTTTTCTGCGGTGATCGTCGCATCTTCGATTTCTCGGAAATACCCATAGAGAGGCTTTTGTCATGTCGCACGCATCTTCTCGATACCGGATAAAAGCGTTGCGTGACTACCCAAAGACGTTCTTTTTAAGATACAGTGTAATTTAAAATTATTCAGTGTTCGTGTTTTGGTGACCGAGTTTAGGGTGCTTCGTTTTCGAGTTCAGGGAGCTTCGTTTTCGAGTTCAGGGTGCTTCGTGCTTCGGTCTTCGTTTTCGATACTACCTAATAATTAGCCTGCAAAACAGGCGTATTTTGGGCGAGCGAGCGCTGAATATTCCATGGAGTGTTTATAAGTCGCCATCTTGGATTAGGAAAACATTGGAGGCTTGAGGCGAGTGCAAAAGAACGAGAAAGGGAGAGAGTGTCAGGCAGAAAGGCGAGGGAGAGGGAGGGGGCAACCAACCCCAACCCGCCCCCTTCCTCGCCCTCTTTCACTCGCCCCAATTCTCCACGTTTTGCGAATCCAAGATGGCGGCTAAACACTCGAAGGAGATAAACAATCGCAAGCCCACAAACCGCCTGCATTGCAGGCTACCGTAATAATAATAAGTGTATTACATGTAAAGTGTGTCGAAAACCTAACTGAAGCAGTTTTCTGTTTACCAACGTAGAGTATCAACAAATGAGCAGAAGACACACGTACCCGTTGGGTGCCTATTTTGGTAAAATAGTAGGACATGGACTGGGAATGAGTTGGGAACATGTTTAAAATCATTTCTAACCTCTATGCTAATTTGATGTTTCCTCTTCGCTGGTAGATGTCCCTGGGCGGATAGATTGTTCGAACAATGGTTAGGCTTTATACGAAAATTTTTAACTGAATAAAGACAAAAACAGTATTGGGTTTTGTCGGCGGTTTCGTGTCCAAACGCGCGGGAAATCAAGTCACGCGAGTCACGCGAGGACTTGCGGGACTGTCCAATCACTGCTAAGGTGACGTCCATGTTATAAAGTGGCGCTCGTTTCCCGGAAGGACTTTCACTTTCAACGCAAAATTATTGATAATAACGGGGTTTTTCTCCATATATTCATGAAACGCTGAAAGGAGGGCCGTTACACAAAAACGGTCAGTTCGTGTCACTAGAAGAAAACATCTAACCAGAGCTAAAACTATTTTAAAATGTATTACAACGATCCGGAGGCAAATAAATATGGCGCGGATTACAGTCCGTTTGACAACACGACGGCTTTCAGCGACGTCTCAATTCGCGCAGGTGAGTTTATTTTCAGTGTTTTAAATCTCGAAGAAGTAAAACTTTATTGTTGTTCTGTTATATGTTACTGAATTGCGTTTTTCCTTCTGCTTGCAGGCTTTATACGAAAGGTAAGCTCGCTTTGTCGTTTAAAATTGAATTTTAAAACAGCTGTTTTGAATAAACTCGGTCCTTAATTACACAAGGGTGACCTGCTTTATTATTGAATTCATTATTCTGTCCGATATAGCGTATGTCATATAGTATATATCAATTTTAAATTTAAGCTTAATAAGCTTATAAGCTTTTATAATCTTAATTTTCTTGAATATTTTGCTTGACATTGATCAATAATCTTTCCCCTGGTCTCTATCGATACTCATTCATTCTTCACCAACAGTCAAATACAAAGGAAACATGGAGTTTTAATGTGGCCTTATTCATCCTAACATTGTGCATATATTATTTCTAAAGATGCATGGTAATTCAAAAATAAAACAGTATAGTTGATCCCCTTTAGTACAGACATCAAGAAGATTGTTCTTATCAGTGTATATTAAATTTTGTTATACATGTATGCACTGAAACAGCAGTAATGCTAGGGGAAAATTATGAAGAATAAGGACCTGGTCAAATGCAGTCAGGGGAACAAGTGCCGGCTCTCTAGATGAGCATCTGCTCTTAGAGCAAATGTTGAGATTAAATATTGTTTAAATAAAAAAAAAAAAATAAAAAAAAGTGCCGGTTTTAGCAAGTCTCCATTGAAGCACTCGAAGAGTTTCTGAATCCTTTTATCCAATCAAAAGTTAGCGTGAGCAATCACGAGTACCTCGAAAGCAATCACGCCAGCAAATACGTCATGTTGCATAGCAACTTCGGGGATGCACACTGTGGTCTCAGTCCCGTCTTGGAGGTGGGATTTCGCCATCAACTGGTACTTGTTCCCTTCGATTGAATGGTGCATGATAGTCGATGATAGTTTAAAGGGACTGTGATTTCTTTCTTGCCTCCAGCGAAAGAAGATGGACAGCAAAAGTTGAATATGATAAGAAACCAGCGCTTAATGTTGCTCCAACCACAATGAATATAAAGTCATAAATTCTAGCCAGTCCTTCGATGGTACTTCAGCCAGTTCTTGCCCTTGATCAGTCTTTCTTTCTCAAAGTACAAGTACACTGTAATACTTTCTATCGGATAATTTTCACAAATCGAACAAGCTAACACCGAAATAATTAAATAGAACTGTAGCTCGATATCTCTTTTAACGAAAAGTTGACATCAAGAGTGTGCCAGATGCAACGGATTGTCAAGATGAGTGTAGATTTGTTCACGAGTGCTTCATCTCCTCAAATCTCCCGCCGAAATTGAAAATGCTGGAACTCATATGCAAATTAGCTTCTAGTGGACCCTACCGCGCATGGGCACCAGCTGACATAGTCCCTTTAAATTCTCCCCTGACTATCATCAACTATCACAAACTATCATGTGTCGTGTGGTCAAATAGGAAAATCTATCATCGACTATCATGGATATTTTTTTCAAAGTGAATGATAGTCGATAGTGCATGACAGTTGGCATCGATGACTATCATTGACTATCATGCGCCGTTTGACCAGGGCTTAATTATAATCTAATGAATCATTCTCCTTTCCTTTGATAAAATAGTAAAAGTAAACAGCTCATATATAACTGTTATATATGAGCTGTTTACTTTATTGGTGTACATATACTTCTTAAATTAAAACTGTTACAGTTTTAATTTAAGAAGTATATGTACACCAGGCCCTGGTTGTTCAAAGGACGAATAACGATCCACCTGATGTTGCTATCCACTGGATATCGGCAGTTGGTTTTGAGCCCCATGGATAGTGATTTATCTAATGGTAGCATTATCCACACTTTGAACGACTTGGACCAAATTATAATCCCAAACCAGGTAACTGAATGCAGATAAAACTCTCTGAAACCCTAAGCTGAAAATAATGACCTAACGAAAATTAGTTGTCTAACATTTCTATTACATTTGGGGCATCACAGAACACTCACTTTATAGAGGAGAGAAGTGCGTGTGTGTGGGGAATTGAATGAGGACAAAAATAAATCTTTAGACCCAAAAGACCACCCCCCCCCCCCCAAAAAAAAAATCAAATATCAAGAGATTGCGAGATAGTGTCCACGTTTATTCATTTATTGTGGGTATGTCACAAGCTTTAGGCAGACTCGGTAATTCTTTCAATGCATTTTTATAAACCTAAAAAAGTCTGTGCTATAATTTTTCTACCCCCAAATTTCTAACCTTCCCCCCCCCCCCCCCCCCCCCCCCCCCCCCCCCCCCCCCCCCCCCCCCCCCCCCAAAAAAAAAAAAATTCCTCAAATCGCTAATTTCAAACCCCCAAAAGGCCTTCGCCTCTCCCGGTCACTAATATTCCTGAGTCCCCCTCCCTGGAATTGTCTGACAACCCAGTAACGGCTGTGGCTTATTACCCTAAGGCTTGTGAATTTCTGAATGATGTAATATGATTATTTCCATTTTGTAGGTATACAGTATACTCCTCTGCCAGTTGGTGGTAACAATAGCATTCATCTGCTTGTTCCTATATTGGTAGGTAGAAGTCTAACATCAATGTTGTACACAAATAAATTGGTACATTTACATGCCAAAAAGAAATTGAAAAAGCAAAATAATAATTTGTTATTAGCATAAATTGGCACAGAGCAGAGATGCAGGGATAGAATATTTTTTTCTCAATCAGCTAGCCGTCTATTAAACCTTAATTTTACATGTACTTGGACATATAATATAATTACACATTTGCATTCATTCAGCTGATAAAAACTTTATGTCAGGGATCCATATTCGCAGTCGTCTGGTCGTCCGTGACGACCAAAACATCGTACGGACGACCAAAATAACTTGAATACTCGTCCTTTGGACGAGTAAAATCTGAGTCCTTAATTTGCATATGAGTACCTGCCTTCTATTGATTCCTCGTCCAACTGGAACTTTCCGAAAACAGAGACAAATTTGCAGCTTTCTTTCGCGAATCGAATCTGACTCGTCCCCAGTCGTCTCTCTTGTCTCCTGTTAATATTAACGAGAAGAGAAGTCCTTTGTTGGGAGTCGCAAGTCGCGGGGGATGCTGGGAAGGAGGAAAGCGAAGGAGAGAAACGACTGGCAGATCCTGTGTCGAAAAGTTGTGCCAAGAGTCGAAAAGTTGCGCGAGGCCGTTTTTCTTCGATTATTTCTTTTCCATGCACTCAGAGTTGTGGAATGGCGTAGTTGACGAAGTTCAGTGATGTCTGGCCGTTAGAAAGGCATTTTTTACGGGTGTATTTAATAGAACATCAGCGAACCGGTCAAGACGCTTGCTAAAGTCGAGTTACTCGCGATGTTTACAACCCTTCGACGACATAAGCTTACAAGCAGAAACGCGCGCTGAACATTTGAAGAGAGGAAGTATGATTTTGTATTTATTGAGAGGTATGGATCCCTAAATTAAACCTTAATTTTGTATTACAATATTGATGTGTCGTCGTGTAAGTGTGCGAGTCATTTTCTCTGTGTGATTTGAGTGCCGCGAATGCTACGTAATTTATATTCCTGGCGGGTTTTGCAATTTTAGCTGAGCCGCTCGTTTTCCAGAATAAATTGGCACTGCAAAGGCTACAACTTTTCGGCAGTAAGTCATTGAGAGATATAAAGGCCTGAAGGGCGGATCCTTGAAAATATGAGATTTTAAATTTAGCTGTCATGATCAGTTTGACCCCTTGACCCAAATAATCACAACACTTCCACAGGAAACTGTAGGACACCACAGAGCGAAAGGAAACAGACGTTTAACCTAGCTTTCAGTTGAAGTTTGACTTTCTCGTGTAAATGAGAAATAAATACAAGTTCGTAGACGCTTAAGGGAAGCATTTTTGGAAACGATCTAGTTAGTCTGAGGTCTCTGTACCAGAAGTAAACGGCAATCGTCGTAGAACTGCGTAGAAGAGTTGTGTGGTGTGCAAATAAGACTTTGACTGTAAACAAAACCTCGCGATTGTTTACGGCAGAGCAGATTTTAGCTTCAAAGGGCGGCGGAAAGCGTTCTCTTTTAATAGCGCCTATTTCATCAAAACGCCGCCATTGCTCTGTCCGCCATCTTGGAACAGGATCTGCCAGTCGTCTCCCGCCTTTCCTCCTTCCATCACCCCTTGCGCTCCCCTCGGCCGCGCTAAATATTAACAGGAGATTAGAGAGACGACTGGGACGAAGTCAGCGATCGAATCATAATTTTGGGCGCCATGTTTGATAATGCGGTATTTTCCATGAGTCGCATGATCGCAGGCTCAATTTTCATGTTGCCAACCGCTGTTATTCTGATATACTGCAGCATTCAAACGCGAAAACGTGGCTTGACAGCTGATCATGTAAACAACATGTGGCGATATTTGAATGGCGTTACCAAGAAAAAAAAAAAGTGAAAGTGAAGCTGGCGAAAAACAAGCGAAATATGAAAAGGAGGAACGACAGCGTACCTTCCTACCTTCGTGGCAGAAAAACAGGCCCTGGCTGAAATTTGTGCCTGCATCGCTATCATCGTCTGCCACATCGCAAACTGCTTCGGCTGGAGGCAATATGTTTTGTAAAATTTGCTAGTCAGCGTCCCAGTTAGACAGATCACTGGCCCAGAAAAAAATGTTTTTGTAGATGCCGGCTGCACTGTGACATTGCTTCGCCTGGAGTCCATGAAGATCCACAAAGCGTCTTTCAAATCACTTAATAACGATCGTGGCCGCCAAACGTCGTTGTTAACCTACATGTACATTGTAGCGCGATGCATTATACGATGTTAATAAAAAACGCAAACGTTTTTAACATGTAGCCATTCTGTCGCTTTTTTTTACCAATAATTCTCTACTTTTGAAAGGGCAACCAAATTTTGCCAGGGCAAGTATGTTTTTTGGAATACTTGCCCGGCTGACGACTTTTGAGAAAAAACGAATATGGATCCCTGGCAAGTATGTTTTTTGGAATACTTGCCCGGCTGACGACTTTGAGAAAAAACGAATATGGATCCCTGTTATGTTGCTGCAGGAATTTATTACAAAAGCTTACAAGCTGCCCTAGCTTACTGCAGCCCTTACTGTTCAAAACCCAACTTAAGATTTTCTCTGATCGTACTTTTGATGACAACCAACGGACCCTGAAAAAAAGAAACAGACAAAAAGGATCGAAACCTACAAATCACAATTCATGGATGTGACCTTTTGACCCCGTTAAAGGCCAGTGAACTTCTGTTTCCTGAGATGTCCGCTAAGGTGATTGACGGCAGTGAAAAGCGAAACCGTGATTGAGCAGAGTTTGCATGTTATTGAAAAATGCGGACAATATCAGCTTCCCAGAAGCACTTGGTGATTTCTGGATGTCGGGTGGTATAAACAATTTAACAAATTGACGTCGGTTTTTTTATGCATCTGTTTAGTTTAGTTTATTAATGATCTTACAGGTAAATAAAAGTCAAAAATTTAGAATGGTGGCGGGAGAGATTAACAGAACTTTCATTCCACTTGATACCTAACTCCCTTTATAAAAATTATAACTTTATGTGTCTGTCCTCTTATTGACCATAAAAATTAGCCAACAACTGCACAATAATCTCTACTGCTGTTTCTATTTTATCTCTTTCATCAGTGAGCCTGTTCAGTTATATGCAAGAAATCACGTGGGATTGTTTTATGGAGCATTGTAAGTATATAATTTTATTACCATAAATTATGATAATTTATCTGATTATATAATAACAGTCGAACCTCCACTATAAACTGCCACCTCTCTACAACAGCCAGGATTTTTCGTCCTGACGTGCGCCCATCCATACACTTTACTCTTATTGAAAGCTCTTGTTACAACGGTGTCCTCTCTACAGCGTGGCCAGATAATCTGCACCAGGGTGGCTGTTGTGGAGAAGTTAGACTGTATTAAATGTTTATTAATATTATTATATTATAAAGAATCATGTTCAACTTGATTGCCTGAATACACTATTTATTACATGTACATTGTCCAGATCATTAGGCCAGCAAGTAACTGGTTGTTGCGTACCACGCCTCCTACAAATCAGTGCAATGTTTCTGACGGGTTTCCATTTTTGCTTAGTTATTCTTGTGTTTATCTATTTTTCAGAGCCGTTACGTTTGTCACCATGATTGCCATGGCTTGTTGCGAAAATGTTAGGTAAGGTTTGCCTAATGTTCATTATTTCCATTTCTAATAGAATTGTGCAAATATGGGGTGTGGCCATGGTCCATCCCACTGAGTACCCCCAGCATTAGCATTTTGTTAGGTTACCCTAACAAAACATTTGTCAGTACCCATTTACTCCTGGGTGGAGAGACAGATCGAGGTACTGTGAGGGTAAAGTGTCTTGCCCATGAACACACAACAATGACCGTGGCCAAGTCTCACGATCCATAGTCCAATGCAACTAATTAGTCCTCACTCCTCATCCCAGGGTGAGAGGTGCTATCTAGTAGAGTCTTCAGTAACGAGTTGACAACATTGCATCATTTTTTAAGAGCATTGTAATTTTCAAAATTGTCCTTTGATTTTTCCAGTCTGCACCCCTGACAATATTACATGGTAGTTGTTTAATGTTAAATTTTCAGAAGTTGATTTGTTTGCTCTTTCAGGCGGAGTTTCCCCACCAACATGATCTTTCTTGCACTCTTTGTAAGTACACTACAATCTGCTTTTATTTGCTTCTTAGCCCTTTTGCAAAATTTTTATGATTGATCTATCAAGACGAGGAGCAGTAGAATTTCCTGAAACTATTAGAAGCTGATGCTTATTATTTAATCTGGGTAATAAGTTACAATAAATTTGTTATAATAATTATAATAATTATTGATACTTTTATTAGTTGTTTTTTTTCATGAACACCTTCATTTTTCATTTATTTAAATAATGAAAACAGCAGGCCGAGACTAGAATGATGCATGTACATGTAAAATTAAAAATGATTTTCACTGACAATATTTTTGTCTGGAGTCCACATAGTGTTAATTTATATGCATGCGTGCAAAGATATATCTAGCATATATTTAACAATTATTCCACGAAATCGAGTCGTACATTAACTCATAGCCAACGAGGCGTAGCCGAGTTGGCTATGAGTTCATATACGACGAGATTGAGTGGAATAACAATTATTGTTTTATAATATACTCACCACAGGATGTTGTAATTTAAAATTACTGGGGAAAGAACGGAAGGAAAAAACAGAGGAAAATGGGATATTTATCGTAATTAGCGGGCTTCCCAAATAAGGTAGTCATGGTACATTGCCTCATATGCCTTGAGTAGGGAACCAATCAGATTGTCCAAAATTGCAATATCCTGTGGTGAGTATATTATAATTAACAATTAGATTATGAGCTCAAGATTTCTATGATGTGATAGTTGATGAGGCCGTACTAGGCCGAATCAACTATCACATCATAGAAATTGAGAGCGAATAATCTAATTGTTTTAGTAAAATTCATAACAATTGTCCAGTATTAACTCTAAATCTTCTTCCGAAACTTCGGAGAAACGAGAAGAAACCGCAATTTTGTAGATGACATCCAGCCACTGCACACTAATGGCTGATAGTGTACGAGTAGCTCAGCCAATCAGATTGTCTCATTTGCATTAGTATACTAGTAGATTTTTACTAATATATAATAATATTATGCACTCCTAATTAAATGTGTTTTTGAAATGTCGGCAGACACTTTGTGAAGGATATCTTCTTGGTGCCGTGTCAAGGTACTACAGTACTGTAGATTATTTTCAATTTGGTATCCTACCATGCATACTGGGGGGAGGGGATACTTTCTTATTTTGGCAAATCGGGTGTGTCTTGTTGGACAGGGTATGTTTTCAGGGGACTATTTGTCCAGGGCAGAGGGATATGCATGCAATTTCATTATTATTTTTTAGTATTTTTAGCAGTATGTAGTTAACCCTGCCAGATTAATTATTGTTGGAAGAAAACTATTTCATTTTCTTAAAAAATCTGGAGTACGGTTTTAGAACTGATATTCAGAATTGTCATCAGGATACACAAGGTAGGATAGGGGAAATGAAATTGAGATTATAACATGCAGAAAAATGTGTTGTATCTTGCGTTATCTGCTCAGTGCTAAATTATGTTTCTCCCGTAAAAACTACATGAGTGTATATCAATTTATAATGAGGTACCTGAAGTGTTACTGTTACATGTAAATCTGTTATTTTTTTGTGTACAGTGTGTATGAGAAAGATGAGGTACTGATGGCTGTGGGAATTACTGCAGTAAGTTGCTAATGTTTTGATAAATATATTTGTTTGCTAATCCTATCCTTGGAAAGATTGTTAGACTGTATAAATAAAAATAACTATTTCAAGACAGACATCAATAATATTCTAATAACTCTACCCAGCTCTAGACATGAGATACATGTAGGTTTCTTAAATCTTTGAATCGCTAATACAATCAAGGTCATGGTAAGATCATTATAGGCATTAGGGACAGACAATGAGACCATTTGATTTTTAGGGGAGGGGGTTGGGCAATTTTTCAGCCAGAATTTGTTTTGCAGATAATAATGCTTTGTTTGAATTAAACTTTCACTATAGTTTGCAGAATATTTATTTGTCTCTAGCTTTGCAAAAGCTTTACTGGATGTTTTTGGTATTATATATACCCAACCCCTGCCCCTGAAAAATATATTTGTCTGCCCCTTACATCATTGCTTTCTTTCCCAGTCATTGTAAGGTTAAAACTTGTCTGCAAGCCTACTGAGGTTGGCGCTTAACGCTGATTTCCATACAGTGTAGCATGAAACGAGACCCCTGGATGGGATGCTAGTCCATTGCAGGTACCTCCCCCCAGCATTTTTGTCAGGTTGCCCTGACAATTCACTGGTAACCACCAATACAGAAATTCTGGTATAATGAAGTTTTAAACTTGTAAGCTTTTCGTAATTTATGTGTATCTTTAAATTCATAGGTTGTTGTTCTGGCAATTACTATCTTTGCATTTCAAACTAAGGTGAGAACCCACTGTCATCATTTATCCTACTTTAAAATATAGACTGAAAACTGCACGCGCTCTGATTGGTTAAAAACCATGTTTTATCAGAGTATATAACATAGAAAAGCGGGTTTTATCGTTTCACGCGCGTAAATCTATATTTTAAAGCACATAAAGAAGCCAAAACCATGTATTATACTGTCATAAAACACTCCGGGAATTTGAGAACACTTGAGAAATTTAGAAAACACTCGCCTGCGGCTCGTGTTTTCAAATTTCTCTCGTGTTCTCAAATTCCCGGAGTGTTTTATGACAGTATAATACATGGTTTTGGCTTCTTTATTTGTTAAATATATGCCAACACCACACCAATATATCACTGACAGTTGACCAAGATAGTCAATTCATATCACATTGTACCCTGCTGGCCAGTGATTGGTCCTCAAAATCAAGTTGTTTGCCAGCACTTGCCTGACACTTGGCAGAACACTTTTGAGTATTGGTTACTGTGTTGGCAGATGCTCATAGTGAATGTCAATATGCATGTTGGCCAACGTTATCAACAGTCAGTTGACACTACCTAAAGTACACATGATTCGGCCTTCTTTCAGTTGGCCATCGGTGTGAAACGTTTTTGTAATATTGTTGATTGTGTGAGCAGAAAGGAAAGCTGTAGCTAGTACTGAGTAACAAGTGCATGGTGCCAGTTAGCTATTGGTATCTAATAATTGTTGATCAAAACGGATAGTTAAAAAGATAATTTCAAAAGTCATTATTATATAGCATCTTCACACACATCATGCGGACCTATGATGCTAGACAAGAATACCCTTTGACTATTGAAAATTTAAACTACCAGTAGTTGGTAAAACTAATGCAAAGTAATAATGGAGTTGTTATGGAGCCAATTACCACAGACGCAGTTTCATAAAATATATTTTACAGTAAATTATGCTGTATTTCATTGCTGTGATATTTTGTGTTGACTGCAGTATGACTTCACCATGATGGGAGGTATTCTGTTTGTGGCACTGATTATCCTCATCTGCTTTGGCTTTTTGATGATCTTCTTTCACAACAGGGTAAGTACAAGTACTATGTTCAAACACAGTACTCAACATCAGCATAGTAAGTTGTGTTACGTTTTCTTTGAGTGCCTTGCTCCGCCGTAATACCATCACCCTATTTCAATATTGACTGAGTGGAAAAATTAAGTGAATGCAGATTTTGTTACAAACTATGAACATTATTTGATTTGAGGTTTGAGAGGTAGCCAAAGGAGACCCTAATGTGCATGCCTAAACTATGAATTCTGCCTGAAAATGAGTGTTTAAGGTGGTTCCTTAGTATTGCACTGCGCATCCTTTCTGCGCATAATTTATCACGTAATTAGTGTGCACGGCGGCTTTTTCTTTGTGGCAATGCTCGCCAGGGAGGTAAATAATCTTTTTCTCGTAAACGAGTACAGTGACCTATCATTTTTTCGCATATTTTAAGTCTAGTGATCCATCTTCCTTTCTATACCACGAGTATAGCCCAATTCCTTTTTAATAATCACTGGAAACTTGATAAAAATAAGTGTTTTTGGTTGATTTTGTAAGGAATTATGAGGTATTTTTAGTCGATTATATCTCTTTCGCGGTAATGGTGACCTATTCTTTTTATTCTATAATTTTAAACATTACATCACAATGTTCAACTTGGGAAAGTTTCAGAAACTTTCTAGTGCAACTTTTATTTCGACTGATAGCAAGAAATCAAACATGACACCCATGCATGGTCAGTCCATCTTGCTATCTGATGATAAATCTGTTGGACTGCACGGTACAGCGGTACCCTGCCTCACAACCACCCCGTTAAAATATGACCACCTCGTTAATACGACCAACGACCACCATTAATCGTCCTCAACCGTTATTTTCTTTATGAATTGCGTAATGTTGGTTTACAAGGAATAACGGTTATTCCTTGTTGTGTTTCAGGTCCTGTCAATCGTCTACGCTTCACTCGGAGCTCTCGTATTTGGTGTGGTAAGTTGCTATGGAAAGCCACCTTCAGTTGCTTTGCTCTACTCTTCTGAAAGCTCACCGATATCAACTTCTGTTACAGCCTGTTACAGCTGTTCTTTCTCATGATGCAACTCTCCTGAAACGTAGACTACGAGCAGTGCCTCGTTTTTCTCAGAGATAGTCGAGTGGGAGAGCACGCGAACGCGCGCGAAAATTACCTTGAGGAGACGCAACACGCGTCGCGTCTCATCGAGGTGTTTTTCGCGGGCGCTCGCGTGCTTTCCCGTGCACTTGACTATTCCTGAGAAAAATGAGGCACTGCTCGAAGTCTACCTGAAACGTAGTGGCAGTAGAAGAAAGACCAGGACTCCAGATAAGCTTTAAAGGCAAAAATTGTCAATGACGAATTGCAACGAGTCAATATATATACCTTATTCTCACTAATTTTCGCGCTTACTTTAATAATTCCGTGAAAATGACAGAGCCATATTTTGCAAGAATTAATTTTCAAGATTTCAGATCGCGAAAATATCACCACATTTTAATCACCATTTATAAGATCCGTCATTCATGATCAACAATAAAGTCTTTTCAACATATGACTGCTTGTTCGTTTTAGGAAAACTGTCCCAACAAGGTATTTACAAACTACCTTTGTCAATGCCTTCAAATGGATCTTCGGGAGGAAGATGTGTAGTAGGGTATTAAATTTCGCGTTTTCAATTTTCGTGGTACCTTTTTTCCGCCGGTGTTTAATTTCGCGGATTTTTCTTTCAAACACGAAAATAAGTGAGAATAAGGTATATACATGTAGGCGTTACCAAATCATCACAGAAGTTTTCCAAACATTTATCAGATAAGGTCCACTCTCTTATATCTGGAGCACTGAGAGATTGTAAAGAAACTAGATGATGATATGGTTGAAATTCTCATATTTGCTTTGTGTTCCTTTCCTTCTAGTACCTAGTGTACGACACGCAGATCATGATGGGTGGTGGTAAAATGTACTCCATCTCACCAGAAGAGTACATCTTCGCTGCCTTGAACCTCTATCTGGACATCGTCAACCTGTTCTTGTACATCCTCCAACTCATCTCTGCTGCAAGAGGAGATTAATGAGCTGTACCAACTCTAGTCTGCAGAGCTGGCACTTCCCTTCCCGATCAGGGGCCGGTTGTTCAAAGGGTGGATAGCGCTATCCACCGAATAAATCACTATCCAGTGGATAAGTGTTAACAAAACAAACTACGCTATCCGTCGGATAGTGATTTATCCGGTGGATAGCGTTATCCACCCTTTGAACAACTGGGCCCAGCATTAAAAGAGCTACGTCACGGATGGCGTATCTTAGAATAAATGGCCATCTTAATCATCTCCATCCTCAACCATCCTTGTTCCTGTTTGGTTTATTATCACCTCTTTGGTTTTTCTACCTTAGCAAACTTTTTTTTAGGCTTTCTTCAATTTTGAAGGTGATTCTGCACTCTTCACAAAAATGACTTAGAATATCGTGACATAGCTCCTTTAACGTACTCATTACTGTTTCCATACATTGTCTGTTGCAGTCGAAGCTCCCGTAAGCGGACACGGTATATACCCTCGTGAAGCAGGAAACGTATCCGCAACTGGAGGTGTCCGCTTACAGGAATGTGTAAATACAGAGTTTGTATTAGCTATAGAGTTCAAACGGGGCTGTGTCAAGGCGGCCGTACGTAAAGCTGTCCGCTTACGAGAGTGTCCGCTCAGAGAGCTTCGACTGTAGTCTCCTTTGGGATAATTAGTTTTAGGTGAAGATGTTTCCCCTGCAGGGTCAAAGTTCTTGAAATTGAAAAGCAAAATTTGGTGTTTTCATAATCGATTCCTCGAACGACCTTGATACATATATATTACTTAACAGACGACTGACAAGCCTGTGGCCCTCAGATTCCAGATCGAATTGGGATTTAGATATGTTGGCTTATGTGGACGGAGGAAAACTGGTGTTTTAATTTCATTAATGATTCCATGAAAGTCCTTGAATTTGAAAAAAATTCCATTGGATGACAATAGATTACAATGTTATGGAGAAACTTGAAAGTGTGATATTTGTGCTTAGAAGTTTCAGCATGGATTTCATTAAATTTTTTTCTATATTTAGTTAGAGTTCAAAACATTTTTATTTACCAAAAGTAGCTCTGCTTTAAGCCACTCTTCGATGATAGCTGAATGGTTATCGACAGGGTTAGTTGTTAGAGGTAAAATTCGTTTTATTGTCAGGTTTTATTGTTGTGTCTAAATAACCTGGCAATGTTAGCTCAAAGAGCTGTTTAGTTTTAGCTACAATTTGTTCAGAAAAAACGTATAAAAAACCTCCCCAGTTGTAAGTTTTTAAAGAAACTATTGTAACTTTGGCGAACAAATAGAAGCACTTGGTTTAATTAGGGTGGCGACGGCCATTTTGAGTTTTACGGTACTGCGTTTCGTGCGTTAGCCCTTCGTGAGTGCTTTAATTATGGAGTTGCTGACTCTTGAAACGTGAACGGCAATCAACTCGCATCAATTGCTGATCATAAACCAAGTTCTTTCTTTCCTAAAAGCCTTATATGCTCTTTTTTTTTTTGCTTACACGACATACAACGAGGCAAAAGCCTGTCTTAACAGGTTTCTTATATAACATATATAAATACAAAGGAATGTGTTGTATAAAAGATCTAGAGTTAAAGAGTAAATATCAGAGAATTTATGTCATCAGTTATTGTATGTTTTTATTTAATTCAAATGTAAGAATATGAAGAACAGGTCCTGCGAAACGAGCGCCTACGTCTGTGACGTCATACCTCCACAGGAACTTCACAGGAAGTTATGTTACCTTATTGATTGATTGATTGATTGATTGATTGATTGATTGATTGATTGATTGATTGATTGATTGATTGATTGATTATAAAAAGTGTAATTTGCCCTGACGCAATCGGTTGGTTTGAGTTGATCTACGACTAGTACGGGACCTAAAATAGACCACTAGTAGTCCCTCATTTTTCTCAGGGATCGAGCGGGCGAGCGCGTGGAAATCACCTCCCACGAGAAGACGTGAGGCGAGGCGGCCTCGCGGGAGGTGATTTCCACGCGCTTTGCGCGCGCTCGCCCGCTCGATCGATCCCTGAGAAAAATGAGGGACTACTCGTAGTCTAGACGTAAAAGCAAACTGTAACACTAAGCGCCCCAAAATACTGAATACGAGTTACCGTTTTATCCTTTCACAAGATGCTTATGGCGAGGTTTAGAGGTATCCAGTCAGATCACAGGGCCCCATACAGGCTGTGTGACCATTGCTAGTTTCGAACTGATAAAGAAATGTATGGGAATACCGTCTTTGCGGCTTAAAACGGATTTCAAGGGTTTTCCCCTGGTTTTGCGTTTGCCGGTTACTGTACGCTCATGACGTACGGTTTATTTGGGTCGCCTGTGGTCAGATCACTCCACATGAGTAGTGAGCTGAGTAGTCAGTGTAGTTACTTAGCCTCCAACAGAAGTGAGTTCACTCGGGATACTACAGAAATGTGTGTGTTGCAGTGAAGGCTCCCTACCGTTGCCACTCGACAGAGTTTTTGATTAACTTTTTGAGGTCGTTGTAGCCGTTTCAAGAAAGAGTTTTGACCAGTTTTGAGTTATATTTGTTGTAGTCAAAAATTCGCCGCCAAAGAATGGATCGGTAGACTGCTATCGACAAATAAAATAAAATGTCATCCACTAAATGTTAGCGACTGGGTACACGAGTGTGTTGAAATTGAAAACATTTTGACCCTTTCTAAATTTGTTTCATTATATTTCTTGGCTTGGGTTTGAATGATAATTATTCTCAAACAAAGTTACTTTCAAGTTTCTTTCATTTTTATGTAGCCAAGACTCTCATGCATGGGTGGCACCCACACCCACATGTACCTTCCATGGAAAATGGTACCCCTCATATACCTTTCATAGAAATTATGAAAATGGTACCCCTTTCACATACCTACAGTAGAAACACTGCATCCCTTTTCTATACCCTTGGAATGATCTTAATTAACAATATATATCCCCAGAAGGAAGTGGAAGGAAGCTGTCTTACGATGACTAAGATCTTCAAACCTGCAGTCCACCTCATACCTCATGATGACAGTTTTCCCTACCCTTTTCTATACCTTTTTCTATACTCCAACTCGTGAATTCCCTACCTTTTTATATACCTCCAGTCTGAAAAGGTACCCCTTTCGGACGGAGCCTCCCCGTATAGTCCATTATAGGGAGTACCCCCCCCCCCCCCCCGGGACCCACACCCATGAACAGCCCAGTCAGCCCTTGTGCCACGGTTAAAACTTTATGTTGTTCGATGAACGCGCTAGTCATTTCCTGTTGCTTTGTCTGTGGTCCCCCAGTTCTTCACGTTTCTTGTCTCCATTTCATCAGTTTATCTCGCGTTGATTTCTGTTCTCTTGTGGCGTGATCCGATTTAGTAATCCCCGAGTCCGATCCAAATATAAATATTTTACGCGGCAAGACTGGGTGCTAGTAGGTGCTAGTTGCTTGGCGAGCAGTCTCTCGCCGCCAGGTTTTGTTGTGTGTCGAAAAGGCGCAAATTCCTCGTATAAGGTCGTTGGTTTCTCGAGGATCTCGAGTTCAAATTTCTTCTAGTGCAGGTAAGACAGACTTTAAAGTTCTTTACTGGACATTGTAGAGTTCTTTGGTGCTTAATTTTCATCCCAGAATCGAGCAAAGATGATTGGTCATCGTTCCGCCGGCGCTCTAATCGGTCCTAATCGCAGATAGGACTATGCGGGCAGGTAACTTATATTTTGCAGGTTGCAGGTTGAGACTACATGTACTTTTAGAAACATTACACACGCGGTTAGGCAGAGAATGGCGTCACGGTTAGCCCAATTAGCTTAAATTAGCCCAACTGAAGGTTAGCCTAATTTTAACTGAAGATTAGCCTAGTTTGGTTAGCCTAATAATTATTGTTGGGGCTTGGGTTAGCAGTTGACCTGCAACGTCTGCAACCTGCAACCTGCAAAAAATCCCTGCCGCTTTTATGCCGCATGCATGAGTCATGTATTTGCACGCATACAGCAAATTGTTGTTTATTTGAATTTGTTAATTCCCTTGGTGATCAAACTTATTTTAATCAAACGCTTTCAAACCGAAAAATAATTCCTCGCGGCCCCCGAACGTGCCGGAGAGGTATATAATAATTTTCGATAACAAAGGGCCTTAGGTCCTCCACAGACTAGACTTGTCGATAACAAAAAAAGCCAGTGTGTGAAGCTAGCTGTTGATAACTATTTATATATATATTAATAGTTATCGACAGCTAGCTCCACACAGTGGCTTTTTTGTTATTGACAACTTTTTATGATCAACAACTAAATAGTTGTCGACAGCTATCTCTCTAGTCTGTGGCCTGAGGCCCTTGGTTATTGACAACTATTGTAGCTTCTGACACACTGGCTTTTTGGCTAAATTGTAGAATACCTAGTAACTTAATTAATTATTTGCATGTCATTGAATAAGAATAGATCCTTTTGTTTTTATATGCCTCGTTCTAAAATAAGTTGCCGGGTATTCTAAAATCACTCTGGCTTTTTAGTTATCGTCAACTTTTTATGATCGACAACTATCTCTCAAGTTTGTGGAGGCCCTCAGCCCGGTTAACGAGATGAAAAGTGGTGACGCGATCATCCAGGCATAAAATTTAACGAATAAGCATTTGGCCTATAGTTTCGCTCATGTTTCTCATTGCTGTAAGTCTGAAAACTCTTGTAAATTTACTTCACGACTAATAGGAATTATTCTGGTCTAGAAAATTGTAAAAACAAGGCATATACAGTAATAATCTAATACTGGCCATCCTTTCATGGAAACACTTAAAAATATTTCATCCCGGTGACCGGACTGGAGTGTTCATATGGGAAATTTTTCAGCCTGGTAAGAGTTACCGAGAACCGATAGCTTGGTAACCGGGCTGGCCCACCTTTTCATATGAACACATCAACATTTTTACAAAGGAAATAGTGGTGAGGCGAGATCTCGGAAACTGGGCCAGCCCGGTCAACTGGGCTCAGGTGGCCTGAAATTTGGGGCAAAGTTTGGGGCTTGTGGCGGAAGTGACATCACACAGCGCGCGCTCGCGCCTAATGGTGTAAGGCGCTAAACTTTAATCTGATCTTCAGGACTTCGGAATCCGCCTGGGTTCTTTCTTTTTTTGGTTTGAATCCTCCCCGGCCATTTTTTTGGCTAATTATAACACTGACGTCGACGTAATCTGTCATCAAAATGTAGTCAAATACAGAAACACCTACTGCAAGAATTGCTCCAAGCTTTTGGCATGTGTGTTTATTGATTGAATGGCAGCAATCAATGACTTTACATGCTCCTAACATGAGAGAATAAAGCTTTGCCAGCCGGCCATTATAACCATGTGCGATAGAAAGTACATAATAATTATTATAACTATAAAGAAACTGTAGCGATGAAGGTTTCATGTTTCCCGTTTGCCGATTCTCTTTGTAAAGACGATTGAGTGACTTTGAATGCGATTTTGTTACTTCGATGGCTTCAAACAGACCTAAAACTATACAATACAATACAATACATTTATTTGAATATCGCTTTGTCTAAATTTACAATTCCTTTTAAAATCTATATTATTTTAAATAATAAATAGTAATCTAATGAAGACGTTCTTCGAGATGTGTGGGATAGTAATTTTGAGGTTGACTTCAGGTCAGAATTCAGAGATTTGTCGTCTTCAGAAGAAGAGAATGATTATCCATGCA
This sequence comes from Desmophyllum pertusum, assembly GCA_029204205.1. Classification (NCBI taxonomy): domain Eukaryota; kingdom Metazoa; phylum Cnidaria; class Anthozoa; order Scleractinia; family Caryophylliidae; genus Desmophyllum; species Desmophyllum pertusum. Next base: position 6,230,163 of record MU826826.1, on the reverse strand, counting down.
TGTATCCGCAACTTCAATGAATCAGCTGATACATGGTCTGTTCTAGAATTTATTTTGTTTTTATAGGAAGATATTCACATAAATGATAAGAACCAAATATTATGCTTTTATGTCATCTTCGTTCTGATTTCTATGTATTTTGAGCTCGTTTGTGAATTAGGAACGTGGTGTGTGTGTTTTCCAAAGTTTGTTGAGTTTGTTGAATTGAGCAGTGACAGATTTCATTGTTTACGAGTAAATACGAATATAGATAATTTTGTTTTCAGCGATGCCATTTGGCAGAATGTCATTATTTAAAGATTAATGTATGTTAGAAAGTTATTTTTGATATGTAAAACCTTTTTCAGCTAAATAACTTCCAATATTTACTATAAAATGTCACTTTGTTGTCAATGTGTTGAGTGTTGTGTGACAAGAAATCCTCCTATTTTACCAGAAATTCCAGGAATAATTGTGTAAATTGCCACTAAAAGGTATCTAAATGTTAAGAAATGTCTTCTTGAGTGAAATCTTACTATTTTTGAGTCAGCTAGATCTATGTTATGAAAATTACTGAAAACCAGTTTTCCTACATTACAAGTTTAATATTAGATAACATAAGGATGGAAAACGTGACAACTTTCCAAAACAAGATCATGAACTGGAAAGGCACAGAGTCACACAGATGTACATGTAGTTGTAGCCTTTAAAACAAAAAAACTCAAATTCCCAAGATAACATATTTTGCAGTACTTCAGGTAATGTATAAATAGTATCAATTTCTTTGAGAACCTTGCCAGACATAAATTTTCTTGGCGGCCATTTATGAATAAGGACTACATGTACGTATAGAACTGAGTATCTCGGTCCACTGTGGCCATGGGGAATCAGGCAGTTGTATGTTCATAATTTGTGTTTGACTTGCTTATCAATTTCCATCCGCAGCAGCAGTTGGCTTTCTATTAGAAATTTCTAGTTTATGCCTTATCATTCATGAGTAGTGGCTCATAGGAGCCTTTGATTCGAAAAGCAATCAGAGATTTTTGTAGATATTTTCTTTCCAACAGCCAGAAGCCTTCGTTAATTATGCTAATTTTACCATGTGCGCTTCTCTGTTTATCATGCAGGACTCCCGTGTTCCGCGATGTCCAGACTGCTGTGTATATAGTTCTCAGTTTAAAGTATCTGTGGCGATAAAATGTTGTCATAAAAGCGTTTCTCTATAAAACGCAAGATACAACTGCTCAATAGCATAAAGTCAGTCAACTCAAAGTTATCTGAACTCTTGATATTTGTTCAGTTGTAATCGACTTTGCTAATGGTCATACTCATTACAACTTTTGTCCGTTGCGAACTACTGCAGATCAAAAAGAAAATTTTATCACCAACTTCCAGTAAAAAAACATTAACTAGTGAAATGACTTCTGGACATTTTTATTATTATTATTATTTTTTAGAAGCCCCTCTCCCTGCGTGGTCCCTGTATTTGTGTTTTAGAAATCAATACTAGTGAGCTTTGTCATGCAAGATGATCCTGTAAGTATGGAAGTTACAGTATTGTGCAAAAGTAATGCAAACGAATTTCGTTCTTTGTTCGATTATTATTCTTTGTTTGATTATGGTAAAAACAGTTTTTGTACTGGTGTGTTTACAGCTGTCCCTTACATTTTATTTGGCTGCACTGTTATATGTTGTCCGCGTTTTCACAGCCTGGCATATTTAACATCAGTTAGTTACAAGGTTTTGCTCACTGACACTAGCTATTTTTTTTACTTGACGGCTGCTTTTCAATTTTAGAATATTTTAGAACCTTTGGAGGCACAGGAGAAAGATGTCTAAAGTACAGACACGTGAAAGAGGAAACTCTCAGCAGAGGCCTTATGAATGCAAACAGTGTGGCAAGTGCTTTACCCAAGCAGGAGATTTGAATAGACATGAAAGGGTCCACACAGGGGAGAAGCCTTATGAATGCAAACAGTGTGGCAAGTGTTTTGCACAAGCAGGTAATTTGCATAAACATGAAAGAGTACACTCAGAGGAGAAGCCTTATGAATGCAAACAGTGTGGCAAGTGTTTTGCCTACTCCGTAAATTTGCACACACATGAAAGAGTCCACACAGGGGACAAACCTTATGAATGCAAACAGTGTGGCAAGTGTTTTACTCAAGCAGGAGATTTGAATAGACATGAAAGGGTCCACACAGGGGAGAAGCCTTATGAATGCAAACAGTGTGGCAAGTGTTTTTCCGACTCGGGAAATTTGCATAAACATGAAAGAATCCACACAGGGGAGAAGCCTTATGAATGCAAACAGTGTGGCAAGTGTTTTGCCTACTCCGTAAATTTGCACACACATGAAAGAGTCCACACAGGGGACAAACCTTATGAATGCAAACAGTGTGGCAAGTGTTTTACTCAAGCAGGAAATTTGCATAAACACGAAAGGGTCCACACAGGGGAGAAGCCTTATGAATGCAAACAGTGTGGCAAGTGTTTTTCCGACTCGGGAAATTTGCATAAACATGAAAGAGTGCACACAGGGGAGAAGCCTTATGAATGCACACAATGTGGGAAGTGTTTTGCCCATGCAGATCAGCTAAGGAGACACAAGAGGACACACACAGAGGAGATTCCTTGCACTGGCCCTCAACCAGCCAGTGAGGATACTGCGTGTGGTAATAATGGTAATGCATCTGCAGCAACTGCTACTGTGCAAAAACTGAAGCCAGGCCATGTTGAATGCTGGATTTGTCTGGAGGAGTTGAGTAGTGAAGCTCTACTTCTTGATCACTACGATGATCACATGAAACAGAACAGTTGAATAAAGAAGCAGTCAGGCTTTGTCAGCATCTGCTCTTTTGTTTTGTTGCTTTAAAGAACCTATGTCACCAACATGCTATTTTCAGCAATTATGTTACACACACAAACTGTAGATTAAAGCCACTTATTAATGGTTTCAAACCTTAGAAAAACATAAAACAAATACTAGGAAGCCGCAAAATTGGACAAGATTGAAACGGATTGTGAAAATGCTAACTTGAAAAATGACGGGCTGACATTTTTCAAGTTTAAGTCCAATTTATATTGAACAAGGGTAAATAATGCTTAGAAATCATCTGTGTTTGTTATGTAAGTGAGATTCCATCTTTGAATTAATATTTCATTCACATGTTTGAGTTTAGAGCTCGTAAAATAATAATAGAGGGAAGAAAAGCAAAAAAATAGCGTGACATTGCCCCAGGTTGTAATGGTATGCATAGTATGAATTGACAAGGTAGGTCATTACTGCTGTTTGGTTGTATTTTTCTAGGTAACATTTTTAATGTTCTTTTTAAAGTGGATATATAAATAATACAGCAGACTGTACGTAATCGTATTAGACAGTTAATTGTGTAGTATCGCTGTATATTTTTACTAGTTGTGATGTATTGATGAGCCCGCAGGGCAGTGTTGTGTAAAGTTACCTTGTAATACCAATACTAGAAATAGACAGTCAATGGAGATCAAGACTAATGTTATAATTTTCAGTGTAGTGAATGCTTCTTGTAGGTTTCTTAGAATGCGTATAAGGATATCACTTAGAGAATAATGATATAAGGTCACTGATCAGATAAATAGACAATAATTATTATTATTATTTTGTTAAGCAAAGGTGCATGAGGGGTGTACAGGAATGAGCAGTTGTTATTGGCGTTCAGTTAGATTTTGTTGATGTGTGTCGTTTCTTGATTGGTGTGGACAGGGGGAAAACGCAGACTGCAGACTAACCCTCAACCCCAAAACCTAACCCTAAAACTTAACCCTTGACTCTAACCCTAACAGCCCTGACCCTAAATGTAACCCTAAACCTAACCCTTAAACCTTTTGGGTTAGAGTTAGGGTTAGTTTTTAGGGTAAAGTCTGCAGTCTGCATTTGACATTGACCAGCAGTCTGCAGTGTAAAACACAGATTGCAGATTATAACTGTTTTTTAGCTTTAATGTTGTAGCCTAAGAATTAATCTGCAGTTTGCTTATACCTCCTATTGTGATTGGTGAGATTGCAATGAGAATAATAAGGTAAACAGAAACCGGGAAGTGTACTCCCTTTGCTGGCCTTAACGGGATGTGCGCCCAATAGGGTATGGTGTTCAGGGTTTTTTAGCCTGCAGTACAGGTGGCTTAGGGTTTTTTTGTTGAGTGCGACGGCGAGCACAAGACAAAACAAGTGTTCTTTCGTCTCACTGTCACACTTCGCGCTCACGAAAAATCAACTTAATTGCCCGTACTGCAGGCTAAGGGTTTTTTGTCTTGAACGGGGTATTATTTCATTAACAAATTTTGTTGATGTATGTTGTTTCTTGATTGATGAGATTACAATGAGAATAATAGAATAAACATGGTATCACTTTCAGATATATACTAAGCGACTTGTATCTTAAACAGGGCCACACCTCCCTACCCGAGCATTTGTCGTGTATCCCCGGAAACGTGCTATATTAAACCATTTATACTAGTCCACCATCGTGCATCTCCCACTTTTGCCTAGGCTTGATTTCCGCCGCTCTCTCGAGTCAGGTCTTCGTCGTGGGCTCATTTTCCCGAACAGCGGCTGGTAATCGAGCCTAACTTTTGCCATGATCAAATTTTTGCTCAAAGAACGCGCTAGTCATTTCTTTTTTCCGCTAAAGATCGTGAAGTGAACGTGAGGTGAATGTCTAAAACAGGGCCATGGTTTGAGCGGCCCGGCCCCACCTCCCTACCCGAGCATTTGGTCCGGCGAGCACCCTCCGGAAACGTGCTAAAACCATTTTTACTAGAAAAACCATCACGCATCTCCCACTATTGCCATGTTCAAATTGTTGTTCGAAGAACGCGCTAGTCATTTCTTGATGCTTTGTCTGTGGTCCCTCTTTTCCCCACAATTTCTGTTCTCTTATGGTGTGATCCGATTTAGTAATCCCCGAGTCCGATCCACGGGTTATAAACGCGAAGAGACTGGGTGCTATTATTGCATGCGAGCGTCGCTTTGTTCTTCGGCAGAAAAGGCGCAAGTTTGTTTTATTACAAGGCCGTTGCATGGTTTGCCTAGTAGTAGTACAAATTTCTTCTAGTGAAGGTAAGACAAACTTAATTAATATTCTTTAATAGACCTACCGTAGTAGAGTTCTTTTGGTGCTAATTTTTATGCCAGAAACGAGCAAAGAGGGTTGAATGGTCATCACAACGCTTGTCGATAGATGACGCATACAGCAAATGTTTTGTTTTACTATTGAATTTGTGGAGCGATTTCCATGTGACTAGGGTCACTAGGCCCGAGTCGCACTTGCGGACAAGTTTTGAAATGCCCCAACATTTTCAAAAACATTGTCGGGACATGTTATCAGAGACATCTTGAAGAAAGTTTAACAAAAGGTTTAGTTACTTGCACAATAGCTTTGCATGCCACGTGCTGTAGACTTCTTGGTAGAATTCTCAGCTGTCTTCTGCAAAACAACGACGTGAAATGACCAAATTCTGCGGCAACAGCTTTGTCTTTCGATTAGTCATTACCCGGGGTGTCTAATCGAACGTTCGGCAATCGAACAAAATCGAACACCAATCGTTCGATTGTGTTCGGCAATCGAACATAATCGAACTCAAAAAATTTTTTGTCAATCAAACACAATCAAACGTTCAATTATTGAACGGTCGGCAATCGAACACAATCGAACGGTTGGCAATCAAACTCAATCGTCAAGAGATGCGGTCGGAACAAAATCAAACCGATTCGGTTCAATTTTGTTTGATTTTGTTTGAATGAGTTCGATTGCGCTCGATTTTGTTCGATTGGTTCGATTTGTTTGATAATCGAACACTCGCACAAAATTAGATGTTCGATTGCCGAACGCAATTGAACGATTGGTGTTCAATTGTGTGGTTCCAGAAAATATCCATACCCCCCACAGAAGGTCACTGGAAATTCCGAGGGGGTGGGGGGTTAAAGGCCCATGAATTCCGAAGGAGAGGGGGGGTTCACGCAGAGCTTGTTTTCCAGAGGGTTTCCCTTCTGAACAAACACAACAAATTCGTAAGAAATACTTACGTACTTTGTCTCTATTTTCGGGGAATGAAACCAAGCCAAATCAAACATTCTGGCCATTGAAATAAACCCAAACATCTTGTTCTTTCATGTATCTTTTATTTTCTGAGTTTACCGCCTCTCTAAATGAGAAAAAATGTCTCTTGAAGTTGCAAGCACGAACTGAACCGAACGGGATCAAAATGGCCGACCAAAACTCCTTCCCAGTCCCCTGGCCATTGAATTGAACGCAATTGAACGTTTGATTTTCGAACACTCAATTACATGTAGCAAACTGAAACCTTGCAAATAAACAAAGGGTATTCGTTTTCATGAAGCTTGATGTGCTTCACTGGCCAGCTACCCTAGAACAAGAAGGGGAATAAGGCTTCTGATGAGCATGTGGGCATGTGTTTTGTTAATGTTAAATTCCCTGCTGTCCCGGGGGCCGGGGGGCCGGGATTTCAATTGACTGAAGCATTAGCCAACTGGCAGTCGAACACTATATGGATTTTGTTCGATTACGTTCGATTTCCAAACATAATCGATCGTAATCCACAAATTGAGTTTGATTAAGTTTGATTGAGTTCGATTATAATAATTATTTATTACAATGTAGTTCAGTAATCGAACTCACAGAAAACATTCTTGTTCGATTACATTCAATTACCGAACTCAATCAAACTCAATCCATGGATTGAGTTCGATTAAGTTTGATTGCGAACTTATTTACATGTACATATCAGCTGAATGTTTATAGAACAAGGCATATAAAAACAAAAGGATCCATATTTCTTATTCAATGACATGCAAATAAGTTGCTGGGTTCAGCCGATATGTAAATAAGTTGCTGGTATTCTAAAATTATTATGATTTGATCAGTTTTATTCAATGACATGCAAATAAGTTGCTGGGTTCAGCCGATATGTAAATAAGTTGCTGGTATTCTAAAATTATGATTTGATCAGTTTTAGCTTCAAAAATTGTGTACCAACTGTTCCTGGCTTAGTCAATTAAATTTTTGGATCGAATTCAATGTAGTATACACTCCTTTTTGTATCAACTAACACAATTTGTGTATGAAAAGCCAACTGAGCTAGTAAGCAGACATGTTGTAATAACTTAAGTAAACAAGTGCGCAGCATTGTTTCTTGTCTCCTTCGCAGCAGTTATTTGACTCATCCCACAACGCTGACTCCTCCCCTCACTAACAACTGCTTAAAATTAATCTGAACCACATTCCTTTACGTGGTTTAGCCAATCACATTTTTCCTCCCATAACCGGGAGCAAATTGCACCAAAATTTGCCGACTATATATAGCTACACCAATCATAGATTGTGACCCTAGCGTCGGAAACGTCAAATTAACACGCTAGTATGCCACCTTTTGAATTTGATACACACCAGACATCAAAATAATACACAGTTTTACTGAAGAAAAAATGTATGATATGAAAAAATAATGTTGAGAAAACTCCATTATAAAAACAGACACCCTAGTTATTCTAGTTCAAGAATTGAAGCGATCTTACAGCTTTTCGGCAAACTGTAATAGTCATGTTTTTGCTGTCAAAGTTGCTGCGGTCAAAACAAAAGGAAAGGAATGCGGTTTGGGTTTAAGCAGCCATTTTAGTGGAGGAGAAGTGTTGCGTGACGACCCAAATAACGGCTGCAAAGGAGACTACATTGTTTTGTACATGAAAGCAACTGATTATAATCATAGCTTACGAGGTATTTTGCTGAGCCTTATTCCTCTAGAGTAGCTGAGACTTTGGGGGCCACCCAATGTTAGAGTGTAATGAAGGGTGGACCAGAAAACCAGGGTGTCCTTCTGTGAGGAGGATAACCAGATCTTGGAATATGAGATCTGGACATATCTCTGAGAGTGCCCATTTGAGCTTTGTGTGGAGCTAAGTGCAGCCAGGGCTACACACTTCCCTGCCACTAATCCACTTCACTCGAACTCCCCTCCTCCCTCCCCTTTCTACACCTGCCACACAGGTTATATATTTATTGATTGTAATAACAGGATATAATATAGCCTGTGTAGCAAGCTCTCTCTCTCTCAGGGGGTGGGGTATGGAATGGAGGGAAAGAGAGCTTGGCAGGATGCCTCAGAATTTTGAATGCCGCCCCTCAAAATCTCCCGCTACTTCCGGCTGTTTGAGCTGTCCAAATTTGGCTAATTAGTGCAAACCGGGAACAAAAAGTACTACAGTGTAAATGGATCAAATCGAAAATCGTCTCTTTTGAAAGGGGTTTCAAAGTGCAGGACAGCTAGAATATTAATATTATTTGTCCTCCTTTTGTTAGGAATTTCGCTCTGAAATTCCCGATGGAAGCTTTTGCATATTTAATTACGAAAGCGCTGACTGTGTAACATTTCCCAGAGCTGGCATGTCTGCGGTGAAAAAAGCTGTTTCTCCAGAACTACATGTACTGCACCATATGGCTCAAGAGAGGTCTCTTTGGAAAGCATTTTCAAAGCGCTGAACAAAAAAATTAGTTAGTATGTGTGCCTCGGAAGTTTACCTCCAAAAATACCTGAACTCATTTTTCTGCATGAATGATAAATGCTAAGCATCATGTTTGCTAAGAAGATGTCATCAATTAATTAATCTCCACCAATCAGCATTTTGCTTCGACTTTTTGAGCGCAGATATTCAAAATTCTGAGGCGTCCTGGCAAGCTCGCTTTCTCTCCCTTCGACACCCCATCTCCAGAGAGCTTGCTACGCAGGCTAGATAGAATAGAATAGGCGGACACTTAATTATAAGTTCTGATTATGCTAATTTTATACGAGACTGTTACATTTTTCTATTGGTGCATTTATTACAGCTACATTGTGTAACATTTTACTTGGCTGGACTGCAGTCATTAACATTGCTCATAATGCCCATGGGTATTACAGGGAAATCCAGCCTCGAGTATTAGCCAATCACAGTGTGGGTTATGGGTTATATCTTTACCAGCTCTAGTCATATAATAGTTTCTTTATTGATTGATCTTCATTGTTAGGCTCCTATTTTAGAGAGGATGGCTACCATTTTTTAATCAAATGTCAGGGGGTTTGGGGTGTACTTTTCTTCACCAAGGTGAAGATACTTTACAAAATTATAGTACAATAGTTTTTCAATAGCAAGTTTCCCAGTTTCCCAGGTTTACTCACTATCACTTACGATGTACTTGATGGCCACTATGCCAATATTAAAACGTTTAATTACCATAATTAATATTTTAGAACCATTTTCTTACTTTTCATTAGCTTCAAGAAATAGAGCCACAAGAGAAAACAACATCACAAGATGTCTAAAGTAAAGATACGCGAAAGAGGAAACTCTCAGCAGAGGCCTTATGAATGCAAACAGTGTGGCAAATGTTTTCTTCGAGCAGGAGAATTGCATAGACATGAAATAATCCACACAGGGGAAAGCCTTATGAATGCAAACAATGTGGCAAGTGTTTTAGCCAAGTAAGGAATTTGCATAGTCATGAAAGAGTCCACACAGGGGAAAAACCTTATGAATGCAAACAGTGTGGTAGATGTTTTAGCCAAGCAGGGCATTTTCGTAAACATGAAAGAGTCCACACAGGGGAGAAGCCTTATGAATGCAAACAGTGTGGCAAGTGCTTTAGCCAAGTAGGGCATTTTCGTACACATGAAAGAGTCCACACAGGGGAGAAGCCTTATGAATGCAAACAGTGTGGTAAGTGCTTTAACCAAGCAGGACATTTGCATCAACATGAAAGAGTCCACACAGGGGAGAAGCCTTATGAATGCAAACAGTGTGGCAAGTGTTTTTCCACCTCAGGAAGTTTGCATACACACGAAAGGGTCCACACAGGGGAGAAGCCTTATGAATGCAAACAGTGTGGCAAGTGCTTTAGGCAATTAGGATATTTGCAGATACATGCAAGATTTCACAAGGGGGAGAAGCCTTATGAATGCAAAAAGTGTGGCAAGTGTTTTTTCACCTCAGGAAATTTGCATACACATGAAAGGGTCCACACAGGGGAGAAGCCTCATGAATGCAAACAATGTGGGAAGTGTTTTACTCAAGCAGTAGATTTGCGTAGACATGAAGGATTCCACACAGGGGAGAATGAATGCAAACATTGTGGCAAGTGCTTTAGCCGAGTAGAATATTTGCAGACACATGAAAGAGTCCATACAGGGGAGAAGCCTTATGAATGCAAACAGTGTGGCAAGTGTTTTTCCAACTCAGGAAATTTGTATAAACATGAAAGAGTTCACACAGGGGAGAAGCCTTATGGATGCAAGCAATGTGGCAGATGTTTTTCTAACTCAGGACATTTGCATAGACATGAAAGAACTGTCCACAAAGGGGAGAGGCATATATGCAAACAGTGTGGCAAGAGTGTTTCTGATTTGTATAAACATGAAAAAGTCCACACAAGGGAGCGGCCATATAAATGCAAAGGCTGTGGAATGTGTTTTGTCCGTGCAGATCGTCTAAGGAGTCATGAGAGGACACACACAGGTAATTTGCATAAACATGAAAGAGTCCACACAAGGGAGAAGCCTTATGAATGCACACAATGTGGGAAGTGTTTTATTCGTGCAGATCATCTAAGGAGTCACGAGAGGACACACACAGAGGAGATGCCTAGCACTGGCTCTCAACCAGCCAATAAGGGTACTGCGTGTGATAATAATGGTAATACATCTACAGCAACTGCTACTGTGCAAAAACTGAAGCCAGGCCATGTTGAATGCTGGATTTGTCTGGAGGAGTTGAGTAGTGAAGCTCTACTTCTTGATCATTACGATAATCATATGAAACAGAACAGTTGAATAACAAAGCAATCAGGCTTTGTCAGCATCTGTGCTTTTGTTGTTGTTGTTTTAAGGTTTTACTGGTATTTAGCAACGAATTGACAAGTAAGTGAAGTGGTCGTTACCGCTGTTCAGTGGTATTTTTCGTCAAGTTACCTTACTTTGTAATGCCAGGCTAGAAAAGGACAGAGAATGGAGATCAAACTGGTGTTATATTTTCCTAGCGAATGCTTTCTGTAGGTTTCTTAAGAATACGTATAAGGATATAATTATTAGAGAATGATAAGGTCACTGAACTGAGAAATAAGCCCACAGTTTTTGTATTTTATTAAGCAAAGGTACATAAGGGGTGTACAGGAATGAGTAGTTGTTATCAGAGTTCAGTTAGATTGTTTTAGAACAAATTTTGTTGATGTCTGTCCTTTCTTGATTGGTGGGATTACAATGAGAATAATAAGATAAACGGAGACCGCAGGGAGGGGTATTCCCTTATATGGCCTTAACGGGCGAGGACGTGTGGCTCGATAGTGTTTAGTGTTCAGGTTATTTTTGCCTAGTTGAATTGGATATCAACATTATTTCATGACTTTTTGACTTTACATGGCCTAATGTCACGGTCTTACTGCGCCTTTCAATAACACGCGAACTCTGAAGTTCAAAACCCAACTTACAATTGCGTTTTTCGCTGCCGTCAATCATAAAATTACGACGACAAACAACTCGAACCAACGGACCGTGAAAAAAGAAACAAACAAAATGGATCGAAATCTACCAATCACAATCCACAAACCGTGACCTTTTGAATGGATTACTAAATGATTGACGGCAGCGAAAAACGAATCCGTTGATTGAGCAGAGTTCCCGAGAGTTCGCATGTTATTGAAAGGCGCAGTAAACAGGATACATAGTAATTTTTTTATTTTCAAGTATATTACCAAGTGCCACGCAGCCTCCGAGCATTTCAGCTCTAATTACTGATACATAGTAATTAGTTAGCGTAAATAGTTCAGTGACTCCATAAAGCCGTTAAGGTGATTCCTTAATTCCATTGAATTGCATTGTGCATCCTTACTGCGCATAGCCTGTTCACAGACGTTCATCTTTCGAAAAAAATGAACGTCTGTGAACAGGCTATACTGCGCATAATTTATTAGGCTAAGCTCGGCATGGAAGTAAATGGTCGTTTTCTCCTAAACGAGCACGTCGACCCCCCCCCCCCCCCTTTATAATGCATAAATGTAAATGACACGTGACTATGATATATCGCGATTTAAAGAAAAGTTTAAAATAATGCATTGAGATACCGCCATTATACGAGCGCATAACACCACGCCATTACGTCTAGGGAACGTTGAAGCCTGAGTCTGGCAAGAGCTAAGAACCGCTGATCACTATGACAGCTGACTACACACTCGTTGGTTAACTTGGTTAAATTACATTTAACCTCATTTAAAAATAATGCATTGAGATATTTTTAGTTGAATGCTGTAAAGAGCACATCTTTAGGTAGTGCTGGGTATGTGCGCAGGGAGCGAAGTTTAATTTGTTTCATAATCAATTGCTGTTCAACTAAAATAATTCATAATGTAAGATCAAAGTCTATTTTGTTGAACTGCTCTAATAGTTTAATGCAAGCAATGATTTTTTTTATAGAAATTATAGTTCCCTTTTCCGATTAATAGGGCTCTTAATGAAAACCTCGTAGGTCATATGGTTACTATAATGACCATCCATGTTGTACAAATACGAGCATGGTGACCCCCATTTTCTATTGCATTTTTGTAATGTTCATAACAATTACCAACTGGACCAAGTTTTAGATAATTTTAACTATTCCTTCCTTTTCGATGGAATCACCTTAACTTTGCAGCGTTTTATGATTTGTAATTCTTATTGCCAATGTATTAAAATATGAAACAGTTTATTACCATTCTATTGAATATATATTCAACTCCCCCCCCCCCCCCCCCCCCCTCATAGGGTAACTTAAATTAATATTTTATATGCAGTTATTCCATGTATTCATTAACACTTAGGTATATAAATAGGATATTCAAAACTGTACCTTACACTTTGTAACTGAAGATGACAGAGGTTATATGCCGAAACATGCATTACAAACTGAAAAACGTGCTCTTTTTAAAACTATTTTATACGGGTAAAAATGTCTTAGACTGGGTCTCAAAAATCGGAATTCAGGGTAGGAAATTTAGAAATTTAGAACGTTTCTCGATTTCTTTTTAACACGATATTAAAACAGGGTAGAAACATCTCCTACTTTTGCCATGGCCGGAACTTTATATGTTGTTCGAAGAACGAGCTAGTCATTTCTTGTTGCCATGTTTGCCATCCCTCTGTTCCTACGTTTCTCGTCTCCATTTATTTCTTTATCTCGCGGCAATTTCTGTTCTCTTGTGGTGTGATCCGACTTAGGCATCCACGAGTCCGATCCACGGGATAGTTTTCCCTTCCACACGAACAAGTTTTCCTTGACAAGGGACATTGACAATTTTCATTTGCTCGTGTGGATAAACAGCAAATTTAATTTGACAAGTTTTTCCTTGACAAATTTGATTTGCTTGTGTGGACGATAAACAATTTTTCTTCGTAACAACAATAATATTGTACAGCGGATTATCATCTTTAATAGGACCCAGGTCGCAAGCAACAAGATAAGGCCGCTGGGCACCAGGGATTCCTTGTCATATTTTCCTTGTTGCACGTCCACACGAACAAGTTTTGAAATTTGGCAATTTTTCCTTGACAAGTGTCCTTGTTCAAAAACTGGCACGCCAGTTTTTGAACAAGGACACTTGTCAAGGAAAAAATTGCCAAATTTCCCTTTCCACACGAGCAAAGAAAAAATGTCAAGTGAAAACCTGTTCGTGTGGAAGGGGCATAACGCAATTAGACTGACCACTGGGATAAAGCGTTCCGGTAACGCTTTATCCTGGGCTTTTACCGATTGTGCTACCACTTTTGTTGGCATAATTTGGAAATGGGCATTTTTCTTGGCAATTTTTGACGAAATAGCACTGCTAGCATAATCGGGCATATTTTGGTCAGTTGAAAGCATATTATCAGCCAAAAGTTATTTCTCTCTTACTGATTTGCGTTTCAAAGCCTGTTTCTCAACACTTAATTTATTTCTTTGACTAATTTTCGTCAAAAGTCAAAAGTTACGTTATGCACCAATCAATCTTACATCTAAGGTGTTTGGAAAAGCAAGGATTTCACATCACACAGGGAAAACAATTTTGGGTAGAATTCCCATACTTCAGCAAAGCATGATGCCCAATTCCGCAACACCCGGGACAAGAAGATATGTATAATACCCTATCCCTGAGGCTGGTAGGCTCGATTACCAGCCGCTGTTGGGGAAAATGAGCCCATGCCGGACTCGAGAGAGAGAGGCGGAAATCGAGCCTATGAGGCTGGAAGTATGTAAAATCTCCTGCCCAAGCTATTTTTTGTCGTCAATATCATTCACAAGTGGGCTCATAAGAGCTAGTCTTTGATTGTCACATAATGTTGTACGCATTCTCACTGCGCACGTCTTGCATTGAGCGCGCGCGCCAAGGAAGAAATTAACTGACAAAAATATAGACAATGCTTGCTGGCTGCTGCAATAATTTTGCAGGCTTCGCAAATGCCGTCCTTGAAGATTGACCAGCTGTGTATATAATATACTCACTGAGGCCATATCGAGAACTACGATATCCGATTATTCAAAGTTATTGTGTTCTTTCACTTATAGTACCTCTTATTCGAAGTCGGTGACCCCTCATATATTTCTGACATAGGTAACTCATAAAATAACATTTGTTTTACTTCCCGCTCGTTTGCTCACCTAAGAAACGATGAGCAACAATGTTTCCTCGTTTGCCACAACCTTAAAAGTTTTAAATGTTAAAAGATTTTCGCGCGAACGTCCTTTAAAAACGGCGACCTTTCCACGCTAGAACCGTATTTGAAATTTCAGCCTGTACGTTCCTTAATAGACCATCTTACAGTCTGTAAAATGTAACCAAGCCTCTGTATGAAAGCGAGGTTAAGGGTGACCATGAGATGATAGAGAACTGTAAAATGGACTATTCACTAGGTTCTCTTGTACGCGGCCTTTTACTGTAACTAAAATGAGCGAGAAATGGTTCCTCGACGTGATTCAAGTTACCGCAGAAGAAACACTCAAAACACCGACTTGAGTTATTTATTTCACCCTTATGATTTTAACTGCAAGTCATCACAAGCTCTAGCTTTCAAACCTATGTTTACCTTACCCAGACTCGTACCCAGTCGCTTCCCTTCGTTCCTTCCCAGAACGCCCCACGCGCCGCGTAATTAAACTAACTCCAGAATCTGATAAATATAAATAGCGACTGGGTTCGAGTCTGTAACCTTTACCCAGGAAAGGTTTATTTACAGTTCGTCACAAACAAAAAACGGCATAGAAATGGTTGCTTGCATGCAGCTCTTATAGTATATACACGAGTAAAAATGCAGCGAATACCGCGGTATAATATATGCATGATAAAACCCATGCAGTTTATGGTATGATATATGCATTAGATAATGCATTTATGACTATGCATGCATTGCATGATTTATACATTTCACCATAGTTAATAGAGGGAAATGGTTATGAAGCCCGGCAAACTTCAAAGGAACAAACAAAGAGGCCAAGATTTATGTTGGAAGGTCCATGACCGTGCACATCTTTTGTTTTCCGCTCATACACTATGCATGAATTACGTAATCGCAACGTTTCTATTGGTTAGTTGCTTGAACACACGTAACCACCTATTGTATTTTGTCAGGTTTTGTGCACGGTTAACCCCCAAAATAGCGAACAAAAACATTAACAAAGAACTTTGCCGGGCTTCATAACCATTTCCCTCTATTAACTATGACATAATGCCGTATGCATTGAATGATGTATGCATGGCATTGTGTCATAATTAAAGCAGATAAACGGCAAAACTCTGTCAAAACAAAACTCCTTGTCCTTTCTTCGCCAGAAATATATTTATCGACAAGAAAGTTGTTTAAAAGACTGTCTGTGCGTCATACTGTCTTACAAAAATACTAACAAATTCTGTTTACCGCCTGTAAACTGACACGCACTCTAGCTCACACTTCGTTTTTCATGCAAGGGCCCTCTTGTTTGCATCCTGACGTTCGTAACCAAAATTACCTAGAAACCTGTATGATAGATTCGAGGGTCACTATTTATATTCTACATGGCCGTTAATGCTTGATATCTCGTTTCTTCTTCAATCCAAATCGTCGCGGGTTGCTGTACCGCGAAACAGGTATCTGGCTCCTTTGAGCATAAGCATACTGATTCTTCATGTAAGCCAGACGAGGTGCCACTTTCGCAATAGAGGACTTCTTCATGGAGCCTGGACCGCAACACCTGTGAGGGCACTCCAGGGCACATACATCAGCGCAGATCGGTGGGCACTTGTCGGACTGGGAGATGTCATTGATTTTGGGCCTCTGTACATTAATACCCTTGAGTGGTGGATGAGGGCCACAGCAGCGCCTGGGACACCTCTGATCACAGTGTCGGTAACACACTTTATAGCATCCTTGAACCATTTCCATATCATCATTGAAGCGTTGCCTACAGTCGCACTGTTTGGGACATGATGGCAGGCAAGACGGAGGGGAACAGGCAGGTGACAGACAAGAAACAGGCTTTGGCTTTGGCTTTGACGTAGGGGCGGGTGTTGGGCGAGCTTTGGAAAGAAAAGAAAAATAGCTATCGTTCAGAGAAGCTCTGTATCCCTAATTACAGTAATTCGAGCTTTCTTTCAAAATATCGGTTTGTTAGAACAATCAGCTGAGTGAAAAAGGTAGTTAATCAACCAGTGACACAATTTCCGAGTTGGTTAAGCCCTTCTCTCTTCTGTCGAGTTGAATACTTTTGGCCGTTGTTGACTTTTTCTGTTACTTTTGTGACGGATAATATGTCTTTGCTCAGAGCCTTTGTGGTTTTGAATCTTGCCAATTTCTTTCCTAGTAACGAGCTCAAAACGTAAAAGAGCTACGTCGGGAATAGCTTGAATTGAATTCCATCTGAATCTTCCCCATCCTTGTTACCTTGCTTGTTACTTTGAATTGACTTGTTATTAGCTCTTTGGTATTCTTGTAATACATCAAACACGAGTGATAGCAGGGCCGTAGCTAGCGGGGGGGCAAGGGGGGCAGTTGCCCCCCCAAGAATGGGTAATGCTTTCTGAAAAACGAAAACTGCGTATGTTTTTTTCGCGTTCAAACAGCCGCCTTCTTGATAAAAATATATGCCGAGGGTCTTTCAAAAACAAGATTGAACATTTCAAAGGCTTGGTACTCCATCTCCTCAGATTTTGCTCGGCATATTAATCAAGATGATGGGGAACGAAGAGGCGAGAACTTCTTACTTCTTAGGTAACTAAGTAAGTAGTTATATTTGACTGCCCGGTACCATACTAATTTGAACATTTACGATTGATTGAGAAATATATTTTGGAGCGTAAATCCAACTGGAGACATCTTTTACACACGAAATAGACTAATAAAATGTTTAGTGTACTAAGGCCGATATACGGTATGTATCAAGGTAACAAAACCTCGGAAATATTGCTGTAAGCACTAAAAATACCTGTCATTTTACACTGAATCGAGATTGATTTTTTGACAAAATATCTCATGGAAAATGCTCAAAATAGCATTTCCGAGCCTCTAGATTTCAAAATTTTCTGAGGGGGCATGCCCCCAGACCCCCCTAGCGGCTCGCGCCTTCGGCACTCGCTTCATTGCCCCCCCATTCAAAAAATTCTAGCTACGGCCCTGGATAGTGTTTCGTCCAATTTCCAAACAGCGAGAAGAGAGTTGTAAATACAACGCGTAGCGGAGTATTTTTGACGAAATCCGAGGTGCATGTTTGGAAATCGGATGAAACACCGTCTCGAGTGTTTGATATATCTTCCTCCCCGGAACGAGGTTGGTGTCCTGTATGTATGTGTTACCTGTGGCAGCGGAACTCGCTTTAGCTGTGACTGTGCCTGGTGCTGGTGTGGTGCTAGGTTGGCCCCCTGAGCAGCAAGTCTATGTAAACAACAACACATCTTTATTAGTTTTTTTCTCGTCCATTTGCTGTGCCAATGGCAAGAAGGAAAAAAGAGATGATTATTACTGCAAGCCATCGTCTAAAATACAACAGTTTCACACTTTTTCACGAAATTCGCTGACAAATTACTGTAAAGCATCGCAAACTCTAGATCTGCCCTTTCAATCAGAAGCAAGCATGTAATATTGGGCCGCAGTGACTCTTAGCGCATTTTATCCCATGCTTCAGCCAATTAGAAGGACGGAAAGTCATTGCATATTCGCCAGTATTCCATGCATATGGGTTGTATTAGGGTTCAAATAAAATGTACTTAGGAAAAAGTCAAAAGAAGTTCGTATCTTCTTCTGGAATCTTTGAGAGTCTTCGGCAATCTTTGGTAATTTTAGGAAATGTTCACAAAAGGATCCAAAACGATGAACAATTCGGGAATTGAAGTAGTCTAAATCTTTGTAAATCTTCAGCCTATTTCCATAAAGTACAGTACTATTCCCCACACCCCGGGAGAAGGAACTAGTGATGATGGTGATGACAGTTCAGTTATGTTATACTGAAGCAAGTTATGGGATAAAACAGTTATTCAGTGCTTTCTCGTGGTACGGCATACCGCGAATATCTCAGTCGATCGTGATTTAATTTTCTTTGTTTACATGCTCGCTTAACACCAGTGGGATATTTCACGGTATACCACTCTAACGTTTTGTGTAACTAGCATTTCTTTCATTCGTGATGCTTCTATTTTCTCTTGAGTATGATTTTTCTCAGTAAACACTTTCTTTCTAATTCCTTCTTAGTTACGGTTGATAAGAACATGCATGTACAGTGCGTTGATAGGCCTACGCAACTTCAACAATTGTCAATTATCATATATCCCTTTGCCACGATAACTGTAGTAAGAAAGTTAAATTAACCACAATTAAGAACCAAAAACGCAATGCAACAGCCCCAAACTACCGACAAAACTCTTTACCAATTTCCTAGTGTTTTCTAATGCATTTGGACTTACACAATATAATGTCAAAGAAACCAAAATGGGAATCAGGAGACTAGAATACAAGCAAACTGTTGTAACCGGTGGCAAGAGCGGGAAAAATCACGCGAATACCGGATGTTTGGTTTTGGTTACGTATATATGATTGGCCTAAAATGACTCCTTTGTTCTGATTGGTTATATCTATATCACGTGGGTCAGTACGGGCTATATGTTTACGTCCACCTCAAGAGTCAAGATGGAGGCCATTTACTGATAGCATTTTTTAGCAACTGATTAACGTTTGGGGTCGATCAACCGTTTAGTATTTGAAGTTTGGATACATTCTTATGCCATTTTGTCATCGAGATAAACAAAAAAATTGTTAGTACGGAAATATTTTTCGACTCACCTGAGGACAGGCATTTGCACACGACAGAGAACACACCGCTGGGCACCCCCCAGTAGGGGCTGGTGTAGCCACAGCTGTAACAGACGTTGAAGCTGAAGGTTTCACAACTTGCACGCCCGTTACCTTAGCATTACAACATTCCTGAGGGCACACGGTCAGACAGAACTTGAGACAGATCGGTTTACAAACTTTCTTTGGTTGTTGAGTGGCGGGTTTTGGGGGTACTACTGGAGCTGCTGTTCCCGGGCTGCTAACGCAGGGGTATCCGGGGTAGCCGGGATATCCGCATCCACTCTGTGCAGGATAAGGGGCGGGATAAGGGGCGGGATAAGGCATCGGTGCGGGATAAGGCATCGGTGCGGGATATGAATATGACATGGGCATGCAGCATTGTGGTGCGCATGCCGGATTACACGCGGGATTGGGACGGGGTGGGAGAGGCTTTGGTGGGGGAGGGGGAGGAGGTGGCGGAGGGGGAGGAGGTGGCGGAGGGGGAGGAGGTGGCGGAGGGGGCGGGGGAGGAGCCGGTGCCGGTGGAGGAGGTGGAGGAGGCATGCAGCAGGCTGGTGCGCAAGAAGGCTGGCACGGCATTTGTATCGGAGGATACGCTATAGGCATAGGAGGTGGGGGAGGTGGAGGTGGTGCATACATTACTATAGGAGGAGGGGGAGGGGGAGGTGGTGGACGATATGCTGGAGGAGGGGGAGGAACAGGCATCGGGTAATTATTCATCCCCGGCAAACAACATCTGTGTTGGATACATATCGGTGTGCATTTCTTCCAGCATTGCTGTAAGCATGCCCCTCCCATAGCGGACATAGGCGCTGCTTGGGACTGGGGCATGTTATAAGGATTCTGATAAGGCTGGTATCTCATTTGCGGGTACGCGGGGCGTGGAGGCACCGGGAGTCTCCGTACAGGTGCGGGGCGCCTAATTGGAGCAGGAGCTGGTTTATCCTCATGCTTTTTGGGGCTCGGCTTAGGCGCGTCTTTGTGCGAAGTTTCTTTCTTGGGCGAATCAGCTGCGAAAACAACAAATATACGAGACCATTACAAAAATGTTCTAACGCATTGAGCCTTAATGCAAACATAGAAAGCCTCCTTAATGTTTACCATACACTTCTTACAGTACTAGTTGAGAGAATTTGATTGTTAATCGAGACAATTTTACTTTTACCACCTTGTTTATTTTCTTTCTTTGTCTCGTCTTCTTTCTTGTCATTGGCGGCATTGTCTTCCTTTTTATCCTTTTGCTCTTCGTTTTTATCTTCTTTTTCATCTTTTTTCTCTTCTTTTCATCTTTTTGCTCTTCGTTTTTATCTTCTTTTTCATCATTTTGCGCATCGTTTTTATCTTCTGTTTTCTCCGCCTTTTCCACTTGTTTATCTTCTTTTTTATCTTCATTTTTATCTTCGTTTTTATCGGTCTCTTCATGTTTATCTTCATGTTTATCTTCATTTTTATCTTCATTTTTATCGTTGTTTTTATCTGTCTCTTCTTCAGGTTTATCTTCATGTTTATCTTCATTTTTATCTTCTGTTTTATCTTCTTGTTTACTCTCTTGATTTTTGTCATCATTGTGACTTTCATTAACATCATTATCTTTACCCTCTTTATCTTTCTTCTTTTCCGGTTTTGCGATTTGGCTCCTTACATCCTCCAGACGAGAGATCTGCTGAAAAGCTGGTACACTTCTTTCCTCTCTTCCTACAAAATATATTCCGGCAGTCAGAATCACACATGATCAATAACAGCAGCCCTTTAACCCGCTAAACCTTACTAAATGCTAGTTGCAATCGTATTGCAGTAGACACATGTACACTTGCTGTACCTATTTTTCAAAATGGCGGTCATTTTAATTCTGCAAGGCGAGCGAAATCTGGGAGAGAACAAAAACACAGTCATCGGAGAGTGCCATGATTGGAACCAGAGCTACGTGACCGGAAGTGAAGACATAAAACTGCGATGGAAGCAGTTCGTAGAAAACAATTCTAAAAATAGCTCAATTTGGCCATAACGTTAGTATTTATGTACCCTCCTGGTCATGGGCTCATGTTACAATTGCAGATCGCAGTATTTTGCTACTAGTGTTTTTAGATGAATGATAGAAAAGCCTTAATTCGTACTTAAAACAGATTCTGATCATCCTAATTGAACTGTTATTCGTGCGAATGTTGTATTGTGTTGACTCCAATACTCGTAAGGAGGAAATCGTTGTTGGGGAGCCATTATTATGGAACACAAATGCTTCCCCGTTTATAGCCGTACGGGAAACAAATGTTTCAGAAGCCAAAAATTATTTCAATGCCTCATAATAACATATCTTGTTAGCAAGAAGCATTATTTTTCTGGGGATATCCCAACAACGTTCCTTCAAGATAGTAAGCCAAATCTTCCACATCTATTTTTATGTGCGCTAGCTTATTTATGCTTTGAAATAAGCCCTATCCGGCTCTCTGATCAATCTCCCATCCCTATTAGCCCCACCCCTCAAAAGGTATTGGTAAGAATATAAGCCTACTGGCCGGAGGCATAAAAGAGCTTTTGCGGTAACTGTATCTATATCTTGTTACATTTGGCTGCTAAATATTTCATCATTACCAACTCTTGGACAACCATCTTTGAGACAATAGAATAAATGAGATTTTCTCGACGTTAAGAATCTTACTTGGTAAAATATTGTTTTCCACATTGATTATCTGTTGCCAACAGAAGATGTAATTTTGAACTCAGTTAAACAATCGATAAAATGATTTTGCACGAGTCGCGTTTCCTTGGAATACCAGTTTAAATTAGATGAATTAATCGCACATCATTTCATTCATTTTCGTCGTTGACCTTTAAAAATAATTATATGTGATTCATAGTTGCTCAAAATTCCGATATTTGATTCAGTAGTAGTAATTTTAAGGTATTAGATGTTTTATTCACTTCGCGTCAAACTGCTAAGAAAGCATCGAATTGCGTAAATATTTTAGCTTTATTGAGGGTTGATCGTCGAACATAATAATTTTTCGCTTTGACCAACCGCTATCCGTCGGTCTTTCAATATTCATTTACCCATAAACGCCATGTCTTAATTTTATGAAACGGTTTGATGGATTTGTCAGAAAATAAACAGTTATTGCTTCAGATCGTTTTTGAGTCATCTTCAATTAAACACCAAAGAAAGTCCACCTAACTTGGCGACACGATGCGAACCATGAAATAACTCTGATATTTGGCGGGTGATAAGTGGCTTATTGCACGTACCTGATTCTCGATTGTTTAGCTTTTCAGACTTCAGGACCGTGACAGCGACGCAGAGCAGAATCGCTGAAGCAAGCCACAACTTGGCCATCTTGATAAGTCTAGATCATCTGAAGCGAAGAGAAAATTCACCTCGTACAAGCAATAAATCGACAGGTACCAAATATCAACCCACACTTCATTGTGAGGTCAAGCGGAAAAAACCAAACATTACAAATGTGCGCCATTTTTCATCTAAAGAATAAAAAAACATAAAAATATCCTTACCAGTTGTGTTTCTTAATTTTTCTTCTTGAAGCGAAATTAAAAAGTTAAATAAAATAAAATATGTTACGGCTCAATGATTTCGGTTCATGTGCATTACGTCACCAACACAGTGGTTGCTGTAGTTTCGTTGGAATTTGTATCTTAGCCGAAATGATTTTCAAGAAGAAATAACGGGTTGTTTGTTCGTTGACATGAATGTTTTATATGTTTAGGAGCCAAATTGCGGGTAGTTTTAGGTGCAATGGTGACGGTAAAGAATAAAGCGTTTATCTCATTGAGTCAACGAAGGAAATGGTTCTTGTTGAACAACGTTGTTAAAACTACATTTCTTCGAAGGTTAATGTTTAAGATGGAACGAAAATAATCCACGAAAATATTATCAAAACAACTTTCTTGTTTCCATAACCTTTCAATCAATATCGTCAACAGTTTTCCACAATTAAACGAACCGTAAAATGATAGATTACAGATCCAAAAGGTTACGAAAAATGGAGCTATTGTAGAAACCCCTTTGAGTACATGAGCAATTCAAAAATATTTTTTAGCCAGGTTTTATTCCAGTTTCGCCGCCATCTTGAATTTGAAAGCCGAGAATCCATGGGAACCAGGTTGTATGGTTGCGTATCGATCTCGCCTCAATTTGAACAGCGGTCGACTTGTTCTAGTCTCCAGTCAAACTCGGCTCTATTTGTGAGTGGAACCTCACCGAGAAGAAATGTTATTGTTCACGAAACTTGATATTTCCATGGCAACCATATTTTAACAGGCATTTTGAAAATTCGGAACTTTCGTGCAGTAACTTTTATATTTTTAGATCATTTTCGCATTAATCACTTTTGAGTCAGTTTTGGTGTTTCATGACGTCATGGAAAATCAAGAAATGATGGCAGATCCAAGATGGCGGCTGTTATATGCATCATCTCATGTTACGAACCCCAAAGGAGAGATTTTTTAACGTACTACCCGCCAAGTTCCATTTAACACTCTTGAAGCAGGGTGTCTTGGAGTTACGGAGGGGGCTCACGGTAATGACCTGAATAGCTACCTAGGTTAATAATTCATTAAATACTGATTTTAGGTAATTTACAGAGGATTGTATGGCGGGTAGTGGTTAAATCGGCTTGCATACTGGGAAGGCAAGATTTGCTTATCATCTTTAAGAAATGTATATGAAAACGGCGCGGAAATTTAGTCAGCTATATCTTCGACTTTCTGCAACTCTCATATTTAGTAATGCAATTATCTTAATGTGCTTTTCCACCAGTGTAATGGATTTTATGTCCAAATAAATATTTAAAAAGGAAGAAAGGACAGTTGGTCTATTGAAAGGGCATTTTTTAAAATTGCATTTCAATAAAAATACGTCCAGCCATGTCGAACTTGCTGTGAAGTCATTCACTAGTAGCAGAAACGATAAAACGTACGAGAAACACTATTAAAGGGACACTGTCCTGATTTTAGCATGATTTTGGAAGCTCAGAAACATATCTAATCATAGGAAGTTGAACAATAATGTTTAATTCTGTAGAATAGCACTCGACAATGACAGGAACCCATTAGGAAGCGAGGACGACTAACGATGGCGAGGATGGAATGGATTGCAATATGGATTTTGAAAAAAATGTCAGGATGTCAGTTTCAAAGTTTCAAATTTGGCTCGGAAATCTTTGAAATTTTGCAAAACTTTTGTTGCAGTATGGAATTTCTTGAAGAAATTGCTTTTTATCATTTAGTTAGAGTTTATTAAGTTCTTATTTCATAGATTTAGGGACCATTTCGTGCATTTATAACAGTTTTGAGCAAATACGTACGAGACAGTGTCCCTATTAAGATTATCTCTGTGTTATAGTCTCGCTATTAATTTCTGGCTGTTTGATCGTCTTCTCCCCAGACTTCGCCGTTATGGCGCCTCAACGATGGTGTAAGCAAAATAGAGGGGTAAGGCACAATTCTGTGAAGCCCAAAATGTTTAACCCGAAGAAAAGAAATCATGCCCTTTCAAGGCTATATCTCATTATTTTTAATTCATTTTCCAGCAATCATAAAATTAAAATTTAAAATGCCTACCGTTAGAGTTATTCCGGTACCTTTTAGAGTATTAAGCCGGAAACAATTATGACAGGGACTAGTTTTGTCTTAGAAATGGTACCTCTTAGGGGTCAAAATGATTCGAGCCACACCCACAAAACGATATTTTGGTTCTTTTCAAAGTTTTCGACGATCACCCCCCGTCACTTTTATATATACTTCCATTACAATATTTTCCAGCCTCTCTCAAACTCACTTATCCCTATTCAAACGTCTTTTATACGGTTGAAGCAGCATTTTGGCCTTATTTTTGGCTTGTGTGTCGTCAACTTTGAGCAAATGTCCGATCCAAAGGAGGGGAATAGGCTTTATATGAATAAGGCTAGTCCAGTCCATGAACTCTCTCTAACCCGCCCAATATTCACCCGCCTGGGTTCTAGCCCCAATATAGGACATATAGGGCGGGGTAAGACTAAGAGAGGGTCCAGGAAAAAAAAACTAGGATAAGACTAAACACCACATAATCCAATAAACTATAATACTTTATTGAACAACTAACAATACTTCACAATACATTCCTTAACAATCGTCAAAATATGCTCTCGAATACAAAGCAAAAGACCTTTTATACGGTATGTACAGAAATGACATTTTGTAAACCATAAAACAAGATATCAATAATCGAGTTGAGTTCTTCGGTTGCTTGCCTGCTTGAATTGCTTGCTTGCACGTCCGTATAGTTCTAGTTTCGTCGACAAAATCCTAACTTGTCTAATCACCTCGCTTGCAACAAATCGCTGGACATGTTGGCACACTGCAAGCGCTCGGCTGACATGTTGGAGGGCAAATCATTGGCGGTGGGGGTGGAGGTGGGGGTGGTGGAGGTGGTGGTGGTGGCAGAGGGGGAGGACAACAGGTAGGAGCACACGATGGTTGACAAATGATCACTGGTGGGGGTGGGGGTGGTGGCAAAACAACGGGTGCCTGGCAACAGCCTGGGTCACAGGTTGGGGCGCACATTTGCATAGTGCATGTTGGTGGACATGTTGGGGGTGGGGTGGTGGGGAGGTTCAAGGGGTGGGGAGGAATAACAGGGCCGGGCTCGTAGCGGGGACGTGGTACCCAGTGCTCTGGGCCTGGGGGACGAATACACGGTGGAGGACACAATGGTTCAGCTGTACAAAAAATAAACAAAAGACATGTTTAATTTAAATTCCGAGTCAAAATTATGAAATGATAGACTTGTCACCGTGCGAACTTATTTTTCCTTTGGTTTTTCTAAAAACTTAAAGTCAAAGCCAAAATCCGACTTTTTGTTTGAAGCTAATATAATAAATTACCGTAAAAGCTCTATTTAGCCCCCCTCTCTATTAAGCCCCCCCTATCTAATAAGCCCCCCTTTGGAAGTCAGATTTTGTCATAAGCCCCCCCTCCCCTTTCATCAGACTGATGTAATAATGCCTTTAAAAAATATTTTCTGTTTCAGTCACTTTGTATGGAAACATGGTCTTTAATTTCCAGAACTATCATTGAGTTAGGGTATAAATGACGTTTCCTTTGTAAGACGGTCATACCTAACCCATTTCTTGTTCTGTTTAGTTTGTGGTGTAATAGTAGAGTTTGAAAAATGAATGTGAATTTTCTCGAAAATTTATGATTTGAAATAAGCCCCCCCTCTCTATTAAGCCCCCCTCTCTAATAAGCTCCCCTTCTTGAGGCGTGAAATTAAATAAGCCCCCCGGGGGCTTAATAGAGCTTTTACGGTAATCAATAAATTAATATAATAACAACAAACAAATCGTCTTACTCTCTGGTGCTTCTGCTTCTGCTTCACCTCCACTTCCACTTTCCCCTGCACTTCCGGATTCCGCAGATTCATCTGTCAATCAAATAATTCTGTCTGTGATTACATTGGTATTCTAATACAGCATTTTATGTGTTAAAACCATCTTCATTAATATCCAGTAAAATACCAAACCCATCGTCAACATCATTTTACAGTGAAGATGACGCTACCGTTGCCACTCGACAAAGTTTTTGATTAATTTTTGACATCGTTTTGACAACTTTTTGACGACTTTCGGATGGGTTCCGTTTGACTTGACCAATCAAAATCCCGCAAGGAGTGTTGGAGGCGGAGTCGTGGAGTTTGAATGGTTTTAGTTTTTAGTCTAGTTCAAATGTTGCGCCACAAAACGGAACCCATCAAAGTTGTCAAAAAGATGTCAAAAATTAATCAAAAACTTTGTCGAGTGGCAACGGTAGCGTCATCTTCACTGTAAATTCTTGCAAAAGAGTAAAATTATAATCTCAATGAACGTTTTGATATTCACCAGCGTCCCCATCCCCTTTCGCATTGAAATCTTGTAGGCCCGGAAAACACATTCATTATCAATTCTGTTTTTTTACTTATCAACGTTAAAATATTGCAAGAAAATTAAGCACTGTTACAAAAAAAATAATACTACATCAAGTTATGGTAAATTATTTTTTTGGACCATCAGAATGCTTGTGGTATCTTGGTCAGCTAGGGTGAAATTTTATTGACTAACAAGAATGCACGTTATATTTTGATATCTATAAAATATTGTGACATAGCCCCTTTAAGATTTAGACTTCCAGGCACTCAGACGCAACACTATTCTAATGCTAAGTCAATGCATCAAAAACTGTGCATCAATCAATATATCACCCGTTGATCTATTATATATAACAAGAACGATTGGTTTTATGTCAATAACGAAGAGTTCATGGCTTGTAAAACGAAAAAGTGAAACTGCACTCGGAGCTAGTACCAGAGGCGGATCCAGGGGGGAGGCGGGTCCGGACCCCCTATCAGACCTGAGGTTTGGTTTGAAACTGAAATTATTACCTTACTGTTTAAAAATGAAATTTGAACCAGTGAGCTTGTGTGCACTTTATTTTGACGTGCCATTGAGCTCTTGAATTGCAGTATTTATCACCTCAAAAATGAACTTATGTTTTGCGAATTTCATTTGGTCACCGTAAAGTTTAATTGAGTTAGGTCAAGTACTCACTGATGATACCTATAACAGAGCAACTCGGCAAATGTAAAAACTAGCGAGGAATAATAAAAGTGCTTTCACCATTATCCTTAGCAAAACCATCTCCAGGATCCACCAAAATGCACTTTTCAGAGCCTGAAAACTCAAAATGTTCCGGGGAGAGGCCCCCAAACCCCCTAGTGGGAGCCTACCTTCTACTTCAAATTTCCAGGAAAACCCTGTGACCTCCCCTATCAAAAATTCCTGGATCCGCCCCTGAGTACCATGGTAAATGAGTGCATGTGTCGTGTATACCTGTTGGTGAAATCGTTGGGCGTGTTGTAGGCTTTTTGGTGGGAGTAACTCTTCTTGGGTTTATGGCAAAACACACTACATATGGCTTCGGAGAAAAGGTTTGAAAACCTGGAATAAGAAAGGTTAGACAAGAATGGAGAGGCCAAGGAAGTAAGAGTTGGAACATTTTAGTTTCCAGTGTGTACAAGGAAATCTTGACAGAGCAAACGTAACTTTTGTAAAAGTTTTGCAGTTTCAAAATATTTTTAGAACATTCTGATACAAATGATCAAAGTTAAGTCATTGCTTTTGCAGCCAAATTTCAAACTCCCAGTCATTGTTATTTGTTAGAAAAGACGAATGTTCAAACATTTCTCTGTTTAGCAGGCTAGTTTTTACTGAGATCTCTTTATTGTTAAGAAATCATGCAGTTTTTATTTGTCTGCAAGTCTATTAGTTATATTAGTCTGTATTTCCTAATTGTTTACCTGTTAGGCTGATTAGCAAGCATTATATTTAACGAGCATAACAGGTTAGCAGAGAACCATTTAATTAAAGCTTTATGCATGTTTTAACTGATCCTCTTGAAACGATTCGGAGATTACAGTGGCTAGAGATGTGATTCGTTGGAGATCTTTTCGATACTGAATTTACCATTTGCTCATTAGAGTTTTTTTAGCTAGGAGAACATTACTATGGGAGTCCAACTCTAATACTGAACGTTTCTGATGGGCTACTAGTTAAAAGTCATCAAATAAATTAATAAGCCACTTGTTAACTATATCCTGTATGATTCGGTTTATAGTTTTTTTGGCTCAGTTAATTCTAAAAATAGCCAAGTTCCTTAATAAGTTTCCCATGAAAGTTTGCAGGTATCAACTTATACTAATGCAAAGTTTACTGAATAAAAAATGTTCGATCGCAGAAACGTTATACATTCTCTGAAGAACTTCATCACTGATTCAGAAGAAGATAAAGTCTGGTTTGTTCTCTTTTTGTTCAAACTGGAAGAGGAAATGAAGATATTAAAGTAAAGAAGAGAAAGAATGAAGGTGATACAAACCCACAAAGCCATATGTATAAAGTGTGACCAGTGTGTGTAGCTCTTGAACACGTGACAAAAAGCCAGGTAAACCATAGAAGGTCATGTGACACTGTAGTGAGATGATTGGCGTGGTACGTTGTGAATACGTGGTATGTTTGCAATGGTCCAACCAATGAATTATTTATAATTATAAAGTGATACGTGTTGTGCAGGCGATGGACAAATCCAGGGGCAAATCGTTCTTGTTAATACTCCCTTCTCCCACCACTTAACAGCTACGCATAAAGGAAAGCATACCCAATTAACAAGCAGCCCCGCAAATAGCCCCACTGTAATGTCATGTTTGATTATTTGTTCAAAATAATCAATAATAAACCAGTTACTTAATCCAGTCGAGATATTTTGAAAATATGCTTAGCGTCCTTGCAGGTCCTTATTTCCCCAGTTAACAGCTATTAGTATTCTCATGATTTACCTGAATGTATCCCTTCACCTTAGATTATATCAATAACTAATAATAAATTATTGAATGCATGGATTAAAAATGTTAAACAATATGGATGGAGCAATGGTCACGAACTATTATCATTATTTCATGCTAGACTTTGGTAGCCACAGGGTAATAAGCTATATAGGTATATATGCGATTCCCAAAGGGTTAGGGTATGGCTGGCTTTCGATCCGTTTTAGTCTGAAATAGGGCTATATATGTTGCCTTTTTGGTCTGAAATGGGGTATACGTTTTAAAGGGTTGTACTGGACCGACTTGTATGTTGTTGGACTTACATCAAGGAGCCCAAAAGTTTGACCACCTTCCACCTTTAATGAATTCACATTATTTCGTACGCGTATACTCTCCAATCAGAATCCGAGGATAGCTATTATTTGGCTTCTGATTGGATAGTCTGCACGTACGAAATAAATGTGAATTAATTAAAAGTGGTCACACTTTTGGGCTCCTTGCTGTAATCTTCAAACGTAGACAGGAGAGATAGAAATGTAACAAAGTAAAGTCATTGGATTTGATAAAACGCAATGAAATACCGCTTCGAGCTATGAAATAGAGTACATATTTTAAAAGATCAGATCTGAAATAGGTTATGGAAATTCATATATTTTGGCTCAAAATAGGGTAAGGGTTTCTAGAACTGGGCGGCACATCTCCACATTCATCGCATTGCAGAAGAAAATACACACTCATTACGTTTTCATACCTTGGAAATCATACTCGTTAGCTAGGTAACCTCTCTTTACGGCTGATTCATTATCATCTGAAGGTGAAAAAAAAGCAAAGGTAAGATTTTTAACAACAGAAAAACACCCAGAAACAGCACAAAGAAGTAATACAATGCCCAGATACGAGCACAATTACCATTGAATAGAGAAAGAATATTGAAATGCTTGTGAATGTTTGTTCCATATCTAAATTCCAACTGAAAATTAACTCTAGTAAGACATGATCTGAAAACCACACGATGCAAATACAAATCTTTGACTTCCGTGTGATTTAAACCCACGATCCCCAGAATTAATTGTACTCTACTAAATTGCTAGACTAGATGATAGCACGTCCTGGGTAAATATATGTTATGTCATGGCAAGTGAAAAATATCAATGAACAAGTGGAGAGAAGTAATAATGGACGAGCTTCTTTGGGACGTATGAAAATATTATGTCACGTCATCTTACCTGTGTCGTCACTGTCTGCATTTTCTTCATCAATAGCTGTGTCTGTAGCCTCATCACCATCATCTTGTGCCTCGCTGTCGATCTCATCGCTGTTATCTTTACCTTCATCTTAGAGCAAGAAAACGTAGCGGATTTTAAGTTGGTCTCAAAATCAAAATATTGATTCTCTTCACTGATTGCAGTTGCGGATTTAGGGGAGGGTCCCTTCCTACTTACTCGAGCTTCATTTCTCTCCCCCACCCTCCCCACCCCTTGGAACACCTTGATCCACCACATAATCGTATTTTTTATTGTAGAATTTAAGATAATACAGAGAGGTTTCCTCCCCTTATTATAAAGGAAAAGGCCCACTTTCACCTTGCCCCCCCCCCCCCCCCCCTTTTCGCCTCCCTACCCTTAAGCACATAGAGATTCGCCACTGGATTGTATCTGCTACTGTATAATTTTCAGATAATACACATGAAGACATTTGATTTATTTGTTCATTAAAATGCCAGTTCCCCCAATGTTCTTTTGATAATTTGGTGGTACATAAGGACATCATCCTATTGTTTGCTGATTATTTTCTCTATTCTCCTCACTTGTCTGATAGACACTGTATTGATATCTTAAGGAGAAATTAGATGCGGATCGCTGTTGAAAATTAGGATCTATTTTTTGCAAGATAAAAGATGCGATAACATTTTAAACTCGTGAATGCTAAATCAATGAACAAGTTATAGCATTTGGTGGACAAATTTCACTCACTTGGTCGATGGGCTGTAAACTTTAATCGCGCTATTAATTTATGCATATTAATTTATAGGAGCCTAACGACAGCTTTTCTACTTTTTTTGTAGTCAACCACAGGCCGCCCATAACGCTTCATAGAGGCTTAATCTGTTTTTTTAAAATTCCTAACAGTGATTAACATTCAATTTCTCTTAACAATATCAACACAATGACAAGCAGACAGGTGACGAGAAAATAGAAAATGATAAACTTTGGCAAACAGTAAGGTGAATTAATATTTCAGTCAGAATGACTTCTGTAACAACAGAGAAGCACATGGCAACAACAATTCGTCACTTTAGAAACTAGAAGCAATCTGGGGCAAGTCGCATCTCGCAGTCGCTTGTGGGACCGTTACTGGGTACGCGTCGTCAAGCTGGCCGCCATGTTGTCCCCAGTAACGGTCCCACAAGCGACTGCGAGATGCGACTCGCGCCAGATGGCTTCTCGTTTCTAAAGTGGCGAATGGGAAGTCAAACGCTCACGAGAAAGCACATAGAAACTGGAAGGCTTAGAACGTAGGGTGCCCAGTAAACTTGTTATGTAGTCTAGTGAAGGTTAGCCCGGCAGGTTAGCCTCTAGCATTTTCACAGGTTTTCCTTGAGAACGATCATTACCCAGATGCACGTTCCGGCGAAGAGGAATAAATAACTATTTTCCAGTTGAGTCTGAAGTCACGTGTTTTTATGGTATATATTGTTAGAATCGACAAAAAATGCCTCATTTGCAGGTCATTTCACACATTGAACACGTGAACCCGACCCTTGAGTGACTGCGAGTACGAATTTGCTTAGTGTACAGTGTTTTGCAAAATATTTTGGAATTTAACGTAATAAAATTAAGCGGAAAAAGAAAATCTTACCTTCAGTAATACTTGCTAAATCTAAGAGAGAAAAAAAGAAAAGAGATTTAGTGTTCATGGTGATCTGCTGGTGTTGTTACTAAGCAAATACTAGAAAAGCATATTTTTTTGTCAAATAACTTAATTGTATCACAAACACCCCTATATATTTTAAATGTATCTGTACTTTATAGAACGGAATAAGTTAAAAAAAATGTTTGAATTTTTGTTACGTTTAGCTGATTTGATTTCAGCGAGGTGACACTAAACGGTCTTGTTATGGACTGCATGTACAGGTGGTAAAAATAATTTTATGTTTCTGCTAAATTATCTTCCTTATTTATCTGTTTGTCTCGTATTTCAATGCGAGAGAGAAATACTGAGTCATTCTCCCCATCCTCCCCATCTCAATATCGAATATATTACGCTGCTACCCAGTCAATATCAGAATTAACTTACCTTTTAAACTTCTCGCGCGCACAAGTTGACTCGTGAATGAAAGGCAGAGTAGCACGGCTAAGAGCGCGCCGCTCGTGAATTTAAAGTGCATATTCGTGACCCTGGTGAATACGAAAAATAAAAGACTCCGTTCAGAACCAATCATATCAGAGAGCTACTAATGTTTAAGTATTTCTTTCCCAAGAATGATTAACATGTTATTTCTCCTTACAATATCAATACAATATCAGCCAGACAGGTGATAAGAATAAAGAAAATCATCAACTAGGAAATATTGTCTGGATGTCAGTGCTATCAAAGGTTCAAAACTAACATCATAAGAAATCAGATATTTGGGAAATATAATTATTTTTTTGACTTTGAAACGGGAAAGGTTATAGAATTAAAAGCATATGGGCGTATAACATGAAGTCAGAATTCACAACAGGTCATTTCTTCTTCAACATGTCGACAAATAGATAATGTTAACAGCCCATAACCCTAAAACGCTTTAACGGTAGCGTTTAGTTTACGAGTCAAGTCATTGGTGAACTATAAGGGGATTAGGTTCGAACTTTCAGCCACGGCGTCTGGCGGGAAAGACTCCGTATGAAGTTTTTTGTTATTTGCGTTCATAGTAGTATTTATATGACGGATCACTAAACCGTGTGGTTCTATGTCTAAATTGCTTCATTGCTCGTACACAAGTAGTCTTAGCTGAAGTAGATCAAATTAACATGCAAAAAGCGATAGAATTAATTTAAAAATACAATACCTTCCCCTTTTCGGTCCAGCAGTAAAGAGGAGAGGGCTGTTAAAGAAATCACTTTTCCGAAAAATCCTTAAGTCGCTGAATTATGTATTGCGCCCAGCTGGTACTAGCCCTGGTCTCCGTAAACAACGCATGCGCATTGACCTTGTGAGTCATTTGACGATAAGATCATTGACCGAATGAAAATGTGATCTTGTATCTGACCCGCGCAATATTTTTTACTGGCCAGAAATGCCGGAAAAAATGAAAATTCGTGGTAAACGTTTCAACTTTACTAATATATTGCTTAAAACCGCGTGATTGTGAGAAGAGAAACGTAAATCGACTGAAAATTTAAAGCTAATTGGCAGCTTCCTTTAAGTTATTATGTTTCAACGAGTTTAATCTTTCGTGTCTGGCTCACAATTGAAAATGCTCCGCTCGTATTTTTTTTTAAATCTATAAAACACGTTAGTTAATCCGCGCGGGCTCCATTTTTCGTTTAATAAGCTTTTTTGGAATTCCTTATATATTGGCTGAGTTTTCGGGGGAATTTTTGTATTTCAAAATAGTCTTGTTAGATGCGGGATTAACACGCGGCGAGCCGGTATCTGTCATGTGTTGCTATCACAACAAAGTCGGCTTTGACTACCTTTGATTCGCATCAAAGGCGAGGCAAAGCTGTGCGATTATATACTGTTACTACAGCTTTGACAGGAATCAAAGTTAGCTTTGAAATATTCAAAGTCACATTTGGCTAGGCAGCACGTTTGTCTTAAATTTGATAAAAAAGTTAAGGCTTGTTAACTTTGATCAAGACGACCTTTGCCACTTTGGATATGCAGTTAAACGTATGCCTCTGCCGGCCATGCTTGACATAAATCAAAGGCGTATGTCAGAGATGATTAATCATCTTGCAGTGTATATTGCCAGCTTTCAATACGTTTTGACTATACATTTCTTTAAATCTAAAATATATTTGGCTGGAATAGGGCTAAAAAATAGAAAAAAAACTTGGGTGCATGAATACACCAGAATACATTTTTCAAGAGTGAATGAATGCACTAAATTCAGGCTCAGCTGTTAACTATTCATGTGTACAAAGAAGACATGCAAACAAGGAACAGTCAACTCTCTCTAAAGCAGACACTCTCGGGATCGGCGCTATCTGTCCGCCTTAGAGAGGTAAATGGTTTATGTAACTTGACACTAGCTGTAGAAACCCGTGACGTCAGAACTGGAACAAGGTCTTTATTAAGGCAAGCTAAGTTACAATTGTATCATAGTAAATGGTTTGAACCCAGGAGTATCAGTACAGTCAACATGGCTGGCTGGTTTGTACCTGCCGAATTTAACTTGTTTGTCTGCAGCTAAACTCTCTTTAAGGCGGACACCTCTCTAAGGCGGACAGCTGGAGCTGGTCCCGAGGGTGACCGCCTTAGGGAGAGAGTTGACTGTAGTTCGTCTAGTGCGATCGTCCGGGTGAGTGTATAGTCCGGAGAAGAACTGTTGTTGATGACTGACGTTTCGACAACCTGTGCGGAAGTCATCTTCAGAGTGGAGTTACAAAAAAGTCTAGTATTTTACAGTTTGATTCATGCAAAGTGAATGGTAAGTCACCAGTAGGTCAATTTGAAATAATATCCGGCATATAATCCTGTGCCCGTCTTGAGAGATATTTTTCACCAGAATTTTGCTAAAAAAGTGTGTTTAGTTACAGACAAACAAGTGAAATTCGGCCGGGACCAGCCATTTATGTCCGCCTTAGAGAGGTGTCCGCTTAGAGAGAGTTGACTGTATTTACATTGGGTAGACTCGTCTGCATGTCTGTGTACTGAAAAGACGCTTCACTGCAGGGCCAATTAATTCTGAAAGATGACGAATTTGTGAGAAGACCAGCAAAGTTGGTGTGG
The DNA here is from genome assembly GCA_029204205.1 of Desmophyllum pertusum. NCBI lineage: Eukaryota > Metazoa > Cnidaria > Anthozoa > Scleractinia > Caryophylliidae > Desmophyllum > Desmophyllum pertusum. The sequence continues at coordinate 6,194,562 of MU826826.1, read as the reverse complement.
GGAGATAACGATGGACGGCGTATAAAAGTTTTACTATAAGAATTATTAAGATCTTGAGAACCCTAAATCACAACTACTGACTTGAAATTTTTGATTAATAATTCAGCGAGACAGCCAGTCGGTCAGGCAACCCGTACGACAAACAGAGACGGAGGCAAGTAGGAAGGAAGTTAGATTATGGTTTTTGCATTTGAACTCATACTCTGTCCATTATTTTGAGCTTGGAGTTCAGAAAAAAGTGGCATGGATGTACTGATCAAGACAGCTCGTCTTTTGTATTAATATCCGTATATTTCCTCTATCTTCCGTTTCCCTGCGCAGAAAATGTGCAAAAAGGTCTTGGTACAATACTTAGCCACTTGTCTGCCCATTCAAAACATCGCTAAAAGCCACAAAAATAGGTACAGTAGAACCCGATATAACGAACCCCTTTATAACGAAGTACCCCCGCCATAACGAATGATTTCTTCAGCCCGCTTGGCCAAAATTACAGTAAAATGTGTGTAACAGAACCCCGATATAGCGAACAGTCACACATTTTCCCTTGCACTTCGTTATATTGGCGTTCCACTGTAACATCCTTTGAAAATTCTGCATCTAAGAAAGAAATAATGTTTCAGAATTTAAATCGATGAACTGCTGTTTAATGAGACATCAACCATATAGATGTTATTGAACTAGCGTGAGGTCCGTATTGGGAAAATATTGGTCGAGTTCTTTTTTGCAAGTTTATGGACCAAGCCGAAGGCGAGGTCCATAAACTTGCAAAAAAAAGAACTCGACCAATATTTCCCAATACGGACCGAACAAGCTAGTTCAATAAAGTTTTTATTATAATGGCTTTTTAAAAAAATTGTTGATAAATTAATGCAACCATTCTCGGCTAACGCGCGCGCGCCAAAGCTAAGCATATTCTTGCATTTTTCAGGCCACTTTGCGAAAAGTTTAGCCAAAAAAGCCCAAAATTGTCCGCCAGACATAAGGAAAAATGTTTCTACTTAATTAAAAACAGTTTTCCTTTGTTCAATGTTTCATAAAAGGAATTCGGCGAAATGAGTTCATTAGCGGTCCATCTTAGCGGTCCGTATTGCAAAATTCGGACCGCTCAGGGAACCAATCAGAATGCTCCTTTTCGTCGTGGACCAGTTTGCCATATAATAAACTCGGGTAATCTTCCCGTTTAAATAAGAAAAAAACGACACGTAAATAGTCTTCTAAGATGAGTTTTATTTGTTTATTTAGTTTTCTTTGGCTCATTACAAACGCTTTTACTCTTTTCTCACCTGGATGTTTTGAAACTTTTTCTGTTGGTATTTAACGACACAACCAACAGAAACTTGTTACATAACGTAGAAATAAATAAAAGCTACAAATACAGAGGACAGAAACATTTACATAACACTAATTTAATCATTTAGTCAATTGTTGTTAGTTTCTTTATTTCTAGAATTACGGTTAGCACAATTTTCATTTATATCACGAAATATGGACTACAGTATATCACTATTAATAACAGTCAACACAACAACCTTGTTACAGCTGGAAGCGGTTAACGTGTAAAATGATATGCAAACGAGGCTAGTACTGTGTCGAGCCTCGTTTCTATGCTTGACTGTTGAGCGAGCTCTGAAAATGTTTTTACAGCATGCCTCACAGAGTGATCTTGCTGACATCATGGAATAGATTTTGCAATTAGAGATACAAACAAATATGTATACAGTCAAACCTGTATATTAAGCGGACTCCCCGCTCCGTATAAGCGGATAGCCTTTATTAAGCGGACGGTAGAGCACATTCAGGGGCGGATCCAGGAATTTTTGATAGAGGGAGGGGGGGGGGGGGGGGGGGGGGTTGTCCGAGGGATTACCCGAAAATGTGAAGTAGAATAATAATTGGTTTAGGCACCGGAGGGGGGAGGATGGGGGGTGGGCGCTCCCCTTCAATTTTGGGTATTTGGAGGGCCTTCCCCAGAAAAAATTGAGATTTCATGCTCTGAAAAGTGCATTTTGGTGGATCCTGGGGATGGTTTTGCTATGGATAATGGTGAAAGCAAAAAAAAAAACCAGGTCTGATAGGGGGTCCGGACCCCCGACCCTCCCTCTGGATCCGCCACTGGCATTCCCAGAGGGTGTCCGATTAATAGAGGTTTGACTGTACATCAAGAAAAGAGCATACAAAATTCAGTTATCAAGCAGGGTTTGTAAAATCTTTCAACAATGCAACGAAAAAGGTTACATTATTTATAGAATTTTATAAGGCTGGGTGGCAACTCGTGTCACCCTGTCTTACAAATGTCTGTAAGCAAATAAAAGAAATATCTCACCCAATATTCGACTTGTTATCATATGACAGGGTTAAAATCACGACCTAAATTAATTCATCGAATTTTGATGTTTGTCAGCCTAAATATAATTTATGCCACTGAGGAATCATGCCAAGAAATAGCGCCCTGTAGCAATTGCTGTAATATCATGTAGACGAGCTTATAAATAAAATAATTTATGTAGTTAATGCAATAATTAGCACAGAAACCTTAGCAATTGTCCAGTTCCCTCTATGACACGCACCTGCAGTACATCATCAGTTAGTTGTATCCAATATTACAAATTCAAAATGGCAGAGAATGAAAGTCATTCGAGTGTACCTTCTTCAAATTCCTTGTCTCAGACCTTCCACTCTGACAATATCTCTAGATATCGACCTGAATACATTTCTGGCAGAATTCTACCATGATGCACTGTAGGCGGATATCATAGAGGGAACTGTGCATTTGCCTTAAAGGGGCTGTGTCACGATATTTTAAGTCATTTTTGCGAAAAGTGAATAAGTGGCAAAGGACCACGAACGAAAATGCTGCTGGTATACGTAGGATCTGAAGAAGTTCAAAAAGATCTTCAAATTGAAGAAGGGTAGAAACTAAGGTAGAAAAACACGAAAGAGGTGGTAATAAACACGGATGGTCGAGGGTGGAGAAGATTAAGACGGATTACGAACGACGAACTTGAAAAAAATTAGCCAATTTTTTCAAGATGCGCCATCCGTGACGTAGCTCCTTTAAGCCAAGTTCACTTAGTTATGACGACGATAACACACGCTTTCGTTTCATTATAAATACCTCCCCCAAACCTGTAGTTTTGTTCCTTCAAAAAATACGTTTAATTCTTTGTTACGTTTTTACGCATTCCAATCCTATGTGTGGATATTGTTCACTTTAAACGAAATTCATCTACGTCCGTTTGGACAGCACCGCTGCGGACATTGAGCCTGTGGTGCACATCCACCAGGTACAGCGGCTTGGCATGCTTGTGGGCATGCTTGTGGTTGCTGCTGCATCTGAGGCATTGGGGGCATCTGCGGCATCATTGGCGGTTGCTGTGGATATGCCATTCCCATGGGCATGCCCATTGGTGCGGCACAGCAGCTTGGAAGACAGGAAGGCGCACAAGCTTGCGCGCATGGTGAAGCGCAGCTGGAGGGCTGGGTCGGCTTTGTGTTGTTTGGTTTCGGCTTTGCGGGAGGCATGACTAGATAATTTGGTGCACTCATCACAGGCTGGGCAGCCTGGGGGTACTGTGGCTGTGCACTGCAACAGGAAGACGGGCAGCCGCTAGGACAAGGGATGACTGAACACTGCTGAGGACATTGCTGAGCTGCGGGCTGCTGAGGTAACTGGGGTGCCTGCTGAGCCCGAGGAGCAGGGACTGCCGCGACTGCCTGAGGAACCTGTGGTACCTGAGGGTACTGGGGTGCCTGGCCGTACTGTTGTTGAGCCGCATATTGGTAAGGATCTGGCTGGTACGGGGAAGGGTACGGGGCTTGGCCACCCATGGCTTGGGCCATGGGGTCTACTGGAGGATTACAACAGGTTGAGATACATCCGGGTGCACAGACATCGGGGCATGATCCAGGACAAGTCTGGCTCACTAAAGGATGGTACAAAATTATAATCAGTATTAAAATTGACTCGACCTTCTTGTAATCGATATTCTATTACAAAGTGATAATTGCTTTTACCAAAAAATAAATTTTATTATGCTAAAATTAGTTGAAGCTAACTTTAAAACTTCACGATAAAAGCCTTTCTTTTTGATGATATTTGTCTGATGAACAAAATAGACATTTTGGCCATAGGAATTCAGAGCCACCTTTCATATATGCAAATGTAGGTGGTTCTGAACCCTTGCACACATATATTTTTGAAATGGTCAAAATATCTAAACATTCGTGGGGGAGGAGAGATTGCGTGACAAGCCCAAAGAACCTCTGAGAAGGAGCCTAGGGAAGAGGCCGAAGCACCTGTATATAGTTTTTGCTGATGCTGGCGAAAACAACAACAACAACAACAACAACATACTGTGGCTCACCTTTATTTCTTCCCGTGGCGTCCAAAATGGCTTGAATTGCTTTTCCGGCCTTAGCTAGATTTTCTGTAGAAGAAAGGAAGAGGGTAATGAAACTGATTAGTTAGCATTCAAAGCTATAACGATAACCATATTTATGAGACACCAGTGTAAATTGTTTACCTATGCTTGAGTCCAGAAGTTCTCTGAGAGATCCCTTATCAACTTCAACTGTCAATAAAATGAGGATAATATGTGTTACCTAACATGACACTCTCAAATAACCCCTCTTATTATAGATGGTCAATGAAAATGAATAAATAAATTAATAAATAAATAAATAAATTGTTATGGGTTTCTGGTGTCTTCTGTTCAATTATTGAGCCAAGTGGCTTAGACTGGTGCTTAACTCTGGCTTCAATAGCATGAAGTGGCTAGGAGTATTACTACTAGTACTCCTCCTGGATGCCAGTCCCTCACAGGTTACCCCCAGCATACCCATTTATTCTCCTGAGTGAGAGTAAAGTGCCTCAGTTCCCAAGAGCACGATTCTTTTCATTAAGTTTTCTTGGAATAATTCTATTTAAAGTCCAGAGTTTTATAAATTGACCTTTGACACGTTACCTTCATCATGTAATTTCTTCTGCCTTGATCGTTTCTTTGACTCGTTTTCCTTATCTTTCCTTTCTTCCTCTTCTTCTTTTAAGTTCTCTTCTCTGGTTTCTTCATCTTCTGCATAAGTGACAAAAGGAATGGTTACAAATAATCGATTGATTGATCGATCGATCGATCGATCGATCAATCAATCAATCAATCATTTCCTCGCTTGCCAATGATTTCCTGTCATTCGTTGAGTGATGTTCCACAAAATCAAACCATTATGCGCTTCCTCAGATCTATTGTAGGTGTAATTTATTATTTTCTTCAAATCATGCTAAAAACATTTCACAGTGCCCCTTTACGAGTTTTCTGGAGCTCGATTTAAGTGATATTATGTTTTTCACATACCTTTGTCTTCCTCTTCATCTTCAAATGCGCTCTCTTTTTCGACTCCACTCCCGCTGGCATCTTCTTCTGTGCACATTCATAAGGAACACAACAGTCAGTTAATATCGCTTACATTTGTGATATAATTCAAAACAGAATTCATCATTTAGAATTGCTTGACCGGCCAAGGCTTTGAAAACGACGTTGGTCAACCAAGGAACGAAAGCATTGGTTACAACTTTGGAGTTGAACAATCAGGAGAAGGAACATAACCAGTGGCTGTGCCAATCCAGCCTACAATGGGCGTCAATATTGTTGACACATGCACTGTCATTTTGAACCCCATTCTCTTGTAGAGCAGACCGATTTCACCCCCTCCCCCCAAACAGTGTTGCGGTTTGTTTCCTGAGGTCTGTCGCTGCAATCATACAACATTGGACGGGGGGGGGGGGGGGGGGGGGGAGGGAGGAAAGTATTGTGGCAGTGTGTGGTGTGTGTGTACTGATTAATATGCCATGAAAACTGCTACGCGAAAACAATGTGCCAACTATTTTTGTCGCTCATTGTAGTCCTCCCGTTTTTTCTATGACGAGCGCGAAGCGTCGGAAAGGTCCCGGGAAGGAGGTCAGACGTCACAAAATTTTGACATCACGAGCTTCATGTAACAGGAAGGTAACGCCTGGGTATAAGGATGTCAAAGGATGTCAAGGATGGCAAATTTTACTGTGCAGCCGATGTTGCAACTGTCAACAATAACACTAAATTAAGATAATTGCTCCTCATATCAAGCTATGTGGCACTCACCTGGCTTCTCCTCTGGTTTTTCTTCTATTTTCACTTTTTTCTCCGTTTCATGTTTTGCTATTTTGTGTCGAATAATGTTTTTGAGGTGGTGATGGTCTGTTATATAAAAATGAAAAAAATAAATAAAAAAATATTCTCTTATTCTTGCTAAGAATTTCTTGCTAAAATCTTCTCTTATTCTTGCTAATTTACTGGTATTTTATAGAAGGTATATTGTCAAAATTGTAAGCAACTGATCTGGATGAACCGTAGTCCAGGCCCTTGGAACTCATGTATCCATTCCTACAGTGCGCATTGGGCTGAGTACAAACACTATAGACGAACCTGTGGACAGTACGTTTAGGGTTAATTGGTGGGTTGGGTTTAAGGTATAGTTACTTTGAAGCTTGGGTATATTGTTTTTGATGTGGTACAAAACTCTAAGAACTAACTGTAACTTTAAACGAAATATATTGCAATCAGTAAGGAGAATCATTAAAATTAATAATTTCAGTCAAATTAAGACTGCTGTCATATTACCTCTGGGTCGAGAATCCTTGAATTTGCATTGTGCTCTGGTTATTGAACTGGTACCGATTCGAAACGTTATTTATTTCTGGCTTTGCAAAATAAATATTTGTCCAAAACTAAAGCTAAATCCCAAAACCATTCAGCCATCGAGAGCCTTATTTATGAAGGACATTTCTTTAACAATATTTTTAATTGTGCGAATTAATGTTTTTAGCGCATTCTATAAGTTTCTTCTATAATTTGTAATTGTGTTAGTAAAAATCATAACAATTATCTAGTAATAACTCTAAATATTCCTCCGAAACTTCGGAGAAACGGCTCAGCCAATCAGATTGTCTCATTTGCATTAGTATACTAGTAGATTTTTACTTACGATTAGTTTTCGACGAATTAGTTTTGGCTTAACGGTTTGGGCTGATTATTTAAACAAAGTTTAAATTAAACCTGGTTTAAGGCTGAATTTAATCACACGATACCCTCTTACAACGACTAGACAGAGGAAACACAGTATTATTACAACTTTGATAAGTCAAACATCGCATAGAGTGAGTTTAGACGTGGTAAATTAAAAGCTACACGGTGTTCTTAAACGTTGTCTAAACTTGTATTCTGCAACGAAGTGGTATAACAATATTTTTTAGACATAAACTAAACATTGGAAATTCAGTTTCTTCAGCTCTCAGAGTAATTTTCGCCTTTTCAATATCCATTACAAGACCTCTAAACAATGCTTGTTCTAACACTTAACACTTGTTCTAACAGTGTCGCGGCAGTTTAATTAAATATCTTCAATGTTGCACCTTTTACGAACAATGGCACCCGGAAAATAATGAATCATTTAGATTTACCGTCAAGAAAATTTCGACTTACGAGTTATGGCGCTGTTAATTTAATTTAAAAATACGTTTTTATAATCTAATATTAAATTGTAAAAGGAATAGGACATTTTACTACCGTTTTACTTGGACGGATTTGATTGGACGATAGGTATAGGGTCTAATAGAACGCTCGAAAAGTCAGAGTGGTTTAAATCTAAAATGGCGGTTGATTCACGGCAGCCCAATGGTTTTTTTAATTTGAAACGACTACATCCGAAGGGTTCGTTGGTTCATTTGAAAGGCCAAAAAGCGAACGATTACTTAATCGAGCGAGAGAAGCTAAAAGTCATGTTAAACACTTCTATGCTTGAACTGTGAGATTGCCTGGTTACCCAAGTGTGTAAGCAGAAAATTGGGTTCTGCCCTCACCGTAATTGGTTGAAATTCAAATCAAATTTAGCACCACGGAAAATACGAGAAAAAGTTAACTTAATAGAAGATATTTATTTATTGGTTTTTATTCTTGCGAGAGAATAGATGTTTAGTGTTCTACTTGTACCAGTTCGTATGCAAATAAAGTTCAACTTACGATGATGTTTGCCTTTAGCTTCGCATGTCCATGTTGAAAGAATTAAAACCACTGCAAAAAGCAGCCAAATACTCAACAACCTCTTGTCCATCTGCTGAAAGAAACCGAAACTGTGTAAATTAAACTAAACAACCTTTAATGTTCTTTCACATATTTTCAAAAAGACCAATTGATTGAATGTTATTGGTCGATATATTTCACTTTAGTAATTGCAATTCAAACGAAAGGTTCAATGATCTGAGTATTGCCTGTGAAACGTGGTTATATGGAAAATTGCAAACCACAACCCCATAAAGAATGAAAATGTAGAAGAAAAAATCTCTGAACCAAAACCTACATTAGTTACATCAAATAAATCATAGTTTACTTTTAGTCCAAGTCATCAGAGATCATTGAGGAACGCTTTAAAAGGCGATTTTAAACCCAACGGAATATCACACAAAATGTTACATGTGTTGGACAAAATATGTTCAGCAACAATTCATTGTAAGTATTAACCGTTTCCAAACTTACCGCGTCGATTTTTACAATTTCCCGTCTTAAAGCGTCCGGAGGTTGTCAGCGCCAAAGTTATTGTGTTCCTTTAGGATCCTTTGTTCCAGATAACTCATTACTAATTAACGACCCTTTGTTCGCGGTCTAAAATAAATGCTTTTTGTTCTAACGGGTGCTTGAGTAATTAACTTGCTAGAGGAACATGGATTTTTGAAATATATGTAAACAATATCGATGGAGGAGATACCAAAGGTGAAATTCCGCTACAAGAAATCGCAACAGCGCAGTACAGCTCTGACATAATGAACATGGGAAAAAAACATTTGTTCTTTTTTTTCCGATCCCACGTTCACGTGTGAAAAATTTAAAATGGGCGGTTAAATACGATTTTTTCAATATATAGTGATTGCAGTTAATTTGTTTAAACACATCGCTTTCATGCCATGTTTCTCTTGTTTTCGTGACCCACTAGAAAGATGGGATCTTGAAAACGTCAGGAGTGCATTGCTAAATCGTAAACAATATTTGTCCATGTATAAACGCTTGACTGATTTTTTATATTACAGTTTGTAGTGTATAATTGTTGGGTGGAACGCTGTTACTACTGATGGTAGATTTGAAATAGTATCTCAATATTTATTGTGGAATTGAAGGAAATTAAAACTGTTCGGGAACCATACTGAAGGGATGGGTGCTTTGGCACAAACGAAACAAGTTTTCCAAGAAATTTCGGATCTATAGAGATTAAGATTTATTAAAAATCGCAAAGCGCTAATCCTGAAAAGGACTGTTATTGGTGACTGACGTTTCGACAACCTGAGTGGAAATCAAGTCAAGTGAAATGTGTTAGTCAGTCGGTGGTGTTAAGTCTTTCTTTGTTTGTTGGCCCGATAGACCAGAACCTCTAGCGTTTAACTCCAGTTTACGAAGCATGAAGCTACTAGCACTGTTGCTATTCCGCCTCCGTTCATTCCATTGCAGGTTATCATTGCCCCAACAATTGCGGGTGCCCATTTATGCACCTGGGTGTGAGAGCATAGTGTCGCAACTAAAGGCCCGATCAAACGGTCACAAACAACATTCGATTCTCACAACATTTGTTGTGACATGTTGTGACCATGCCCGGTCAAACGGCCACAACATTTCAAGAACAAAAGAAATGTTGTCACAACATTGTTGTGAGGGGTGGTCAAACGGTCTCAACATCGGCTCACAACAAATGTTGTGAGAATGTTGTGACAAATGTTGTGACCGTTTGCATACAGTGCTGGGCGCGAACTCTTGATTCTGCTATTATAAGTCCAATGCGATGACGATAAGACCACCCAGCTGTTGCCAGTCTTCCACAGTTTTGACGATCCACCTTCGGAAATATTTGGATTGCGACAAATTTCGGAGGATCTTCGTATGATCATCGGCTGAAAAGTACTGCTTTGTCTTTTCTTCGAAAAAAAGCAGACTAGTTAGGAAAAAATGTCTTTGTGGCAATCCGCGTTGATTCTGATTCTCCTATCTCTCGAAATCTGTGACGTCACATTCAAATGTTGCCTTCAGACGACATGTCTTATGTTGTTTAAAAATAACTTATGTTATTTAAAAAATAACATAAGACATGTTATTTAAGAGGGCTGGAGTGGGAGGAGGATATTTTAAATGGTACATAAGCTGGCTGGCATGAATATAGATGAAGGAGATGTATAGGCTTAATATCAATTTAACTTCTTCAAAAAAGTAAATATAAAAATAAATAAATACATAACGGGTTCGTTATTGTGAGATAAAAGGTGCTTTTTGTCAATATAATAATAATAATAATAAAACCTTTATTTGAGTGTCTGACTGAAATAGCAGTTATAAACCACTAAATGGGAACACTGTGTATACATTACTACTAATTATTGCTAAAATACTCGTCTAAAAAACTATGTTGGCTACAGAAACTAATTATTGGCTACAAAAACTAATTATACTAATTATTATACAAAAACTAATTATACAATTATATAAAATTATTACAACTGAATCATTGATTTGCTCTCTGTTTCACTTTGGGACTCTTTCCCTTCCTATCTTTGTTCCTTGTTTTTATCCACAACAGCGCTACAATGAAGTAAATCAGAGAACGGCAGACTTATATTAATTTGTAAAGTTCCATAGCTTCCATATTTTATTTCAAGAACGTTCTTCATGAAATGGGAACCTTTTGAAATCCAAAGCCAACCAAAGTTAGCAAATAAAAAGCCTCAAATGTGTAGGGGGAAACACGAGAGGATTGGCAAGTCTTTCTCCCTACTTCCTGAGTGCTTGATAACAGAAGAGATCACAGTTAAGGCTTTTTTATTTGTTTTATGATAAAAAACTGTATGTATTTGTATGTATTCCATAAAAAACTCGGCGGATGGCGCGAGCGTTCGTGAGCTCAATCAGAACCAATCAGAGCGCGTTTATAACCCAAAATGGAGTGAAAAATTATTCATATTTTTAAATTTCTTCTTTTTTATTCCTTGTAATGGAGATTGATGTCTTTGCCGACACATAAGAGGTTAGCAAAAATGAAAGTCAAATGATATGGATACATGAGTGAGAGAAGATACCTTTTATACGCTTGTAAACTATTCTACAACCAAAGCCATGCATATAAATGATGTGCAAAGTTACTTACTTACAAAACTTACTTACGAAACTTACTCGTGTTGTTCTAATTTGTCGATTTTATTTTGATTATTAAACGAAAATATCTTACCCATTTGAAAGTGCTAACGTTTCTGCGAAAACCATGTCTCAAAAACATGTTAATGTTCTTTTTTCATTCGTCAATCTACAAGTTTCTCCTTATGCATGTATAATAAAAAGTTAGGTAAAGGTAAAGCCGCACTCGGGCCAACAACGGGCCCACACTAAAGGAGCTTATCCCGGGCTGAGCATGAAGCCGACTACTTCCCCTGGATGGGATACCAGTCCATCGCAAGTTACCTCCCAGACGTTTTGTCGCCGGTACCCAAAATAAAACAACTTTATTTAAGTGTCAGAGGATTTAGCACTGCTGTACTAATTGTGGACACTGTAAATGAACAAACAAATATTATAAATAGTACATAAACTTGTTAAGAATTCCAACTGGTTGGAGGCTGTCCAGTTGGCTATTTACAAAGCGTGGCCGAGGAGTTGAACTCAGGACTACCGAGAGCAAATCCAGCTTGTGGCAGGGTGGAGGATTTGAACCCAAACCACTCGGCCACGCCGCCTCCCTTGGGTGGAGAGAGGCACTTTGAGAGCACAAAGTGTCTTGCCCAAGAACACACAACACAACGACCCCGGCTGGAGTCGAACCCGGACCGCTCGATCTAGAGTCCAACGCGCTAACCATTTGGCCACCGCGTCTCCCATGTGCATCAGTTACCCGGACTAAGGGCCTATTTACATGAAGAGAAGTTGCCCTTGGTAAGAGGGTTACCCTCCCCCCCGAGCCATCTTTTACCGAGCGTTTATATGAAAAAAGTTGTCCCTGTTGACGAGCCAAAATTTGGCCCTCTCGGGTTCGCGCATGCTCTATAAAATATGTCCCGACTTGTCCCTGGTAGGTGAAACAACAATAGCCAAAGTGTTTACATGGAAAATAGTTGGTCTGCCCCCCAGGGTCACCCTACCTTCAAAGCGAGTAACCCTCCACCCAGGGTTACCCTGCCCTCCGAGCCAACTTTGCGATTTCTTATGTAAACGGTTCGCTGCTATTTATAAAGAAATATATGAAATGTTCTCCCGCCCGGGGTGGCTCGGTGTGGAGGGTATCCCTCCTACCAGGGACAACTTTTCTCCATATAAACAGGCCCTAAATCAATTTTTAACACACCACCGACACTTCCAAACAAAGAGCTCTTCACACGTGCGCGCAACATCCATCCACCATTTCCATCATTCCTCGCCCCTTCATACGCACACCAACCCACCCACCTCTCCAGTTTTCATAAAGTAGAAATGTGACCACTATTAACAATAACGAGTCAGTGATCATAATATAAATAGTTTATTGTTAAAGAAATACTGTACTGATGGCCTCCATCATTAATAACAATGTACAAGAAACGAATAAATAGATTACAGTGATGTCCTTGTGGTTAACTACAAATAGAAACTTAACTTGTTTCGTCTGTCCTTTAAGACTGCAGAAAGACTTATAAAAGCTTACCTAGACTCTTTCTGAACTACGTTTAAAGCATATTTTTGGAAAGGAAGCAATAAAGGAGGAAACGTCAGAGACTCAAGTTAGTTTGAACGAAATGTCTGTGGAACGCAGGTCCAAGTGTCTTCGGCACACGTTGAAAAAAATCTACTGTGTAGTGCGTTTTACTTCTTCGTATTAGTTATATTTTCCAGGCAAACAATTACAATTCCAAACATTGCCGGTGGAAAAATTTACACTGGGTATTCTTGGCAGGAATTGTGTTTAACAATGCAATGCTTTACGTTCGCATTTGATACAAAGTCCGTTGTTATCAGTCAAAGATGCTAAATCTAGGACCTGGATCGCTTTTTTCTCTTGGACGAATCACAGCAACCGGACCTTGCACACGCGGGCGTGCAGTGTGAAGCACAGGACAGCGCACATCCATTCAAACCCGTGATTGGTCGAACCAAGTGAGTGACATGAAGTACTCGTTTAGTTGAAGAAAGGGTTTCTGGGCTCATCTCTGCGTCATTCTCTTGAGGGAGACCCAGGGCCGACGTACAGCAAGCCACGGTGCATGAAGGGTAGCAGCCACCGGGGCAGGGACTCGGGCAGGTGGGGAAAGCCGGAGCGAATCCTTGATAGGCCATAGTTTGTGGCGCTCCCACTGTCGTTGGAGATGCTAACGCAGCGGCTTCATGAGCTTCTTCCAGCGCGACCTCTTCCGGTTGGCAGCAGGCGCGGGGCAGTCAACGGTGCACTTGAACTTGCACGATTCTGCGCAGGCAAAGGCATCGACGGGTATGAATTTGGAGTGAGGGTATGGCACGTTAGGGACAAAGCCAGGGTGGGGTTGCTCAACAACTGGCATTCCTGGTGCTGGCGGTGCCGCGTATTTACCAAAAGAACAGCAGTCGTCTGCACAAGATGGAGCGCAAACCTAAAAAAGGCAGGAAAGAAAAAACAACCCGCTAAATAAATTAAACAAGCAAGGGAAAAATGGACCTATTTCCTTTGTTAAGGAATATAAAATCTCAACTTTGATTACAGTGGTTATTAAGTTAGTGTTATTTTCAGAAAAAAAAAATTAACTACAAAAAAACGTTGCTGTGACATATTTTGCCGAGGACGCGAGCAAAATAAATCTTGTCGGAGAAAATTGTAAATTAAAACTTTTACAGGATTTATACACAGGGGCAAGTTTCAATTGTTAAATTTTCTCTTAAAATATTTTTTTCCTAGTGTCCTCGGAAAAAAATGTCACAGCTATTTGTAGTTAAATATCTTTGTTTTAAAGCTAAACATCCTGGCTTTTCAAAATTGAAACATGTGTAAGGAAAGGTTTTTTAACGGCGAAAAAGATTGATCGTGTATACTGTGCAAAGAGAGACTTGCCAAGAAACATTTTTTACACAATTCCCTTAGACAAATCAAAATAAAACGTACGTTAAGACCAAGTAGAATTTGGCCGTGTATACGACGCTTAATTTTTTATTTATTTATTTATTGGGGTGTTGTTTGTCGACAGCCTCGTTAGCTCAATCGAGAGTTCAAATCTCTCATGGGGCTTCCGATTTCCTTTTTGCAATTTCAAATTTATTTTCTTCTACCATACATAATATAAATGTTTTTTAAAAAACCTCTTCTAATCCAAATCTATCCAAATAAAAATTATTAAAAATACATTTTGTTTTAAGTTTCTTGGGAAAAATATTCGTTATACAAACCTGGGGACACGGAGCCGGGCAGAGCCTAGCCTGAGGCTTGTACATGTCCAGAAGCGCTTTAGCCTTCTCCTTTCTTTTTCTTTCCTTTTCATCCTTCATTTTCTGCTCATTTTCATCCCTCAGCTTCTCACCCTCTTCCGTGCAGCACCCTTTCCCGCAAGACGTAATGCATGTTTCTTTACACTGTGGATGGCACTTGCTATTTAATTTATCTTGTTGTTTCTTGTTATATTTCTTCTTGAGCTCGTCGTGCTGTTCGGCCAGTTTGTTCTTTGCCTCATCCTTGGCCTTGTGGTAGTCTTTTATCCTCTGGTAATGCAAGAAGTGATGCCCTCTCTTTCGTTCCTCATCAGCCGAGCAGCAGCCGCTGCCGCACGATGGCGCACAATCCGTGAGACAGTCCCCGTGGCAGTGCTTGGGGAGTCCCGTCACGACTGACACCTTGTCGTGCTCGCGGCAACATCCGGCCCCGCAAGAGCCAACACAAGTTTTGAGGCACAAGGGATGGCAGTTTTTCTTGAAATATTCATCTACAACGGAAATGTCGAAATTCGGTTTGTTTGTACTTTTGTCTACTACGGAATTATTCGAGCTACGTTAGACGCGATTTAAGCTCGGCTTGACACCCCAAGCTGAACAGTTTTATCTCGAAGCTCAGCATAAAGGTCGGCACACATGACTAGTCCCTGAAACAAGTCCCTTGCAGCTGTTTACACGAAGGGACTGGCTGCAGGGACTTTTAGCAAGATTGTGTCTCGGGGACAACTCATTTATAGGTATACACGAGGAGACTTGTTGCAGAGACAGACCGATTTGGTTTTTGATTGATTTATTTTCTTATTTGGTCGCAGGGACTTGATCCACGAACAGTGCACACAAGGGCACAAGCATAATATTAGGAGACCAGTCCTCCCTTCAATTCAAACCAATTTGACAAGTTTTTTTGTCTTGTTGTTGGATCTTGTACTGGGGACAAGTCCCCTCGAGTGTGGCGACCTTAAAAATTCCCATTTTATACACTTTCTACAACTGTTCTTGGGAGAATTTGGTTTTTGTCAAGTTGTTTTTCATGAGATGATTAGATCCTTAATCTAATAACCTGCCAGCATGAATTGTATTTACCTTTTTGATATATTTTTGTCTAACAGACAAAACAGACAAATTTTTAAAACATTCTATCGAAGAGGTTCAGAGCTACCTTCAATTTACGAAAAAATAAGGTGGCACTGAACCCCATTGCATGACTTATGTGTGTTTTGTCGATTAGGCAAAAATATATCGAGTAGTTTCAAAGTTATCAGCATTTTTTCCAATGAATAAGTCTTCAATGAAGGTTTTCCAAAAACGGAACTTGTTCCCATACGAACTGAACAAGAAGAAAGTTGAGGAAAGTTATTTGAAGGACTTACCGTTATGCCAAGACTTTTCTCTGTGGACCGCTGACACAAACGTTTCCGCAGCAGCTTTCCCTTTTCCCTTATGCGTTAAAGCGTCCACCCCGTGTTGTTTTAGATGATCCGTGAGATCTTTGTGGATACTTTTGTCTTTTACACCAACAATATGAACAGCCTTGTAGCCCAGACTTTCCAGCATTTTAGAGATTCGCTCCCAGTCCACGACCGGCGTTATCTTGTATTTGTGATTTTTGAAGGTGACTGTCTTTGTTAAACTTGTCAACGGTGTTCCTTTGACTTTAGGTTTCTTCTTAAGCTTCTTTGCAACACTTGACTTGGCCGCTTTGTTGCTGGGTTTGGGTTTGGGTTTGGGTTTAGGTTTATCTTCCTCTTTAACCTTGTCTTCCTTTTTGTCTTCTTCATCTTCATGTTTGTCTGCCTTTTTACGCTTCTTAGAAGTTGTCGATTTCTTCTTGTCTTTTCCGAAGGAAATATTCCCTTCGAGGATGTTCATCTTCTTGGGCGGGTTAAGAACCTTCACGTACTCCAGCAGCTTCTGAGCGTCGTGAATCTTTTCGTTTTCCGGACTCAAGTCATTCTCGTGAAATTTCATCACTCCTTTCGTCTGCTGCGAAAGAAGCGGCTCTATCGAGTGAAGGATTCGAAGTGTGTCCGCTGGAATGAACCCTTCCCCATATCTTGCTAAGTCATTTTTTCGTGAAGAGTGTTCAGCTTTAGGTTTCTGTGGTATTGCCTTGATCTTTACTGTCTTGTGGTAATGCATCGTCTTGACTGGCGCAACTGGAAGTTTCTTTGGTGGTTCTTGTTGGAGAGAGACGGTGACATGTGGAGTGACGTCAATGAAATTGTCCTCTGGAAAACAGATACAAATGAATATTACCCTCGCATTCCAAATATAGATTAACATGGATCTTATTAATCCTTGTTATATGATGACGTATATAAACCTCCAAAATATGCCCCTCCATCCTCGCCAGCAAAGATTATAATATAATAAAATGAAAACAAACAAACAAACAAACAAACAGATAGATAAAGTTCCGAAATCTTACATGTTATTTTTCCATGATAAATTCCTAACCATATTTATCAAAACAGCTTTAAAAGATGGTATTAATTTTTAAGCTTTGTGTGAACAGGCTAACACGTTGTTCCTCTATCACTTGCCATAGCCCATAAAATGGAAGTTGTAAGTCTTGGCGAAGCTTCGCTGTTTTGTAATACTCAAGTAAAGTATGTTAACATAACACTGATGCACTCAGTAACGCTTACCGCACAAGTTACACGTTTTCGCGCAGTGTTGACGCATGGCTTTTGGTGACGTCTTGCAAACTCCAGACTTGGCGAGTGCCATGCAGTGTTCCATCTTGTCTGAGCATTCTTTAAATGAAAAACAACGATATTCGTAAGACTTAATTGCATTCTTATAAATAAAAACATATAATGCATGAGTTGTCCTGCAATCTTGAGCCTTTTTTGTAATCTTGCTAAGTGAAATATGGGTATTTTGTTACAGTTTTAACTTCGGCGCTCTTGGGTATGAAAGAGATAAACTGTTTTTTAATTGGTTTGGGGAGGCTAGGACATAAAGCAGAAAACTGTAACTATGAACTTTTAAATATCTACTTTAGGATACATGTTGTTTCATTACTGAAGCAACAACCAATTACGTTAGGCCTATTATGCACGTGGCCAAGTTTAGCGTTTATTTTTTAAGTTACACAGTCTAAAAATAGGTTTTGGAAATATACACTGGTCGATGTTTTTATCGGGTTTCTGATAAGCTATATAAAATACATATACTTGAGAAAAAGATAAATTGAAAATCAACTGCCCACTATTTTGCATTCATATTTCTTAATAACTTATATTCTAACATAACTTCTTCCTGTGGTTGAAAAATTAAAATCACCAGACTGTTAATTGGGTAGTCAGGAGGGTTAATTACCTTTTGGTATCTTTCGGAGAATTGTTTTACCCGTCTTCTTGATGTGTTCAGCTGAAATAAAATCAAAATATCTCAGTTAATTGACTGCAAGGAGAAATTAGAAAAATGACCAATACAGGAGTCAAAGTATGTCAATCAATAGATCAATCGATCAATCAATCATGTAATCAACCAATCAACCAACCAACCAACCAACCAACCAGCCAGCCAGCCAGCCAGCCAGCCAGCAACCAACCAACCAACCAACCAACCAGCCAGCCAGCCAACCAGCCAACCAACCAACCAACCAACCAAACCAACCAGCCAGCCAGCCAGCCAGCCAGCCACCAACCAACCAACCAACCAACCAACCAACCAACCAACCAACCAACCAGCCAGCCAGCCAGCCAACCAGCCAACCAACCAACCAACCAACCAACCAACCAACCAACCAACCAACCAACCAACCAACCAACCAACCAACCAGCCAGCCAATATAGGAGTCAAAGTATGTCAATCAATAGATCAATCGATCAATCAATCATGTAATCAACCAATCAACCAACCAGCCAGCCAGCCAGCCAACCAGCCAACCAACCAACCAACCAACCAACCAACCAACCAACCAACCAACCAACCAACCAACCAACCAACCAACCAACACCAACCAACCAACCATAAACCAGTTTGCATGAAATCGGTAGAAATCAAAACCCAACATATCTGAATGCACGATAATAGCTAATAAACGTTTCAGAGTGAAGTAGTCACTTACCAATATTTGATTCCAATAAATGTTCAACATCGTGTTCAGCTTCTGAAACTCTGCTAGCTTTAATGAAATAAATACATGATAAAACAAATTAATCTAAAAGGAACAAAACATGAAACTATAGACTGACTCTAAGATATATAGTGATCAGCCAACGAGTGAATGTCTGAGATTCGAATGACCTTTAACTGATTCCTAGACTTCCTAGACTGAATATCAGCCTTAATTCATGCCGAATGTAAAAATAAATTTTCTCGCGGTATACATAGAAATATTACGATAAGGATTAGTTAACACCGTTTGTCGTTCATTTGGTGTATTTGGGTATTTTAGGTAATTTTAAAAATGTATCTTGGTATACAACAACCATGCACAACCACCCCTCCCCCACCCCTCCTGCCTAAGGTGGGCGATCCTGGTAAGTTATTCTTTGTGAATTTGGTACACCTGTATTACATATTGAACGGGATGAAATATTATGTTTTTGAATAGCGCAACAAATTCAGAGAGTTAAAATAAACGTAGGAAAAAAATAACTCACCAATACTCTCGTCGACCAACTTGTTGATAATTTTCTGAGCTGCTCCCCATTCCTTTCCTGAATAAAAAGTATAATGTTGGTTAAAGATGATTTATAGTCCGTACTGCGCATGCTCAGGGTTTGTTTTCATTTTTGTTTTGAATTTGTTGATACATGTATGCTACGTTTCGGTAATAACGTACATGAAGTTTTTGAGTCCGCCATTACGGGTCGTTACGTTCAGGAATGCTCGATGAGCTGAACGTCGGTTTGGGATAACGTCGAGGTTTTTCTACTCGTTGTTATTGTTTGGCAAGGAAATCTGGCGTTAACAATGAAGAAAAATGTACATTTGTACCACAATTTCTATTTTGGCTAGTATTTACATTCCTTCGTATGGGACTCATAAACATTGCAGGCGGAGACTGCGCAGTACGGGCTGTAAATCATCTTAGTATTGCAACTTTTGAATGCATCGTTTGATCAAGCAGGTCCTTTAAGACTTGAAATGATAAATACTACATAAATTGTTGAAATGCACATAACAAATAGGCCATTTACCAGTTCCTTTTACCTCTGTTTCAAAACGAGTCCTGGTGCACAACCTTTCATAAGAAAGTTAGATTTACTCACATTTTCATTCAAATGCACAAGTCAAACGCATTTTCATGATCAATTGAATGGTTTCGCACCAGGACTCGCTTTAAAACAGAGGCAAAAGGTAACTCCGAAATGGACTTTTATTTAGGATAGGGTAGACTTTGGTCAACTTCAAATAACAATTCCAAAAGTCAATAAAACCTTTCAGCTTAAGATTAGTTAAGCCCCGATCAAACGGTCTCAACATTCTCTCGACATTTGTTGAGTCATGTTGAGAGATGTTGAGACCATGCCGTGTCAAACGGCTTCAACATTCAAGAACAAAAGAAATGTTGAGATGATGTTGAGATATAGGGGGTGTCAAACTGCCTCCACATCGGCTCTCAACAAATGTTGAAAGAGTGTTGAGACAAGTGTTGAGACCATTTGTTTGGGGCTTTGAACCTCTTAATATGTCAACGGTAGGGTGCTCTACAGCTACGTAAATGGGCGTTCACGAAGTTTGTTTGTTCATATTTGATTTTATTTCTTGGAAAACGAAGTTAACGTCTCCAATATCAGAGCTTTTGAAATTGTAGCGAGATAACAACAAATAAAATTAATATAACTGATTAATCATACGATGTATAAAACTTAAACGTTATTAAAATAACCCAGTTCGTGTCACAGGTAACCATTTGTAGATCGTTTAGAAGCTGTGTGACGTGACAGTGCTTACAAACAAAAGAGCAATTCATTTGACTAGTATATACTGTCTATAATATACAACCATAATTTCAGGAGAGCGTAAAATCACATCATTGAAAACTAGGCAAGATACAAAGTAATAACAGTGTTACCCAGCTGTTCCGGCTTAAGAAAAACATGGCCGATGAACTGGTGATAGTTTTCTGCTAGCTAGCATTGTTAAATTATAGTTTATTGTTAAATTAAACGATGAAAACTATTTGAAGGGATGGAAAATACACAAGAAAACAAATGATCTTGAAGAGCAAGATTTCGAAACTGAAGAGCACAAGAAATGCTAAAAATAAACGAGGTACCAGTAATCACCGGCTCAGGCACAAAAAAATGTTTTGTCCCAAAGCGTAAACGCTGTCTTTAAAGTGAACTATACCAACACTCTTGTTTGGAAGTTTCAAAACGCCAGTTGAATTCTAGAGTATGAAAACGAAATGTACAAGTATAGTATAGCAATTGAAGACCTCCAGGCGCGCAATAATATAGTAAAATGGATTGTATTTTGACATCAATATTTATAACATATTTGAAGCGATGACTTTAGGCGAAGAGCCGTTTGAGTTTCGCTACAGCGTTTGAGTGATATTATTATTAAGGTAGTACTAGATAGCCGCTAAGACTTACCTCGTATGTCGAATCGTTTTTCGGCCTTTTGTGTTGTCTCTTTGCTCGCACAGATCCATATGAAATGGCAGAGAAACAACGTAATAGCAGAGCAAGTTCTTGATTTCATGATTGGAGATTGGATATTCTTCCACAGGAACACACACACACAAAAAATCGAATTTTGATATATTATACAAAACTTTCGATCAAAACTATAAAATCATGATAAATTTGGCCCCGTTTAACTTCGACGCGTTTTGAAAAACCCCGATAGCTAACTAGACTATTGCGCGAACAGAATCTTGTGTTTCGCGAGTAGTATTAATAAATCAAAAGAAAACTTAACCATGCGAGATAAACAGAGTCAAAGATGCGCGGCTAACAGCTTTGGATCACAATTCAAACGTTGCTTGTGGTGTAGACTTAGGTCAAAGAGTTAAACACAAGAATCAACTTAAGATAAACAGCCCGTGGATTCTCTATGGCCTTGGTTCATCAAGCAATTTTAGCTAAAAAGTGGAACTCTTGAAAGAGTTAGGTTTTTGTATATAAGTGAAAAAGAAAACAAACAAAAAATACGCCACCAGTCAACTGTCATACGGGAGTCTTTTACCTTGCTAAAATAGCTTAGAAATTATAACCCGTGTAGACAGTTTTTATAAAGGTTATTTTTATATCTATTTGCGGAAAACGCAATAGAATTTTCAACCTGTTTCAAAGAAAATCGTTTCCGGAATAGAGCGCTTTTAGGGACTCTCCGAAGCGTGCAATTTACAGGTTAATAATTTCCATAACAAAACCTATGCAGCATGGTGATTTTCTTATGTCAGACTGGTAAATGGCTTGGATGCCAGAATATTTCTTGTCTTGAACCGTCTGTTACGTGAGGTACGGAACTAGCAGCCATTATTGACAAGATAATTTTCATTATGTTGCTTTTCGTAATTGAAGAAAACGTTCACCAGTTTAAGACCATGTGTACAGGTTTTCATTTGAAAACGAAAGTTTATTACGTTTCAGAACCTCCTGTCCACTACAGTAAACGATTATTGTTTTCATCGAAAATGTCTCTTTTCAGAATGGACGTTTTTGAGGTCGTAAATTCATCGTCTTCATGTGGATTGCAAAATTCGAAGTTGTCAAAAACGCTGGCATGTGGTCAATCAAAACATCGAACCCAGTCCACCAAGGATAATTTATCCAACATGGCGGACGATTGTGCGCAAAGGCAATGTATACTAGTCTCATGCTACCTCAAGGTTGCTACCCTTATTGACTAAAAATAATTGGATATTATGAAAAAAGTAGCTTCTGAAATTATCAAAATCTTTATGTGGACGAAAATCTAAATACCGAAGAATGCGCTTATAAGGAAAACCTCGTACGTGTGGACAAACAGGGGCCTCTTTGTAGGAGAGAGCCTGGTAAGGGAAATCCTAGTACAAGTTACGGGAAGAAATTTTCAATGACATGAGCCCTCCAGATGTGATCACGTGACCTGCGGCGCCTAGTCACTGCTCGGAGAAGAGATTCCGAAATGAAACATTCCCCAACTGCTCAGATTAGTCGTTAATAGCCACGTGACTCACAGTACTCGTATACAGATGAATGTAGCTATAATGCTGCCAGTTCCGGGCAAGAGTTTACCGTTTAGAAGAATAAAATGTCAACTATATAATATATGTCACGTGATCACATCTGGGGGGCTCATGTCATTGAAAATTTCTTCCCGTAACTTGTACTAGGATTTCCCTTACCAGACTCTCTCCTACAAAGAGGCCCCTGTTTGTCCACACGTACGAGGTTTTCCTTATAAACACATTCTTCGGTAGTTAGAAAAGAAAGCCCGAAAAAAAAATTCATGCTTGAACGATATTTGAACCCATGACCTCTGCGATACAGATGCAGTGCTCTACCAACTGAGCTATCACGCCAACTGGGAGCTGGTCATATTGTGAGTTCGTAATAAACCCGTAGATGTTGAATATATGAGAATGAATATATGAAATATATTTGAAATGCGGGTGAAAAATATAGTATATGAAAGACCATCGCAGTTATGTTCGCATCTTAAAAAGTTGTGAAAAGAAAGCCCGAAAAAAATTCATAACATAACTGCGATGGTCTTTCATATATCATATCAGTTTCATATATTCATTCTCATAAATTCATCATCTACGGGTTTATTACGACCAGCTCCCAGTTGCTGCCTGGCAGGCATGGAAGAGATATTTCAACTAGGTATAACCAATCTGCCAGCCCGGACTTTAACCATTTATAACCTTTTAACATTGAAGTGAAAGCCGCAAAACGTATATCATTTATTTGGCCGGAACAAGTTGGTAAGACATTTGTTATTATCCACAAAACTTATGTTATCATGGCAGCCAAATTTGGAATGTTCCTGTTTTCTAAGGAAAATAACTTTCGTTTGTTTAGATCATTTTAGGATTATTTTATTGGTTTTGATTTCTTTAGAGTCATATTTGGTGGTTTACTGATGTAGTGGAAAAATTAAGAAACCCAATATGTCTGTTCAGAAATAATGACGTAATTTCCACGGGGTGCGGGGTGGTATGTGGGGGGTGGGGGGGGGGGGGGGGGGGGGGGGGAGGAGCTCCAAAAATAGCTCGGTCTGCATAGCTTAGACAGCAAACCGAGTAATTAACAAGTAGTAGAGGAATACTGTAAGTTTTGAAGTTTATTATAGTCAGAACAATATACATTTTACAAATTACAGTTCCTGTCTAGTTCCGTCAATGAAATATAATTTATCTCATAGCTCAATTTTATCCTATACTACGTGTATATTAATTATACTAATTAATACCTCTGTCTTACTTCTATGTAGTTATATAGCTTTTGAATCTGAAATCATTGATAACTCACTAATGTGTTAAAAATGAATGAAACAGTGCTTTATAATTGCACGAATTACACACATGCAGGTTTTAAAATACCTTTTAAATATCCTTGTCTTTACTATCGTAGGACCGCCCTGAAAACCACCTAGGTGAGTGGAGCCTCCGAGATAAATATTGTTATTATCGTTTTTTGTGAAACAAACTTTTTCACTGCTGTACATGTTTTTAGCTTTATAAAAGCTAGAGCTAGGTAACAACATAGTTTACTCTGGCATAAAATCACACTATTTTTGGATGTAGCTATTAATTTTCTAGTTTTAATGTACTGAAATAATATACTGGGATTTCTATAGTCCTTTAAACAGTTTGAATTGGAATAATTTGAATTTTATAAATTGAAAGGCAGTAAACTTTATACAACGAAGTTAAGATTTAGACTGAAGATAAGAATAGCAGCTGTTGACGCATTATTCTTTTGCCAAAGACTTTACTTTCCTTGTTTGTATCACGAGATATGTTCCTTACGGTAAATAAGTCTCTCGGAAGTGTGTGATTTTAGATTTTGTTCGTTGCGCCTTCTTTGTGTGACTACACGTGCTCGAGCTCTTTTAGTCGTCATTTTCAACGTTATCGCTACTTTCCGAGCTTCCCTCTTGGCTAGTGTCATTTGTAGTTTGTTCCTCGGTCTTTTCACTGTTGTCCTCGGCCTTTTCATTGTTCTCTGTAGATTGCTGCTCTACTTGGCTTTGTTCTGTTTCTTCTTTATCTGCATTCTCGTTACCACTCCCTTCGTCTTTCTGCTCACTCTCCACTTGGTCAGCAGTGTCCTCCTCATTTCCAGACCCCACGTTCTTGGTAACCTCGTCTCGTTTTCCCATTCCACAGCATGCCTCCGGGCAGTAAGTGAAACACCTTTTTAGGCAACCCGTTGGACACTGTGACGGTTGAATCGCTGGCGGAGGTGGAGCCTGGTACTCAGGTTGAACCATCGGAGCCATCGGAGCCGCTGGTGCCGCCGGTGACATCTGGAAATAATTTTACACATTTTCTTTCTGAGAAATTCAAGATTTAACGACTATTTAATTTGTATTTTATTTTAAGAGATTCTGGCTCGTCGATTAAGACATCGAAGCGATTTTTTAAAATTGTACAATGTAGTTAAAAATAAGTAAGAAGCTAACCTACGAGTTTTACGAAAATGCGAATTTACAATATAAGTATATTTAACAATTATCCTGCAAAATCGTGCGGAATATCGGCTGGCGATATATTCCGCAAGATTGAGCAGGATAATTGTTTTATTATTCAACAAATTGATAAATACTCTTCTACTTTTATTTCAAGAACTGACTTGAATATTTAACCGCGCGCATCGGTCAAGATGTATATTTAAAAATTATCAATTATCCTTCAAAATTGCGCACCAGTCACAAAAAACTCCTTCACTTGAATATTTTACCGCGCGCCAACTGTTACATATATCGCAGGATATCTGTTGAGTACGGCCGACAGATATTGAGTTCATCATGACCATATTTAGACAGTGTTACAATTTTTTGAATAATAAAACTGGATAATAACCTTATTCTTGTATGACAGTCAGAACGTGGTCATCTTTTTTTAGTTTTAAATTCATCGACTAACATATATTTCAGAAAGAATTTGGCTAAAATAAAATGTATTTGACTTACAGGAGGGTACGCTGGGGCGGCGGCAGCCGCTTGGGTCTGCGCCATCAGGTTGGGGTCACAACAGCAGCAATCCTGACTCAAGGAGCACTGCTGTGTACAAGGCTCCATACAGTTGCCCTGACAAGGGACCATATCCGAACTAGTGTCATTGCTGTAGTTGTAGGTCCAGTTGTATCCATTAAAGCTTAAATCAATGGCGTTATAGTTTGGCGATGGAGACTGGGCTTGAGGTGCTGCAAGTGTACATAAATTATTAGTTTGGTGCGATATTATTGGTTGAAATTAGTTACGTGATATATATAAACTCCCTGGATTACATCACATTACGTAACTGCTTTCCATGATACCCAAGATGATGCTGATACCCAAGATGATTCCTCCAAATAAAATATTTCAAAAGTTATTACGTAAAGGAAACTTTTGAAAATGTTTCTTGCATACTAATTTTAGGTGTGAATTCCTTTCCTGGCATGCTTTTTTATTCTTAATAAGTTCCCGTAGGACAATCCCCTTAGTCATCATCTGAGTGCTACTGTGCACACTCGGTTGCCCAGCACCGCTGTTCCGGTATAAAAGGGACCTCACTGGCCATTCTCACACCTTCAATCAACCATTAAAGCGTAAACAGCCTACAAACAACCTGCGCTTTTTGTACGACCGTTAACAATAAAATTTGTTGCCTTTTTTCAAAACAATAGCAAGTTATATTATTTTTGTTAATGATATATTTTGGTTTCATGAGATTTTGAAGCATGTTTAGTTTGCATGACGCATCTTAGCTAGGCTCTGGCTGAAAAAAAAGGACCTTATCGAGAGGTAAGCGCGTTCAAGCCTTGAACGCGGCTACCACTAGGTAAAGGATTTAGGCCTGTCCCGATTGTGCTCGGCAACTTTTGAGCAACTTTTGGTGTTTGGAGCAACTTTTTGCAGTTCCAGCAACCTCGAGCAACTTTTTCCTTTCTGAGCAACTTTTGAGCAAAATATAGGTTTACAGCACATATCAAGCACGAAAAAGTGAACAATTTGATATAAATTTTCATTTTACGCGAATTTATTGCATGTTTATCAACGTTTTGAACAAATAACCTGTCACTTGATAACGTTTCGCAGGCCTATTGCGATACTTATCTAATATTGTAACGGATAATCAGCTAAAATTAGGCACAGGTTTTCCGACGATTAACGAAGATCATCCGAAGATCACCCGAAGACTTCCGATGGTTAACGAAGATCACCCGAAGACTTCCGGCGGTTAACAAAGATCACCCGAAGACTTCCGACCGACTTTTAGGTAGCAACTTTTGAAATTTAGGTAGCAACTTTTTGGATTTTTGGCAATTTTTTAGCAACTTTTTGGCATTCCAGTGAGCAACTTTTCATCATTTTACGAGCACAATCAGAACAGGCCTAAAAGGGCTTCCTATTCAGCCAGAACCATAGCTAAGACAATTTACCACAGCTAAGAAGATTTTGAAACAAAGTTACTCCACACACTTACCGGATGTCTGTGGGATGGCATGTTGTGTGCTCACTGGAGGCTTGCTTGCATCTAACGCATGCGCATGGTGGTGATGATGGTGATGATGTCGGTGATGCAGAACACGATGGTGGTATTTCTTCAAATGTGGTTTCTTGGCGTGCTTGTGATGGAATTTCTTTGGTTTTGGTTTCTTCTTATCAACAGGTGTTACTATGTAAGGGATTTTAAAATTCACAAGAAAGGAACCATCTTTGTTCTTTTTGGGTTTGCTGTCTTCATCCTTGTTCAAAAGAATTTTCTTAGCACCAAGGTGAAGGAGTGACATTTCTGTTATGAGATGTCAATAAGAAGATGTCAATAAGAAGATGTTAAGAACAATATCTCAATAACAACACATCAATAATAAGTTGTCAATAACAAGTTGTCAATAACAAGATGTCAATAACAAGATGCCAAGATGTCAATAACAAGATGGCAATAACAAGATATCAAGATGTCAAGATGTCAAGATGTCAATAACAAGATATCAATAACAAGATGTCAACAACAAAATGTCAACAAAAAGAGGTCATCAAAAATACGTCAATAACAAAACGTCAACATCAAGACGTCAATAACAAGCGACGGCAACGCCATGGAAAATGAATTCACGCCATGAACAAATGAATTCACGTTCCTATAAACTACTTCGAGATTATTCCAACACGTTCAATTTGTGCAATGTGGCCGAACTGTCCTGGAGCTGAATTCCTAGGGACGGAGTTCAAGTCCAGATAGAGAAAGGAAAGCTCACCGTCGTGTGTTCACGTTCTCTATAATACCGTCAATTTGGCCATTTGACGTTTTTGTTTTACAGAGCACAGCAAAAACATGTACCAAAATGAAAAACGCACGCGTAGAACAATTGTACTACTAATTAAAGCTATTTTTTGTGACGTTCTTGTTGCCGTCGCCGTCGCCGTCGCCGTCGCCGTCGCCGTCGCCGTCGCCGTCGCCGTCGCCGTCGCCGTCGCCGTCGCCGTCGCCGTCGCCGTCGTGGTTGGTTAAGGTCGTCAGCAATAACACGTCAATAACAAGATGTCAAGTCGGTACAAATTGTCATGAACAGCATGTCCCCACTAAGATTATAAATGGTTACCGTTGAACTGTTAGAGCACTCTGACAAAATGCCGGGGGTAACTCAGGATGGACTAGGGAGAAAAACAAACCGTTCATGCTACGGAAACCGGGATCAGCTCCAGCGGCGTGGGCCAGTGCAGATTTTAATAAACATATAACTCTAGCAGTAATGATGAGCAATTTTAAAATATTTCAACCTCACCTTTTTGTTTGTCAGATTGGATATTTGCTGTTCTTTGTTCCGCATGATGACCTGTGAATGGCAGCAGAAAATTAATATCCAGAAAGCGAAATAAATTATACATATGATGTAATTTATAACGTTTAAATGCAGAGGAGACTGAGCACCAAGTTTCGACACTAGGATATCTGGAATCGTATGGGCAACCAGAATTAGCTATGATTGGTCCACGGTTTCCAAAGGCAAATATCAACCAATCAAAGCTCACGTTGCTAAACATGTCGACAAACAATCAAATTCTTCCAGCTTGTAAGAAATGTGTGAGGGTTTAATTCTTACCAACTGCGTCGTTTAGAAAATCTGTGACCTCCTTAGCAGCGTCATTAACCTTCTTGCCTACATATAGGACAAATAAATTCGTACTACATTAAGTTGGAAAAATGATTACGATTAAGAGAAACGATTATCAAGCTGCAGCATTCGAGGAAACTTCACTCCTGTCAAATGATCATTTTCTTTGGCAGCTGGTTTCCAAATTCTTCTTTAAAGCCGTTCCCTGAGGTAGAAAGTTTCACTCTTTTCATGATTAGCATTACTCGGCTTTCGACCAACCGAGCCCTGCAACGCCTTCACGAATGCCAGGGCTGTTAGGCCCAGAATTCGAATTTAGGCCGGCCCAAATTAATTAATTTAGACCGCCTGAATTGATTTAGACGCCGAGCTTAATTCAACCGAACTTAATTTAATATAGGGGAAAATTGCTGTTATATTGAAAAATACATTATTAATAATAATTCATGCATTTGTTTCGGCTCACGTGAAGTTCGGCGTCTGAATCAAAGCCGGTCCACAGCCGTTATTCCCGGCTTAGCCAGGCAGGAAGAACGGCTGAGCCGATCCGAATTCATGCAGCCGTTTCGAATTGATTCAGACGCCGTACTTCACATGAACTTAATTCATCGAATTCGATTCGGCTCATGTGAAGTACGGCGTCTGAACTGGGCCTTAGTATTTCCAAGAGCTTGTTTATTTTGACTTTGTCTCCAGGGAATGTAAAACATGTACGTTGGTAAATTGATGCGTCAGTGGTTATACTAAACCGCTTACCTATTTTGGCGTCTAATAACTTGAGGACAGCTCTTCCTGCTTCTTGTTCTACTGTATGATAATCGACTTTGTTTCTTTTCGTACCTGGCACCACTGAACGAAAAAAAAAAATGATATCATGAATGTGTTATAGTTATCTACTGAAACGAAGTTTAAAAGAAGTTTTAGGGCGTCGATTGACTATCGTAAAGTTTTCATATAGTTGTTATTGACCAAGCATGCGGAGGTCGTGATGTGGAAATATTGGCCGAGTTCTTTTCTTCGTTCACATGTGAACCGAGACAAGTGAAAAAAGAAAAGAACGAGGAGAATATTTCTACTTATTATTCAACAAATTGTAACACTGTCCAAATATGGTCATGGTGCTCTCAATATCTGTCGGCTGTACTCAAAAGATATCCTGCGATATATGTAACAATTGGCGCGCGGTAAAATATTCAAGTGAAGGAGTTTTTTTTTACTGGTGCGCGATTTCGCAGGATAATTGATAATTGTTAAATATACATCTTGACCGAGAGCTTGGTCAATAAAATGTTTATTATTTTTCTAACATCGAAAACACCACTTGAAAAAATTCGCTCGAGCAACCAATCAAATTGCACTATTCAATTCATCTGGAACGCGCGCGGAACATAAAAAATATTATAGTGGAAGTCCTGTCAGCACAACGGCAAGCGGAAGGCTGGTAAAAACCAAAGTAATCATATCTGACAGGAGCATGACACATAACGCAACTGAAGCAATAAAAAATGGAGCAGAAACATGCAACCGATGCCAAGCGTGAGAAAACGCCCGGTTATGATCGATTAGCTATGTTCTGCTCCTGATTGGTTAAAAAAGCTCAGCGTATTTGTGGCTGGTTTGGCTTAACTTGTTGACACAGCTAAATTAAACCTGCTACGCATTGCTTAGCAGAAAGCGTTCGAGGAAGTTATTTTCCGGTGCTTGACCTTAAACGACGGTCAACTCACACTTAAATTATAACCTCCACGCTTTAGCTGGTTGACAATTCTTCCCGCCAAAATACATTTAAATATCTAGATCTTCTGTCATATAACTTTTATATAACTTTTGCGTAAGTTATATGAAAAGAAGACCGTGCGGTAAAAAAGTGAATGAATCACTGCATTTCGCACGCATCTTGAAGTTTTGGTTGAGTGATTGCCACCATCGTTTCTGTGAAGAAGACGTTGGGATATTGAAAGTTGTTTACTTTGAGGTTGCACTAAATATATATTACTTTCTGACTTCTTGTTCGTTCTTTTTCACGCTTTTTACGCGATACAGCAAGGCATATGTCAAGACCCAATGAGAAAAAATAAACTGATTCAACTGCCATGTTTGCGTTCACGCGGCGAGGACATTTTAAATTGCCTCATTGACCCACAGGTAAAACTGACAGCGCGCGTTCAAGCTTGTATCCTCTGCCACTGACAGAATCAAAGCAGTGTTTTCTTTTATCAGTAAAGCCACAGGGAGAGCAAGAAACAACATCATAATTACACTTACCTTTGAAGTTTTTCAAGGCTTTTCCTTTTTCGTCTATAAAATCAGAGTCATCTCCAAAAACATTCAATGCAAAGCTCGCACAGCAGAGCACAACCAACAAACAATGAGACAATCCTGTCATCCTGGCCTCTATTGCTTTGGAAATGAAACGAGAAAGAGGCAATAGATTTTCTTCTCTGGCTATAAAAGACGAAACACTTTTGTGGTTTAGACAATCATGTCAGGAATATGTTTTAGGACTTTTTACGAGATTAAACAAAGACAGCTTAATGGCTCAGCCACAAAGGTCTTTTGCATGAATAATTAATTACCAAATTCGCTCCGAGATACCCGTTATGTTGCTTGTCAGTGTTAACCAATCAAAATCCACGGATGACTCAGAAAAGAGCAAACTTGCTAGTCAATAAGTAAATTATTGACCGCTGTCAATTCTCGTATCTTATTCTCGTATTTCAACGCCAACGAATGTTTCAAAGTATCGCCCCTTTTGTCCCCGAGTAGAAGATATATATTTTGCTGCAAAAGATCGTGATCTCGAATTGGCGTTCTTTACAAACAGTAGATTTTACAAGTAGAAGAAACATCATGATGTTAATCCTGTTCAGTCTCTGATTGTTACTCAATCAAATTTAATTTGAGCAATTTATTCCAAAGTGTAAATTTTAATATAAACATGGTCATTTTAGAGACACAGGATTTAAAAGTGCCAAGAGAACATTTTTTCAGCGCTTCCCGTAGTTCAAACATGGCCGTGGACGATACAGGTACCGGCAAGTTCAAGTTTACTTAGTATGAGATATCTTCATCTCACCTGCCTGCGGGCCTAAAATCTTCTTAACACCAGATAACTGCAAATCCTTGTATACATTAATGGACGATTATTTAAACGAAGTCTAGGTTTATGGCTAAATAGACCATTTTCCGTATTCCCGGTATGAACTGGTACTATAGCTTGCAATTGAGGCTAATATGAGGGAATGTCATTAAAAACAGCTTCATGTTATTTACGTTTAAAATATTCCCCCACATTAGCTTCCATTACAAGCCCAGTTCAATCCGAGCTGGTCTATTGAGGCTTACACACGACTCTGTAAGCCACAAATAGGAGGAGGCTAGTTTTTTTTTGTTAGAGAAGAGTAGAGTATTTTGTTATTTTGATTCAAACCCGGCTAAAGACTATGAATTAAACGCTGTCTCAATTTTGTATTTCATGCAATTACAAGTTTCTTCCAAATGTAAGATAGGAAATTATATTTTACGGTTATTTACTGCATGAATTTAATTTCGCTAACGGAGATGGTTACCCGAGTGACTGATCAAGATTTCCTTTAGAAACGAATGCCTTAATTAAAGTTCAACGTTAATTTGAATAATAAGGGCAGTATGTTACTTTGCACCACAACAACTGCTGTATGCTCGTATTTTGTTGTTGTATCAGAAAGCGAAATAAATGCTAGAATTATGCAATGATTTCGAGTGGTAGTTAGTGCTAGTTATACTTAACAATTATTCCATTCGCCCTTGTTGGATATGAGAGGATAAATAGCCAACGAGCGCGTAGCGCGAGTTGGCTATAATCCTCTCATATCCAACAAGGGCGAATGGAATAATTGTTTTATTAAAAACGGTATTACTTTTTAAAACTTTATCAATCGACTGAGTGATTTTTCAGTTCAATCTAAATGAAGCATGATTTGTATGAAAACGGCGGAAAAAAGGCTGGCGGGGTCTGCCAGTTACAGTAATGAATGAAAAGAGAGCAAAACAGAATTTTAATCTTCGCTCTGTGTCTTCTAAAGTTTCGTATATTCTGGAAAATTGTGCAAATGGTTTAGCTTAGAATGGGAAGATCAGAAATAATTGTGGAGCTGACCATTAATATTCATTTTACAAGTTGAATGAACAGCTGAACGGGTTGTTTACGGCGAGCAAATCGTGCACGACTACAGAATCAATTGCCTGGTGCTGAAACCAGCGAAACTGAGCCAGTTAAAATCAAGTTCACTGAAGTAAAAAGCAACGAAAAGCGTCAATATCAACATGGATGGAGAGAAATAGAGTGATCGTCGAATATAATTTCACTGTGAAGGTCTTGATTGTACCTGACCATCACGAACGCTTGACGAACTGTCGTATGCTTCTTCTCCGATATTTAAGATGGTGCTGATTTAAAAAGCTTAGTCCAACTGGAATTAACAAGCCTCTTCGAAACACAAGGTAGAGAGAAACAAATTCAGCTCTCTTTCTCGCTGACGCGTTCATATTTGTCGGAGCAGGTATATCAGCTGATAGACTGTCTCCGTTTAACCAATCAAAAAGCTAGAAATCCAATATCCGTGATCCAGTTTTTAATAATAATAATAATAATAAACGTGAAATATCCTACGATTGACATGATTTTCAATATGCACTGTACACAATAAACCTAAGGCGAGTGTGCAAATAAGAAAAATGATGACTAGTGGGAAAAGCATTACATAACTATGTTATCCCCCCGGGGTGGGTGGGTGGGTACTCTCTATACTCTATAATGGACTATACAGGGAGGCTCCGCCCGAAAGGGTTACCTTTTCAGTCTGTAGGTATATAAAAGGGTAGGGATTTCTCGAGTTGAAGTATAGAAAAAGGTAGGGAAAACTGTCACCTGACGGCTTTTTCAAACATCTCTACTGGTGACGCGTGATGTTTTTCAAGGATATCGTTCATTAAGTTCATTTCAAGGGTATAGGGATGCAGTGTTTCAACTGCAGGTATGTGAAAGGGGTACCATTTTCTATTGAAGGTATATAAAAGGATTACCTTTTCAGTCAAAAATGGTATATAAAAGGGTAAGGGTTTGTACCTCGGGGCGGAGCCTCCCCGTATAAAGCTTTGTTGAGTAACCCCTGGTATTTCCGACTAGGTTCATTTCTAGCCTGTTCCAGGCGTTCGGATAGTGGAGGAAAGACGCCACTCTTCGCGCTTCCCGCGTCTTTTCGCGTCGCTGCCCCACTATCCGAACGCCTGGAACAGGCTACAGGTTTATTCGATTGTTTCAGATTCCCGAAATTTCCGAGGACGGTAGGAAGTTGATACGTAGTTGTTACGTTTACCTTACATCTGAAAGCAAGCAAGGAAGTTGTTTTCCGAAAGTATGCAGAGTAAGCGGACAAGTTAGCAACTTAAAATAAAACAATATAAATATAAATGCTCGCATAACTGCGTCTATAAATAAGAAAGCAAAACAAATAACAATTAAATAAATATAAATAAATAGTGACTAAATAAAATAATAAAATAAATAGAAAATAAATAAATAGATCAGTAAATAGCTACGTAGCCACAAGTACATACTGTGTACCTTTTATTACATTTTGTACGTGGCTACTGTACAAGTTGCTCTTTGTTTGTATTCTATATATAACCTGGAACTATCGTGTACAAAACAAATAAGTTATCTATCAATCTACATGTATCTGCGCCTGGACACGGGTCTCTGCCTGATCAATTGGATCCTTGCAAATGGCGAGATCACAGAATGGATGCCGAGGAATGTTGACATTTTAGAAGTAGTTGGATAAAACACCAGATTTTATTGGCGACGATCCGCAGACTAAAATGCTTCAAAGGCTAAAGAGGCAAGATCAGTTAACCATTCTGTTTGTAGTTGAAGAGCGAAAGGGCACACTTTCCCCTGAGGGGGACTTCCATATAAAAGTGACGGGGCTGATATCGTCGTACCTTTTAGGGGTTAAAATTCTTGGTTGGGTACCGCTTTGGGTGTTAAAATCTAAAATGACTACCGTTAGAGTAGCTAAATTGTAATGGCTAAAAGTACCTTTTAGCCATTACAAATATGACAGGTACTAGTTTTATCTTAGAATTGGTACCTCTTAGGGGTGAAAATGAATTCAAACCACATTCACAAAACGAGATTTTGGTACCTTTTAGGGGTTCTTTTCGAAATTTCCGACAATCACCCCCGTCACTTTTATATGGGCCTGTCCCCTCCCCGGGACACGTGCTGCCCGAAGAGCGATTTAGAATAAGTGAAGTAGAAAAAAGGAAATACAAGCAAAATAAAACACCTACAACTGCCAAGAAGATGCTGACACGAACGCCAAAAAAAAAGACGATCATTAAAGCCTGGTTTTCACCAGCGACGCAAGCACAAGCGCAAGCAACATACGCAGACGCAGTAACGCGTTGATCATCAGTGGCTTTTAATTTATTTATGACAAATCAACGCGTTACTGCGTCTGCGTATGTCGCTTGCGCTTGTGCTTGTGTCGCTAGTGAAAACCAGGATTAACCCCCGAAATGTTTCATTGGTAAATCAGTTGAAGGAGTAGCGCAATTTAAAATCAAAACAAACAATAATTGCTTTCGACTATCAAGCGAAAGTTATTTCAATCGTTCGTGACGCCATGGTAACTGCAAGTGGCTTCAGTGTATACTAAAGTCGCACAGTCATGATGCATAATCATTATACTATACTAGTAGTGTAAAAGACAGGGCGAACTATTGGACATATTAAATCCTTGGCTCGTCTCTTACAGGAGTAATTAAATAAATAAATAAATAAATAAATAAATAAATAAATAAATAAATAAATAAATAAATAAATAAATAAATAAATAAATAAATAAATAAATAAATAAATAAATAAATAAATAAATAAATAAATAAATAAATAAATAAATAAATAAATAAATAAATAAACAAATAAATAAATAAACAAATAAACTTTGTTTAACGAGGGTATCACTTAACAGACTTTTGACTGACAAACCTGCGGGCCTCGGATCTCAGATCGAATTGGAATTTAGAAGTGTTGGTTTTTGAGGAGGGAGGAAAACCGGAGTACCCGGAAAAACCGCTCCCTGTGTAACGACCTTAAATAAATTATTACTATAAAATAAAATAATAAAATTCTTGAGCGGCGAAGCCGCGAGAGTCTGGGGCGGGAGTGGTGAAAGACCGCTTGCGCCGCTCGTTCGCGCGCCGACAAAACTGTACCTCGTGCCGGACAATATCGCCAGCTATACGAAGGCTAAATCACATCAGCCTTTTTTATTTTTTTATTTTTGTTTATAAAATACAACAACATACATACTGTAATATCAAATTATTTTTATTTCTCGGAAAAACTTAGCATTTCTCTACAATACGTTTTGTATAACCAAGAAATTGAAGCCCAAAATGCTTTTCAGACTCCTTTGCAATTGTTTAAATTGTAAACGTAACTGTGATGATTATTACCTCACTTCACAATAAATCTACAATAACCTTTAGTTTGAATCAGAAGATACTCTTATTTAAGGTGGCAAGTAAGGTAAGATGATATTAACTTATTTATCGTAGAAAATACTCTAAACTACAGCTAGTTTTCAGACACGATGATACTAAAAATAAATTTGATTATTTATTCTTCTAAAAACCGAGGACCTTATTGTATGACAGACAATAAGAAGGCAGATATCGTAAGACTGGGAAATAAGATCCACGTAAATTACTGCAAATGCCTGGTTGTCCTTCATTTTTCTTACACTCTTACAACGTTGTTTATTACACATTGGTGGACTTACATCAAATGGAAAAAAACAACGATTTGTTGTTCAATAAAATTTCCTTCAAAGTTAGCCACTACAAATGTCTCGCGAATATATCAACCACTATCTTTTCATAACTATAACACATATCGTTTCAATTCCTCTTTCGTTTTTGTTTTGCCTTCGTCCAGCTTCTGTGCTTTTCATTTGGAATTTACTAATGGCACATTGCAACGCTTGTCATTAGTGACCTTGTTTTACGGTTGTGGTGGCTAATCGAAGATTTCTTTTTGCTACAACACTGCTGTGGACAGGGTGGGGCACAGCGCGATGCATAGCAACCCGGATCACATGACGCGGGTGCCGACTGCTGAATGACTACAGGCTGAGCGTAACCGGCTGGGGGTGAGTACCCCGGCTGGGGTCCCATGTCGGCATATATCTGTTGGGGTCCCATAGGGGGAATGGCTGGGGTGCCATAGGAGGCATTGCACCATTGCAACAATCCGGAAGATAGGAAGGTGCACATGCGTCTGAGCACGGGCCTCCCCCTGATCCTATCGGTGGGGTAGGTGGTGGAATGAGTATGTCCGCACAACAGGCTTCACTGCACGACGGGGCGCATTTCAGTCGTTTATTGATATCGCTACTGCATTTGTCATCACACATGCGCATCATGGGACACGGGTTGAGTGCAGCTGGAGGTCCTGGATGTGGATGACCTCCCAAAGGACCTACAACTTTATATTGCAGTTTAGGCAGCTCGTTTGGCACTTCTACAGAGAAAGGAAAAGAGAAAAAGATTAGCTTGCAGTTCTGACAACAACATGATCTTAGGCTTTCTTATGTTTGACTGCGATTACTTTTAGTTAGCCAAACAGTAACGGAAGCTTAAGAAAATCAAGGCTTCCAAACTTTAACCCGGTGACAGAAGATAAAAATCAGTAACGCTGACTTATTTTCGAGCTGTGCTTTGTCTTTCTATGCCTATAAGTTGTTGTCAAATATGCAAGCTTAGAAAACTGAACCAGAAGTTAAAGATGGGAAGCCTTGAGAGTAGCTAGAGAATCATAGAGCAACTGAGAAATCCAAAGAAACGCGTATCATAAAATGTTATAGTCACAGCAAATTTATTCCTTCAAATCACTTTATAAAATCAATCTGTTATGACCGTAAATCACCCTAAATTTGGTTTACATTTTCGTTGAAAAATTATTAATTATCAAAATTCAAATATTTATTTTAATCAATGTGACTGTAGCATTCTTGGGACGAGGTAGTAATCAGCAGTACGTTTCCTTGGTAACCCAAGGAATGCCACCCTAGTTCTATTTACAGCGGAGGTTGAGATGTGCGAGGCTTCAATGGTGGTAATGTCGTTTGCTTGCAACTCTCTTAAGGTTTCCTCTCTTGTGGTGCTTGCAGCATTGGGGTGGGCAGGTTGGTCCGCAGCCATCGACACAGGTCTGTCCGCATAGGACAACCGGGGGGACAGCCGGTGGTGGAGGTGGAGGAGGGGGAGGTGGAGGTGGTGGAGCTTGACAACAAGAGGGAATGTTCAAAGGAGCACAAACTGAGGGACAGGGAGCCGGCATTGGAATTGGTACGGGCATAGGAGCGGGGCAGGGGCTGGGTGGCATGCAGGGTGGGGGACGGATGGACCACAGCAGCTCTCCATACAGGCTGGCGCGCACACTCCAGGACATGGAGCAGGGCACACTCGGGGCTCAGGAACTGGGGTGGGGACTATAAGTGGAGGAGGTCCTGCACCTGGCTCTGTTGGCGGAGCTGTGAAGAAAGAAAACAGAAAATAAATTAATTCGCAAAATAACCAGCAGGATGAAGAACAAATTGTTTAGATACCATGACATCTCTTTTAAGAGAACTGCATTTTGTTCAACCAGCCTTCCCATTTTTATTAAGGACCGCCCTCCCTCCCCCTCCCAAGATGGTCACTAAATATCGCAAAGATCGAGATACCTTTATTGTAATAACTTATGGATCAAGCTGAAAATATAAAGTACATTTAGACGCACCTTCTTCTTCAGCGGAGCCGGATTCTTCGCCGCTTCCAGCTTCAGCAGCTGCACAAAGAGAAATATTCAAGCTGATATATAAGGATTACAATAATGGACAAAATATAGTTATAAATACGATAAATGCAACTTTTACAAAAAATGTTAATGTAAAGTCATTTACAAACGGCATGCATCGCTTTAAACTTTATCGTGTTTAAATAAAATTATCGTTTTAATATATGAAAGACCTGACAAAAATTCAGGCTTGAATGGGATTTGAACCCACGACCTCTGTGATACCGGCGCAGTACTCTACCAACTGAGCTATGAAGCCAACTGGGAGCTGGTCGTATTTGAGCTATTAAATCTTTCACCTGCAGTTCAAATATATGATTTTTCATATATTCATTCTCAAAATTATTGTTGTTGTTGTTGTTTTGGTTTATCTTCTAGGAAAGCTTTATGTGCTAAGTGTTTTTGTCGTAGTCTATGATTGCGAATCACTTGAATGTTCAATCGTCATGCTGTGTTGTTAGATACATTTTTCTCTATTCTTTCTATGCTGAACGTTTCACTGTCTCCACACGAGTCCCACTCACCGGCACTGCCTGACGCAGCTTCTTCTTCAGCGGCGGGTTCTTCGGCAGGAGCAGCTTCATCGCTCTGTTTTTTGCTTTCGTCTTCGTTAAAAAAGAAAAACAAATTACGATGAGTTGTCATAATCGTCTAACGAAGTTTGCAGATTGTAGTTTTTTAGTCGTCTAAAAAGACTCGTACAAACCACTAGATGTTAGGGGTGTCCTGTCCACATGCAGGGGTCAGTTGTCAAGAGAGCGAGTTATTTATTACCTTTCACGAGCCCAGAAGATATGAGAGCTATTAGAAGCTTACCGTGCTTGGATTTCTTTTCTTGCTTTCCTATTTGCAATGGAGAGAGAAAAACAAACATTTACAGAATGAATTTACCAATGGTTAATTGCAATGTCCTTTGGACACTTCACCAAATCCACTCAGTTGCAAATTTTTTTTGAAGTGAGAAGTCATTACTCAATTTTCCGAGCCCCCCTTCCTCCACAAAAATGATGAAATAAAACTCAACATTTATTAGGGGTGGGGAGGGGGAGGTGGAGACAAAGACCATTTGTAGCAAATGGTGAAGTGTCCCAATAATTAAGCCTTGTAGATAACATACTATTGATAACATATTGGTTCTTTAACTGACGAAATCGAAATGAATAAATCGACTTTGTTTAACGAGGGTGACACTTAACATGACCTTATGACCGACAAACCTGTGTTGATTGTGTGGGTATCAAACAGTTTCCAAAACACTTTGGATTTACCAGTTTTTTTTTAGCATGAGGTGACCTACAATACTGGCCAATAAATTTGGGACACGTTGTAAATTTTTCCTGAAAATCGTTTTATATGTTATCCCCTCCCCCCCTGGTGCAATGTTGAATCACAGGACTAGACACGAAGTCAATTTTAAACGATGGCTTTTGAGGTTCAACATTGCATAGGGGGAAAAGGGGAGAACCATGTGGATGTTTATTTTTTAAGTCTCCAATTATCGCTAGATCTGAACGAACTAAGCAAAAAACAATCTAAAATGAAAAGTGTCCCAAAACATTCTGGCCAGTATTGTAGCTCTTTAAGGTAATTCCATCGAAATAGAAGTTACACTGGGAAGTTTCTGAAACTTTCCCTAGTTGAACATTGTGATGTAATGTTTCAAAATATAGAATAAAAAGAATAGGTCACCAGCCCCGCGAAAGAGATATAATCGACTAAAAATACCTCATAATTCCTTACAAAATCAACCAAAAACACGTATTTTTTCACGTTTTCAGTGATTATTAATTTCCCTGCACTGAGAATTGGTCTATACTCCTTGTATAGAAAGAAGATGATTACTAGACTTAAATATGCGGAAAAAAAATGATAGGTCACCACGCTCGTTTACGAGAAAACAATCATTTACCTCTCTGGCGAGCATAGCCACAATGAAAAAGCCGCCATGTTTTTAATGTGCGCGCGCTAATTACGCGCGAAATTATGCGCAGAAAGGATGCGCAGTGCAATACTAAGGAATGACCTTAAGGTCATTCCTTAGTATTGCACTGCGCATCCTTTCTGCGCATCATTTCGCGCGTAATTAGCGCGCGCACATTAAAAACATGGCGGCTTTTTCATTATGGCTATGCTCGCCAGAGAGGTAAATGATCGTTTTCTCGTAAACGAGCGTGGTGACCTATCATTTTTTTTCGCATGTTTAAGTCTAGTAATCATCTTCTTTCTATACAAGGAGTATAGACCAATTCTCAGTGCAGGAAAATTAATAATCACTGAAAACGTGAAAAAATACGTGTTTTTGGTTGATTTTGTAAGGAATTAGGAGGTATTTTTAGTCGATTATATCTCTTTCGCGGGGCTGGTGACCTATTCTTTTTATTCTATATTTTGAAACATTACATCAAAATGTTCAACTAGGGAAAGTTTCAGAAACTTCCCAGTGTAACTTCTATTTCGATGGAATTACCTTAAATGTTTTTCGAAATGCCAGGCGAAGTGAAATGTCTGCGCGAAAATACACACACACATAAAATCTTTATAAAAATAAATATAGGCGACAAATAATGTTTCTATATTGACAATAAAATACGATTTCATATGCGACTTTTGAAAATTACGATATCAAAGGAGGCAATAATTATATTTTATAAATGATCAAAAATCATTAAAGATACAATCAGTTGATCTTTAGGAGACTTAAAACACTGTAGGTCTTTTGTAAAAGTTCAAGAATAAGGCTGTGGAAAAGCTAGTTGCACTCTTTGTTTGGAATAGTTGTCTCGGGACATTTTTTGGATTTCCCAACGTTATCCTGTGTACATTATTTACTTTTTTTTCCAGGCTAAAATATTTTGTCTTTACTATAGTTAATTTCGATACGAAAATAACCGAAAAAGAAGTCTACAATAAACTTAAAATGAGAGATTATTTTAGCTTCTTACCGATGGACAAGAGTAAAAAAATTGCATTCAATGAATATTAACTCATTCAGTTTATCCAACCGTACCACAAAGGGACGGAGTTGAACTTGAGGTTATACGCTTTGTAGACTAATAGATTTACAAGAAACGATAAAGACACATACAATCGCTTATTTGTAGAGGTTTCCCACAACTGGGAAAACCGATTCGCCAAATATTTAACAAACTGACACGGCTAGACCTTACCTTTCAGCGACTTGGCATCCACGCTCAATGTTGAAAGCGTTAGTCCTAAAAGGACTAGAATTACGAAAAATCTAAGCCCCATTTTCCTGCGGGATGAAAAATAAATAACTCGTTATTCGTTTTGGAAGAATTTAACTCAGAATTATTTGTCTCGAAATTGTTTTGGTTCGGAACAGTTCTGGTTCATGTTCTGGTTCAACTGCTTGAAGAGCTCGACTCTATTGACAAACCAGAAAATTGTAAGAGTGTCTTGAAGGCGACACAGTCTAATAAACCTGATGTTAACTCGGGTTTAGTCAATTTAGACAACTAGAGAGCTTAAATTTGAAGTATAATACCTTCCTCTGATAGCCTTTTTCCACCTACTAGGAACGCTGTTTGTTGTTATTTCACCGTGGAGCAAAAGACAAGAGAAAAACCCTCGTTATCTACCTATGATGTAAGAATAGGCGAAGGGTTATTGACCTGTCATTCACGGTACCGGTTTTGTCCATTGTTCTCTTGACTAGCTATTCAAGCGTTGAATTTTTTATAGACGGCAGAAAAAGCCTGCCTGTAACCGTAATGCAATTTTGACACCGGAAAATTAGCTTAAACCAAAGGGCGTTTCGGGGCATGTGAATCAGCTACTAAGAATGACTTATGCGGTTGGTCAGGCATGAAACCTGATAAACCATGAAGAATAACAGTCACAATGTGCTTATTCAAGTGAAAAAGATAAGACGGGCTTGCAAAAGGCAATAAAAATCCGTTAAGGTGTTTATGACATTTGATAACTGCGCATGTGCACCCATAACTGTGAGCTGAACAAGTTTGAAGGGAATTCTGGTGCCAAAAGCTGCTCTTAAGTCAACTTTCCGGGTGGCTCGATTTCAAAATTGAAAATTTTCAGATTTCCTAATCAAAAAACGTGAAAATTAGCTCACTGCGTTAAAATGAGCACGAGTTTTTTCGGGACGAAAAGAA
The DNA here is from genome assembly GCA_029204205.1 of Desmophyllum pertusum. Classification (NCBI taxonomy): domain Eukaryota; kingdom Metazoa; phylum Cnidaria; class Anthozoa; order Scleractinia; family Caryophylliidae; genus Desmophyllum; species Desmophyllum pertusum. Next base: position 6,151,838 of record MU826826.1, on the reverse strand, counting down.
AAGATGTATGTAAGAAGATGGATATAAGACTAAGCACACAACTTTTTTTAGTGGCCGGCAATTTGCGGCTTTTTAATAATGTATTATAATTTGATATTTCAATTTTATCCTTTATTCTGATATTAATTCCATTTTCTTCTGAAGAAGAACTGGTTATAGATTCTGAGTCTCAATTTCTTACAAAAAATGATTCGATCCAGTGCTGACTGTTTTAATTTAACTGAGGCTGGAGTCTTTTGGCGAACCTGCAGATAACAATGTCAACATACCAGCTGTTCGACTGTTTGCCACCCAAGAGTTATTCAACAAAACAATTCACTCACTAGAGCTTGTGACCCTTGTGACTTGTGGTTTTATCTCAATAGCTTACCACCATAATATAGCTTTTAAATTGCAATAGGCTTGATGATTGATGTTACAAGACAACGCAGTCTAAGGTAGTCTAAGGGACTATGTCGCTACACTGTAGTCACCGAATGAAGAAGAAACAACGCCTTTTTCAATAGTCAGGCATGAGTTGTATGAAACTCAGAGAGAAGATAAAGCGATCAAATTCAAAGGAAAAAATAAGTTCAATTGATTCGGTTTTTGTAACATGACTTGAAAATAATTTTGTTGAATCCGAAAATAATCCGAGTTTGTAATAAGCATCTTCTGGCTCTTTACCATCTCATTTCTGCTGTTCTTTTTTACTTTCTTTTGTTAGTAAACTTCAACGATTTGAATAACGTTTCTCATTGTCAAACCACTTTAACACTGTTCCAATCAAGGTGCCTAAACATCGTTGCACTGAATGCGAGATTATCTGACATCAAAATATTTTTTCTTAGTATATATTAGTGCTTTAATCCACGGCCAGCAGAGGATAAATAACTCCTAACTTCGAATTCTCTTTACTTTTTATAACAAATTCAACCAATCAAGTGATGAGAATAAATCACCTGATCATCTATGATCGCAGGAAAAAATCATTTATTTTCGAGAATTTTTACAGCTGTTTACAGTGCGACTACTCCAACAAAGACCACCAAACAAAATTTTAATGTGCAAATTAGCGAAGCCTCGGATGTTAACAATAGATTTCACACAAATTATGGATCTAAGCAAGCTGCACGCTATTGAAGCAATAAATTTGTGGCCATTTTTATTGTTTTAACACTCAAACGCTATTGGTCAATTTGAAAAGATTTTGCTTGAGTTAGTCGCACTATAAATTATAAAGCTTATCGCTGTTAATTCTTGCGCCGGACCGTGGACCCATCTTCTCAATAGACAATATTCTTATTCTCACGGTTGAACTGGAACTAGCTTGCAATCGAGGCTTCTGCGGGGGAATATCATTAAAAATATTTGTATTTGAAAATATTCCCCGCATGAGCCTCGATTGCAAGCTAGTTCCAGTCCAACCGTGAGAATACGAATATTGTCAATGCTTTTGTTAGTGTCCCCAATTAGTAGGCCACTTGTGACCAGCTAGTAGTTTTGACACCTGAATAAAGTTATTGTATTGTATTGTTGTTGTTGTCTATTCTTGTGCATTTTACAATTAAGGACGGTGCCTTCTTTTGTTACTGCGCATACGTTCTGCGCATAATTTCTGGCGTCATTAGCGCGCGCTCAAGCGCGCGCACATACAGAACATTGCAGAATCCTATTCAGGCTAACCTCGGAAGGGAAATATATGGTCGTTTTCTTCATATAACTTACAAAAACGCGTGGTGACCCCTACTTTTTATGTTATAAAATGGAAGCGGTAGGCCTATTAAACATACGATTAATTTTTTGTTGTGTGCAAAAGTTATTTAGACTGTATTTTTGGTATACCAGAGGAGAGGTATCAGGGTTGATAATGGCTACGTTGCGATGATTTTTAATTAAAAAACACATAAACAGTAGTTGTTATATTACCATTTGTTAAGTATTTTAAAGCATTTAATATTTATTGTTGCTTTTGTGTATGTCAAGGCAAATTCAAAGAGAATCTGCGAAAAACAAATATTTTTCTTTTTTCCCCCGAGAAAATGCTATTTCAGCATTTTTTCCAGATTGAAGCTTGAATATCTCTGGAAAATGCGTGGTTACCCCCAATTTTCTTTTTGGATTCCAATAGCCCTTGCTGAGATCTGCTTTTCCCGCATAGTCAAACCGCGCAAAAATACTTTGGTATTAGGAGGCACCGTCCTTAATATGCCTCAAACGAAGCGCAAGTCTTTCTGCGAGGGACTGGGTACCTTCTCTCTTACCAAGAACTGTTGTACATGTCTGCTAATAACAGTCGGGGAAGTACCAGTTGATGGCAACATTCTGTCTCCGAGAAACGACTGAGCCCGCGATTTTCTTCCACGAAGTTGTGGTTTTCGGAGAATTCATGAATGCAGGCGCTATTTTTTTTATTGCAATTGGATAATTATTATAAAGGAATCGAAGCATTCTGTCAATTTCCCCTACAATACAGTTTATTTTGTATTGTATGTGTTCAGAGAAGTTTAATGTTCATTTGACGACTAATGTAGAACTTAGATCAAATTTGAGGATGCGACAGAAATCTAGCCAATCCTCTTTTTATTTTTCCATACATTTATCTGTTATTATTAACGCAGATTTTTACCGGGGCAAAAATTAAAACGCGAGTTTATTCCTTTCCAGGACACCTGCACTCCTCAAATTTAATCACCAACGATATAAGGATTGAATTTCCAAACCGTAAATCCTTTACAGCAATTAATTTTTACCGACATTTTCTGACATCGGATTCTGTTTTTTTTTTCTCACACGAAACTGCATTTCTTGGCATGTTTGATTCACTTTTAGCAATGACAGATTTTACCATGAACAAGGGCCTGTTTATATGGAATAAGATTGTCCCTGGTGGCAGGGTCACCCTCCCTGAGCATCTTTTACCGAGCGTTTATATGAAAAATGTTGTTCCGCCAGAACGTGGCCCTCTTGGGTTCGCGCATGTTGTATATTTCCCGACTTGTCCCTGATAGGCGAGGCAAAAACGGCCAAAGTGTTTATACGGAAAAAAATTGGCTCGTCCCCAGGGTCACCCTACGAGTGACCCTCCAAATTGGGTCACCCTGCCCCCGAGCCAACTTTGCGATTTCTCATGCAAACGATTCGCTGCTATTTATAAAGAATTTAACCCCCAAAAGTCCCCTTTTCCCGGGCTAAGGGCCTGTCGACATGGCGAGGACGAAATAATAAAATTAAACACAATGATCTATTCTGTTTATGGGTTTATTTTCCTTTTTATTTCTTCCGAACTTAAAACCGATAATTATATTACGTTCCATCAATTGCATTCCATTCCAGTATGAAATTATAAATATAAAGAGTTAACTGCAGCCAACAGTGGAGCATTTTGAAATGCATCGCGAATTTCCTTTCTTAATTTATTTATTTCAACAACAGCCGTTTGGGGGACCCGGTGGGGCTGGCATACCAGGGGCTCCCTGAGCTCCGGTTGCTCCGGGTGGTCCGGGATCTCCGGCGGGTCCCTGATTTCCTACAGTCCCGGGTGGTCCCATCGGTCCAGCAAGTCCCTCAGGTCCGGCTACTTGTCGTTTGGCTGAAATGAAACGTACGTACAATGTTTAGCTTGAGATGTCATCAAAATTCTTTCAAATAAATTACCTTTAAAATCAATTACCTTAAAGAAGCTATGTCACGATATTTTAAGTCATTTTTCGTAGTGCAAAATCACCTTCAAACTGAAGAAAGCCTCAAAATAATAGTTTACTAAGGTAGAAAAACACCAAAGAGGTGATGATAAACCAAACAAGAACAAAGATGGTTGAGGATGGCGAAGATTAAGACGGATTGCGAATGGCGACTTACTTGAAACAATTGGCCATTTTTTTCAAGATGTGCCAACCATGACGTAGCTCCTTTAATAGTTTTCGAATTAAGTCAGCCTGATATAGGACATGCCTTTAACCTTTGAATTCCAACAATTACCATGCATTTCTTTGAATATTATTTCTGAAAATTGAGTGGCACATCAAAATATTATCCCTAAGGCATATAGCGTTTCTTTATGCTCATTTCTCCCGGTTCCCAACACCAACCATAATCTCGTACCCAGATCACCCTCTGCCACGCGAAAGGGAGATCTGGTAAAGTTTGATTTCAAGGCCCGATATACGGGCCTTCCCGTTGTTCTCAGTTGTCCTTCGGTCTGTTGCGATCGAATAAACATGGATGAATTCCTGGAATTCGACGGGGTTATTCTGAGAATTCTTCGAGACAGAGGTTTGGAAAACTTTGTTATAAAAGCCACAAAAGGAAGCTTTGCGGGAGATCGGTTTAAAGAAAAGGGACTGTTGACACTGTTTAGTTGTTCTTCCGACAGGCTAGGAAAATCTCTAGTGTTCCCGCGAATATGCAAAAATGTTTCAGTAGCGAGAGCCAATCACAGCACACATTAGAATAAGACGATATTTTAAGAGCCGTTGTCAGTAACTTTTAAGAATCCGGCGACAGAAGCAAAAAAAATTTTTTTTTTTTATTTGCCCCAAAAGACCCTTTTAGTAAACCATTTTCGAAAATAATATTCAAAAGTTCCAGCGAGTTTTTATTTTGGCGAAAAATAGGAAAGTTCGAAATCGGTGGAAATTATGCAAATTAGGCACGTTTAGACCGGTTATTCGGTGCATTTTCAAAACGCTCGTACAAGACAACGGTAACTTGTCTTGGATTCATTTTTACATAATTTGTTGTTCATCCCTTGGAGTAGCTTTCCAACTATATTTCATCTCCATCTAAACTTTCTTTCCTCTCTATCCACCCGCGTAAAGAATACAATATTTGCTATTCCGTTTGTACGCTAAATTTTGCCATATTTCAGAAGACCATAACATCGGGGGTATACGTATATTCAGGAAATAAAATAGCTCTTTTGAACGGGCAACTCTTCTTGTTTTTCATGTAAAAATATTTACTTTGGCCCGTGAAAAGCGAGCGCGCTAGATGAAAATATATGGCGTGCACTTTGACAGAGTTCGCCATTTTCTTTCTTGCACTCCTATTCAAATCACACAAAAACTCAACGTTTTTGGTATCTACTCCTGTTTTAATTCATTTAAACATATACACTTTAACTAAAGCACTCCCTACCTTTATTTAAAAGTCACCAAACGACCATTTTACTTGAAGTTTTTGCGTTTATTTTTCGCGAGTTCTAAATAAACAAATCGCTTACATGAACAATGGGCGATGAAAGATCCTTTCTTCTGTCGACGTGTTTTGATCTGTTTTCGTAGCCTGAAATTGCTCTGTCGCCTATATTCTACTTTTCCAATTTATCATACTGCCATAACTTTAGAGCAAATAAAGTATAAATGTTGCTGTAAATACGTGAACTTTATAAATGAAAGCCTTTAATAGAAATAAATATTCGACAGTTGCCGGCGCACGAAAATTATTCGCTTGTGTTGTGAACGGCGTGCATACGGTGTGTAGCTTTTATAGATTTAAATCACCACTGTCGCTGGAATTAAAATAGCTTGATTTTGCTAGACTGCGAGCAGTCGGTCTTTTCTCCTCAGATCTTTGGCGCGAGCGGAAATGTTATTGTATGCAAATTAGGTGTAAAAACGAGAAGAGATTAGATTCCAACACTAAATGGCAAAGTAAAACACATTACCTCCATGGTGTATTGCATCGACGCGACTGAAATGCGACGTATAAATTGGGCCTTAGTTATTTATTTATTTTTTTCTTTATTGATAAGAGATTGTGGGGGAGAGAAGCTAGCAGTCTAATTACTCTAGGGCCTGATGCCTCAGGCTGAGCGGTGCGGGCATCATAGTTTTCAGTATTGCCAGTCGAAGCTCCCGGAAGCGGACACCCTCGGGAAGCAGAAAAAGTGTCCACAACTGGAGGTGGCCGCTTACGGGAATGTGTAAATACAGAGTTTGTATGAGCTAGAATTGGTCTGATTTAAGGCGATTTCACTGAGTTTTCTGGGAGTTTTTATTTCGACGCGGTTAAAAAAATAATAGGGTGTACGATGAAAAAAGAGAAAGGGCCACGCCTGCATTCTCGATACGCTTAGCTTTTCCCACACGCTTCCTTTTTCTTTACCCCAGCCTCCGCTTGATGTTTTCTTATCGAAGCGCGAAATAACTGATGATTCACAGGACGAAAGAAGCCTCTGTAGAGGAGAGAGATTGGTAGCGGTCCCTTTCAGAATAGTCAAGTGGCCGAGTTTATCCGGCGCGCGAGCGAATGTCACGCGATGAAGAGAAGAGGCATCTACTAGCAGAGTAATAAAGCGCGAAGTCGGTAACTGAAAAGGAAGATTACGCGATGCGAAATGTGGTTTGTTGACTTTTAATTAGGGGCGACCCATTTAACTTCTGAGGGGGGGGGGGGGGGGTGGAGGATTTGGTATAGGCAAGAATTTTTTTTTAAACCCTTTCATGCTGCAGGAATTTTTTTTCTCGGAGCATTTGTGTGCATGATATTTTTTTCTCCATGTAACATGCTGCAGGATATTTTTTGTGTGTGTGTATGAGCGGAGGAAAAGTCGCCTTTCCGTTGTGACTGACCTTTGATCGCCATCTCGTTGCTTTTTAATACGTTCAGCAATAATACATATGTATCAATAATACATATTTATTATTACTGAATGTAAAAGCAATGAGATGGTGATCCCTTTCCACTTGCACTGATGAAAGGAGTCAGGCCTAGCTAGGCCTGTTCCAGGACATGTTCCAGGACATGTTCCAGGACCTGTTCCTTCATTCCATCGTACCACATCCATTGGCCCTGTACACATATCTTGCAGGTATAGTGGTGGCTACCGGCAGGGCCGTAGACAGGATTTAGAATGGGGGGGGGGGGGGTGCGTTAAGAGTACCAAAGGTGCAATCGTACGAGCGCCGAAGGCGTGAGTTTCTAGGGGGGTCCGGGGGCATGCCCCCCCCAGGAAATTTTGAAAGATTAGGTTGTCTGAGACTACATTTCGTGCGTTTTGAAGGCAGTTTGACATGGAACCGAACGTAAAAACATGAGTATTTCTGGAACTGTTCAGTTAAATTCAAAATGGATTTTTGACAAACAGGAACTTTATGATGAAAGAGTACTAGAAATACAAATTGCGGACCTTCAATTAAAGAGGTTTTCAAGCCAAAGGAGTGAATATTTGGATGAAGAAAATGACTCGCTTGATGTTGTCTTTGTCGATGAAGACCATATGTAAACACGTTCAAAGCTGCGATTGGTTTGGTTTATTGGATGAACCAGTTGATTCAGACTTCATTTTCAAACTACTACTAGAGAACAAGCACTACTATTTTACTACTATTTCACTTCTTTTGAACCGTCGGTTCACAATAGGTGGACCTCCACAGCCCGTTTATAAGCTAGGGAGTACCCCCCTCCCCCCTGGGCCACCATCTTGGATTTGACAAAACTGTAGACTGTAACCTGCGATCAGGCGTTCTTTTCCTTTCTTTTCGCGGAGAACGAGAGCGCTCTCTTTGAGGAGGGCCTGATCGCAGGTTATTTAGACTGGTACTGTGTAACCACAGCTATAATAATAATTATTAATGTACAGAAAAAGCTATCTGAAGAAGGGAGAAGCAAAATTATTGTAGTTCCAGTTCCCCTCTTGCCCAAATACAGATGCTATTAAAATCCCAACTGCCTGCAGCAGCTGAAGTTGAAGTCAGCCCATCATGTAGTGTCTTGCAGGAATTTTTTTTCGGTCCACTGAACGTGTATGAATTTTTTTTCCGTCAGTGGTCGTGTGCACGAAATTTTTTTTCATACAAGTTTGCTTGCAGGATATTTTTTTTCAAAATCCTCCACCCCCCCCCCCCCCCCCCCCCCCCCCCCCCCCCCCCCCCCCCTTCCCCTCAGAAGTTAAATGGGTCGCCCCTTAGGACGTTTGGTTTGACCGACAAGGCTTTGTTTTACTTGTTCAGCTTTGTTCCACTTTACTTTCGAAAGCTCACCGCACGTGCTGTTAAAACTTTGCACAGGGTGGATCATAGTTGCCACAACTTCAATACGGCCATGCATATAAATCATAAATGAAACTATCGTAAGTTCGTTTTAGTCTATCGATTATAATCTGAAATATATATATATTTGTTACATTTTACAAAAAAATCTACAAACTGTCATTTCATGCGCAAGTATCGGTATAGTTATTTTCCCGGCCTTTTTTCCGCGCTAGTGTATCGCATTTCAGTTTGTCACGCAATATGTGTTACTTGCGTCGTGGAAACGGTTGTAACTGGCCCTCACTCAGGATTGCTTTGCCTGACTCTGATGTCTTCTGATAAAATCCACTTCAAACACATGGACTGCACACGAGTAAGTACATTTCTCTATATCTAGACTCGAGATTTCTCAGTCGGGTTATAAAGTTATTCTAATCAGTTATAATTGAATGAGTCCAGCTGCCAGTATTATAGCTTCAACAATCTTTACAAACATAAATCAAAGCTAAGCTCGATTTGCAAATGTATTTGAACTGGTGGACTGCAAAATCAAGCTATTTTAATTCCCGCGACAGTGGTGATTTAAATCTATAAAAGCTACACACCGTATGCACGCCGTTCACAATACAAGCGAGTAATTTTCGTGCGCCGGCAACTGTCGAATATTTATTTCTATTAAGGCTTTCATTTATAAAGTTCACGTATTTACAGCAACATTTATACTTTATTTGCTCTAAAGTTATGGCAGTATGATAAATTGGAAAAGTAGAATATAGGCGACAGAGCAATTTCAGGCTACGAAAACAGATCAAAACACGTCGACAGAAGAAAGGATCTTTCATCGCCCATTGTTCATGTAAGCGATTTGTTTATTTAGAACTCGCGAAAAATAAACTCAAAAACTTCAAGTAAAATGGTCGTTTGGTGACTTTTAAATAAAGGTAGGGAGTGCTTTAGTTAAAGTGTATATGTTTAAATGAATTAAAACAGGAGTAGATACCAAAAACGTTGAGTTTTGTCCAAATAGTATGTGTGATTTGAATAGGAGTGCAAGAAAGAAAATGGCGAACTCTGTCAAAGTGCACGCCATATATTTTCATCTAGCGCGCTCGCTTTTCACGGGCCAAAGTAAATATTTTTACATGATAAACAAGAAGAGTTGCCCGTTCAAAAGAGCTATTTTATTTTCTGGATATACGTATACCCCCGATATTATGGTCTTCTGAAATATGGCAAAATTTAGCGTACAAACGGAATAGCAAATATTGTATTCTTTACGCGGGTGGATAGAGAGGAAAGAAAGTTTAGATGGAGATGAAATATAGTTGGAAAGCTACTCCAAGGGATGAACAACAAATTATGTATAAATGAATCCAAGACAAGTTACCGTTGTCTTGTACGAGCGTTTTGAAAATGCACCGAATAACCGGTCTAAACGTGCCTAATTTGCATAATTTCCACCGATTTCGAACTTTCCTATTTTTCGCCAAAATAAAAACTCGCTGGAACTTTTGAATATTATTTTCGAAAATGGTTTACTAAAAGGGTCTTTTGGGGCAAATAAAAAAATAATAATTTTTTTGCTTCTGTCGCCGGATTCTTAAAAGTTACTGACACCGGCTCTTAAGTACTATCCAATATAGAATAGGCGTTAATTCGAACTTTACCAGATCTTACTTTTCAGTGTCAGACCGAGTGGGATCTGGGTACGAGATTACACCAACCATAGACAATGTAAAAGTAAAAGTACAGTGCAATACAGTAAAATTAAATGTGTGTCAAATAAAACAATTTATTCTCGTGGATTGAAGAAATATTCGAATTTTATTTTTGGTAGAGGAAGAGCTTATATGAACTTTGCTATCTGGGATCGAGATATATAGTTTCGGCTCCGTCTGTATCATATAGAACTGTACTTATCACAGAGGTTATTTCTTTTAAGAAAATGTACCGTAAACTGCCGCTAATAAGCCCTGGGCTTACACAACTTCTCAACGGCTTATATCCGGAGCGGCTAATAAGCAGAATAACAAAACGTTTCGAAATGAGCTGATAAGAAACAAGTTGATGCAGCAATATCAAGATACGTTTTCCTAAGTCCTTTAAGTCACTCAATATATTGGGAACGAAAACGAATTTCAAGTATAAAGAAAGGAAGTTCAACCATCTCTGTGTGGACATTTATAGTAAGGAAATAAGGAAAAATAGGGGGGCTTATATCCGGGGGGGGGGGGGGGGGTTGCTTATAACCGGAATATATATTTTTTCTGGTTCTCTCTCGGGTCACCTGTGAGGGCTTTCATTTTCACCACTTTCCTAAATTAGAAGGCTTTTTGAGAGCATAAATAAATTTGGGATCGCGAACCCGTGAAGTACACCCATTAAGCACGAACAAAGTAAAACAGCTTTTTGATTGTCTTGTTTGTTTGTTCCACCTGGTGGTCAGATTCTGACATGGAGCAACAACTTGTCTACGCCAATATGACCAGTTATTTAACTTTAACAACCAATATTTGTCCCGCCTTTAATGACTTTATCTGTTTTTACCCCAAAAGTCTGTAAGATAATATCGAAGCTGCAGTTAGGCAATTTAAACAGGTAGAAATAGGGAAAGGAACCTTTGAACATCAGTCATAACGCTGTGTAGAGCAATTTCCACGTTTTATAGTCGTTGATTTCTTAGTGTTCTTACCCATCTACCCATCATCCTTTAACATTTCAGTAAACTTGCGGTAGTTCATGCCGTAAACTCTGTTTGTAAAAACATTTCGAGCTGTAAATCTATAAGGCCGGGCCAAACGTGGATCTTTTCATGGATCGAACTACCCAATTATTTAATTTCGTCTGTCGAGCGCGGAATTTACACGATCTTCAGTCGTTATTTACGTCTGCTTGACAGACGGAAAGAACGTGTACGTCGATCCAAATAAAATCAGTCGTACTTAATTAAGACCAACGTCAAAATTCTAAGTTTGGCCGGGCCTATAAGCGAGAAACGCGTAAATGAAGCTATCCACTTACTGTTAAATCCATCAGCGGAATAAATCAATCCAAGTGTAAACAACAACAGAAAGCGGATATCCATGTTGAGTCTCAAATAAATAAAAATAACAACAACGTAACATTGGTCAGAGTTACGTTTCATAGAACTTAAGTGAACTAGTATGTGTATATCCAATCTGTTATATCGTAGATCTAAAATCTCTAATCTTTGTGTAGTTAAAATCATAGACAATTTGTACAATTATTTCGTTCTTGTATAGTCGATGTTATCACAGCAAACATACATTGTTTTGATTTACAGATTAATTCTGAAAACACCCAACTTAAAAATAATAATTTTTTTCTGCCATAAAACAATAAACAGACCTACCTTTTAGTCTTTTTACCAAAACAAACTGTTTAGCATTGAGTCGTTTGGTGACTATATTGTGTGATCTCAAGGTCTATAGAGCACGTAATACCAGTCATATTTCAGAGCTTACGACGTCCCGCCTATGACTTTGATAGCACGCTCATGCGCAGTAAAGGATTAACGGGTATGTGACCGGGCTCGTAAGCGTATCATATTTTTCAAAACTCGTTATTTTTCTTTGTTATCATGTACATATACACATACAAGAAGTATAGACATTTTAACGAACGGATACATGCCAATCTGACTATGGGCGCCTTGCGAATATAGCAATAAAGTATTGTTAACTGGATAAACGGTAAAGACAACGTTGCTAGCTTGTTACTGGTACATCTCCTGTCCCTTTGAAATAGTCGTTCGCTTGACTGGCGTGAGTTTGGGGCTATCAAGTTTCACCAATACGTTCTGTAAAAGTGGCAAGTCATTTTACATTATTATACGACATAGCATTTTAGAGTGCGAATACGCACACAGACGAGAGCAAATATGAGACCGTATTCAACGGGTCTCAGTCCCCCTGACCGCGCGCTACGGAAAACTCTGTTGAAAGCCTATATTTTAGGAAATATATTATGTCGTATAATAAACAATTTATTCAGCGGAAAAGGCTCGAAAAAATAAAAACTGACTCGTAAAAATATCCAGCCGTATTACACAACTTTCCGCTGAATAACCTCTTTTTATACCGAGAGACATGGAGACTTTTGGCGCGCATAATCTAGGGAGAGAATAAATTCAAAATGGCGGCTGGATTAAAAATGGCGGCTAGATTCAAAATGGTGGCCAGATTAAAACTGACGCTAGATTCAAAATGGTGGTCAGATTCAAAATTATGATTAGATTCAAAATGGCGGCTAGATTCAAAATGGTGGCCAGATTGAAAAGGAGGCTATATTCAAAACGATGGTCAGATTTAAAAATCGGACGCTAGTTCAAAATGGTGGTCAGATTCAAAATGATGATTAGATTAAAAATGGTGGCCAGATTCAAAATGGTGGTCAGATTAAAATTGGTGATCAGCTTAAAATTGGTGGCCAGATTCGACATGCTGGTCAGATTGAAAGAGAGTGGCAGTTTCAAAATGGAGGTCAGATCCAAAACAGTGGTCAAACTCAGAATGGCGGCAAGGCTCAAAATGGTGATCAGATTTAAAATGGTGGCCTCATTCAAAATGCTGGTCAGATTCAAAATGCAGGTCAAATTGAAAATGGCGGCTAGATTTAAAGTGCTTGCCTGGTTTTAAATGGCGGCCAGATTTAAAATGCCGGCTAGATTGGGGACTGTTTGGAACTGAGAAAAACAAAACAGAGGCCTAATTAAAAATGGTGACCAGATTCGGCGATTTATAGTTAACTCCCTTGTAGCACTACTTTTAGGTTTGATGACATCTAAAAATGCCGTCATTTGGCGTGTAGTTGAACGTGTCATATTCTTGGTAATTTGTAAGATGTTTTGTTTTTGAAGGAGGAGATAGGATGGGCGGATTAATTGATTTGGAATAAATAGTGAACACTATAGATTTGCATTCAAAGTATTTATATATATATATATCGCCAACTAAATTCTTAAGAAAAAAAATGTAAACACGTTATTTTGACCACAGTTATATTACATAGCAAAACACGTAGAAAATAAAAGCGTAAAACAAAACCCCATCTCTGCTCCGGCCCGCTACCCCTTCTGGGCGCATCAGGTATAACGGAAACAGAGTCTGCAGAATCCCACCAACACCGGTCCGAGCTCCTGTAGTTTTTTAATGTTTTTTTCCCCTGTCATGTGAAAAAGTAGACTTCCTTCAAATCGATCGATTTTTTTTTTGATTCTCAATGAAAAAAGCGCGAGGGTTTCTCTCTTAGCAAGTGCCAGTTTACGCGAGTGCGACGCGCGAGGCAAGTACATCGCGTTCGTGAAACGCGAGACAAAAAACCTGCCATACTCGCGCGTCACGCTCGTGCTTTTTTACACTAAATTATTAATAACCTGGCGCGCTTACTTGGAGCTAGTCTACCGAAATAGTCGCCCGTGGTTACTAACACTTGTGTGTTATGTTTCTCCTGGATGGCTCGGATTTAACCATAAAACACTCGGATTAAACCTGGATATAACTCAACGGTTTTAATGACAGACATCGTGCTTTCTACAAGCAACCCTCAGTACGCATGCGATAATGGGTAAGACCGTAAGAGGCACAGCTGCAAAATGAGTGAAACACGGAAACATAGCTCAAAGAGTTCATGTTTCACTTACGATCGCTCGACTTCGAGCGATGAATTCACTATTGTGGAAAAGATAATTAGTTTGCTAAAAAAGATATGTGAAAGAAGAGTCTCTCTCGGAATTGTTTTCAAGGTAAAAACCTTATCTGTTCCGTGACGGCCTTATCAACGCGAAATGAAAACAAATTCCGGGAATTTTGAATTGTCGCCATTATGTTTGTATGGAAATGAGCGAGCAGGTTGGCGCACGCGCACTCATTTTGCCGCTGTGTCACCGTAAGACACTACATTGTGAACTTCTTTTTATTATTTGGTAGCGTTCTTCTACCACATTGGCATAAGCAACAAAGTACCTGGTATAATTGTGAAAATAAACAAATGAAAAGAAAGAAAGAAGGAAGAAAACTACTCCGTTACTGAAATGAGATTTAATCAAGGAGCTCCGAGAAAGTGTTATTATTGTTAAAGCACTTTTATTGAATCTCTTTACTCTCTTTACACTCTTTAAGCAAGTCGATTGTGCTAATCATTGTTACATAAGTTAAAATATGATATTCGTTTTAATTTCGTTTACATTTTTTTGTAATTTCTGCAGCCGAAAGCCGAACTAACTGAACTCTTTGAGCCAACCGTTTAACACCTCTCTCTTAGAACGAAAGAACAAAAAAATAAAATAAAAACAAAAATGCGGGAAAAAACATTTATAGAGCAGGCCCCGGTTGTTCAAAGGGCGGATAACGCTATCCACCGGATAAATCACTATCCGCTCGATAGTGTAGTTTGATTTGACAACATTTATCCACTGGATAGCGATTTATCCGGTGGATAGCGTTATTCACCCTTTGAACGACTGGGTAAAATAATGCAAATCTCGATAGTCATGTCATTTTAGTAAGTTGCTAACTACAAAGTAGAAAATAACATCCATACGCATGCGTTATATACCATTGCAAAAATGTGCACTGCTGAACGACAACTCCAGGGTAAAAATGTTTTGGTCTCATTACTTTCCTGGAGGAGGTACGGCGCAACACGGGGATGGGGGACCGGGAGGTGCAGGAGGTCCGGGTGGTCCGGGTGCTCCTGGTGGTCCTGCGGCTCCTGCGGATCCGGGGGGACCTTGACCTCCTTGTGTTCCGGCAGGTCCTTGTGTTCCGGGAAGTCCAGCGGGTCCAAAGATCGAAGGCGGGTTAGGTTTTATTCCGTCAGAGACTGCTGGAAAGGGTGGATCAGGCGGGGCTGCGGGAGGACTGCCACAACAAGTCGCCATGCAATTTGGGGCACAAGCTGGATTACAGCCAAATCCACAGGGGAGGGCAGCACGCTTTGCTGTAATAATAAAGATTTCATTTTATTAAAAAATATATTTTTTGCTGATGTTTATTCACGTTGGCATTTAGAAACTCTGAAAAAAAGATTACCCTTTATCTTCCAGGGGCTTCAACTAAAGGTGAATATTTAGATGGAAGAGCCAATTTTCAGTAATTTATAAAGAAGGTATCATTCTTGAATTCCTTTCTTTAAAGGATGAGAGTTAATTATTACATAATGGAGTGCTTGTGACTGGGCTGTGGCTCAACTCACAAGGGACCTATTTAAATAGAAGAGCGAATGTTCAGTGGAGAATGTCTTATTCCTGAATTTCCAATTGATTTCATTAAAAAAGGATATGAATGAAATATTAAGACACATTATTACATGCATGGTGTGTCTATAACTGATCTGTGATCGTCTGCAGGTAGCCCATCAACGCCATATGTCGTATAAAGCACGAAACGGAGTAGTTAACCATCGTACGTACAAGAGGGGATTAATCCCTCCCGGACAGTGACAACAACTATTTGTCTGCAGTTTTTGACGTGCCACCCAACCACGTAATGACATGCACATTTACCCAAATTTCAAATTTTCAGATATAATTCTTCGTTAAAATGATATTTTATCCAGTTTTATTAAGAACGTTTTGAAATAATTTTGTATCTATTTAGGTTTTTTTCTGACGTCATGAGAAAATACTGAAATCCAAGATGGCGGACCCAAGATAGTAGTTTTAATGACGTCATTTAACGTCATGTGACGTCGTAATGAACAAATAACCATCCTATCTTGTAGAGCGACCTCAGAGGTATCTATTAAAGGTATAATAATTTCGATATGTCTTGTACTAACGGAAATCCAAGGGGAGACTCCATCAACCCCCCCCCCCGCCATCTTGTACGGTGGTGGGGGTATGACTATGGATGTACTTCCGAGGGTTAAAAAAAAACGGAAGGGGTGGGAGATAAATTGAGAGGGGCCTCATACATTCAGTACACGAATAAGTTTTTCCAAGCAAAATTCCCCTATTCATAACTATAAATGGTGTATTGAACGGTGGTGGCGAATTCTCTTAAGAGTGAAATAGTCAGACCAATTATCACATGCATGGTTCACCTGTGGTTTTCATGTCAAAATAAGTGTAATTATCATCAGGTGACTCATCGACGCCATATTTCTTATAGGGCACGAAATGGTTTAGTTAAAAAAACCGGAAGATGAACGATAAATTGAGAACGGGCCTGGTTTATCTATGCTTATGTTAAATAATGAGTTTAATACACTGAGTAGGGGAAAAATGGAAACCCTTACATGCTTTTACAAGCAACAGTCGTGTATTCCATAATTTATCGATAGATGGTATATTGATCGTGAATTTACGTTTACGATAACTAGATGTTCGCAAAAAGTAATGAAGGCAATGTAATGTTACACTTACTGTGCATTGCTGAGACGGTGTAGGCCAAGCCTAACGTGAATAAAACAGCCAACCGAAAATCCATGATGTTCTCTGTCGAAATAGAAAAAAACGAAATCGTCAGATGCCATCAATGCAATAATCACTCTTTCAGTATCTTACTGGGCCTGGTTGTTAAAACAATGGATAACGCTATCCACCGTGGATAAATCACTATCCAGCGGATGGCGTAGTTGGTTTGGATAGTGATTTATCCGGTGGATAGCGTTATCCACCCTTTGAACAACTGGGGCCTGATGTATAGTTAGATGTTAGTATGTAACGGTTAGGTCTGAAAATTTGACGTTCGAAAATCAGAAGTACGATTTTTGTGTGATAAAAGTCATCTAAAGCCACATGAACTGCTTTCCACGAAAACTACAGGACCGGACCATTTACGATGACGTGAGGCCATAGCGTTCCTTTCCGTTTGGTGTTTCAACAAATACTAGATTTTTCGAAGTCAGAACAGTTGTTTGAATCTTTTGTCCTTTATCACTATCCAATTTTTCTCCCATCCCAGAACAATGTTCTTCTACTTCTTTAGACCTATAACTTAGCTCTTACCTGTCGTGCTAATCCAAAAGTGAAAAGCAGCGAGCGACACTAACGGCAATCCTTAATTTTTATTTTATCAGATTGAATTGATCGGCGGCAAGCTATTGAATATTTCGCTTGTTACGTGTTTAGCTTACGTTCTTGTGCAGCAGGTTTTTAACATCGAAGTGATAAACAAACCTTTGACTAAGAGCAGGTATTTATATCATTATTTTTGATGAAATTTTCAGGCCAGCTCAGCGGACAAAGTGAGTTCCGTTTCACTTCGTTTGGAAGCTGATAAAAATATGTCAACGTAAATCCAAGGCAAATGTTTTTTTTTTTGCTAAACGAGCACTCTGTCGTAATTTCAACGTGAAACTGAAGATATTCAAAATAACTTTAAAGTTTGAATTTCAAGGATATGCGAAAACTTCAAGGAAGTGAGAACATGGTGCTGATAGCCACACTGAATGGCGCTTCTTCTTTGTTTGTGACACTCATGACACATGTAGCCGAGATTATTTGGGCTGACCCAGCGAAAATGTTTACCTTGCCCTTTTTGGAATCGATTAACTCGGAGGGGGGTTGTAGGTAGAGGTAGAGACAATTTGTCATTTAAAATGCTTTGGCACTGTTGGTGTTAGCTTTAACTTACAACAATAATCTGATAGTTCAAAAATTTCGGACTTTCAGTTTGGATGGACCAAGGAGGATAAAATCTGTGATTTAAAATCATTTTGTGGTGATTAAAACGGTTGAACTGCTGAATCTTGTAAGAGACGTTACATAGTTTGGAGGAACTTACATGGATTGGAAGCTTGGCTAAAAACTTTTAGGGCCGAATATTTAAACGAGGTTTAGACAGGGTTTAACAAAACCATGGCCATTCGAGTTTAAACTGGCCAACCTCAATGTGTTAACGTCATTTACAGTAAGTCCTGTTTGGAAGGTGTATAACACAGACTCAAAAAGAATTACCTGCTAAGACTGATCTGCTTATAAGTAGATTTAGACCCATTAAATTATCTTAAACCACTTAAATATCATGTCGGCCCTTTAGGCTCCTCACTGATTACAAAGATTTATTTTAATCAGGGGCATTCGACGAGGATATTTTAAAATATTTGTTATATCGTATTTTGTTTTTTCCATATAGCTTAGGGCCTTTTAAATTGACATGTGCGCTCGCTAACTCAGTTTGATGTTTTCGGATTGAGTTAAGCCAAGTGAGGGTGATTTAAGAGAAGGATTCCCCGTGCCCCATGATAATTTTTGAAATATATTTTAAAATAGTTTCGCGTTATGCTGTGAAAGTTGTTTTTTATTTCCTTCTGATCGAGGCTCCGACATTACGTTACTCGAACTGACCAATCAGGTAGCGCTCTTAAAATAGCCCAGCTATGGACTGAAACTAAAATATATATTTCAAAATAATTATTATCAGATGAGACCCATGTATGGGGATTGCTTCTCTTAGATCATCCTCTCTTGGTTTAGCTGAATAATGAGGTGGAACGAAATGTTATTACCCGAATTTATGTGCTGCTGTTGCCTGTCCGAAAATCCTACCTCGACTTTTTTCGTACCCAAAACGGCATTTTTATCTCTCCAAAAACAACTTACAGTAATTACCGTCGATTTCACTGCTACGCGACCTTCGAAATCAAACTCCTCTTAGAGGTTTGCAAAAGATTTCCGTCAATCATACATGTCTGTACCTTATATGGAAGGCGTTTTGTCGCGGTAAAATCGAACACTTCCATATAAGGTACCGACGTATGATTGACGGAAATCTTTGACAAACCGCTCAGAGGAGTTTTGATTTCGAAGGTCGCGTAGCAGTGAAATCGACGGTAACCCCATATTGCGAACGTTACAGGAGACAAACTTTAATTAGAATATTTGTGGCGATTATAGGCCTTCCGAACATATATACATCAGTGTATACCACCAAAAAGTTCCGTTGGATTCTCCAGCCTTGCTTAATGTCAGTTTTTAGAATATGGTGGTACATCAAGACTCCTCGTAACTTGTCTGCTTGGCAATAATAATGTTACATTTTTGATCGTTTTAACGATACAATACTGAAAGAGAAAATATCAGGCACAATATTATTGAAGTATGGTACGTATATGTAGTTGAACTAATATACCTCAATAAACACTATGCACTTCACTGACTTTCTTTCCGTTAAAATAAACTGTTTTTAAAATAGCTTTTACATCATTCATCGTGTTTGCATCTAAATAAAGCGTTTTTTTAAAAAAATATGATATTAACTTAGCGAATTATTTGCAAAACCATAAAGGATGAGGAAAAAGTCCGAACGGTTGTCGAGGGCTATCAATCCAAATCCAAATAAAAATCTCTCCTCGAAAAGTCGCTCATGCGGGCTTTGGTCAACAGCTTCGAAAATCAACAGAGGCAGCAGCATTAACAACAACAACAACAACAACAACAACACAATCATAACAACAGCAACACCATCAACAACAACAACAACAACAACAACAACAACACAATCATAACAACACCAACACCATCAACAACGGAACTGCAATAACAGCAACAGCAACAGGAACAGCAACAAGCAGCAGTAGCAGAAATGACAAAAACAACATTAATAACAAATCAACTTTATTTGTGCATGCTTTTGACCTGAGATATCTTATATTTCATTGATTACTCTGTGTCGAAAAATAGTGCTTTAGTTCTAACATAAATAATAAGGTTGAAAGAAAAAAGAAATTCACGAGAAAAAGTCCACTTGGCGAAGCAAGTAAAACGTTAGCCGTTAGCTAGTTGAAAACCGGTGATTGTGCATTTTCATACACAGTAATATATTAACTATAATTGTGTGAAAAAAGAACTTAAATCATACAGTTTAGTGTTAATACGAGGAAACAGTAATTTTTTTTGAAAAATTATAACCAAGAAAAAAAGATAACATCCCAAAGAAGATCGGCGTAGAATAATGCTACATCGACGTTCCTTCAGCACGAAATTTGTAATATCTGATTTACAAGCCGTATCAAATATCTTCCTTGTTACCAATCGGATCTCCAATACGAAGGATTTAACGTCGTCCTGGGGGTCCCGGGGGTCCGGGTAATCCGGCTGGTCCCCCACATCCGGGGCATCCTTTAATTCCTTGAGGTCCCGGTAATCCACATATCCCTTTAAATCCTGGAGGTCCTGGGTATAACATTGGTGTGGGGTCTGGAAATGGGGGAGGTGGTGGAGGTGGTAGAGGATACGGACCAGGAGGACGGGCCGCACAGCAGCTAAATATGCAACCCCTGTTACAAACGTTGGAGCAGCACTTCCGACAACAGGCCTGAGAGCAAGGCAGTGGACTACTTCTCAAGACTTTGTTGACTGAAAAGATTGAAAAGAACACATTGTTATACAGCTGGGTTTCACTAGTGATGATACGCACCACGAACAGTACAGTGAATACAGCAGTGACATAAGAAGGACGAATACACTTATTCTTCTTGGCGGAATAAGCATACTAAATTGCCCGTTCCGAAGTTCAAAAAGGGACTGAGCACTAGTTTACCAATTGTTCAAATTACGTCATATTAAAAAAATAATCCCATCACCAGAAAGATCGAATGAAAATTAGTAAGTTTACCAAGTTTGGTTATGTTACATTGCATAGTAACCAGGCTGTGAGCTGTCAAAGGTCGTCCAAATTCCATACAAACGTCTCTAATTCAGAGATGACGTCCCCCAAATCCATACAGTCTCTAATTTTTCTGATTTTTGAAAGCCTTCTACATGGTTGCAATCTAACGAAACAACCTCAAACTTGGTAAACTAACTAATTTTAATGTGATCTTTCTTGTGACGGGCTCCAATTTTTAATTGAATTTAAATTTAAAAACTCGTGCCCAGTCTCCATTTGAACTTCGGAACGGGCAATAAGCGCAAGCACAAGACGAGTGATCCGGTATTTTTTTAGTTTATGCATATGTCGTGGTGATTCCTAGTGGAGAAAAATTAAGAATGCTTGTACTTGTATTCATTCTTATGCACCTCTAATGAGGTGCCGCAATTAAGAAAGCGAAAACGATCTAAAAGGCTATTACTACATGGCAAAATTCGTTTCATCTTAAAAATGTTTCGCTGCAATTCAATCAGACAACAAAATTGAGCCAATAACAGAATGAACCAACCAGAACGCGAAGCAACATGCAAATACACGTAACTGGCGCCAAACGGAGGAAAATGCGTGTGACCAAGTCGCGATTGCTTTTGGTTTTACAACCGATTGGTTGAACAGGTGGCGCGAGTTTTTTTAAGCCAATCATAGAGCTTTGTAAAGCAAAACCAAAGCAATTCAGGATTGTTTTCGACACTCAATTGAAAATCCCTAAGAAGACTTAAAGTTGAAAACGCTCAATATTGATGTATATTTTACTTGTTTAGTTAACGTTTATCAAAGTTTTAATTTTAGCCCTTATTCTGTGACAAAAAAATAATAATGGTGGTATTACGAGTTTCGCCGGTGCTTGTGCCAATCAGCTACAAGCTGGTATCATAACTTATAACTGGTGACTAACAATCAATATAAATTATGGCACTTTAAAAAACTGAAAGAAACTGCTTCACAACTGATTTACAATTATTATTTTTTGAAATCAACCTGAGGTGCCTTCATGGCTTCATTCCGTGAGGCTACTAATCTTTAATACATTTTCAAAGGCTGACTTGGTTATTTATCAATGATTGCAGGTAAGATCGAATGGCATCTAATAAATTGCTTCGTATAAGTTGTTTTATGAAGTAAAGAGTTTAAAGTCACAGAATGCTACGTATTAAACAGTGTGCGTGTAAAAATTCGCTGTCAAATACTCATTCATTTGTAGACAAAAAAATAAACTTACTGAACTCCTCCGTGGGTTTTGCACGGGCAACATAGATCAGAGATGTAAACACCACTAAGACTGCTATTTTAATATCCATTTTGATCTACCTGTTTAAAAAAGCAACATAGGACAATGGTAAATGTCATTAGGATAAAGTTGCAAAGGAAATAGTTTACAAAAATGACCATGATACCTTTTTTGGAAGTTGATCGACTTCCCCTGAATTGTGTGTTTCGCCAACGGAAGTTAGTAAAATAACCGTCTTCAACTGCCTTGCATTGTTTTACATGTCATCGTCAATTGAAAAGTCTGACGCTATCTGTTGAACACCTCTGTGCATAAACATAACCGGTGTTTCATGCAATTTGTAGCGTCGGTTGATATTAACTTTATAAGCCCCAACAACAATCAGCCTTTCGCACGGCCAAGTTTTTTACTCTGGGAGTGAAAGGGTTAACTAATGAACACAATGAAAGTCAGATAAGGGAACAAGGAAATTCAAGATCACTTAGAGAAAATTTGACAAGTTAAGAAATGTATGGAAACGTTAACCTGTAAAGGGAATTTCCGCGTTGATCAGTCAGCATTGATATATGGAGTTTTATCATAAGATTGTAGTGTTCTATTGCAAATCTGCCAATTTGATTGGCTGTGCCATGGTTTACTATTCGCCGATAGACAACGCTCGCGCGCGCGTTGTCATATTCAGGATTCAACAAATATAATTACTCGTTATTCAGAGTCGTTGTTCAAAGAAATATACTCCACCAATTTCTCCCAACTGAAATTTCAAGGGAACGTTTACCGGCAAATGTTGAGTCACGTGACCAAAAGAATCAGAGGCTCTGAACGAGAATGATCGATGTCGCGATCGTTTACTGTGACTTCCTCTTTCAGTTGAAAACCACAACGAATATTCATTTTTTAAGCTAAATTAATATGTTGATTAAAAAAAAACACATTTACCTTTCCGCACTAAAATGTAAAAACGAAAACAAAATAACGGCAAAATCTTATTTATACATTGTATGTTTCCCATCAGTCTGGATGTCAATATTTATATTATTTTCATTTAACCGTGTTTCAGGCCTAAGCTCCCACCCCTCAACACTAAACCCTCCTCACAGAATGAGTCAGTAATAGGGCAACAGTGGCGGACATAGGGGAAAGGATCAGGGGGCACGGATCACCCAGTAAGTAAGTAAGTAAGTCCCCCTTTCCAAGCAAAGGAAGTAACATATTCACACCAACTACTCCCTCTCCCTGGATCCACCACTGTATAGAGATACATCAGTGGTGGAGCCAGGGGGAGGGTCGGGGGGTCCGGACCCCCCTATCACACCTGAGGGTTTTTTGCTTTCTCTATTATCCATAGCAAAACCATCTCCAGGATCCACCAAAATGCACTTATCAGAGCCTGAAATCTCAATTTTTTCTGGCGGAGGCCTTCAAACACCCTCTGCACCTTTCAATAATAACTCAGTACTGCCGTCTACATGTGTACTTCCAAAAATTATCCTTCTACTTCACATTTTCGCGGAAAACCCTGGGACCCACCCTGTAAAAAAATCCTGGATCCACCCCTGTACATGTAGTTCCTACAGACAGAGAGGTCATTGTTCGGTTTTTCTTATTTCATTGGGTCTGGTGGTTGTTACGGCACGCATGCATATAGCTGTGAAGTTAAGTTGAATACTTAGTGAGTTATCTGCTCGCTTCCAATTGTTGCATAAACACTGAAATTAAATGGGCTTACTTGATAGCACACGGTAAAACATCTTTTAAAATATCCACTTCTTTTAAAAAAGAAGTGGATATTTTACAACATATTTTAGAACATAAAGGCACAATCTATAACCCTGGCTCGGACTAAAATAGAAAACAGTCCCCTGATATCCTTTGGAGCGGCACATTCCTATTTTCACGCACGCTTATTGGTCGATAACGTATAAACCATGAAAATGACGTAACCTACAACGCAACGGAAGATAAGACTATTTTGAGAACAAAATATCGTGAGAAAGTATCGCAAGTATGCATTACCCAAGTTGTAATAAACTGCCGGCGAGTATAGCAATGTCAACTTGTTGCTTCTTTCAAAAGAACCTGTCATGATATTTATATGTTGTACTGTTTATTTATTGTTCAGTCTTGCCTTTCAGTTTGTAATACTCCACTAAGAGTGAAGACTTGCATGAACAGTAAATAAATAGCCGCGGTAAGATGCTTAAGAAAGTGTGACGTTTCCATGGTAATCATGTTTTCACAGGTTGCTCCATCCAACTCTGTAGCTTTTCTGATTCAATACAAATCACGATATTTTGCGATAACCGAGTTCAATAATTGTTTTTCATTCGATCACAGAGTTTGTTTTCACAAATATATATATATATTTTTTCTTTTCTTTTTTACTTCAGCGTAGAACATTCTCAACACAGTTGCAAGCTTGTCATTCGATGACACAAGCTGGTCTTCATCCAATTCTCTTTCTTTTAGATATTGAGCAGAATATTATTTGCAGCAAAATCACTGTTAGACGGTAATGCGCAAGAGCAAACCATTATTTGTAGGCAGGTATTTGTAGATCACGTGGTAGGCTCTTGGCCAATGAAAAATAAGAAAACAATGCATCGAATGATAATTGCTTTTGAGTTTCTTTCGATACAGTCTTTACAGCTTAGCATACTTATATTATTGATTGATGGCATATAATTTGTTTTAAGGTCCCGGATGGCGGATATTGACGTTGATTACGTTATTTTTGCGGTATGTAAAGTCTTCGATACGTGACCAACATTAAAATAAACGTGGACGATTTACGCGCCATATAGAGGGATGGGGGAAGTAGTGGTTTGAAAGTTCGAAAAATTTAAAGGATTTGTATGGCTGGATGGCAAGCCTTGCCATCCAGTCATACAAATCCTTTAAATTTTCCAAACTTTCAAACAACCATAAAATCTCACGCTTAAGCAACAGTGATCTCAAAATTGGCAACCTTACTAATTTCATCATGCTCTTTCCATTTCTGGCAACCATTTTGTACTACCAGCTATTTTTATGATTGACATGGTCATGTGACCGTATTATGCAAAGGCCTATTCCAGTGGTCTTCGTCACCATCCTGTATTGATACCTGCAGTTGTCCTTCCGACTTCACATTCATCTTAACGCCGTTGAATAACGCTGTTATTGTATTGTTTGTGACATGAGAACGCATTGCTTACTACTCTGTTGGCAAGCCAGAGAGAGCTGTTATGATGAGAGAGATATTATTCTGTCAGTGACACAAGCTACTCGGAAAAAAATTCCGAGTTCCCCCAACAGGAGTCGAACCTATGACCTTCCGCACATCGGTCGGACGCTCTACCACTGAGTTACAGGAGACTCGTGGGAGCTAAGGCCATATAACTAGGTTCAAGTGTGACAAACATCACGCATACTTCTAGGACTAAATTTGTCGATGAATGAGAATTTGTGGAAAGAAATGATGGTATATTTTAAGCTTGGTAGAAATATTGTTATGATGTTTGCTAACTAACTCCTATATTCAAACATGTGGGAGTTTTTTTTCACCGGTGCTTTATTATTGAAAACTACAGGTGGTCCTATGGAGACGACAAAGAAGCCTGCAGGTCTGTCTGTTTCTAATGATCCGGAACGACACCAGACCGGCTTTGTTGTTAGTTCATGCATGCTTGGGAAGATTCAAGGAGAAGAACGCGCTCCAATTGACATAACACCTGGCTCACCTCTTGAAAGGCTACAGAGCAATTCATTTAGTGAAATCAGGAGAATATAGCCAATAAAATTACACGCCAAAGTATAACTTTAGACAAATGGATGCCTGTACAACACGGTTCAATTGTAGAGCTACTTCTGAGCGAGGTCGAACAATTGTTTGGCCGCCTTTTTTAGGTTCAATTACCACAACGAAGAACGGAAACGAGATAGCGGTCGAAATCGAGCCTATCGATTTTTTTCGTCAATGGGAATTAGACCGCAGTAATTAAACTGTTTCGTTTTGAAACAAATTCAACATGAAGTCAAATAAGTATGCCTTTCATTCATTTAATTGCATTACGTTTTACATATTTTGTTTAAATTATATTTTTCCAGTTTTCAACTTTTTCCACATTTTCTGCTCTCGACGGTCTCAAAATTTGTTCTTTCAGTAAAACACTGAAAGGCAAAAGAAAAATTAAAATCGTTAGTGAAAGTCGAAGGCTCGTGAGATAAAGACGACGAATAATTTCATCTTTTCATCATCTTCAAAAACGCTTCAGGAAAATCTAACCTTTGCGTTCGTTTAGCTTTCGCCTGTCTTGATTTTCTTGTGCGAATGATGAGCCTGGCTTTTTTCTGGTGTTGCCTTTCCATGCCTTCTAAAAAAACAGAACTAAGGTTATATACAAGTAATGGTGCAAAACATCGATTTTGTGTGATCTGTCCAGACCCGCCATTCAGTATTGCTGGTACGTCTCATCAAGTTTAGTTTCGATCAGAATCGGTGAGAGCTAGCCAATGTTTTTTAGTGGAAACGGAAAATAGTTGTGAACAAATAATTGGATCGATTAAGATCTGCATCCAGTCCTAATGCACATCTTTTTGTTCGCATATACCCGGCTTTAACAAAGCTTATTGTAAAACTAAAACAACTACAGCCACTTCCTTTGTCTGATTGCAAAAGTAAAGTTTATTAAAAGCACATATTTTTATTCCTTTATGTTATAAAGGGAGCCATTTACTTGCAGCATGCGGGTGCAGGACAACATGGTGCGGGTGGTGGGGGTGGACACGGGGCAGGGGCAGCAGCTCCAGGAACTCCTTGGGGTCCGGCTGGTCCGACGGGTCCGGCAGGTCCAGCGCATCCGGGGCATCCCTTAAATCCGGGGCATCCTGGCATACCGGGGCTGCCGTCGCATCCTTTAGGTCCAATTGGTCCTGGTGCACCATGTTGGCCGGGAGCACCTGGGGGTCCTGGGAGACCCACGGGTCCAGGACATCCTTTCCATCCGGGGCATCCGGGGGCTCCAGGGGGACCGGAACATCCGGGTGCTCCTAGTGGTCCCATTGGTCCGGCAACCTGTTGCTGTGGTGGCGGCGGTGGTGCAGGCGGTGGACAACATGGGCAACAACGCTTTTCGCCTGATAAAATAAACAGCAATTATAACGAGTTAAATTCTGATAATTCGATGAAACATTTTTTTATCAAGAGAGGATGATCTAAGAAAAGGATTCTCCCTGCCCTTCCGATCGAGGTTCCGACATCACGTTACTCTAACTGACCAATCAGGTAGCGTTCTTTAAATAGATCATCTATGGACTGAAAATTGAAAATATATTTAAAAAAATTATCTTTAGAAGAGGCAAATGATTAGGAAAGCTTCCCTTATAGATCATCTTCTCTTGTTTATCGTGTTGCAAGAACAAACATCGGTATTACGTTACGAATAAATGTTTGACTGTGTTTAGTAGCCCAAGCCGAATTTTTTTACGATGACGTTACGGCACAAATTTGCATAAAAAAAATGTTTGATTGTTTAGTCGGCGTTTTTAAGTTGCTGTCTACGACTATCTCGGAAAAAAATAATATCTGATTATTAGAAATAAAAGATCAAACGGTAATGAAAAACAATAAATTAAATGACGAGATTATGGAACTCGTTAACAAAGCCATTTTGATACACAACTTAAGTATCCAGGAAAAAGGCACTTTTGTTGCCGTTTGTATGTAAAATGTAAACTGTAAAATGAGTCTTTGAAAGGTTTAATTTCAAATTCATTTTTAAATTTAAAAACTTCGCTTCTAAATATACACTGAAAGGTCCATATAATCAATTTGTTTACCAAATATAAAAATAAAAAGCACTGCATTAAATATATCTCATGTAAAGCTCAGTGTTACATCTGAATTAAAATAATAAAAAAGAAACGAAAAAAGAAAACAGCCTTGAGGCATCGAAGAGAAATGCCAATTGAAGGCTCGGATCAAAATGAGTTAAATAAAATTTGAAAAATTTGAAACAATGGATTTTGTAACTCATAAAACAGTGGCCACCTGTTTAGTTTCATTGTTTCTAGACAGACATTTATCATTCGATTTCATGGTAGTTGCGTTGGAGAAAAAACGATGAAGAAAATAATTTCTTGGCCTCACTGAATTAGTTTCTAAAGAAAATGTTGTAATTCAAGGCCAGCTTCAGGAAAGGTTTAGTAAAGAAAATGCACGATATTCCAAATAATACACAATGAAGAAATGAGAAATTGTTTAACTTAGCTTTTTAAGCAGCGATTGGAGGTTTTTGTTACAAATGACCGTCATTTGTAACAAAAACCTCCAATCGCTGCTTAAAAAGTGTGGCACAAATAACTTGGAATAAGCCATGAACGAACAACAAATAAGAAATTATTTTGAAAAATCAGCTAGCAATTTTTGGTTGAACAAACTTTCGAGGAGTTGATCTTTTGCCACCGGTTGTTCGTTTAGAAAACAAAAAACAAAAACAGTTTTAACAAAGACGCTTAGAAATGAACTCAGTTTACATAGAGCTATAGGAATTTTGTATTCAAATCTTCAAATATATCACATCTGGAATTTTAACTTATAAATATACACCGTATGCGCCGGTCCTTCGAAAAAATCAGTTGGACTATTGATTCAATTAAGTGAACCAAAAACATGCGAGTTGTTAACCGAAGCTTTGATCATTATATAAACATTTTAATTGTTATTATCCAAAGCTTTTTATAATTTGACCTATTTATTTGATAAATAAAAGAAACACAAATCTTACCTTTCGTCGATCTAGCGTGTGCATAGCACACAAATGCGAGGACGACCAGAAAGATTAATTTCGAATTCATCTTGTCTGCAATAGAAAAACAATGGGATAAGCACATGGAAGAAACACCTCTCTTCTTTCAATAATTCTTGAAATATTTTGACCAAATTAACTCTACAAAGATAAGATATGAACTTGGCAAAATGTTCGCCTTGAAGGTATTAAATAGTGTGGAAACCGGGGTAATCGCACCAATTAAGTGCGTTAACGGTCATTGAGAAAATATAGATCATTGTTGTAAAACAAAATTACTATGTTGTGACGATAATTAAAATGATATTTTGTCTAAGTCAACGACAATATATCATAGTTTTTAAGCAAATAGACGTAAAACTATAGATTAGAAAATAAAACGAAAAAAGTTCGTCTCACCTCGATTCTCTGTCCTGACAAAGCTCAGTAAGATGTGACCTACTTCTGCGAGATACTACAGTATTTACCGAGATGAAGGTAATTAATTTTAAATGGGTTTCTTGTGGTGTTGGCTTGTGATTGGTCAAGAGCTTCACAAGAGAACAGGTGACGTCAGGTTGTGAAACGCCTCGTTCGGTGTCACTGAACTGGAAAGTAGTTTCGGGGATTGTCAGACAAACCCCCTTTTACACGTTTGGCTTAAATCCATTGTACGCTATTTTCATTC
The DNA here is from genome assembly GCA_029204205.1 of Desmophyllum pertusum. Lineage (NCBI taxonomy): Eukaryota > Metazoa > Cnidaria > Anthozoa > Scleractinia > Caryophylliidae > Desmophyllum > Desmophyllum pertusum. The sequence continues at coordinate 6,122,583 of MU826826.1, read as the reverse complement.
TCCTTTTATTTTTTATTTATCGCGGTTTCATGTTTAGTTTGGAGGAATCTGAGTACGCCAGAAAATTGTATAATTCGAAGGTCAATGGTATTCTGTTAAAAGATGCAACAAGGTCTGTACGTTGACCGGAATGAAGCCCGAAATATTAAATACGGTTCATTTGTCTTGGCTGATGTTCACACCATGACGCAATGGGGATCGGCGAATAACCATGAAATACTAATAAATATATTCTGAATCATAATAAATCGGAAGATGCTAAAAACACTAAATTCATCTTCTATATCCAGTTTGCCTTTATTTACAAATTACTATTATTGAGAGAACTATCCGTGTGCTTAGCGCTTTCGACCATTTGTCATTGACCTCTTTCCTAGAATTCCTTAACTTGAATTGCCTGTTGCTCTCGTTTAAACTGTCGGGCTTACGCTAGCGGCTATAAATAACCGCTTCAGTTTTCATTAAACCGCCTTACAATGGCTTAATCTTCCTAGCTGTTAAACGTGATATCAAAATAAAGCTTGCTTGCTCAGAGTAATGCAAAGTGTGTTGTAACAACAAATTCATTGTGGAGTACAGGCCGGCCATGACTGAAAGTTTATCGTTTTACTATATCTTACAATTGTTTATTATTGTTTTAGCAAACTTATTAACTTATGTTATTGTTTTTATGTTATTCTAGTTTTTTGGTATTGAGTAAATGCTTTCTGACTAAAATGTGCTTGTTTACAAAAACCTTAAATGCTATAATTTAGTGGTTCACTGAACCGGGCAACATACTTACTAGAAAAGCATTAACTGAAATAGGTTATCTTCCGCTGAAACTGTTTATTCTTAAATCAAAAATAGCCAAAAATAAACAAGTATATGGTCCCATATGTTCTAATTAGTAGAGAAGAGAACTGTTTGAATGTGACTTATATCTGTCAAGTTATGAATTGTTTTAAAATATATATATTTTTTAGTTGTTTAATTTTTTTGTTGTAAAATTAGTTTTATGTCTATAATATTGTAGCGCTTACCGAATTTTCTGTTTTAAAATTTTCGAACATAAACGAGATGCCAAAATGAATTAAGAAATCCTCCTGGATTCGTCTTTGACAGTGTTGTTAAAAATTTATAACGTATTCAATGGCAACTATGGATTAAAATCTGTTGTGAAAATTACCACCTATCTAAATCTTGGAGGACGAGGAACAAAAAAAAAAATCGCCAATAATTAAAGCAAAGTACTTTTCAGCCTGAGGCCAAATTCTATAAATTACATAACTGTATTATTTCGCCAAAAATCGATTCCACGCTCCGTGCATACGTTATTAAGGACCGGCTTAATTCAAGTGCCAATCCTTATAATTATTTTCTCTCTTGTAATTATATATATTTAGCCCTTACACGAGGCGCTGTAAAATAATGGCTCGCCGGTTTGCTTTTACAACTCTAGTGATAAATTTAACTTTATTTAAGTGTCAGAGGATTTAGCACTGCTGTACTAATTGTGGACACTGTAAATGAACAAACAAATATTGTAAATAGAATATAAACTTGTTAAGAATCCCAGCCGGTGGGAGGCTGTCCAGTTGGCTATGTACAAAGCGTGGCCGAGTAGTTGAACTCGGGACTACCGAGAGCAAATCCAGCTAGTGGCAAGGTGGAAGATTTGAACCAGGGACCTCCAGATTTCAAATCCAGCGCCCTAAACCACTCGGCCACGCCGCCTCCCGACAAGAATTTTCTACCAGCCAACACAAGGATCTAATTGCCTTTTTGTTGTCAGGGCAAGGAAGGGGCCTGGGCTGTGGCTAGGTTGGCTTTGTCGTTTTTGGTCCAAAAATAGCAATATTTCCATGGTTTGGAATTTGATTATGAAAATTCTTTATAAGGTTGAGAAAAATATTATTCAGTCAGTAACACAAGCTACTCGGAAAAATAAATCCAAGTTCTCAAGTTAATTCTATGACCTTACATCGATCGGACGCTCTGACTACCACTGAGAGGCTACAGGAGACTCGTGGGAACTTGGCCATATAACTAGATTAAAATGTGACATAATTCTCGCCTACTGCCAGGATTGGTTTTGTCTATTTGCGAGATATGTATGGAAATAAACGATGGCAAATGAGCTTGGTAGAAACATAATTATAAAGATATTATTCAATCAGCGACGCACTACAAGCTGCACGGAAAATCGATTCCGACCTCTCCCAACAGGAGTCAATCCTATGACCTCCCACACACCGGTCGGACGCTCTACCACTGAGCTAAGCTGCAGGAGACTCGTGGGAGCTAGACCATATAACTAACAGATAAGGTTATCACAAAGGTTTATTTTCCAATCATAAAATTGTATGCTCAAATGTGACATTCTTCCCGCATACTGCCAGGATTAGTTTTGTCAATATGTGATATATGCATGGAAAGCAACGATGGATGGTATATGTTAAGCTTGGTAGAGACACAAAGAGAAATATATTATCCAGTCAGTGACACAAGTTACACGGAAAATCGATTCCGACCTCTCCCAACAGGAGTCAAACCTATGACACCCAACACACCGGTTGAACACTTGTTCTCCGGTGAAGATAAACAATTTCATCATTTGAATGATAATGAAGCCACATAAAGCACTCGTGATATAAACAAAAGAAAGGATGCGTGTGGGTAAACTAAATTACTAGTGAATGATATGAGGGTTGCTGTACTTGCTCTTGTCTTGCCTCATAGCTCAGTAAGTAAGTATTATTATTATTGAGGAAATTAAAGATCAATTAATTTCCTTAGACATGGGTTCAAATCCTACCAACGACAATCATTTCTCTTTGCCTCATGTTGTGCCATTTCCTGAGTAGGGTTTATTCCCAGTAGAAATTTAGAGGGCCCGAAGGATCACGTTCATTTAGAGGGATAACGCTACCGCTCATCCACATATATCATTTGTTGGAAGGTGGTAAAAATTAAGGTTATTTGACACTAATTGTGTATGAAGGTAATAGATGTGTCAGGAACAATAAATAGTTTTACACCAAAAAAAAAAACGTTGACTGTAAAAACTAATTTTTAACTTTAGTCTTGCACCAATTAATTAATCCATTTCAGGTTGATTTGTGTGCCAATAGTAATTTTACTTCGCGGCTTTTGATATTATATCGAGTTTATTATATATGTCTATAATTTCGAGTTCATATGCTTTCAATCAATTCGCGTACTTAATTTCGCGAAAATGACAAAGCCATATTTAGCGAGTATTAATTTTCGCGATTTCACGGGAAAAGTGGACTCGAAGAGTATTACATTTCGCGAAAATGTCACCAAATTTTAATCACCATTTAAAAAATCCCTCATTCATAATCGCCAGTAAAGCGTTCAATTGATGAGTTGAACGAAAAACAGTACCGTGAATGGCAATTTTGACAACTGCACAAGATACATTTTGTAGGAATTGCAAGAAAACGACGAATCAGAGGGAGAATGTACATGTAGAGATGCATAAATCACGGGCATAATTGTGACAAGTTTTACCCTTTGTATTTTACCAAATTACAGTGTCAATTTTCTTTGTGTAATAGGTATTAAATTTCGCGTATTTAATTTTCGCGGCACCTTTTTTTCGCGAGTATTTAATTTCGCGAATTTTTTTCAATCGCGAAAATCGCGAAAATTAGTGCTCGCGAAAATTAGTCAAGAATACTTGAAATTGTTTTCGGTAAGAAAGCTGACGTATATTTGTTTGTAAATTCTTGCTTAAACCTTGGACGTTCTTCAAAAGTCACACCCCCACGACCGTACAAGAGGGGGAGGAGGGACAGCTGACAAACAACCTGCGCTTTTTCTACGACCGTTGCTGGTAAAATATATCAAACTCACTGTTAACAAAAGCCTATATCAAGTTCCGGTGATCACGCCCCCACCAATGTCTGACTCAAGCCTAGTCAGTCAAAAACACGCAACATTTTGAATGTTTTTCTTGCTTACCCAGAAACGTTTAAAAGCGAACATTTTTACCTATGAATTCATAAAGATGAACATTAAAGCTACTTTAAAAGATGCTTTCGAAAGTTTTAGCTGTAAAATTTAATGGATCAAATTGCGAATTTCGAAATTCGGATTTCGCAATATTTATAGACGCTTTTAAGCTGTTTTCACGATTGGCGCAAAATAATGGATCCGAACTCTTTTACGCATGCTCTGATCTCATTTTGAATTCTCTGAAGTCGAATAGAGCATAAAATTTCCTTTGTTTTGGTATATAATTTGTCTATATTGCGACCGATTTCGATGGGTCAAATGGCCGCTCAAGTTGTAGGTCTTTCACTGTTTTTGCTACTCGCGTTCTGCGCGTCCATTAGTGCCGTGGGGGAAGGATCGGAGGACATTTACGGGCCATTAATCGCCTTCGTTTACATCCAGTATCAACAAGTAAGTAACCAGAAGTAGAATAAGGAATATAAAGACATTTCATCCTTTGGAATGTACGGTTGCCAGCCTCATCAGTGTCGCATCAGCGTACCGGCCCGGCCGTTCGCTTACAATAAACTTAAACTTACATATAGTGAATTTAATTTCACTCGTTTCCCGATCTTTTCCATGCACTTCTTTCACAATTACAGGATAAAGCAGTTTACGATCGTTTTTCATTTTCATCTTCCTTTGGGATGGTAACTTTAAGAAAACCTCGTCCACATATTGTTTTGGTGCTGTAGATTCTCTCACTATGGCCGTCATGTTTATTTAAAAATATTTTCCAGTCAGGCATTTGAGCGCAGTAGTGAAAATGGCGTCCGCGCCAGCCTGGACGCCAGTGAAAGCAAATGTTCACCTTGGCGGTTTCCATTTTTTCCATGTTCGGGACTCTAGCTTGTCGCAATTCATTCTTGAGGATATAAATAAAAACAACTTTGAATAAATGACTTATTTCAATTCAATTGTTGTTACTAAAGTGGCAGTATCACGGGGATTTTGACCTCTTTTAGTCAAAATTGTGCTTCAGTACCTTTGTTATTTACAAAATAATTCTAGAACACCAAGAAAAAGAAATCAACCAAATTCTTGAAAGAGGAACACATTATGGTCTGTTCTAGTGCATTTTGGAAACGAAAATGAGAGAAATTGAAAAAAGTTATATCAGCCCAACATTTTTTCAAATTGCGATCCATTCCGACCCAGTTTATATGGCCAGAGACACTTATTGACAGTTTTAGTACACTAGGATGGTAATTTATAACAAAATCTGACCATTATTTTTAGTTTTCTGTTAATGCAAAAACGTTTTCTGGTTTTTGAAATGACATCAAATCCCCGTGATACTGCCCCTTTAAGTCTATATATCGACAGTTGTAGGGAAGTGAGACAGGTTAAACTAATCACTGTTAAGAGCTGAATACATCCGCACACATCTTTTTGACAAGTTAACATTTCAAGATTTTAATAATGAACACAATTAGTAACTGACAATTTTACATTTTTCTCGTTTAGATACGTTATGGGGCAATAACTGAACTTGTTTTCGATACTTATCAAATGACACAAAAACGTGTACTTGGACAGCCTGCACTCCTATAAGAACATAGGAACGTCGTTATGTCGTTATGTCGCTAGTGTGAAAATGCAGTCATAACGACATATTAGTATCATAACGACATGGACATAACGACATAAGGAAAAAACTGATATTTTCCTTATGTCGTTATGTCCATGTCGTTATGATGCTAATATATCGTTATGACTGCATGTTCACACTAGCGACATAACGACATAACGACGTTGTTATGTCGTTAAGCTTATGTCGTTATTGTAATGTATGCGGCCGATACCGGTCAGCGGTATACCATCGTATTGTATGCCTACGTGGTTGTCAAATAAAGCATGGCTTCCTTACATCACATGGTGTCAGAATGGACCGAAAAATCTGAAAAATATTTGCTTTAAACAAGCCATCCGGAAACCGAGCTTTGTCTCAGATTGAAATATGACAAGCATAGCGTTTGATCACCCGCAAATCGATTGGGACAGCCCCGATTTATACCAAGAATTCAGCAGATTTCGCAATCACGTCGGCTTCGTGTTCGACGGCCCACTCAGCAAACTGAAAGCCGAAGAAAAAGCCGGATGGCTCGGAACGTAGATAGGGCCACAATTTACAAGACGCTGCAGTGGGCAGAAGGAGAAACAAAAGACCCAGTAAAAGTTCTGGATAAACTCGAAGCGTACGTACGACCACGAAAAAACAAGCACATCGCAAGGCACAAGCTGAAACTACACAAACACAGGCGAGTCGTTTGACAATATTGTGAAAGATCTTCGTGTCATTCTTATGGACTGTGAATATACCGACCCCGATGACATTTTGATTGACTCGATCATCGATGGAGTGCATGTAAAGAAGCTACAAGATAGACTGCTAGATCGTGGGAAAGAACTGACTCTAGCCAAGGCCATTGAAATAGGGCAACAATACGAAATGTCCCAGAAGCAAGTACGTGTCGTTCGCGATGAGGACGCTCCCATCTCAACAGTGCCGGGATCTGAAGAAACCGAAACCTCCAAGCAAAGTACGTACCCCCAAATACAATCCGAAGAAACCTGATTCGCTACTAGGGAAGAATTGCCCCAGGTGTGGCAAAGACCCTCAGCACGACTGGAATCAAGGGATGGGATCCACATGCTCTTACTGTAAGAAGCCTAACCACTGGTTAGCAGTGTGCAACCGCCGCCTTCGTGTACACAAGATTGACACCAGCTCAGATGACGATTCAGAAACAGAGGTCCTACACATCCACATGACCCAACCTGCCGGCGCTGTGCCAGATGATAAGTCACTGATCATGATAAGTGGACCATAAAGTGCAGAGTGGAGAACAAACAAATCAAGTTCAAAATTGACACAGGTGCCCGTTGCAACACACTTTAACCCTCTCTGACTACCGGAAGATCCAACACGAGGGCGAACAATAAAAAATCAACGTTATTGCCTCTAGCCGGAACATTCAGAATCACGTTTGTTTTGTATGAGAAGAGAGTAATGTTTGCGGCCGATACCGGTCAGCGGTATACCCTTGTATTGTATGCCTACGTGGTTGCCTAATAAAACATGGCTTCCTTACAACACAGTTATGTCGTTATGTCGCTTGTGTGAACCAGGCTTAAGAAGGCAGCATTTCCTGTCACTATGGTCACCGGCCGTGATAAGCAGACAGGGAAATACTCCTTTCGAGAGCTGTCAATATAATGGAAACTTATAGTGTTTACACTATACAAGGCGTATATATATAGCTGAACCCTCGGACGTTCATCCAAAGTCATACCCTACGACCGTACAAAGGGGGGGGGGGGGGGGGGGGATTTGGTCGATGGAACCCCTCCCTTGGGTTTTCATTATTATAAGACACAGAAAGCATTGTGCCATTAGCAGAAAGCCTTGCGTTTGCTCTATAATATAAGATAGTTATTTGGTAGTTATGACGTTATGTGACGTCACACGATCGACAAACTTCTAGCAATACATTGTACATCCTTAGCAGTGCATAGTGCGTTGACAACATGTGTATTTTTAAAATGTGATTTAATTGTACTATAGAGTCTATAGAATTTCACACGTACATGTGGGTGGATCGGGAAAATAAACATATATCGAAATATTTTTTTCACTCAAAAAATTGGGAAGAGAGAAGGTAGGAGGCGGATGTACACGGCCTAGAAAGTAGAGATCCAAGACGTTTTATTTCGAACCAAAATTAAAACAAAAAGGAACACTGTATTTAGAGATTTATGGCACAAAATAGATCAGGTCACACTGAATAGGTTTGAAAATGTAGTGCTTCGGGCGACGTCTTTTAGAGCATTCTGTTATACACGTGTTAGGTTAATGTTCTCGTGAGTAAAAGTATCCCTAATTAGAAGAGAGTTTCGCGATCTCCCTTCTCCCTTAGACACATTAAGAAAGGTCATAATGTACCCTTCTTTACTTTTAAAGATATGAAACGAATGATTTGTTTTATTTTCCTGAAAGCATTTAATCTCAGTACAAAGTAGAATTACAGCACTAGTATCGACATTAATAAATACGATCTGCTATCAGCAAGTTTTCACCACCACCTTAACGCCTGTCGCTAAGACGACACCGCGAGGTGTTTGAACTGTTCCAGGAATACAATGACTTGCAACGGTTTGTGGTACACTGCCCTGTGGCTGAGGTGCTGTTGCTGGTGGAACCGGTGGTGCTTGTGGTCCAGGGACTGTGGGAGCACCGGGATGTCCCATACTTCCAGTTGAAATAGGTGGAGCAGGTTTACCAGGCAGTACAGCAGGTAGTTCCGTTGATCCAGTCGTTCCGGGAACAGGAAGAGCAGGCTTTTTAGTCAGTCCAGGTGATACCATTGATGCAGTCGTTCCGGGAACAGGGAGAGCAGGTTTTCCAGGCAGTGCAGCAGGTGGTTCCATTGGTCCAGTCGTTCCGGGAACCGGAAGAGCAGGTTTTTCAGTCAGTCCAGAAGCTCCCACTGGTCCAGTCGTTCCGGTGGCAGGAGGACCAGGTTTCCAGGCAGTGCAGCAGGTGGTTCCATTGATCCAGTCGTCCCGGGAACAGGAAGAGCAGGTTTTCCAGGCAGTCCAGATGTTCCCATTGGTCCAGCGGTCCCATTACATCCTGGGACTCCAGGAGCACCGACTGACCCCGGTTTTCCAGGAACTCCGGCTATCCCTGCGAGACCCTGAGGGCCAGGGTATCCAGGAGCGCCAACGGGTCCCATACCCCCGTTTCTCCAGTCGTACCAGGCTTTCCCGGACCAACTGGACTTGTAGAAGGATCAATGGGTGCCACAGAAGAGGATGGTGCAACTGTATCATTTCCCAAGGTGGATTCAGCACTAGGGAGTATGGGAGGTAAATCGGTTTGTGAAAGACAACATGTACACTTCTTTGAACCTTTGATTGCTGTTCAGAAAAGATATGATTTTAAATAGTTTAGTCATCTCAGTAGAATAAATTAATGTTTGGTTATTGATATACGAGGAATACTGGAAACAATTTTTTTTTAGGAAAAAGGATCCAAAAATTCCAGATTAGGTATTATTCAACAAATTGTCTCGATGCGCATATACGTCCAGAAAGCCTTTTTTATCTGCCATCCATATATGACAGATATCTTACGGTATACCTGTAGTTTGCTATATATGTATTTGAAGTATGACTGACTCGTCCGACCATATTGCAAAGCGTTGCTGAGGTTGAGATAACTTTAAAGACATTTCCATGCGTTATGATGAAATATTTTGCCGCATATTAGTTCTGAAGAAGAACTTGTTTCAGTTTCCAATAATCTTCAGGTGGAGAACTTCGCCGAGAAAGTGTTGAAGTGTGAAGGACTGCTGTTGGTGGCTGAAGTTTCGATAACAGCGCGCGGAAGCCATCCAACCTCGTCCCCAGGGCCATCTCCGCTTTCAAGATGGCGGGTGGGCGCGAAAAAGACCCTGGCGAAGAGTAGGTCACGTGTCTCCAAAGATTTTGATTGTTTCAAAATGGCGGCGGGCTCACGATTGGCTAATTTTGTGGTCACGTGACCTGCTCTTCGCCAGGGTCTTTTTCGCGCCCACCCGCCATCTTGAAAGCGGAGATGGCCCTGGGGACGAGGTTGGAAGCCATCTTAAAATCATCGATTGACTAACACATTTCACTTGAATCTGAACATCATCGACTAACTAACACATTTCACTCGACTCTGAAGATGACTTCCGCTCAGGTTGTCGAAACGTATGTCAGCCATCAACACAAGGCCCGGGCAACATGGTCCTTTTCAGGACTTCCCTTACCCAAACTAACACACTAGACGAACTGTACTATTGTTACTCCTGTGTTCAAACCATTTACTATAAATAAGTCTTAGAACTGCAAGCAAATGTTTGAATGTTTTCTTAGTTGTAGTTTGTTGTGTTGTGATAACTTTGTGATTGATAGTCTCAAAATTGGTTTATCTAGCAGTAACAATGTGACCTGTTGAATAATAAAACAATTATATTACTCTAAATATTACGCAATATCGACTGATTCTAGCCAACTCGGCATACGCTAAATGATACCGAGGAAAAATATTCAATTGTCAAGAAGATAATAGGATCTCTTACGGAGTGGGGAATCTTTAAACTAATAAAATGCAAATTAGATTGACATTGTTTGGCAGAGTGAATATGTTTTGTTTGTATTTAGATTCTTGTTTATAACTACCAAATTATAATATGCCCTTTTGTCTTCTTTTATGTTACTTGAGTACAAGTGATAATCATGATTTATTTTCTTCGAAATTTTGCCAGCTTACGGGTTGAATCTGAAGAGCCAGACAGGACCACTTCAGGCAGGTTATGGACTTCTAGGTCTCATATGATGAATACCAATTGATCGGACACAGACATATTCATGAAGAGCGAAATTCAGTGTTACGACGCGACAAGAACTTGATTGGACTTTCAATAACTAACATTTGCCACACGTGTGGCAAATGTTCTTTTGGCTAATCACTTTTTAGTTCAATACAATCCTACAAGACTTCTTTGTTATGTTTGAGGTACCAGTTAAAGTTGTCAGGTACCAGGCATCCCTTTACCTGGTTGCCAGCATCAAAATGCATCTTGCTGTTGTTCATCAACGTGAAATGTTCTATATTTCTCGTTCTTTTTAAGTTGAAATTTTGTTAGAATGGTCAAACCCTGTGATCGACCCTTAATTTTGATAACCTGCGTAATTGAAATCGTTAAATAAAGATTATGACCACGAGAAGATAGAAATTAATCACTGCTGGCGAGGAAGAGTTAATATCAACTGAGCGCACAATCATGAAACCATTGTTTCATACAGAGAAAACTTCGAGTGGAACAGTTCTTTGACACTATCCCTCGTTACTGGTTCCTTTTTAATGGTTCATATAGACTCTCTCCTCTCGCTCTCTAAAAAGTATTTTTTTTCTCCGTGCGATAAAAATGAGTCATTTCTGCCGGGAAGCCAGTGTAACAATCTTCGCATGCTCGAAGATAGACCAAACAATTATTAAAATTCTACAAAGTGATTAGTTAGTAATGAAACTAACGTGCTGCTTCGGCGGGCAAGTAAAATTCTTAGTCGATTATCAACTTGAAGTTGATAAAGGTGAATTAACTGCCGTAGCAAATTAGGAAAAGCTGACGTTTCGAGCGTTAGCCCTTTGTCGGAGCAAAATCAAATTCTAACCGATCTATCACATGATAAATAGTATTACAAAACACGTGCCTATAGGGATACGTAATGTCGCTTAAAATTGCTCCTGCCGAAAAAAAACTGAGGCGGCTAAATCGTAAAACAGGACGAAAATCCAGCTCCATAGAATTACCTGACACTTCTTGTCCCCTCCACCCCCAGCTGACGTAGCGAGAACGGGTTTTAAGGCATGTACCTAGCCCCAGCCAAGCGGAAAAGGAAAAGAAACGCACGAAATTCTGGAGTAATCTTACAATTCAAGGAAAAATCCGGCAGACAGCGTATAGTACAGAACAGTATTAAAGTTTATATCCATGAAAGGAAGATTGACGACTGAGGTGCATGCATGTGCCAGTTTTCAGTTCAACTTTTAGCCGCCGCTTAATTTCATTTGTTTAAACCTCAGATCATTTTCCAGGATTTCAGTGTTTGGATTTGAAAATGAAGTTAAAAAAACAAACGATATTCGTATTTTACTTACCATGGCGGTGGTGTAGGGACCTGGCGGTTACCGTGACAACAAGGAGCCAAGTGACACACATGATTAGTCGGAAATTCATTTTTCTGTTGAGAGTGAATACATAATTTTAAACAGCATCAGAAAACGTTAAGTATCTCCAAAGGAAAAAAAGCTAATCAATATCTAATCAGCATGGGTTCGCGGATTATTTTGCAACCAGATCTGCATTGGCGTCAGTAAAAGTCGCTAGATCAGAGAAAATCATAACGAAGGCCTTACCATTGCCATCGAATAGTATAGAAAGATGGATTAGATATAATTTACCTTGACAAGGTTTCTGAAACAATTATGTTTTTTATTTCACTGTTTTTTATACGGAATTTTTTGAGGTTACGAATTTACGTGTGCAACTTTACAAGCCGTTTTACTGCTCACTTCTTTATAGTTCAGAAATCTGAAATGAATTAAAATCCCGGTAAAATTTTCCTAAAGCGAGACTGGCTCAAACCATACTGACATAAGCCGAAAAAAAGTTGCTAGGAAGCCGCCTTGCGGTGCAAATGATTCGAATCACAGGATCAGGCTGAAACGGATTTTGAAACAATTACCGCTGGTCTGGTTGCAAATAATCAAGTTTGGGGCAGCCATTTTGACAGAAAACCTTGTTTATATAATACCCAGTGATCTTGAGCATTTGTTTTATATGTAAGTAATATTTCATTAGCGACTTTCGAGTGCGCCTCTCGAGGCATGAGGGCAGTTCTCCCGAGACAAAAGGAATGTTTTTTTTTTCTTTTAAGATCAACAAGCTTTCTATACTTACCTTTACGGTTCCAAGAGACTTGAGAACTGACTTTTTCTTTCAGACCTTTGCATTTATCTGACCTTACTTCTGAATTATTTAATTCTGTCTCACATGTACATCACCTTCCACTAAGTCGTCCAAAATTCTTTAAGGAATCATGTAAGCAAAAATGTTTGTTTGAAAATTTATTGTTTTGTATTTTTATTTTACTTTACAGGGCCCCATTGAAAAACACAAATGTGACATGGGCTCCCTGTCAAAATATTATTATTATTATATATATTATAAAATATAAAATTGTGAATTTGGTCATTTATGCTTTGTGTTCGCTTAAAGTGTAAAAGAGAATTGTTCTGTCGTCAAATCAAAGTGTGAATCTTAGCAAGTGTCTCTTGCTAAAAGTGTAAATGTCACTTAAATATTTAATACGACTACCGATAAGTTATTTTATTGAGAGTTTTGTGCAAGGTTTGAACAACACATTTTCATAAGTCCTTACTTTTCAAATGTTATACTTACTTAGGCTTTTTGGTCTATTTATAGTGAATTTAATTGAGAAACTGGCACTCCAAACGGAAGAAATAAAACCTAACGATGTTTCACATTCACATGTCAAGTTTTGTAGTGTTTGGTATTTTCATTCCCTGTACTATTTTATAAAGAAAGTTAAAGAATATCTCGAGTAGTAAAATTTAAAATTTTCTTGTTTTGCGTACACTTTGCCGTAAATCTATCAGAAACGAAAAAATAAATGCAAAATAAGAAGACTACCAACGACTTTGATGAAAATTGAAATACTTCTGATGTCTGTCGGTCTCTTTAATATATGATAAACGAAAGAATTGCAATGAGATGACAATGTAGCAAGGTTAACATCTAGATAACTACGTATGTTGAAATAAATTTCGCCTCATGACTTCAATGAATTAATCCTATTCAGACAGAGGTGAGTGATCTGCCAGCAAGATCGACTTTTTCCGTTATAACTTCTCTAATATCAAGTAAAAGCCGCCAAACTTTTCGTTTCAGGGGCATGGCGTAGCATTTCAGGAAGTATGCAATATTCAATTTATTTCCCAACTCTAGTTAGATTCCTTGTTACGGAATATGTATGTAGTTCCTCTAGTGTGATCTTCCAGGTAAGGGTATACACCTGAAAATGACTGTTGTTGGTGACTAACGTTTCGACCACCTGAGCGGAAGTCATCTTCAGAGTTAAGTGAAATGTGTTTGTCAGTCGATGGTGTTAACTTTCTGGTCCTTGAAACTGATATTGATAAGTTTAGCCATCGAGTTATGATATTGGCTGTTAATTTTAACACTCGTAAATTCGTACTAAATAAATAGTGATAGGTCATGCAGTTGTTGTCAGTTTCGACCCGTCTACTGTTAGTCAAATTTGTGCAGGTCCAGTTTTAAGTCCGGCGAAGTTCGCTCGGCTGTTTTGTTAAGGTCCCACTCCCGGCAAATAAGTCGTTTGTAAGGTGCTGGTAATTGTTGACACCAGTTAAGAGGTGTTCGTTCTAAGTTAGTGAAATATATTTTATAGAGTCAGTAGTTGAATGTAGATAGTACTGTAGCTAATGCATTCCGCAGAGTCGTCCCAGTCAATTATGCAGTTTGTCAGTCGATGGTGTCCAGCAACTGATGATTGTTGACATCACCCTTTCCCATCGCTTTGTTTTGTGTTCACCAACCTCGTCGGGCAATTGTTTTTTTTTACGCCCACTTCAAGATGGCGGTCATTTACATTTTGTATTTTTTTAAGCGACTAAATATTGTTTCGGGTTTATCAACAGTTTAGAATTTGAATTTAGCCAACGTTTTACTGTTTGGGGTTAAAAAATGGTTTAAATTTTGATGTTAAGTAGCGATTTTATGATTCGTTCGTAGTAAACCGGTTATTATTGGTCAGTTTTGACGTATGTTACGGGAGCACGTTATTGCCTTAAAAATTAGTGTTTCGGGCAGCTAGCCACTCAATTATGTTGTGCTAGGGAATAAGGTTATTGTGGGTTAGAATCAACTCAATTCATGAACTGTGTTCCCTTTTTTGTGGAAAAAGTCTCAACGCCGCCATCTTGCCGCCATCTTGAAGTGGGCGTAAACAAAAAAAATTTGCCCTCGTCGTTTCAGGCCAGTTCTACCAGTCTCACCGATGTGAGTGGTCTTGCAGCAGTTTTGTATGTTTATCCATGTAGGGAACTATTATTTTGAGATTTCCATCAATTTAAAAGTAATTTTGTACATCACAAAAATATCGACTTTATATATCGTGACATAGACCAGCTTTTAAACACAAGGGCTTCCCAGGGAAGATCAGGGCTCATTTGACAATCAACAGCAAACGAGACAATAGTTTTTAAAAATTGGTAGTCAATAGAGAATAAATAATTCCTCTCGTTCTTCTTGCTGTACGTTCTAACGAGAAATAATGAAGTGTGGTACATTCATTTCAGGAAGTAACGGCCGTGGAGCTCGGCTGCGTTGGTGTGAGTTTCTCTGTGACGTCATTTCGATAGCACAATAAAATTCGAGCAAATGAGACGAAACAGTCAGAAAATCGGAAGTTTATTTAAATTATGTTATTTCAAAAAAGTGACCTCTTTGTAAAAGGCGCTTGTCAAACTTTATTCAACTAAATCAAGCTCATTTACGCTTGAATCTGAAAATATTGTCACGTGACCTAAATTCCAGCTCTACTGCTGTACCCATGCATTATGCCTGATTGTGTCGATTATTTACTTTATTAGGGTATTTTTCTATTGCAGAACAATTTTCATGCGCGCAGTAGGGGTCATGTGAAATTTAACCACCCTAAGTACAATAGTACCATATAAGAATTTGGATCCAAACAAATTTGAAATTTTGGCTTTAAACTTTACCGCAACACTATCTGTGATTTTATTGACCTTCCTAGCCTACAACTTTTCAAAAGTTTGGTTTTCCTTATACATTTATCGTCAGATTTTTATCTTAGCAGTACCCAAAATGTTTCTCTTAGGGCAGTGGCTGGTATCCATATTAATTAACAGCGTTTGACTGTAGATTTGCGTTAAAACTAAGACATATGGGAACGTTTCAATTTTTTAAATTTAAGCACATTTTAATTGAAGCTAGAACTAATTACCTTATTATAGAAAATTAACGCTCCATGAAATTAACGCGAATTTCGCGTTAATTTAAGTCGCGTTAATTTCTGTGAGCGTTAATTTGCGCGACCTTAATTTCCATTATTATAACCCCAAATTTGTGGATATTACCTTAATTAACACGAGCGTTAATTTCCTATAATAAGATACTTTTGATTTATGAAATACACTGACTGATCAATACCTTTCAAATGGTATATTGTATATATACATGAATACATTGGGTTAGGGCGGCGGCCATTTTGGAGAAAGGTATATTACAGTGTCAATTTTCTTTATGTAATAGGTATTGAATTTCGCGTTTTTAATTTTCGCGGCACCTTTTTTTCGCGAGCATTTAATTTCGCGAATTTTTTCAATCTCGAAAATCGCGAAAATTAGTAAGAATAAGGTATACCTTGAGCTGTTGCAGTAGTATTTGAAGCGTTGTTAGAAGCAAAATCTTGTAATTCAATTTTCCATACGTTTCTTTACAATTTCCAAAAGTCAACATCTTAGGATCGAGTGATCCCATGACAAAAGCTCCACATAAACTAAGATGTTGTGTTTGTTTTACACAGCATAAAAAGGAGCGAACGAAGCAAACGAAATGCTACCACACACACAAAAAAATAACTTGTGTGAAACTTGTATTAAATGTCGTAAAACACTGATTTGTGCTAAAATATTGGTCTGAAGGATATTCTACCAAGTCACCAGAACACCTCCATCTCATCAAGTGAGACGTATTATTGAGAACGAGCCAGGATATATTGTTTGACTACTGTCTTGTACACTAAATATGATGCGCATTTTCGACCTACTTTACTTACTAAACGAATAAAGACAATAAAGTACCCAGGTGGGGGCTCTATATAAAAGTGACTGGGATGATCGTCATACATTTTAAATCTAAAATGACCACCGTTAAAGTTACCCTGGCATAAAAGGCGGAAAACTAAAATCGCAGGAATCACTTGTGCGTTAGAATTGGTACCTCTTAGGGGTGAAAACGAGTTCATGCTACGCTGGTACCTAGTACCTCATCACCCCGTCATTTTTATATGGTTGTCCCCTTTACAACCTCCACCATCCCCCGCCCCCCCCCCCCACCCGCCCCGAAACAAAGTGACACGAGTCTGATAAGTGATATATCCGCTACACAGCAATAACATGTGTGTGGTCCACAAGTTAAAATATTAAACGAACCGAAACATGAAGCAACTAAAATACTTAGTTCGTCTTGTGTGATCGTCCGGGTGACTGTAGTCCTGAAAAGGACTGTTGTTGGTGACTGACGTTTCGACAACCTTTGCGGAAGTCATCTTCAGAGTCAAGTGAAATGTGTTGGTCAGTCGATGTTGTTATGTATCTGGTCCTCGTAACTGATTGGTCAGTTTTTCCGTGATGTTATTGGCTGTTTAATAAGACTCGTGTAAAGTTCGTAGACTGTGATTGGTCAGTTGTTGTTGTATATATATAATTTCATATATTGTTTATAGATATCCAATACCTATATTCCATTTACTCCCTTCTTCCTTTTCCTTTTTTTCTTCTTCTCTCTTTTCTACTTTTGCCTATATTTTACTATTTTCTTTATTGTAATATTAGTCATTTTGCTAAAAATAGAATATTATTACTATTACCGGTATTGTGTACTATTATCGCTTCTATTTTTTTTTTAAATTATTATTATGTACTATTATCGCTTCAAATATTTCTATCAGTATATATATATATATATATATATATATATATATATATATATATATATAGAAGTTTGACGGTGCCACTCGAGCCAACAGAGATGTTACTTCGCCAGGAGGATCCTGTAAGGATTCGCAGTCCAAACCTCGGCATGTGAATGAAGTAAAAAGGTTTAAAAAAGGCTAAGGACGGACAACTTCTGACGATAAAAAGTAAAAATTTAATGAAAACGTTTCGGTCTTAGACCTTCATCAGTTCGTACAAACAGCGTGTGAATTACAGAGTTGATATTTGCTTATATAGGATTACATTGTTTACTATTATAAAATAACTCTTACAGGGTGATTACGTAACAATTCAAAACTTACAGAAATACAGTGTTAATTATGAAATACAGTGTAAATTATGAAGTAACAAATAAGGCCAGTAATTTTGCTTAGATAAGATTTCGTTAATTAATGCTGTAAATAAACACCTAAGGGTGTGTAATGACTAAAAGAAAATATAGTTTTCCGTGTTAATTACAAGGTAACAGAGTTCTAAAATCTTACGCAACCAAGACACTTTACAATCTGAGCGTAACAAATTCCATATACCAAGCCCATGAATAAACGCGGCGAATGAGAAAACATAACAAATGCCTCGCACGGGGTCCTTAAACGATGATCAAAACAAACGTAATAAATGCCCCACCAAAGCCCTTGAATAAATTCTACGCTCACATAAATAACATATTCCCGGGACAGAGCCCTTGAACGCTCTAGATTGAATTGGTAACCTGGTTGCGTTTAATAAATTATATAACGAAATTCATTATCAATATTGAAATAAAAATAATAAGAATTAAGAAGAGATGATTGCAATGCGGTAACTTGTACACTTGGAAAAGCTAATTGTAATTAATTCTATTTTTTGAATGAAATTCTTGTCTTTTGTTTAAGCCGTGGGGCGCTAAAGAGAATAATTGCGCGCTCCAGTAGGCCTCTTTGGTAATTAGCAAGCTATCTAAATTCTCAGCGTCACTGGCAGACTCTACTTGGTCAATACACTGAAATGTGAAATCTTTTAAGACGTGTAAGCTCTTATTGTAATGTACCGCAACTTCGCAGGTTTTTTTGTTGGTTGTCATTGCTGATTTATGATTACGGAATCTAACCTTAAATTCTGTAGCGGTAGATCCTACGTACTGTAAATGACATTTGGTACAAGAGGCTAGATAAATGACATTTTTGGAGTCACAAGACAATTTAGATCGAATTGTATAACTTTTGCCAGTTTGATAACTTTGAAAAGATTTTGACTCTACGAAAAAATTTTTACACAGATCGCATCTGTCCCTACTGCACTTGAAACAACCTATTATAGTATTGATAGTATTGGCCTCCTGCTCTACAGTGGTCCTATGTCTGGATGGTGCTAGGATGTCTTTTAAGTTTTTGGACCTGCGGAATGATGGTATAATGGAATTTTGAGGAAAAAATTCTTTCAATTTGGGATTAGATTCCAATAAATGCAAATGCTTCTTAATGATGTGACCAACATCTGGTAAATTGCGATTAAATGTAACGACGAATGGAAAAAGTTTCTTAGCTGTCCTAGTCCGGGGTTTAAGCAAGTCATTTCTGGGAATGGTGGACGCCTTAAGAAACTGATCTTCAACTAGTTTAGTAGGATATCCCTGACTGATAAGATAGCCCTTGTATTCTGATGTCTTCTCAATTAGGAAATTCTCATCCGAGCAATTTCTCCGCAATCTAGTGGCTACTCCATAAGGGATTGCCTTAAAAACATGTTTGGGGTGTGCGCTTTTTAAGGCGTCCACCATTCCCAGAAATGACTTGCTTAAACCCCGGACTAGGACAGCTAAGAAACTTTTTCCATTCGTCGTTACATTTAATCGCAATTTACCAGATGTTGGTCACATCATTAAGAAGCATTTGCATTTATTGGAATCTAATCCCAAATTGAAAGAATTTTTTCCTCAAAATTCCATTATACCATCATTCCGCAGGTCCAAAAACTTAAAAGACATCCTAGCACCATCCAGACATAGGACCACTGTAGAGCAGGAGGCCAATACTATCAATACTATAATAGGTTGTTTCAAGTGCAGTAGGGACAGATGCGATCTGTGTAAAAATTTTTTCGTAGAGTCAAAATCTTTTCAAAGTTATCAAACTGGCAAAAGTTATACAATTCGATCTAAATTGTCTTGTGACTCCAAAAATGTCATTTATCTAGCCTCTTGTACCAAATGTCATTTACAGTACGTAGGATCTACCGCTACAGAATTTAAGGTTAGATTCCGTAATCATAAATCAGCAATGACAACCAACAAAAAAACCTGCGAAGTTGCGGTACATTACAATAAGAGCTTACACGTCTTAAAAGATTTCACATTTCAGTGTATTGACCAAGTAGAGTCTGCCAGTGACGCTGAGAATTTAGATAGCTTGCTAATTACCAAAGAGGCCTACTGGAGCGCGCAATTATTCTCTTTAGCGCCCCACGGCTTAAACAAAAGACAAGAATTTCATTCAAAAAATAGAATTAATTACAATTAGCTTTTCCAAGTGTACAAGTTACCGCATTGCAATCATCTCTTCTTAATTCTTATTATTTTTATTTCAATATTGATAATGAATTTCGTTATATAATTTATTAAACGCAACCAGGTTACCAATTCAATCTAGAGCGTTCAAGGGCTCTGTCCCGGGAATATGTTATTTATGTGAGCGTAGAATTTATTCAAGGGCTTTGGTGGGGCATTTATTACGTTTGTTTTGATCATCGTTTAAGGACCCCGTGCGAGGCATTTGTTATGTTTTCTCATTCGCCGCGTTTATTCATGGGCTTGGTATATGGAATTTGTTACGCTCAGATTGTAAAGTGTCTTGGTTGCGTAAGATTTTAGAACTCTGTTACCTTGTAATTAACACGGAAAACTATATTTTCTTTTAGTCATTACACACCCTTAGGTGTTTATTTACAGCATTAATTAACGAAATCTTATCTAAGCAAAATTACTGGCCTTATTTGTTACTTCATAATTTACACTGTATTTCATAATTAACACTGTATTTCTGTAAGTTTTGAATTGTTACGTAATCACCCTGTAAGAGTTATTTTATAATAGTAAACAATGTAATCCTATATAAGCAAATATCAACTCTGTAATTCACACGCTGTTTGTACGAACTGATGAAGGTCTAAGACCGAAACGTTTTCATTAAATTTTTACTTTTTATCGTCAGAAGTTGTCCGTCCTTAGCCTTTTTTAAACCTTTTATATATATATATATATATATATATATATATATATCTAAGTGGATTTGAAAGAACGTGGCCGCAGAAAATTGCACCATTTTGACCATATTGGCGCTTCTTTCCTTTTTTGTCGTTCAGAAACTACCTTCAAAGTAGAATCGTCACAAAATTACTTTGGCATACAACCCATGGACAAAGGATAGATCTTCGCAATCATGCATCCGGTTTGGAAATCGAACGAATTCCGCTAAAGTTACGCCAGAAAAAACCTGTTGAACTTTTGGTGCAAAATCAGTGCCAAATTGGGCTCACACACCATTCTTCCACATTCATTTCTTGGCTTCCTGAAAAGGTTAGTTCAAAACTTTTTCGGCTGATGGAAAGCGCATACGAAGCCGAAGATAGCAAGAAAAGAAATGGAGAGAGAGAGAACAAAATAAAAGGGAGGAAGAAGAAAGAAATGACAATGGAAACTTTTTTTTTTTTTTTTTTTTTAAGTCCAAAGTAACACAAGCTTGCACCAAGGATAATTTGAAACCATTTCACTCAGAAACGATATAAACATCTTTCCGGCGTTCACAAATACGGGTTCTTAGCTAAGGAAACGCCAAATTTGGCCAAAGAGACAACCCAAAAACCACTTTTTTGAGCCCAAAACGCGTTTTTCGGTCATTTTGCTGAAATTTTCTGCGGCCACCTTCTTTCAAATCCACTTAGATATATATATATATATATATATATATATATATATATATATATATTATATATATATATATATATATATATATATATATATATATATAATTATAACATAGAGGGCAAAATTACTGAATGCTGATTGGCTGAGACAGAGGGAATTTTTCATTAATTTTGGTTTGCCCGGGGCAAAATTACTTGATCCTGATTGGTCGAGCGGCAAAATTCCTCGCTCCTAATTGGCTGAGCGCGCTGCACTCAGTTGGCTTCTTGACGGCGGGATTTTTAGCAGAATTTTCAAACACAGCGCTCGCTTGTAAGTCGCTTCGGAGTTTGACTTCAGTTTCCCGAGTTATTTGATGAAAAAGGAACGGAAACCGTGTGATAGCTTGAAACGAAATTCCGAAAGCTGAATCTCAGTGTTTCACTCGAAGCAACAGAAGATTATTTCAGTTGAAAACTAGAAAACTTGCATCAGCTAGACACTTGGCGAGCTTGCGACGAAATTCATTCATGGCTGCCAACTGACTTCTTCGCTTCACCTCTGTTAAATACGGGCTTCATCACGTGCAACCCAGAGTATAAAAGATCACAGAGTTTGTTCAAAGAAAGAAGAAGGTCAAATTAAACCGGATAAATTACCTCTACAAGTTTGTTTGGACTTGTCGTTTGCTCACGGTTTTATCGATGTAGGATTGACATGTCAAGCAGCTCGCAGCGGAAAGCCGGCTTCAAAACATGCAAACAGGTGAATAAAATTACGTTTTACTTGGCTTGATTGCAAGCTTGTTATTTTTTTTATTTTCACGACTTACAATTTTCTCTTAAGATTTACATAACAGTCAACGTTACCCTGTTCTCAACGTAAGGGTTTGCTTGATCTTCCTGTGATTCTGTGTGATTTTTGGAAGGAATATCAGTTCGTTCCGCCGCGGTTGAATTTAGCTTCGCGGCGCTTTGAAGGTTTTCCGAAAATTTTGCCCTCTATGTCATAAACAAGTAATCGCATGTTTCCTCGTAAAATTAAGGATTAATATCACTTGTGTTTTCAGAAGTTGCAGAAATTGCCCTTGTCGCTGCGCGACTCGGGCAATTTCTGCAACTTCTGAAAACACAAGTGATATTAATCCTTAATTTTACTCGGCCCCATGCGATTACCTATACTAATTATACAACCTGTCGCCAATTAACCTCTACATGACAGTGGCCAACTCGAAAGCGAAAGCTACTTTGGTCACTGTGCACATATTATGTAACAATTTTGATTTTATCTTCTTTTTCTTTATGTATTTTGATTGTACTGTATTTCTGTATTTTCTCTTTTTGACAAACAGTGTATAATAATAAAAACTGAAAACTGAAACTAACATTAAATGGAATGTAAACTGCGTAACACATTTATGATATAAATGATGTCAAGACGATTCAACCAAGATAGAACACCTCCACCTCATCAGGTGAGAAGTTGTAAGTCCCAGCAAGGATTGTTTGACTGTCTTGTACTCCACTTGGAACAGAGTAGGAGTAGCCAAAGTATGTGTATGAATTAAAGTTACTTTTCGCATTGTTAGCAATGTGGATGTCGTACCCGTCACCAAATGTTGGACCATGCTTTGAAATCCTTTTAATTGCACTTGACGAAATTTTCACCATGCTTTTAAAAGGATCAAGTCCTTCTATATTGTGGAGAGAAAATATGAACGCATTGGAAGTAAGACCAGATAATGATCCATCACTTGAATCTGTAGAGAGGGAAGAAAAATAAGACAAAATAAAACAAAATAAAACATCATATTTTTTAATTTCCTTCCCGGTGAAAATTCGACTAAATATAAAACAAATCCTTCCTGCATATAAGACTTGTTTTTGGGAAGCTGACCTGGCTAGTTTCTAATTTTCTTAACACATTTTGTTCACTCGAATTAAACATACTTAAATGGGTCATCAAACTACATGTGGAAATGTTATCAATTTTTGACTGTAATACATTTTGGTAATAAAAATAGTTGTTCCCAAATTTGGGAAAACATGCCTGTCAAAATATGGTTGACATGGTAACAGCTAGTTCCATGAACAATGACATGTCATACCAAATTTTTCCCAGATAAATTTCAGGAAAAGTCAAAAGGTTAGCGGCTTTGACTTCAATATTGAAAAGGTTATCAACGGTCAAAGTCGCTGCGGTCCCCGGTCTGAGGGAGCAGCTTTGCCTCTACTAACACCCCCCCCCCCCCCACCCCCCGGGGTTTGACTGGAGTCCAATTCGGTCTGTAATATCATACTAGCATACGAGCTAGTGATTAACAAAGTCCGATTTATACCAATTAATCATATCTGTTTTGTACTGAACTGTTGTAGTTAATTTCTTCTAGGCATCGCGTAGCCAACAGCACGAGGACCGTTAACAAATATTAGGCCAGGTCGCATAGGCCACAGAAACGTGGCAGGAACGTTTTGTGTTTTTTCGCATGTTAGATTTTTGATAGACTAGTCGTTAGATTCACAGTCGAATAAAGCCGCCAAACCAAACAATATCTCAGTATAAGACCTATAACAAAATTCGAAGAAGAACTTTAAACAAAGTGAAGCTTACTAATAATTAATCATCTCTTTGATTAAATGTGAGGGAAAAAGTCATTTTTGAGGATACAAAGAAGGAATATTCAGTCACGAAAAGGAACCCAATCAAGTACACGGCACGCGAATTATTATTTTTTTAATTGAACACCTTGTTATAATGGACACCTTAACTAGCTTTTTATTGGACACTTGAAAAAATAGAGCGTGCTGAGAACCAATCACTTTTTAGAAGTTACGGATTAGTAATACAATACAAAATATATACTAGGAAGATAAATACTGGTGTTATTTACCCCAAGGAATGTCAGTATATCCTCCAAACACGTACTGATCGTTTTTGATGATGGTCACCGTGTTATGTTTTCCATCACACCGGCTGTGGAAGGTACGGCTAGCCCAGCCGTCAGAGGAGGCGCGGTAGCATAGCATCCACTGAGGGTGACTTCCAACAGCGGGCGTCAGGAACTGATGGAGACGACTTTGATAAAATGCATTGTTTTTTATTATAGCTGAGTTCATCCAGAAATCTGAAAAAATAAAGCAAACTAAAAGTTAACTTAATTATGTCAGTTTGGACAAAGAAGGACCTTTGAATTACAATACGAAGCTTATACGATAAATTAAGCACCGTTTAAAATTTTAGATTGGAAGAGAGCTCACAGCCATCTTAAGAGACAATTAAGATTTCATATTTACAGTGATTGCAAATATCGATTATGCATTTTTACAATGGGTCGGTAGTAGAGAATGGAAATGGTTTGTTGGGGAGAGAGGAGGACGTCAGGATGTTGGGTATAGAGTGGTTTGTGAGAGTTGTACATTGTTGTGGTATACAGCTGTTTCGAGAAAGGCTGTCCTACAGAAACGTAAAAGGGGGCGTACGCGACAATGCTGAAAGGTATTATGGGTAGTCACCGTTGCTTGATCGAAGCTCAGGAGCAGTTCACGGTGTTTCCGCGCGATGGCAGAAGACTAAACCATGAATATACAGCTATTCAGTCAAGAAACATTATCGGATAGAAGCGTTATGTCAAGACGAATGGACCGAATGGTAGTCTGAGTATCCATTAGAACTTCGCATATCAATGGGAAGAAACCAGCAAGTTGTATTTTTCACGTGATGTATTTGCTGGAAATTTCCGCTTTTTATGAAGAGTTTCTTCCAAATCTTTACATTTTTTGCATCCTTATATTGTTTTCGATTTTTTCCGAATCAAATTTGGTGACTTTCTGACATTTCTGAACAATTGAAAAATCCAAGATGGTGGATCCAAGATGGCGGATACTTTTAAAGTATGACGTTATTTTGGCGTGATATGATATCATAATTGATTCGTAATTGTCACTAAAATAAACATATTTAAATGCTTTATACACCACATATGTTTTCTAGCTTTTCTGTTTCTGTCACGCTGCGGCATTTTTAAAACTGATACACGTCACGCCTACCTTTCTCGCAATATTCACCCGCGAATCCAGGAGTGCACAAACATCGATATCCTTTGTCTGTAAAACCGGACTGACAGGTTGCGTTGTTCTGGCATGGCGGCTGTTTCTTTCCACAGGCGTTCTGAAAAAAGAAACAGGAAATAATTACTTGATCAGTTCATCGCTAACATTGATCTGCAGCTACTTTTTCCTCAAATCATCAACATAAAGATCAGCAAACAGGTTGTGAGAATATAGGAATGATCGCCAGGGGAAGTTGGTTGTGCAGACCGTTCATTTTTAGTCTCTTGTGACCGGAAATTTCCTCCGTTACTCCAAGTGTATTAAATGAAGGGTACGATAATACAACTTGGCGGTTGTATATAGTGTGTCCAAAACGTTTTATTAGTGCTATGTAACAACGGATGATGACATCACATGACGTGGGTATTACATCATGATTTCGAAACAGCCACCAACTTTGATCGGCCATCTTGGATTTCTTGATTTTTCCATGACGTCAAAAAACCACCAAAACGGACTCAAAAGTAATCAAAACCAGTAAAAGAAGCCATGCTAAACTCATCTAAGCATGTAAAAGTTGCTGCAACATGACAATTCCTAATTTTGGAAAACTTGCCTGTCAAAATATGATACATATGATATATACATAAATATTTTAACCTCGAATTTAAGAGTAGCTTACAAGCTATTTATATAGCCGTCTTCGAGAAAACAAAAAAAACAAACAAACAAACAAACAAACAAACAAACAAACAAACCGAACAAAAAAGGTTACAAACGATTGCAATGGAAACATCACTGAAGTTCACTGAAGTTCCGTTAATAATGACATGTCAAATCAAATTGCCCCAAATAGATTACCGGGGAAGTCGCAAAGTTTGGCGGCTTTTGCTTTAAATATTAAAACAAATCAACAATATCAAGACACGCTGCCAAAGTAAAACTCTATTGATGCGTTTCTCACCTGCGCGCCGCGATAAAAGTAAGCGGGTTCATTCCTCAGATCTTCATCATGTTCCAGATGAGTGGAATTATTTAACTCACATTTGTGTTGGTTTGCACTGTCTCGATATTTTCTAATATTAAGACTGACACAGTCGTCATCAAGATAGCAAAGGAGATCACACTGGTCCATGTCCTTGCCTTGCACGGTTTTTATCGTGTGGTTCATCAAACGTCTCTCAGCTATGAAGTAGTAGGCTGGGAAGTACAGTTCACGATTTCGTTCTGAAATAATGTATATACATGTCAGCCAGCCAGCCAGCCAGCCAGCCAGCCAGCCAGCCAGCCAGCCAGCCAACCAACCAACCAACCAACCAACCAACCAACCAACCATGCAGGAACCACGCAGGGCCCCTATGGATACCAGCCTAGAGCTGAATGGGCCACCCTGCTTAAATAAAGATTTACTTACTTTACTTACTTACCAGCCAGCCAGCCAGCCAGCAAGCCAGCCAGCCAGGAAAAGTCACAAAGTTTGGCTACATTTGCTTGAACGCTCTTTAAATAATAACAGTTTGAAATCAGCCCGGGCCCCTTCTGTATAGAATAGAGTTAATCGAAGGTCCACCATTTGTAGATTTGTTGCGTGACACATTTTGGACCAGATCTTGAGATTCTAAGCTGAATTTAACGATAAATTCGACCTAAAACCCTCAGCAGAATCGTTCGGAGATAAAAGAAAAGTTTGCCCATATTTTCAACAAGCCGTTAGATTGGCATCTGCTATTAATGTTCAGCCTTCCATGCCAATAGTTATTGGGCGCCAGACCAACAACACCCCAGCTACCAATATCAATTTTGTGTCTGGCTTCCTTTATGAGCTGTATAAATTGTAATTGACGGTATGTTTCTTTCATCGGTATTCTCTAAACTTACATATAAAGTTTGTGTGTCAAATCCATTTTCAATTAAAAAAAATGTCCCATAAATATTCATGTTTTTAAGTTCACTCTTGGATGCCTGGTTTCATATCAAACTGCCTTCAAAACGCACGGAAATGAAGTCTCAGTCTCTGAGAGATCACAAAAAATCCTGACTATGGGCCTGCAATGTTTTAATAAATTAAAGCAAATCTTTGAAATGAATTCATGAATGGTCCATGTTAGCAATTTGGATCGCTCAGGATGAGTATAAATTATTTAGTAGATCTAGAGTACTGTGAATTGAATCAATAATCATTATTCAAATTGCGACTGGAGAGATCTTCTCGTTAGTTGTTGATGATCCACTGACACACAAAAAAAATATATCGAAAAAAAAAATATTACGAGATGAAATATTAATTCTCCTCACTGATTGTGTTACAATATTGTATGAATGATAGTTTTGACACTGGTGGTACATCAAAACAATATCTCCTTGCTGACGATTTGTCTTATTCACACCACCTGTCGGCTATGACAGTCTTTTGATATTTTAAAGGAGTTATGTCACGATATTTTAAATCATTTTTGCGAAGTGCAAAATCGCCTTCAAATTGAAGAAAACCTCAAAATAATAGTTTACTAAGGTAGAAAAACACCAAAGAGGCGATAATAAACCAAACAGGAACAAGGATGATTGAGGATGGAGAAGATTAAGACGGATTACGAATGGTAAACTTGAAAAAAATGGCCAATTTTTTCAAGATTCACTATCAGTGACGTAGCTACTTTTAGAAAAATTCAGAAGCTCATCACTCTTAACTTGTCAATTTTAAAAGAGATGGAGTTTTGCTCACTGATTTATAAATGTAGGAATAATTTTCTTGAAGGAATTCCGTGTTGCAGGTGGATATACAAAAAAAAACCCTGTTGTTGAACCACACGAACAAATGTTTTTTGGCTGGAAATTAGGAAGCAATTTGGCTAGTGCATTATTTCGACGAAGCGAGACGATACTTAAAGGAGCTAGTCACGGATGGTGCATCTTGAAAAAATTGGCCAATTGTTTCAAGTTCGCCATTCACAAGGTCTCACAATCCGTCTTAATCTTCTCCATCCTCAACCATCCTTGTTCCTGTATGGCTTATTATTACCTCTTTGATGTTTTTCTACCTCAGTAAACTACAGTAGACTCCCACTATCTCGAACTCGGTTATCTCGAAAACCCCGCTATCTCGAACTCAAACCAATTCCCCCTGCCCTTGTTATTTCAGTCATTTACTATCGGCTATCTCGAACTCCTCGCTATCTCTAACTGTTTTTCGTTCCCCTTGAGAGTTCGAGATAGCGGGAGTCTACTGTATTATATTTCTGATATGTTGAGGCTTTGTTTAATTTAAAGGTGATTTTACACTTCGCAAAATGACTTAAAATATCGTGACATAGCTCCATTAAACGAAGAGACGTGAGTGGGCATAAATTAAGACCAAATATTTTTGCATTATGGCGGATCTACACAAACATAGTAATTTGTTTGCAAACCTCTTTTAATTTGAAATTTGTATTAAAACAGTCATCGTTGGTGGCATAGACTAATAGTCCTATACATAATTGTAAATATTCTAGTTTTAAATTACTCATATTCATAGCATATCTTTTATTTTCAGATTTCATTCACGTAATTTGTAAGGCGCATTTGGTCATATTTACATGTTAATTTGCGCCATAGAAATAATAAATATTATTATTATTATAGTCTGACTGACTAACCTGACACGAATGACAATATTCAGGTCCAGGGTTTAATATAGAT
Organism: Desmophyllum pertusum; assembly: GCA_029204205.1. Taxonomy (NCBI): domain Eukaryota; kingdom Metazoa; phylum Cnidaria; class Anthozoa; order Scleractinia; family Caryophylliidae; genus Desmophyllum; species Desmophyllum pertusum. The sequence goes on along the minus strand of MU826826.1, from coordinate 6,093,593 downwards.
TAAGTTTATCCATATGTTTCCAAACTTATGCAATGTTTTGAAATTGCGTCGCAAATTTTTAGAAACGTGCACAACAAATGAACTAATAAATAATAAAACTGTTCTTTTCTGATCTAGACAACTTTTCTTTAATTAAGGTTTTCTGTGTTTGACGAACGGTAATATATATGGATTAACATGTTAAAATTTGTTCATAAATTCACGTATTCTATAAAAAAAGGTTGATTTTTTAAAATATATAATCTACAGTTTTGCGCAGGAAAGTATAGGTCAAACAAATAGTTTTAAACAAAAATGTAATTTTAGAAACGGTCGATGCGAGTTCGTCAATAAATGATGAAGACGGTTTTGACAGATCGCTGTTTCTGCGGATTTATCCACACTACAAATGTTCATTTTTGGGAGACTATCGTAACACAAATACGTGTAACAATTTGTCGCGCCACGTTCGACCGTGCGAACTCCCGGCAGAGATGGTCTCAGCTCTCTTTAAAACGGTTGGTGTAAACTAACGTTTTTAGTCGCCGAATGTTATCAATTTATTTCGACGTTGTCTTTCTGGTCCGGGTTGTAGCATGGATAACGCTATCCACCGTATAGTTTGTTTTGTTGACACGTATACTGGATAGTGATTTATCCGATGGATAGCGTTATCCACCCTTATTTGAACAACCGGGCCCAGCTTGATAAACTGTCGATATTGCAAGGACAAATTCTCAAGCGCGGATCCAGATCAGCTTACATCGTTTTACGGAAATCGGTCAAATTTTCGAGGGAAATATAATTTTAGAGAGTGCGTGAAAATCTAAAAAACGTTTGCCTCCTCCTGACTTCCATAGATTCGGCGCTCAGACTCTAATAAACCGGTCATGTTTTTTTTCTGGATCTGCGCCTGAGAAACTTTGATATTGATAAGACTGTTGATGGCTTCTGGGAATTATTGAAAGAGGAAACTGACAAATTAGGTAGTTATTTCAGTTGGCAAGGGATTATTTCCTCAAAATTCAAGAAAGCGCAATGACAGTTAATATATAAAAAATACTAATTCAAGAATACAAAAGCAATGATATTTTTTGGACTCACCCTCCGCGAGTGTTGGATAAGTTGAAGCCAACGACAACAGCACCAAGAACAAAGACAAACTCATGCTTGCAACAAAACGGATGCCTTCAGTTCATATCTTAAAGACATGTCAAAGACAAGTTAAGATGGTGTTGGGTTAGCATCCGTGATGTGTAGTTGAAACAGTTCAGCTCAAGCCAGCACAGATTAATAATTAAAGGGCGTGATATCTTGTGACGCTACAGTCAATATCATAATTATAGCCGTTAGACGTACTGTGAACCAATGAAGCAATTGCTGCACATTACTCTTCCAGCTGTTTATTAGAACTTTCTATTTTTTAAATTATGTACAAAATTAAAATATTTCCTGCTGATATGGTTGTTTAATTATTTAATATGTAGTTTTTATCGATTTTCTGATTTGCAGAAAGCCATTCGATCTTACGCGACATTTTAAACCTGAATTGGTCTTTTTTCGAATTTTAAGGAATGCACTGTTAGTAACCAATGTTACTTAATTCCAACTTTAATCAGTAGAATACAAATAACGCGCGAAACGAGTACAAACATCCCGCAGTATACACCCTATTCCAAAATGGCCGTCAATTTAAAATTATTTTGTATGTATTCATATTTAAATAATTTGCCTCACTAACCTCGTTTTTGAGTTGATAATTCAAAATAACGTTTACTCTAGAGCGAGGTTAGTGAGGCAAATTTAACTGCATAAAAAATAATTTTAAATTGGCAGCCATTTTGGAATAGGGTCTATTGTATAGTTAGTTATTTTGTCCGGTTAGTTATTTAGTTGACATGGAAACCATTAGTGCCCGCGTTGATTTCAAATTTATCGTACTTAAAGAGCATTCAAGCAATCATAGCCAAACTTTATGATTTGTCCTAAATATTATCTGGGAACATTTTGGTGTGTCAATTTTTTGATCACGTGACTTGATGTTTCCATCGCAACCACGTTTTGACAGGTTCTTTTACCCAAATTTGGTATTTTCAGCTTAATTAGAGATTTCCGCCTTTTACGAAGAGTTTTTCACAAAATCTTTGTAAGTTTTGCATCTTTATATTGTTTTCGATTTTTTAAAATCAAACTTGGTGATTTTCTGACATTTCTGAACAATTTAAAAATCCAAGATGGCGTATCCAAGATGGCGGACATTTTTAAAATATGACGTTATTTTGGCGTGATATGATATCATAATTGATTCATGATTCATGATTGCCACTAAAATAAACATGTTTGAATGCCTTATACACCACATATGTTTCATTTTTATAGCACAAATACTTTTCGAGATACAGATCGTTTTGCCCAAATTTGTTGTTTTTTTAGCTTTGAAGCTTAGCTTCATAACATTTTTTGCTTTTTACGATGAAATCCTTCCAAAACATTTGCCGTTTTAGCATCTTTATATTTTTCTTGATTTTTGCAAAACAAATTTGGAGATTTTCTTACATTTCGGAACAATTTAGAAATCCTAGCCTGTTCCAGGCGTTCGGATAGTGGGGGAGCAATGCGAAAAGACGCGCGAAGAGTGGCAAGTGAATAATAGGCGTGGGGAGTGGGGAGGATGGCGGATTGTTTTAATATATGACGTCATTATGGCGTGTATGACGTCATAATTGACAAGTTATTGCCACTAAAATAAAGATTTTCGGATGCTTTACACACCATGTAAGTTTCATTTTCATAGAATCAATACTTTTCGAGATACATAGGGGCACTATCAACACCCCCCCACCCCCCCAGGCTCACGAACGAAAAAAAGCCCAGGCAGAATAGGGTTAAGATAAATATGACGGTTTTGTTAACAGTTAAAATTGTTGCTGTGGACAAAACGTGAAATAAGTCATCGTGTAATCAGTAACGTTTCTTAATTTTTCTTTAACTTGGGCGTTTTCATTTCCCATAAGAAAGTGTGACGATGGAAAGCTCGTACACTCATACAAGCCAATCGGTAAATAGTGCATTACCGCAAGTGGGTTGGATGTCGTAATCTGGCGTATTTTATACAATTTCCATTTAACTCCGGAAAAAAGAGACAAACGACGGTAGATTATGAACGCGAAACATTACTGTAATTGCTAATAAAGAATCGAACGTGAACTTGTAAAATTGGCCACTGGCGTGTCTCTCGGGATCATTCTGCACGTGGGCACCCTGAAGAACGCATAGTTTAATTTATTCAAATTATCGATAGTTTTCTTAATGCATGCTGAAGTTTTTAACCAAGAACTGTATGTCCGTCTTTCATCATTGGCAATTTTCTGTAGAACTACGCGGTAAGTTTGCTTTCATTTTGCTGTCCTTTGTTAAGACTGATTCTAGGCTGACTTTAATTATATTTTCTGCAGTGATTTGGCGAAACCTCAATTGAAAGCCGTCAAGTGGGTGCATTTTAAACCACGCAAATCCGGTCCCGTCGCCGATAAATAAAACAGAAGCGAAGTGTCCATCGCCAACGTATTTCACAGACTTCAGCAAGGCGTAAAGCAGGTTAGTACATATATATTGTACATATATATTGGTGCCAACGTATTTGACAGACTTCAGCAAGGCGTAAAGCAGGTTAGTACATATATATTGGTGTTAAATTTTATTACAGTCGAAGCTCCGGTCTGAATTGGACACCCTCGGAAAGCAAATAAAGAGTCCGCAACGGAGCTGGCCGCTTATACGGGAATGTATAAATACAGGGTTTGTTTGAATGAGAGTTCAAACGGAGTTTTGTCAAGGCGGCCGTAAGTAGACTGAGCGGTCCCGGCTTACGAGAGTGCCCGCTCAGAAAGCTTCGACATGTACAGTATTTAGAAAACGTCGTGTGGTTCAGTACGCTAGCTTACGCTTCTTGTCAAAGGAAATTCGACTTCACCATGTGGAATGTTTGAACGTATCCTAGAAGCTTTCGTGCAAAAAAATTTATCTTTTACTGCATTATAGTAACTTTTATTCCTGTCGAAAGACGGTAAGCTAATTGCCAGAGGAAGTGTAAGACCCAATTTATACGTCGCATTTCAGTCGTATCGAATGTAATTCAAGTCGCATTAGAAATCTCGTTGGTGGCTTGATTCGACTACGTTGCCGTACTACTTCAGCTACTTTAATATTTGTGTGAGCATTGCGTTGATTTAAAGTGCTTTCGCGAGGTCTCTGGGACTTGAATTACATTCGACCCAACTGACGTATAAAATGGCATAAGAATTAAGCGTCAGGAAATGTTGCGCGGGGAAACACGTTCCAGTCTGTAGGCTCTGCCGCGTGCCCGCGCAAGTTTCAAATAAGATACTACTCTAGACTGACTGAGTTGAGAGTCGAACAAATCAGCCTTTTTCTAATGTGTAGTTTCGAGAAGGTCGTACTGCATGCCAGTAAATTGCCTCAACATGCGCGAGATCTCGTCCACATTGAAAACCACGTTTACAGTTAGGTAAACGTTGTTCTGCTAGCTTCTGCTATTAAATTATCAAGAAAGTCAGAAATCATTGTTTCTTTTGTATTGAATGTGTTTTACTACATAAATATAATTTCTCAATTTAATCGGTTGAAATAAGTTCCATATCATATAAGTTGTTTTTCTTGTTGAGCCTGCTGGCTAAATATCCTTGAGTGAACATGGATTTTTTAAATATATAAATAAATAAATAAATAAATAAATAAATAAATAAATAAATAAAAAGGAAATAATTTCTAGCGATCTCGTTTGATCTGTACGTATTTCATCTCACGCTGTGCAATATTATTCTTTCCTTGTAGTTTCTCTCAGTTCCTGTTGGATCTCATTGCTTTATTCAATCAGCTTCAATCCATAAAACAGCCTCAGTCCAGTCCACTAGTCCAGTCCAGACCACTTCAGCGCCGTACAGACAGTCCACTCCAGTCTCCAGTAATCCTCAGCTCAGCCAATACAAGACAAGATATGACTTTATTCCAGCTCGACTCTAATGAGTCTCTTGGTCAGTGAAATTCCTTGTGCATGTGGGAGGGAAAGGGAGGTAACTCATAGAGCTCTGGATGAACCTAATAATCAAAATTCGGCCAGAAGTTCACATACTTCTGATTCGGCGTAACTTAATATAGATAATTTAATTAGTTTAGTTAATGGGGTCCCTGTGGTTGGAATGGCTCCTCCCTCTAAGTTCTCCCTTGGGTTTTCTTTTTGTTTTAGTCGGATTGTTTTCTTTTCGATCGGTGTTCGGCTCTACTTCGAATATATTTTCGGTTCTACTTCGACATTACTTCGGCTCTACGTCGTCTTCGGTTTTACGCCGGCTTTTTGTTGTCTTCAGCGCGTCTCCCGCTTAGTTGCTTCAACTGCGGCCAATTGTGTCATTGACGTTTCACTTGATTACAGCGAGTCTAAGCACTGTGATCGAGTGAAACTATCTCGAAAATAAAACAACTATTTTGGCCAGGTTCAACCAGACATTAACTTTAAACGTAGCAAACTGGAGGATTAAGCCATTCAGCTGTTAGTAGGAAGACTGTTTTTCTTCTCCTAAAAGTTTAGTGGCTTAACTCTAGTTACAGGTAGCTAGCTGTTAGTTGAGGCTCACTTTTGTGAGCGCAGATCAGTTTTTAGGACTAATACATAGTTAGCAGGGGAACATGGGACAATGCACACACCTTAGTTTAGATCGTTTACAAATTGTAAGTGTAGGTAGCCTTCGAGACCAAACAACAAAGAAGATGGACCAAGGAAAAGGAGAATCATATCAAGGACCAGCCCGAAGAAAAGAAGGTAAACACGCGACGAACAGGCCATTTCCATTATGACATCATTCGACTACAGCTAGAAGCAGTTTCGTTTCGCCATTATCCAAATCATCGCAATTAAAAAAAATGTTTGTTGCCTATCTGTTTTTGCGCCAAGTGGTGCATAAATCCTCCGAATTTATTCGCCAACGCTTCTTATCTTGCGCTGCAATAACCTGCATTATTAGAATAATTTACAATTTCGGGATTCTTCAATAGTTGTAATATTTGATGCAATAGTGGACATTGCCTGTTGCTGGGATTAAGAAGAAGAGAAGACAGGATAGATAGCATATAGTATTAAATAATTCACAGCTATTTCAATCATCGTTGACGTTCAAGCTTCGTGACATGCGACACAAATTGTACACACAAGTTTCGTTCATGCGAACTTCAGTTAACAACTTCCGTAACCAGGTTGGACACTTCGAGACGTCTTATATAGATTAAACAATGATCAGAACAAGCTCATGTGCTGTCCAAAAAATATGTTCTCATTTGATGATTCTATTTGTTTTGTCTTGTCGCGTCATTGAAGCTTTTATCAGGCAGCGATTTTTGAAACAGCTAAGTAATATGACTACAACTGTCTCGCGGAGGATCAAGCAACAGATAAAGACGTCATATGCTTCAGGGTCTGGATGGAGTGTAACGTGGCCGCTGACGGTTCTAACGAAGCCCCTCGGAAAAACTCTTAATCCATTTGAATGTTATGTTATTACAAACTTTTGTGAATTATCCCACTGAGGTTAAAATTTTGACCATTCGTCAGTTGCCTCAGTTTGCCTCCATCCAGATCCTCTTGCCACGTGTGGAACATAACCAATCAGTGGGACTTGCATGGAGAGGCAGGCATCATGGTACATATCAGCGACCCATATAAGGTATGGCAAGTTCTACAACCTGGCACGAGGTACGTGGAGTGCTCGCGTGGCGAGCTCACCTTTTTGTTGTTTCACACTGGAATATAACATGCATCGCTTCTAAAGCTTCGCTATTCCCTGATAAGTGAAATATCGTATGTCAAATTTATATTCCTATGTATTGCCGGGCAATACACAACAGAAAAGTTAGATTGGAACGCGTGCTGTATTCCAGTGGAAAACGTCATACCTTGCTTTCGGTTTCGGTTCGGCTTTCAGTTCGGCTGTTCGGAATTCTTCGGGTTTTGATTCGGAATAAAATTTCGCTCCAATCGACCTTAAAGGCTTGGCAGCGACACAACTCGTTAGCAGGTCACTGAAGGTCATCACATACCGTCTGGGACACCCTGGGTGTTCCAATCGGGGTGTCGACTTTTACTGACACAGGAACACTCGGAGTTTCTCCGGGCGCTAAAACTTTTCGTATAGGAACGCGTCCCCCTAATCGATTACTTTAGGTCCTGTGGTATAATTTAGATAATATATTGTAGTATAATGATGTAATGTTATATTATATTAAATAAAACATGAAAAACGAGTGGCTGTCATTGTTACTGACTTATAGACTACTTTAAGTCATGTTGCATAATATAGAGTATATATTATAGTATTATGATGTCATATTATAATATAAACAATACAACACGAACAACGAGTGGCCGTTACTGTTATTGTATTTTTAAATTACTATAATGCATTAAAGCATATTAACGATTTATATAAGGCAAGTGCGTTCAAGCGGGCAAATTTTGAGAGTTAACGTGCCACGTAAACTCGGTGCCACTTTCGGGGGCACTCGTTTATTTTCGTGATTTTCGTTGTTCCTCTTTTCGTTGTTCGATTGCCACTTTCGGGGGCACTCGCTTATTCGTGATTTTCGTTGTTCATTTTTTCGTTGTTGGATTACAAACAAACTTCGGCCGTAATGTACGTTTGGTTACTCCCAAGTTCTAGACATCGAGTAAACTTGCGTTCGGAACATCGAGACAGGAATCGAACTTGATTGTTTGGCAGGTCAGTTAGCCCATTTTCGGAGGGCGGTGTACCGTGAAGCGTCCGCGTACGCAACGAGATCTTCTCTGAAAGAGTGGTAGTGTCACATCTGAAGCAGGGGAGGAGTGAACAGTGAACACGTGTTCCATGAAAGTTTTTGTCCAAGAGGATTTTGGATCGCCTAAAAGAGGTAAGACCAGGTAAGGCATGCAAGGCACTGTTGTACTAGGCAATCTTTCCTGCAACCGTGTCTCGCAATTTTGTCGCACCGTCGCGAGACAAGTTGCACGAAACGTTACTTAGTTTAACACCTTGCTTAGTGTAACAAAATTCATTGCATCGCCCCAATCGTTGCAAAAAGCAGAACGTCACTGTTATTGTATTTTTAAATTACTATAATGTATTGAAGCATATTAACGATTTATATAAGGCAAGTGGGTTCAAGCGGGCAAATTGGAGAGTTAACGTGCCACGTAAACTCGGTGCCACTTTCGGGGGCACTCGCTTATTTTCGTGATTTTCGTTGTTTTTTCGTTGTTGGATTACAAACAAACTTCGGTTGTAATGTACGTTTGGTTACTCCCAAGTTCTAGACATCGAGTAAACTTGCGTCCGGAACATCGAGACAGGAATCGAACTTGATTGTTTGGCAGGTCAGTTAGCCCATTTTCGGAGGGCGGTGTACCGTGAAGCGTCCGCGTACGCAACGAGGTCTTCTCTGAAAGAGTGGTATTGTCACATCTGAAGCAAGGAGAGGAGTGAACAGTGAACACGTGTTCCATGAAGGTTTTTGTCCAAGAGGATTTTGGATCGCCTAAATGAGGTAAGACCAGGTAAGGCATGTAAGGCACTGTTGTACTGGGCAATCTTTCCTGCAACCGTGTCTCGCAATTTTGTCGCACCGTCGCGAGGCAAGTTGCACGAAACGTTACTTAGTTTAACACCTTGCTTAGCGTAACAAAATTCATTGCAGCGTTGCAGGCAAGTGCGTTCAAGCGGGCAAATTGGAGAGTACGTGCCACGTAAACTCGGTGCCACTTTCGGGGCACTCGCTTATTTTCGTGATTTTCGTTGTTTTTTCGTTGTTCGATTTCAAACTTCGGCCGTGATGTACGTTTGGTTACTCCCATGTTCTAGACATCGAGTAAACTTGCGTCCGGAGCATCGAGACAGGAATCGAACTTGATTGTTTGGCAGGTCAGTTAGCCCATTTTCGGAGGGCGGTGTACCGTGAAGCGTCCGCGTATGCAACGAGATCTTCTCTGAAAGAGTGGTAGTGTCACATCTGAAGCAGGAGAGGAGTGAACAGTGAACACGTGTTCCATGAAGGTTTTTGTCCAAGAGGATTTTGGATCGCCTAAATGAGGTAAGACCAGGTAAGGCATGTAAGGCACTGTTGTACTGGGCAATCTTTCCTGCAACCGTGTCTCGCAATTTTGTCGCACCGTCGCGAGGCAAGTTGCACGAAACGTTACTTAGTTTAACACCTTGCTTAGCGTAACAAAATTCATTGCATCGCCGTTGCAAAAAGCAGAACGTCACTGTTATTGTATTTTTAAATTGCTATAATGTTCGATAATGTATTGAAGCATATCAACGATTTATATAAGGCAAGTGCGTTCAAGCGGGCAAATTGGAGAGTACGTGCCACGTAAACTCGGTGCCACTTTCGGGGGCACTCGCTTATTTTCGTGATTTTCGTTGTTCATTTTTTCGTTGTTCGATTTCAAACAAACTTCGGCCGTAATCTACGTTTGGTTACTCCCACGTAAACTTGCGCCCGGAGCATCGAGACAGGAATCGAACTTGATTGTTTGGCAGGTCAGTTAGCCCATTTTCGGAGGGCGGTGTACCGTGAAGCGTCCGCGTACGCAACGAGATCTTCTCTGAAAGAGTGGTAGTGTCACATCTGTGAAGCAGGAGAGGAGTGAACAGTGAACAGTGAACAGTGAACAGTGAACGCGTGTTCCATGAAGGTTTTTGTCCAAGAGGAATTTGGATCGCCTAAATGAGGTAAGACCAGGCAAGGCATGTAAGGCACTGTTGTACTGGGCAATCTTTCCTGCAACCGTGTCTCGCAACTTTGTCGCACCGTCGCGAGGCAAGTTGCACGAAACTTTGCTTAGTGTAACAATATTCATTGCAGCGTTGCCTCAGTCGTTGCAAAAAAGAACGTGATTCTACTTCTCGCAACGCTTACTGCAACGAGAAACGTTGCGAGACATGTTCATTTCAGGGGGTGCTACACTAGGAAATTTTTCGTGCAACTTTGTGTCGCAACAAAATTGCGAGATAAGTTGCAGGAAAAATTGGCTAGTGTAACAGCGCCTTAAGTTAAAATATTTTTACCATAAAAAATGTATGTTCTCATTTTAGGTTCCTGTTTCACTTCTCAGTGCCAGTCCACACAGAAGTCTGCCAAAGTAAAGGTAACATTTAGCCACATATAGAGCGTTTCTACGGCGGCCATATCGGTATTCTCAAATAATAGGGACTGCCTTAGTGCAAGAAAATAAATCATATCCTGGCCAAAAGGAGATACATTTCATTGCTTTGGAACACCAATATGGTCGCTGTGACGTCATGTAAAGACGCTCTATACGTAGCTTCAATATTGTGGCGTCATTTGTCTGCAGTTATATCTACAGTATAGTGTCCATTAGATGTGCCAACTGAATGTGTCATTTCAAAATTCACTTTGAACACAATGATCAACACGTGCCTTATCTTGGCGTTCAATTGTAACAATTCATGCATTAACAGTTGCTTTTAGTTTGACATTTAATTCACAGTTTGTCCTAAGACACCGTTATCCAGCCAGCAGACCGAAGTACTACCTACAGATTGCCATTTTACCACATTGTACCAGTATATAGTTTTCTTAGACAGTCAGCCTTCAGTTTTCCTGCCACGACTGTTGAGCCGTCCAGCGGACTGCACATCGTGACTGCTGTCTGTATCCCATGGGGAAATCCATCCGACAGCCACAACTGTTGAGCCATCCAGACTTCACATCGTGAGTACCGTCTGTTTTATGATGGCATCCATCCTATAGCAACGACTATGGAGTCATATATACTGCAATCGTGTCTACTGTCTGTATTCCATGAGGCCATCCATCTTACAGCCGCGACTGTTAGACCATGTACACTGCGCATCGTGACTACGGTCTGTATTCCATTGGGCCATCCTGCTATGAAACATTGATGCATTCATTACCATACCATTACTCGTCTGACTACCTGACTACCAGGGGCCAGTCATCGAACGACTTTAATTTGGAGTACTCTTGGAGCCTAACGCCGATATCACAGTCAAGTCTGTTCCACTACGTTATTCTTACGCCAGTACCTATTCATCCGTCAATCTCCATATATCAGTCCAGATAATGACATTTAGCAAACCACTCCTACCGTGCAAAGGTATGTCGATACACACAATGTTATTCTTAGTTATTTTCAGAGAAAAAATATAACCAAAAAACCTGTCTGCAATCAGTCTTATTATGGCCATATATAAGAGGAGAGAAATTACATTGTTTTGGAACACCAATATGGTCGCCGTGACGTCATGTAAAAACGCTCAAACGGTTAGCCTCGCTATCGTGGCACATTTTTCTGTAGTATCTACAGTGTCCATGGGATGTTGTGTCATTTGTTATTTCAAAATTCACATTTAACACGATGATAACCACGTGCTTAATCCTGGCGGTCAATTGTAACAATTCATGCATTAACAGTTGCTTTCAGTGCAACATTTACGTCATCAGTTTTGTCCTAAGATACTGTTATCCAGCCAGCAGCCCGAAGTACCTGCAGTTTGCCATTTTGCCACAGTGTAAGTATAGTTGTCTTAGACAGTCAGCCTTCAGTTTTCAAGCCGCGACTATTGAGCCATCCAGCGGACGGTACATCGCGACTATCGTCTGTTCCATGAGGCAATCCATCCTACAGCCGCGACTGTTGAGCCACCCAGACTCATCGTGACTACCGTCTGTTCAATGATGCCATCCATCCAACAGAGCAACGCAGCCTGCCACATCGTGACTACCGTCTGTTCTACGAGGCCATTCATCATACAGCCGCGACCTATTGAGCCATAACCAGACTGCATTGATGCATTCATTATCGTTACCATTACTCTTCATGACAGATCCAGTGACGACTGCCCAAACACACACATCCTGATTACCAGGGGAAACTCATCAAACGGCTGTGGAGTACTCTTGGAGCCTGAAGCAGATATCCCAAGCCTTTTCAACCAGGTATTATTTCGCCAGTATCTAAACAGCCGTCAATCTCAATATATCAGTCCAGATGACATTTGGCGAACCACTTCTACCGTTCAAAGGTATATGTCGATACACACAATGCCGTTTTGTTTAGTTATTGTCAGAGAAAAGATATAACCAAAAAACCTGTCTTCGAATTAGTCTTATCCTGGCCCTATATAATATATTCTAAGGATCGAAAAGGAGAGAAATTTCATTCTTTTGGAACACCAATATGATCGCCTTGACGTAATTTAAAGACGCTCTATACGTATAGCCTATCTACAGTGTCCATTATATTTGTCATTTGTTATTTCAAAATCCACATTAACATGATGATAAACACGTGCTTAATCTTGGCGGTCAATTGAAACAATTCATGCATTAACAGTTGCTTTCAGCGTTACATTTACTTCACCAGTTTTGTCATAAGACACTGATATCCAGCCAGCAGTACGAAGTACGCAAAAATTGCCATTTTAGCACAATGTAAGTATAGTTGACTTGGATAGTCAGCTTTCAGTTTCCATGCCACGACTGTTGAGCCATCCAGTGGACAGCACATCGTGACTACCGTCTGTTCCATGATGCCATCTATCTTAAAGCCGCACTGTCGAGCCATCCGGACGGCACATCGTGACTACCGTCTGTTCCGTGGGGCCATCCATCCTACAGCTGGGACTGTTGAGCCATTCAGACTGCACATCGTGACTACCTGTTCCATGAGGTCATCCATCCTACAGCCACGACTCTTGAGCCATCCAAACTGCACATGATCGTGACTACCGTCTGCCGTTCCACCAGGCCATCCATCCTACAGCCGCGGCTGTTGATCTATGCAGACTGCCCATTGTGACTACCTTCTGTTCCATGAGGGCATCCATCGTACAGCCGCGACTGTTGAGCCATCCAGACTACACATTGTAACTACTGTCTATTCCATGAGGCCATCCATCCTACAGCCGGAACTGTTGGGCCATGTAGACTGCACAAGGTGACTACCGTCTGTTCTATGAGGCCATCCATCCTACAGGCACGACCATTGAGCCACACTGCACATCGTGATTACTGTCTGTATCCCATCCATCCTGTTATGAAACATTGATGCATTCATTACCATTACCATTACTCTTCTGGACAGCCAGCATTGACAGATCCAGTTTATACAACTGCCCAAACACACATCCTGACTACTTGGGGCCAGTCATCAAACGACTGTGGAGAACTCTTCGAGCCTGACACAGATATCCCATGCAGTTAAGCCTGTTCAACCGGGTTATTCGTCCGCCAGTACCTAGGCAGTGTATCAGTCCGGATGACATTTAGAGGACCACTATACCACTGCAAAGGTATGTCGATACACACGATGCCGTTTTCTTTAGTTATTTTTAGAGAAAATATATAACATGTCTGCGAATTAGTCTTATCCTGGTCATATATCAGATATCCCAATATACCGGATATACATGTTCTCAAGAACAATTGCAGAGCTCCAGCTGGAATGTATTGACATAATCACTGCATAACATTTAAGTACTGTATAACTCGCAAACTGGTGTGTTTGAAGCATGTTTTTTCCTTTAATATATTATACATTGGCTGCAAGTTTACCTTGCTGGAATTCGATTGAATCTTGTTGAGGTGGATTAGCGTTTCTATATAGTTATAACTCGTCTCGCCTGAAGTGTAATCGTATTCCTTTTGTTTCTTGTCTTTTTATTTTATAGCCTCTGATGAGTAGTAGCCTGTGTCACATGATGTACACAGGCTACTGATGAGCATCTGAGTCCCAGCTGAAGCCGATGATTCCCTAGTGATGTTAGAAGACAGTATAAGGTTTCCTTTTTCTCTCATACGTTACGTCTCAAACTTTTGATTTTTTCCCATTTGTAGTAAGTGCAGAGAACACCTCAAAACTACCCGCGAAGGCGCGAATTCTTAACAGCACTCTTGGAATTTGAAGACGATATCTAACTAGTGACACCTGTTGAGCCATGATGTACCTAGGATGGTCTTGTTTATCCAGTAACTTGCGGGCCACCAGACATACGTTTGAACTGCAGAGGACCACACAACGTAGAAAATACACTGCTTGACTCATACTGTTCCGGATCTCTTGAATTGGCTGAAAATGCACGTACCAGACGTCACTTGAAGTGTGGCTAAACCAAATTAAGTGCACGGCTGGCAGTACGGCAAACGGCCAGTTTTATTGGTCGATATTGCAATTAGTATAATTGAAAGTCTTCCTCAGGGCCAGGGCTATATTAGTTCTGCTAGTTGAAATATTGGCCGATAAATCTGCCCTTTTGTCGTTCTGCCAGCCTTGCAGTTTGGTTTAGCTTGAACAGGTATTTCTGTACGATACTTTTTATCAGATGAATTGATTAATTGGTTTATCACATAGCGGGCAAAATTACTGAATTCTGATTGGCTAAGACAGAGGGCATTGAAAAAATACTTTGAAAATTAATCCCTAATTGCACTCGGGCCCATGCGATTACCTATACAAATAAGAAGTTAACGAAAATGTAGATAACATAAATTAAAAAAAATTAAAAATAACAATAAATAAATAAATAAATACATGAATACATATATAAATTAATTAATTAATTAAATAATGAAAACAAGAGAATAATGATAAAAATCCATAAATCATCGGATGAATGAGTGAATAAAAACTGAAAATAAAAATAAAAATCTGAACGGATCAAAAATAAATAAATTAGCAAATGAGTAACTAAAAACTAAGAATAAAACACGAAGAATGAATTAACAAATTAATGTGAATAAAAACTGAAAAACTAATTATAAGTGAGCCCAGTTAAGGTATATTGGTATTCCACTTCTAGTATGGCTGAGTGGAGTCTGTGAGTTATCAATCGGAGAAATTCACGTGAATATTACTGTTCCCTTCACCTCGCTATGAAGTATGATTTTTTTCATAATTTGACTATGACACTTGTCAAAGGTGTTTTCCAGATTGCCTCTACAGGACCTATTGGGCCGAGTAAGCGAGCAGAGAAGACGGCAGAAATGAATGGCTACCACTGGACCACGACTGAGTAAATTAAACACAGCAATCCAAACTTCATCCTATGGCATATATCCCAACTGACATTGCTTTGTCAGAGAGATCAAAGGTATTCGGATGTTTCTGTATATATTTTTGTCCTATGATGAATCAGGTTGAGTGCAATCAAAGGTTTTACTACTGCCGTTCAATATTAGTTGAAAGTATATTTCTTCAAAGTTCGCAGTTAGCTTATTGTAAATAAACCCGATTTAGTTCCATCATTATATTTTGGATTTCACTTCAGTTTTAGTTTATCGAAGTTATGATATACAGCTGTTTCGAGAAAGGTTGTCGGAAAAAAGCGCACGCGACAATCCCGAAAGGTATTGTGGGTAGTTTTAAGTTCACGGTTCCTTGACTTCAGCATTTCAGGGAAATCCGAGAAAATGGCAAGAGACGCCATGGACGTATGTTTGCGAGTGCTAAAAGAAAGCAACAAAAGTAGGCATCGTGGGTTTGATGTTTTTATTTGATTTATAAAATTCATTGATCATATCCCAGATTACCTTTCGGGAATGTCGCGTGCGATTTTTTCCGACAACCTTTCTCAAAACAGCTGTATTTCTCAGGGAACGGAAGGCGAGGATTTTAGAATGATACACATCTAAATCTGTCCACTTATATGTCATATCCACTAGGTCTTGCAGTCTAGATCTGTCCACTCATGTTATCTCAACTACGTCTTTAAGATGGGCGATATATTGGTGCTTGATCACTACTCATGTCAAGGTCCCTGGACTGTTAGGCCTGTACCAAATCACCAAGTTTTCAGTCAGTTGTATAGAACACTCTTCCACAAGCCATTATGGTGCATCGTACATGGGGACAGAATGGATTCGTCAGCCAAACTGTTGTAGCACTCGCTGAAACAGCCAGCCAAGTAACACACAGGATTCTACATCTCATCAGCGTACTGCACCCAGAAAAGTTGGCACAGGATTGGTGAGGTATTTATGACGTTCCGTTAATATTTTATTGTGTTTGTGTTTAGAATTTGCAATTACTTTGTAGAAGTTTCAAAATAAACTGTTCACATCGGCCAAATGTGTACAGTGCATTGAGCAATAACATATCATTATAAGGGAAATAATTAACATCACTTTATCTTTATGTAATTGACAGCTATCAGTTGCAAAGAAGGAACGATTGTACTTCCTGGTTGAAATTTAATTATGATAATTAAATTTCAACCAGGAAGTACAATCGTTCCTTCTTTGCAACTGATAGCTGTCAATTACATAAAGATAAAGTGATGATTGTTCTAGTTAAATGAAAGGCCGGGTCAAACTGTGGTAAAATAGCAGTTGTGTTAAATTCTTACACGTTATAGTTCAACATGTACAGTTGACCGGCTCAGAAACGTGCGTTACATACTGCATATAAATATACTTATCCAATGATACCAAACTGATGAAGTTTCTTTGTTTTGAATATCGCTTTCAGAAGAGAACTCAACAAGTTATCACTACAGACAAGTTAGATGCACCTGCATGGATGACCCACGGACAAGAAAGTATCATCTTCTGATCAACAAGGTTTGGACAATTAGAGCAAGGGCCTATTTACATGGAAAAATGTGTCCCTGGTAGGAGGGTTGCCCTCCATACCGAACCACCCTGGGCGAGATCTCGAACTTTTCATACATTTCTTTATAAATAGCAGCGAACCGTTTACATGAGAAATCGCAAAATTGGCTCGGGAGGCAGGGTGACCCTGGATATGGAGGGTCACTCGCTTTGAAGGTAGGGTGACCCTGGGGGGCGAGCCAAATTGTTTCCATATAAACACTTTCGCTGTTCGTGCCTCGCCTACCAGGGACAAGTCGAGACATATAGAGCATGCGCGTACCCGAGAGGGCCAAGTTTTGGCTCGGTCAGACGGCAGGGACAACTTTTTACATATAAACGCTCGGTAAAATATGGAGTCGGAGAGGAGGGTAACCCTCCTACCAGGGAAAACATTTCTCCATGTAAATAGGCCCTAAAGCTTGATTAACTACAGGAAGGGATTTTTTTGCACGGAGGAATTTTGCCATTAATTAATTTTTACCTCCACCCCGAGGACAACTCTATATCATGGCCACTAAATTTGGTGAAATAATAACATCGGTTATAATCCATCAAAATTTTTTTCTCGCGCGCGATTGGTCTAAACACGTCACGTGACGCAGCCAAAACTGGGGAATATCCGGGTGATATTCCCCAAGTGATATTCCCCAGTTTTGAAAATTTGCGTTTCACGTTTGCAGGTTCAGTTTTCGTCTCAAATAAATTGCTAAATTAAATAGAACTGATTGTTTTGAACAGACTAGAAATATTTTTGAATGCCAGCAGAATTATTTTGATGTTTAACAGCTTGGCGTCCTTGGCCGACCGAGATCTTCCACGGCAAACAGAGCGGCTTTGTGAAAAAATATTTGAAGGATAATAACTACAATAGCCTCCATTTGGCTTCAAAAATATGCTCGGATATTTGTCCTTGGACATTATCTGTTCCTCGAAGTTCGCAGTTTTCCTCGAGCTTCGCTCTCGGAAAACTGTTCGCTTCTCGGAACAGATAATGTCCGTGGACAAATATCCGAGCATATTTCCTCGCCAAATGGAGGTTATTGTTTATATAACATAGTATGGAACTATTCATTTTGTATAGACAGTGCTGTACATATGGGCCACCCTGCTTAAATAAAGATTTACGTTACCTTACCTTAACTAGTGGGGAATACGTGTTCGTAGCATGGTTGCATTTTACGCCTCTCGGTTAAGATTGTCCATTTCACAGCCCCAAATTTTAAGAGTTTTTGAGCGGTAAGCCCCGAACCGTGACCTCCAAAAGTAAAGCTCTTCCATATGTTCAGTATTTGTTTTAACTGATTTATCTAGATTATTTAGTGGCACAAAAGTTAATTTATTGTCAACCACAGTCTCCCTTCCCACGTCGGAACTACTCGACATGTATGCCATATGTAAACATTAAACTCGATTCATTTCTTCACCCTTTGCAGCCATTGAACACAGCCTGACCCGCACGACAATCAAATAAGCTGAAACGACTGGCCCTAGTGTGATGATCAAGTTAGCACTGATATGGAGTCATACTGAGGAGTGTTCAACTGAACTGAAAGACAACCATTTTATAGTCGGACATGTAATAAAGTTTTTAGGTTAAACATTACCTTATTAGTTTTCTCTCAAGATGACTTGGATATTTTTTGGATTTTTATGGCTACTGCGCTTGCGCAAGTGGCCATTATTGTCGTCGTCGAAGCATTCTTTGTAACATTCCTTCGTAAGACTTTTTTGTAACAATTCTTTGAATAACTGAACATGATATGGCATTGTTCGATTGTTTCGCTTCATTGACAGTGGTGTCAAGTGCAATGCTTAAAAAGAAGATTGGCATATTTAGTGAGCTATAGGAGAGAAATTGCGTTGCAAAATAAATATGAAAGACACGTTTGTTTTTAAATGTTTTTATTTACGTAGGTGTATTTCTTTGACAACTGCACGAACAGGGTCGCGTTGATTGAGTCACATTGTTGAAGCTTTTGTTGAGTAACCGCCGGTCTTTTAGAGTCCTTCGTACAATTCATTTGTTTGAGTTGTACATTCCTGAAATAAAGATAAAAGTTGCTAAAAAGGGAATAGGTAAAATTAAGATATTTACTAAGAAGGACGGATCATTTTTTTTCTAGTTAGTAATGTTTATGTAGGAGCTGTATTTGTTTGGCTAGGCTTCAAGGAGTCATTCACGCGCGAAGGGCGAAGCCGCGAAAAGAAGACGGCGAGATAGTTTACTGGAGCAGAGTTTTTGAAAATCATTTCGGCACAGCTTCAGTTGTTTAAAGGGTGATAAAACAGTATAAAACGATCAATTGATAACTCAAGAGATAAATGAAATTTATACAGGTAAAACGTGATATTCGTTAAGCCTTGGGTTGCGATTGAAGTCAGAGAAGAAAGTATTGCTGAGGGACCAAATAATTTTGTTATGCTAGCGTGAATTTACAACTCTTTGAAAATCTTTCAGAGCCTCAGTTGTTGAAAGGCTGATGTGCAATTTATTTTTAGATTCTGTTATGTCAGCGCGAATGCTGCTGTGTAAACAAAGATAAAATATCGTTAAACTGTATGACGACAATCATAAGAGTATGAGTGATAAGTGATTTGAGAATTTTGTTATGTCAGCATGAATGCTGCGAATGCTGTTGTGACAAAGATCAAAGCCGCGTACTGGATTGCAGAAAAAAATAATTCACCGCGCTTTCGGAAGTCTGGCGTTGGACATCGTGACAAAATTATATTTTCAAAACGAGGAATGATTTTAATATGAAAATATCTTCTAAAATTATAGACGAACTTATCTGCTTGGTTTGTGAGAAATATCGAGACCAATTAAATCTTGGTATGTAGACGAAAGATAAGATCATCTCATTTGAGCACAGTTTCCGTTGTTTTAAGAAAACAGTGGGTGATTGTATTCAAATTAGCTTGAGTTTCAAGTCTTGTTAGATGTACTGATCAAAATGACATGAAGGTAGATAAACTGGACAGAGTTTGTTGTCCGCAACTGAGAAGTCGGCGAGCTAGTTTACGAGAGCAGAGTGTTGCTAAAAGTGACCTGAGAAATTTGTTACGTTAAACGTGAATCGTGTAGTGTACTGTAATTACCCTCTCCAGTTAGCTATGATATGAGCAGAGGGCAAGTCACGCGCGAGGAGCGAAGCCCGGGGGGGGGGGGGGGGGGGTGGCGGTACTCCCAAACATTTGGGTAGGGGTTTTCCGCTGGGATATAAAACCCCTAACCCTGCACCAGACTACAAAACGCTAATTTTGCGACCCTGTTCCACACTAAATGTTAAAAAAGATACCCAGTTCCAGACGATTTTTTCTAACCCAAAAGGCTAAACTAGTAAGCAGCAGTTGTAAAGCTTCTTTCCTACGCGTTTTGATTCGTCTCAGCCTAACATAATCGAGAGTAACAATTAACGATACTTGTGCCAACTTCTAGGAAACTGATACCCTGTTCCAGACCAAAAATTGTTGTTTGTTATACCCTGTTCCAGACCAAACTGCTTAAAAACCATACCCTGTCCAACGGCACGTTCCTATATAGCGTATATAAGGGAGTGCCCCCCCCCCCCCCCCCCCCCGCCTCCGGAGCGAAGCCGCGAGAAGAAGCGACCAGCATGGCTGCGTAGCTGGCGATTTTGTTGGCGCGCGATGGCAAAATACGCGCGTGCCGAAGCCATGAACATAAACGAGGGCAAACTACGCGTGTGGCCGCCGAAACTGCCAGCTATGCAGGCTGAAATGTCTGTTTGGAGGACTTGGAGACGATAGACTTGCAATTGAAGCATTTACAGTTGTTATAGTACCCTAGCTGAAAAGGTTTTTTTCCTCTGCTCAAACTGAGCGGTGAGTCACGACGGAAAAACCGGAGTAAAACAAAATCGCTTTTTTTTTGCTGTCCTTTATCTTCGTCAAGGAAAAAATATCCTCAGACACCCTGTTGTAGTGGTGTACCAAGTCTACACATAAAGTTCGATCTACGTAGTAGTTTTAGTTAGCATTTCTGTGAAATGTAATTACCTTTTCCAGCATGCTTTCAATTGAGGTTGATCGTTCACAGCTTCAGTTCAGTTGAAAGACTGTTGATGCAACTGTACTTATGAGTGATTCAAACAGAATCACTACATGGTGGAGTCACTTGTACGTAGTGTCGAGCGTTTTGCTGTGTGCATGTGTGCATGTGTCGTGGAAAGATAAGAACGGAATGTTGATCTTGGGTTGAAAACAACAGTGACGTTAGACTATTTGTTGACATAAGATAACAGAATTGCGGTTTCTTTGTAAAGGATGTAAGTCATTAAGTTGCGTCTTTATTGATAAGTTGTACCAGTCCAAATAGCTGTTCTGTGAGCTTCTGTGACTTATTTGCGACCGAGCAAGTTCTAATCTGTATAAGTGTATAGTGGGGGAAAATCGAGATTTTCTTTTACCACAATGCATCTTTTTGCGTGACATTATAGCAGGAAGCAAGATGAGAACTGTTCTTTGATGGATTCTTGTGTAATAATTCGTCGTCTATTTATAATATGTCAATAATTTTGCGGCGTGTAATTGGTCGGGTTTTACAGAGATAAAGGCAAATAACTTTGACAGTTTGGCAGGGTTTTTTTTTTGCGGTTTCTCAGGTTTCTTATTTTCGTGAAGTCAAATCCCTTTGTTTTGACTGTGATTGAAACGCCTCCGTATTAAGCAACGTCTAATGACTGCAATAAAAGGCCGAGGAAGTGAAACTTTTGTGCTACGCCTGTCACGCTGGCTACTTTTGTGTGAGCACAGTGAGCAGAGAACGTTTAGGTCTACAAGGGTCAAACACCGGAAGACAGTTGTCAAACATGTCATGACAAATGAAAATATACAGTGCACAGATAAGCGAGGTTAACTTTGTATCACTGAGAGCGGAAAAGTGTCCGTTGTCCGTATAACTTTCGACTGCCTCCCGAGTTTGTAGGGGGGGGGGGGGGGGGGGGGGGGGGGGGTCACAGCACACATGACTTAATTGACATATATTTTAAACTCTATTGAATAATACAGATCAAGTTGACTCTTAAATCTAAACTTGTGAACCAAATCTCAACCGTCACAGTAAGTCTGTTGTTCGTGTCCTGAATAATGTAAACACTGACCACTCAAACATAGGATGGTCTGCCTGTGGTATAAACATAAACATTTCTTGCACTTTTTAAATTCACAATGGGATTTTTTGAGAAACAAGAAACTTTATGTGACATGTAATTTACAATTTACGGACAAAGGTATCTATCGATTGACAGGATTTTGCTGCGGCCTTTCTATTTCGAATGAAGTGAGCAAGGCTGATACTACGTAGAACACTTAAGACGAAATCCATTAGAAAATCGAGTAATATTTATGGCCAGTGGACAAAAATCTTGTACTACGACGCCATACGCTTTCACGCTTAAACTAGACATTCATGAGCCATACCTTAACGGTATTTACCAAATAATATAACTCCACAATCCTTAAATTGCTTTCCGCCTTGAGTTTCCTCCCGTGAATGGGTAAGGTCATAAGAGGTGGCAGCCATGTTTCCCAGAAACATGGCTGCCACTTCTTATGACTCAACTCATTCACGGGAGGAAACTAAAGGCGGAAAGCAATTTAAGGATTGTGGAGTTATATTATTTGGTAAATACCGTTAAGGTATGGCTCATGAATGTCTAGTTTAAGCGTGAAAGCGTATGGCGTCGTAGTACAAGATTTTTGTCCACTGGCCATAAATATTACTCGATTTTCTAATGGATTTCGTCTTAAAGCGACAACGACATGATAGAGTCCAAACTGAAAGCCAAAAATGCAACGGTGGACAGCTGTTTCGACCTGGTTGGGTCTCGTCAGCACGGTGTAGCCGCATAAAATAGAACAACCAGCTATGAGGCCAATTGACTATTGAATGCTCGTGGTCTCGAGCTCAGATGAGCTCAAATTCAAATGTTTGCCAATTGGCCAACGCCAGCGCGTGACCATGAGTAACCGGCAAAGAATTTGAAACATCATGTCGTTGTCGCGATAAGGAAAGTGATGATAGACATAAACTATCCCACAGCGAATACATGGGCAAAACCATGTGAAAAATATAAACAGCATATCGGATCTAAGAAGATCTACGGTCCGAAATAAACTGAAAGTGAATAAAGTAGCAAAGGACCGCGAACGAAAATGCTGCTGTATACGTAGGATCTGTAAAAGATCAAATCAGCCAGAAATAGAAATTCAAATGATGTGAGCAAGGCTGATACTACGTAGAACACTTAAAGCGACAACAACATGATAGAGTCCAAACTGAAAGCCAAAAATGCAACCGTGGACAGCTGTTTCGACCTGGTTGGGTCTCGTCAGTACGGTGTAGCCGCATAAAATAGAACAACCAGATGATCGTGGTAATGACCTCAGATGAGCTCAAATTCAAATGTTTGCCAATTGGCCAACGCCAGCGCGTGACCATGAGTAACCGGCAAAGAATTTGAAATATCATGTCGTTGTCGCGATAAGGAAAGTGATGATAGACATAAACTATCACACAGCGAATACATGGGCAAAACCATGTGAAAAATATAAACAGCATATCGGATCTAAGAAGATCTACGGTCCGAAAAAAACTGAAAGTGAATAAAGTAGCAAAGGACCGCGAACGAAAATGCTGCTGGTATACGTAGGATCTGTAAAATATCAAATCAGCCAGAAATAGAAATTCAAATGAAGTGAGCAAGGCTGATACTACGTAGAACACTTAAAGCGACAACGACATGATAGAGTCCAAACTGAAAGCCAAAAATGCAACCGTGGACTGCTGTTTCGAAACAGCTGTCCGCGGTTGCATTTTTGGCTTTCAGTTTGGACTCTCATGTCGCTGTCGCTTTAAGTGTTCTACGTAGTATCAGCCTTGCTCACTTCATTTGAATTTCTATTTCTGGCTGATTTGATCTTTTACAGATCCTACGTATACCAGCAGCATTTTTGTTCGCGGTCCTTTGCTACTTTATTGATCACTTTCTATTTCGCTCTTCTGTGACTTCTAGCCTATGAATAGGCTCCGTGAAAGCGAGCCGCACGAAGCCTGGGAGAGAGAGAGAGGGCCCCTTTCTCTCTCTCCCAGTCTTCGCGCGGCTCGCTTTTCCTTTCACCCCATGGAGCCTATTCATAGTGACTTCTGGCTCTGTTCGGTCCATTTTATCCAACCACACATTTGACACACATGCTGAGCCCTTTTGCAGTTCATTATTGGTGTACCCAGTCTTCTCTCATTTTGATAGAGCCTGGAGATTAAAATTTCGGATGAGGGTTTTAGGTCGAATTTATCGTTAACGTTAAATTCAGCTTATAGAATCTCAAGATCTGGTCCAAAATTAAATGTGTCATCCAGCAAATCTGCAAATGGCGGACCTTCGATGTTATCTTCGTTGTTTCGGGCTTCATTTCCAGTTAGCGAATTATAGCTTTTAATTCACTTTCTTTTCAGCCATCGGTCCACGGACGCACCTGTCGCACCCCACGCCCTACGGGCCCGATTATTTTAGTGTGGTTAGCCAAAGCAAGAGATGTTGCCTTAGGGGTAGGGTTATCAAATGCAATACGCCAAATAAAAAAATAACAAAACCAACAAAGTTGCTGCACTATCCTCAACGGCGACAACTCAGAGAACGAAGTCTTGACCTATATTATCAATTGAGAGGTCTTGTGAGAGTTGAGTCATGCACGTGGCAAACATGTAGCGGGTTTGCGTGACGAATTCAAATTCAAAGTTTGTGCTTGTTTTATGTAATTGTTCATGCATTATTACATTTACGTGTATCTAAAACTATTATAACAGCAACCTGTAGTTTGTTTATAATTCACGGAACACAATAATGTCGTCACTTCACTATTCGCATCTTATATTTTTCGCGTGACAACTTGTTATGTAAATAAGCAGCCAGGAAATACTTGCAATTAAAAGACTAAAGACTTGTAACCAAGTACCCAGGTGTTCTCCTCCCGCTTACTCGAATTGGCACGAAATGACTTCCTGAGATAGGAAGAGCCGGCACACAAACCCGTTCCAGGCTCCCAGGTGAACGTACGTACCACTCTCCAGAGAGAGAAAGAGAATGTCTAGGAACTAAGCTGAAGGAATTACCAGGTTTAAGTTTTAATTTAAACTGATCAAATTGCTTTTCATGAAAAAGAAATGTGACTCTTTCAATCTTTCGGTTCCTATTAACGAATTTGTGTATGTATTCGCAATGTTTAACGCCTGAGAAAAATAATTAACTTTCACACGAGATTTATTTCACACACGTAATTATTAATTAAATATTAAATATGTAACTTCAGAAACTTCGAATCTTGGCAAATATTTGCCAAATAAAAATGTTTACATTAAAATAACCGTCACACATATGTATATACAGTGGATTGGGCTGTCATTTCTCTCATCACAAGAAACTAATAACTAAATATTAAGTAAACTAACCTCAATTTCCAAAGTTTTCAGTATTGATTTCCTTGAAGACTAATCCTTTTAAAATAGCAAAGCGTCTAGCCCAAATACAGTTGTAAACAACTCCATCTTCCGTTCATCCGTATTCCTATTTCCCATCGTAATCATTCCATTGCGAGACTGCATCTTATGTTTTAGTATCGACTTGTTAATTTTTCACGGCATTTCCGAGAATCCACCTTACTGATTGAAGTCACGAGAGTCCCTAACCCATTCCGTTTACTCAGCTCATGGGCTACATGTATGCGCATTCTCTGAGTAAAAGTTGCAGTAGCCATGAGCACGCGTCGCGGGCCTATTTTTTAAAAGAGCTTACGTCACGATGTATGAAGTTTCAGTTTCAGTTTTTTATTATATTGCACACTATTTACAAAAGATAAATTACATACAATACAGGGACAAAGTTTGTTATACATAAATGGAGAAGATAATAAAGTGTCTCTCCCCAGTTCCACTCTCTGTTTTCACACTCGCTCCAGACCTTTCGTTCGAAGACCGCGCGCATTCCTATGACGGACCAACGCAAAAAAAAAACCCGACTGTTTTGCAGTCTATAAAATTTACGAAATGACTGCTTCAAATCGACGCATAATAATGGATTTTAATGTAGCCAAAACATCGAACAAGTGATAACAAACCACAAAGAAACACGGATGGTCAGGATTGAGAGGGATTATACGAACGACGAACTTGAGACGTTCAGGCTAATACTCTATCAAGAAGCGCCGCCCGTGACGTTAGCTCCTTCAATATGCATTATAAGATAGCAAAATAGCTTATCAGCCTGATAGGGCTGTTTTCAATTGAGTGTTGAAAGTTGAATTGGTTTTGCTTTACTGCGCTCTGTTATTGGTTTAAAATACTCGCCCCACCTACTCAACCAATCAGATTTAAAACCAAACCCAGTCGCAAATTGGTCGCACGCGCCGGTTTTTCCGCTCTTGGCGCCGGTTACGTGTATTTGCTTCGAGTTTTCATTGGTTCATTGTATTGGTTACGTTTGTTGAGATTGGCTTAAGGTTTACGACACTCCATTGAAAAACCACTCTATTATTTGATTGTAATACTACTTTTAAATATTCTTACTTTAATTAATAATATTTTTGAGGACACCGAGGAACATTTTCGAAAGGACATTTTCTATTTTGTTTGTTAGATCAGTGAACCTCTGTGCCCACTTAAATTAGACTAAATCTACTGGAGTCCAATTTCGTTTGGCATATTCAAATATTTTTAAGAATTTTCATATGACATTAATTGCGAAAAGTTCACTCATCAATGTATATCAAAACTTGCCATAATTGCAGTGATTCACCAAAACAGTTGCCCGAAAAATGAGTGGAAAGCTATTGTGGAAAATAATTGTTCACAATTTGCCATATTTATCTATATTATTCAACAAAAAAAGAAATAATTGATTCATGATTCAAATTTTCATTCATGAGGTCATGATTATCATGTAGCCGTTCATTCTCATAACTAAATTTGAGGCAAAGGGATGATGCTGATCTTGCAATGGCTGCATAAATTAATTCCCTCCAATTTTAACGTTCTTGCAAGCTTTGCCTTTTTGACAAAAACAATAAAATAAAAAAATTCCACACATGTGTTTTAAAAGGTTTTTTGAGAAATAGCATCGTCCATTTGACCTTTCATGCATAAATAGGAAGAATAGAAAAAAATAGAAAAATTTATTTACGTGTCAAGCCTTCTAGCCTGGGAAAATCCCATACTAATTTGGGGACACAAAAAAATAAATAGATACTTATTATATAATAACCACATATATCATCTTCCTGATCAAACTACGCTATATAAGTCATAATTCATTGAGAGTTGCATGGTGTCGTTACAGTTACTTTTTATCTCTAAATCCGTTTTTGTTCATTTGTTTTGCTATGGACTGAAACTCGCAATGTCTGAGAGATTTTTCTTTCTTTTATGATATCAATTCAAGCGCTCGTTAGCAGGATTTTGAGAAAAAAGTGACTGTAGCAACTGCTAAGCAGCCTAGAGAGAGTGCATGCATAAATGTAGTTCAATATATTTGTATAAATTTGACAAATTATGGAAACATTTGCTTTTCTCAAAGAGCTTTCAACTCATTATTTGGGCTGACAAAATGTAGGCAATTTTTGATCATCTTTAACTCGCCGGTCTGATTTCACGTTTTACCGAATGACGGACTTCATTCAGTTTTTGTTACAGCTTAATTCAGCAACCGATTACAAATTTCTGTTAATACAGGTCACTTACTGAGGTTCAATCTTTTCTTCTTCTTAATTGAATTAATGTAAAATTTATTGCGCACTGATCTGATCGGCTTGTTATCAATATACTATTGTTATTTACAACATACTTTACATTATATTGCCGCATTACATTGCTTACTATAATTCAACACTAATATGTGCCACTAAGCCTTAAATGAATAAATATAGAAGCTTACATACAACCTATCAGAAAAAAATACAAATTACTGATTACAAGGGGTGAAAATAACTAGAGATCACGTGTCTTTCAATAGTGGTAGAAGGTTACAATATTTATTAATGTGATATAACAGTTTGTCTTGCTTCCTAGCTATTATTTGTTCAATAATCTCATAATATTTAACAGTTATTAAAAGTTGGAGGCTTAGGAGTTGGCCACCAGATTTAAAGATGGTTTGCAGTCCATACTGCGCAATCTCCGCCCTGCAATGTTTTTGAGTCTCATACGAAGGAATGTTTTCTAGCCAAGATAAAATTTCCGGTACAAACTTTGTGCAAGTGACTTGCCTTTTTCTTCATTATTAACACCAATTATCCTTGCCAAATAATAATAACGAGTAGAAGAGAGACCCTGGGAACGAGGTTGATGGAACATTCCTAAACATAACGGCTCAAAAACTGTTTACTCCATGTACGCTATAACCGAAGTGTAACATATCAATATTTTAGTCTATATTACATACGTTTGAACAATGTTAAAAACAAGTTAATTAGATAATAATTTTTTTTTAGTCGACTCCTAATATGACGTTGTAAATATTAAGTTCGAGTAAATATATTCGTCCCTTTTGGCCTAAATTGCCATATCAGTGTAGAAGTGTGTAGATTTTGTGCAATAAACAAAAATGGTGATCGTTAGTTTATGGATACGTGGAACAATAAGAAAATAAAATAATCAATCATTTTAAAACGTTATCAGTGGAGTAACCTATGAGCAGGCTCACAAAATAACGCGCGCTAGTGGCGATAGCTGCGAAAGTGATCCGGCATGCCGGCGATTGGCGGGAAGGCAAGTAGAAAAGTGAGCCCGGCCTCCCGCCGATCGCCGGCAAGACGGCTATTTTTCGCTTGACTCATTTTGACACGATCTTTCTCGTTATTGAATTATTTCTTCAGTTATATGTATTTCAGTTTTGCACAAACATAAAAACGAGGCTTGTGAGGCTTGGTTTCGATTTCCCATACAAATGTTTTAAATTTGAAAGAGCCTTTGTAAACATTGTCAGACAAAAATTGCTGGGCGGCCATTTATGAATGAGGTGTATTTAATTTATTTCGCAATTCCTTAAGCCTGGTTTCCATATGATCGCAACGATCGCAGTCAAAACGATCGCAACGATCGCAAGAGTGGTTTCCATATGATCGCAACGATTGCAACGATCGCTGCGATCGTTGCGACTGCGATCGTTGCGATGATATGGAAACCAGAGCCCGGTTGTTCAAAGAGTGGATAACGCTATCCACCGGATAAATCACTATCCAGTGGATAACGTAGTTTGTTTTGTTACGAATTATCCACTGGATAGCTATTTATCCGGTGGATAGCGTTATCCGCCCTTTGAACAACCGGGCCCAGGCTTTAATGAGACGAATAAAAAATTGCAGTGCCCTTGCAATATTTAATTTGTTCAAGTTGCATTGTCATTGTCATTGTCATTGTCAGAGAGTAAAATATTTTATTTTAAATATAAGGTTGTTGAAAGATGACAGTATTTTGATTCATCCCTTCTTTATGTATCAAAGCTATTCAAACTAGGAAACATTATGGAGCCGTTGTCAGGATTGCCGACCAAAGGTTTCTTGGCATGCATGTTCAATTATTAATTGACAATTATTCGTCGAAGGCGAAGTGAATATTCACAATATTCACTGAGCCTGAGGGGAATAATTGTTTTAGTATTATTTTCATTGGTGAATATCAAGAACTACAAAATTACGAGCTAAAACATGAAAACAACACACGCAGCTACTCGCCATAGTTACCGTAGTTACATCGTTTACACATCAAATTGAGCAGTAAAATACACAAAAGAACACTATTCATCAGGTACCTTTGTTTGATCGTTGCTGATTTCATGAGCAGCTGTACTTATCGTTCTGAAATAAGTAGCTAAGATCTGAAGAGAAACAAATTTCTGTCACTCCATCCGACACGAACACGGCCGCCTTGATTGGACATACAAAAACTTTTAAAAGTTTACGAGTTTTAAATGCGTTAACCCTATCCTGCCTGGGGGCAGAAAGTCCCCGCGCTGACTTCAAATTTATCGTACTTGAAGAGCATTCAAGCAATCAGAGCCAAACTTTATGAATTTTCCTAAAAATTATCTGGGAACATTTTGGTGTGTCAATATCTTGATCACGTGACTTGATGTTTCCATGGCAACCAAGTTTTGACAAGCCGTTTTAGCCAAATTTGGTATTTTCATATTCACCAATGAAAATTATGCTAATTGTAATTAAAACTGATGTAGTATGACCATAAAGTGCAAAATAATAGCGACATTTATATCTGAGTACGATACGAGATTGAGTACGAGTACGACTTTCATACCTATAGCTCAGGATTTACATCAACACGTCTAACACCAATCTCGTTCCTGGAGTCTCCTTCTCTACTGGTCAGCAACACGGAGGAACAAGGGCTCTGGGAAAGTGACTGATTTGAAATTCGAAAGTCCTACTTGTAATCAATCTCGTATTTGTACTCCGAATTAAAGATCGCTAACATTGGAGATAACGGAAGACGAGGGGATGGACGAGGGAGATGATTTGATTTAAATCAAACAATTCAAAAAATGAGGCAATACAATTGCTGTTTAGCATAGGTTTAAAGGATAACTCAGTGTTCAGTTTATTTCTCAACTCGCCGGTATATACGTCTTACAAAATACACAAGCTTTTTATTTGCTGTTATGTCGCATGAATTATTCACGGACTTTGTACCATACTATAGACATAAAGAATGTAGATATCTTTAAGCATTCAACCTGTCTTAGAATGAAGTCGACGAAGCAATTAACTATCTTCCATTTAAATATATTTTCTTTTCTCATGAAAACAATATTTCGCCCGAATCTTGAATTAGTCATGCTAACTTCTTCAAGATACGTCTTCTAACCGCAACAAGTCGGGCAACTAGTGCAAGGAGGTTCAGCTGCTGGTCCTGGAGGTCCTGCTGGTCCAGTAGGTCCCGGAGGTCCAGCGGCTCCAATCAGACCCGGGGTTCCGGCATTTCCAGGACATCCCTTCAGACCAGGGCATCCGGAGGGGCCAGGAGGTCCCATACTTCCGGGTTGACCAGGTGGACCAGGAAGAGAAGGTCTGCCAGGAAGTCCAGGCAGTCCTGGAGGTCCCATTGCTCCAGCCTCTCCCTTAAAACCAGGACAGCGGCATTACTGCGCATCCAATCTTTCCGGGTATTCCAGGTGGGCCAGCGGGAGCTTGTGGTCCTGGTGCCCCGACCGGGCCTGGTAGTCCAAGCGCTCCAGGTTGTCCTTTCGCACCCATACACCCAGGAGTACCGGGGGGTCCCAGGCAACCGACTGGTCCAGGGGGGCCAGGCAAAGCGGGTTTTCCGGGGAGTCCGGCAGGTCCGGGTGCACCGAGGGGTCCGCCTATTCCAGGTGGTCCCTTTAAACCAGGACATCCAGCCATTCCAGATGGGCCTTGGCAACCGGATGTTCCAGCGAGTCCAGGAGGTCCGGGGGGTCCGGCAATTGCTGCTGCTGGTTGCGGTGGGGGAGGTGGACATGGGGGGTTTGAGGGTGGACAAGGGGCGGATGGACAGCCACCGCTTTGTGCCTGAAAATAACAACAAGACAATGTTATCTGTAAAGAAAAAATAGATGCGGAAGTGCGTGTAATAAGATGATTAGACAGTTAATACGTGAATATTATAGGTCACTTTGGCTATCATGGTTGACGATAATAACGTCAATTAAAACAGAAAGTTTAACATCAGCTGCCAAATTTGAAAAGTTGTAGAATGCACTGACAGTCGAAATTGATGTTGGATCTACATACCTACTCTCCGACCAATACTTAAATTGCTAACTTTAACATTTATCTAATATATCTTCATCATTTTATTTCCTAACATTTATAAATGAGCTAACAATGTTTCATTTATTTATGTTCTCCTAACAAATATACATGACTAGGCTGGAGGTTAACCTAACGGTCAATTAAGTCTCCAGGCTAATCATCATTTTATTTCGATATAATATTTATTAAATTAATTGTGAACAAAACACAAATAGCAGATATAAGCATTATACAACAACGCATGTTGTTAAAAAAATATACTTGACGTTTCGTATGCTACGCAACATACATCTTCAGAAGTGACAGATACAATTGAAATTATAAAGAAATATCTATGCAATCGGGAGTCTGGTTAAGAACAATGTTCTTAACAATAACCTAAAAAAAACACGGAGTTACAAATGAAAACCGTCTGTGTTGAGAAGCTAACTAGTATAACAACAGCTTCTCACTACCAACGTTGCCATTCAAAGCCGGTCGCAGATCTTGAATAAACAAAGTCTCCTTTATTCAATTATCCTTTATTTAATGGTAATATCAAACATTTATTTGTTCAATTATAACTGGACCTTTCTGAAAATCACTTCGGTGAGAGAGCCTCCTGGTTTTAAATATTGTTATTTTTAGTACGTTTTTTGTATTTTCTAATTGTATTTTTTTTTATTCATTAGCATAACTGAAAGATTGATTAAAGCCAAAAAGGTTACAGACGTCATACGGCACCTAAGGCCCAGTTCAGACGCCGTACTTCACATGAGCCGAATCGAATTCGATGAATTAAGTTCATGTGAGGTACGGCGTCTGAATCAATTCGGAACGGCTGAATGAATTCGGATCGGCTCAGCCGTTCTTCCCGCCTGGCTAAGCCGGGAATAACGGCTGTGGACCGGCTTTGATTCAGACGCCGAACTTCACATGAGCCGAAACAAATGCATAATTATTATAATGTATTTTTCAATATAACTGCAATTTTCCCCTATTAATTTAAGTTCGGCTGAATTAAGCTCGGCGTCTGAATCAATTCAGCCGGTCTAAATTAATTTGGGTCGGCCTAAATTCGAATTTGATTCGGCTCATGTGAAGTACGGCGTCTGAACTGGGCCTTATGTATTTACTGTTCGTTTTTGACAATAGCGTTATCAATGTATAAAGTCATATAATCAAATTTGACACTGTCGGCAATTTTCTCAACATCTTGACAGAAAATGTCAGCCATTTTCTGTTTGAGGAGTTCGTAAGACAAACTGACAAATAATTTTACCTACGAAATCCTTAAAATAATTATAAAAGTAATATATAATAATGATAAGAACCTTCCCAGAGTTCTTTGCAACTGGAAATTTTTCAATGCCAAATAACTTTGTAAATTGGAGGCCCAGAAGGGTGAAGCACCACAAGGTAATAGCATTTACCGTAAAATAACTCTCATATCAAACTTAGTGTGATGACGTCATTAGTCACGTGACCACGCCCGAAAATGCGTTTTTGTTTACTGTGACAACAGGCTTCTATCAATTGAAAAGCAATCAATGTAATCAGAAAGACATTGATATGGGGCATTTGAAATGGCCATTAGACCTCGGGCATTTGAAATTTAAGGGGGCTATACAAGAGAGGAAAAAAGAGAGAGACTGGGTAACAGCCAATATCTCATCGAATGTAAGGCGCATAGTAACACAAATTTACATGTGGATAGATGTTCATGAGAAGGACACGTTTTAGCAACTTCGTTATCGTGACGTCATAGGTCACGTGACCAGATTGCTTTGAATAATTCAAATTGCTTTAAAAGTATATTATGCTAATGAAACAGCAATTTATTCCCCAATTGTGGAAGATATTTAAGTACAGTTTTTGAAAAAGGCCACTATAATTTTTTTCTTTAAAATTTAAGCAGGAAAGCAGAGCAGTTTGTCATTGAGAATGCCTACGCTGAGTTATTTTTAAAGTTAAAGTTAAAATTAAACTTGGGTACAAGGTTTGAATATATGCTCTTTCTACTGACGTTGACGGTTTCTCTCCATTTTGCCTCCTTCATGGCAAAGATAGATGTATTTTCCTATTCGACCCAGTCTCTCACGATTTGGGAACCAAAGCGAGGCTATTTATTTTCGCGGCGACACAGAGGATTACGTCAGCTTGATATGACGGAGATTTGACGAAGATTTGGCGTGTTGGCGGTTTAGCGAAGGAGAAAGTGGTTTGCAAAATCTTTGCTCATTGTTTTTCTTCGTGCTTTGTACCCAAGAGTGGCGGCTAAAACGTTCTTGGACAGTTGACAAGACAACATTTCTGGCTACATTACTCTGGAAGTCGAGTCCATCTGTCGAAAGAAACAGCTAAGTGCTATATTTTATTCCTTCTGATTATCGACCTTTTACGACATTTTAACGGAGTTGAGCTCACGTAAGCTTAGCTTATAAGCTTACTTCTGTTAGCTACAAAGGTTTTTAGACCTTTTCTTGCTTCGTATTAATCATGACCTGTTTGTTTGATATTATACCAGTGCTCACTTTTGAGGAGCTTTTAAAAAAAGCCGAGCGACGGTGCGGAAAGGAAGTCAATTGACCTCAGCTATTAAGTTTGGTAAGTTTGGTCGTTCCTACTAAGTGATAACTTTATGATAATTAACCTTACCATGACCTTTCTCGAAAGAAGAATGAGTTTGTTTTCATTTCTATCGGCGTTATAAAGTGTCTTTATCGATCAACTTCAATCAATTGAAACGATTACTTTTTCACGGAGATATTCACCCAAGAAACTGCTTTCGCTTTGTCTAAAATTACCTCAAACGATCTGTAGCATTACAATGCCAACAAACAGATGCTTTAAACATTTTTTGGCATCATGGGGATAACTAATATTTATATATCTTCGCTGTGAAAACGAAAATCCCGGCGAGACCGTACTGGTAGATCAATGAATATTTTCCCACTGGCATTGAATTAACTAGCCTGAGAAAACAGACGTCGTTTCGCGTCGCAACTGGTTCAATTTATTTGTGTATAATTGTCGCTTCATGGGTGCTACAACAACTGAACAAGCATCAAGCAACTCTTATTGATGGAAATTTAACGAAACCTGATCGATGTTCATAATTCATCCTCATCATACATCGATGGAAAATTGAAAGTAAATAAGATTTAAGCTTAAGTTTACCTGCTTAAGTTAACTATACATGTAGGTCTATATTTTTAAAAAAATCCGGTTAAAATTTCCAAATAACGTAAAGTACTGTAATTAACTCGGTTATAGTTTGGTTATGATATTTTAAATTAGGGTCCCTCTCAATCAGTGTGCTTTGCGGTCCCATGTTATTGTTTTCATCCGGGGAAATCGATCTCTGTGTTGTTTGCAGCAAGTCCGATTTCGAAATTGTGCTAACTTGGGTTGTCTAACTGCTTTTTGTGGCCAGAACAAGGTCAGAATCCAGCAAAAAGTAGTTTTTTAACTTCAAGCTGCCATTTTCGCTGCACCCAAAAATGGCCGCCATAACAATATATACGCGCAATGGCGACAATGCACACTGGTTGAGAGGGACCCTTTGACATTCTGAGGTTACACTAGTGTAGATGATATGATTTACGATTCACTATTGCCATGATAATTTCATCGTAGAAAATCAACTTTTGATGTAGTGCATTTATTTAGATCTTAGGTACGGGTCGCACTACAGCCAATTTTGACCAATTTTGTTTATTCAATTTTGTTTATGCAGAGGGCAGCTGCTACAGCTCACAACAAGTGTGACTGAAATCCTTCACTAGAACTGATGGTTATAATGATCTAGATGATAATGATTGCAATATTAATTTTCGTTTCCCTTCTTTGTTTTTACAGACACTGTTATGCAATGCTGTTAATCTCATTGGGTGACTTGAAAGAGCAGCCATGAAGCACATGCTGCTATATGATAATTATCATTACTTTCTAGCAGTAACACTATACTTTTAAAAAAACTAAAGCATTTTTCCTAAAAACGTTTTATTCACTATTTCAGTGACTTGCTTTCTTTCTTTTGCTTGATATTTTTTTTGCTTAATTTTATCACTTATGTATTTCAAAACTCAATTTAACCATAAATTATTGAATGTTCAATTACCTGCTTACCGTGAAAATGGTCTATATTTTGGGGGCATTTTTCTGTTTATTCCGTTTGATAAATAGGTTGATTATTACTGCGATTATGAAACAAAATCAAACTGGATTCGGTTCAATTGTGTTACATTCTTTAATAGCGAACTTGCACAAAATTTCATTTTGCTCAATTGATTTTTCAGTTTGATTTTGTTTCATTAGACACCGGGACTATATCACACCTAATGTAAATAAAAATAGCCACCATTTGATGCGAAAATATGCATGGATATTTGTTTGCGGACATTATCTGTTCCTCAAAGCTCACAGTTTTCCTTGGGCTTCACTCTTGGAAATCTATTTGCTTCTCGGAACAGATAATGTCCAAGGACAAATATCCGAACATATTTTTGAAGCCAAATGGAGGCTATTGTAGTTATTATCCTTCAAATATTTTTTTCACAAGGCCGCTCTGTTTGCCGTGGAAGATCTCAGTCGGCCAAGCTGTTAAACATCAAAATAATTCTGTTGGCGTTCAAAAATATTTCTAGTCTGTTCAAAACAATCAGTTTTATTTAATTTAGCAATTTATTTGAGATGAAAACTGAACCTGTGAACGTGAAACGCAAATTTTCTAAACTGGGTAATATCACTTGGGGAATATCACCCGGATATTCCCCAGTTTTGGCTGCGTCACGTGACGTGTTTAGACCAATCGCGCGCAAGAAAAATTTTTGATGGATTATAACAGTAATTATACAAGTTGTTGGAACAAGGAACTGTGTTGTAATATAGGTTTTAATCCTGGCGTTAAATAATTTTTGTCTTGAGTAGTAGTTACCAAAGCAGAAAACTTGACCCGGAACTTGTCTACCAAAATATTGGCACTGATATATGCCACATCTGGGTTACTATCAATATGTGATAAAAACTAAAATGTTAACAATCACCGTTGAATGAATAAATTGTTGGCAGATGATTAAATTGCGTTTTCAATGACTTGTCCATCTGAAGACGCAACTTTGTGGGGTTGGGTGTTCCAATTGAACTAACTATATCTGTACAATACATGACCTCTACTCAGGAATGGCTTCCATTTTCCTCAACATTTCCAACTGGTGGGGGTAGAACCATGTCAAAGAAACGGGTGATCACCATACCGTTTAACATTTTGTACATGTGGTGCATTTTCTGGGCAAACGATAGATAGAGGATGTCGCACAAGAGAGAAAAACAAACCTCTGGTACCCTGGGTCTTAATCTGTAACACAGTAAAGTTGCACAATACAGACCACTGAGAAGCTTTTCCCATGTTTCTCGCTAATTTTGGTCGAGACCATCATTCTCACTTGGATAAAGATTCCATGTGATCCATTATATTATATATTACTTTTAGCCGGTACCACTTGTAATAATAATAATATAATAATAATAATAATAATCGCGTATGAAGAAAGCCGTATTTTGGCTGCATCATATTTGGTATTCGCGTTGGTTAACGCTTTCCAAGCCAACTGCCACACCACACCTATTTTTTTAGACAGGGGGTGCAACCAGTAAAAAGAAAAATGTCTCCCAACTCTGAATGACGATATGATAGTAATTGAATCGTGCAAAATAGCGATACTAGGAAGTCGTAGAAAAGTGGTTAGATGGCCAAATCGGAAAGCAAGATTAAAACGAATAGAAACTTCTTGACTCGATAGAAACTCTGGCTTGGGCGATATGTGTTTAAAACCTTGTCAACGATGTTCAGAGGTCATCATATGTTCAATAACTGAATAAATCCTTCACTTTAGTTTAAGAGTGTATGACTGAGAAATCCAGGCAGAGGTCGGAAGAAGGGGGTCGGCCGATCTCCATCATATTTATGTTGGATATTGGCCTTACCCAACTAGTAACCCTGGTAACATTCATTTCTTGATTGGCTTTATTGTTTTCGAGAACAGACCACCCCCCCAAAACTGCCCCAGCAGCACAGTGAAAGCTGTGATTTTAGGTCAACTTTGGCAGCGTATATCTCTCGATTTATTAAACGCAACAGATACAATTTCACATCAATATAATACATGGCTCTTGGCAATTTCAATGTATATTACAACTAATGTTCACTGTACCTCGGACACGTTTTGTATGCGAACTAAGAATGCATGCTTCGCAACATTTTCAAAACTCGCAAAACTACCCATTTTAAAAGCCCGTTTCTCAAATGTCCGGGAAGATACAAATATAAAACAATATGCAAGTTACTCATCATACATAGGACGATATTCTAAGCCAGTGTTGAAATTGGTCCACTGAATTTGAATTTTTTAACAGTGCACTGTTTTTACCGCTTCCATGGATTGTAGCTTTCCGGGCCAATTACAGTCACCGTGACTTTTTCGTTGCTGTCGATCGAATTATCCGGATTTTGCCGTTTAAAACGTGTCCAAAATGTGTGTACAGCTAATAGTTATGGTTCCATTCATGATTCCGGTGTGGAAAATATTCATTTCAAGCAAGATAGAGACGAGAGAGCCAACGACACGTTACGCTGGAAGATTGCGTGACAGCAGCTGACACGTAGCATCGAACCAAAGCAAGATTATCCGCGTAGATAAACAAAATGTTGTAAACGACTTCCTTGAATTTGACTCTTGGTTCATATAAATCTTTCAAACATTCCATAAATGAGCCCCGTAATTCTTGTGGTCGACTAGCAAGAAGTAAAGCTGTCATCTGTTGTCCGCAATTAAACAGACAAAAACACTGTTTCCACTGTTGATGTTTGCTTAATTGTAAAATAATCGGTCACGGTTTCACTGGTTTCCATCATCCTGTAGCTGAGTTTCGTTTCCGTAACTAGTAACTAGTCAGACAATTCCATGGAACTATAATATTATAAAGAACGGTAGAAAATTTGCTCAGTTATTGCAAAACCGGCTGATGCCTCTTCGAAGAAAGTAAAGCTTAGTAACCTGGCATCGGTGTCATTAAAAACTGGACTGTCGGATAACCGGAATTGTCACCAGGAGTGGGCAAAGTTGGATTAGTTGGACTGCCTTTTGTTCAATAAAGACAGACATTGAAACTGATTACCAACGTCTGATTTTCAAACAAATTGAAATTAACCTTTGGGGTGCCACTCAAGTGAGGGGCAGGACAAAAAAAAAAGAAGGATATTACAAAATATTATAAACGAGCTGACTGTTTAGGGACTGTGCAATAATTACCAGGAGGGGGGGGGGGGGTTGGAAAACCAGAGGGGGGGGGGATAAAGTTAAATCAAAGCAAGGAGGGGGGGGGGGGCTCTAGGTAAAATAAGTCACTCAAGAGGGGGGGGGGGGGGGGGGGGCTTAACATTTTATTTAAAGTGCTACTACGATCAAAAATACACTTCTCCTGTTCTCTTCGGATTTCGAAAGTTTAACCACCAAATAGTAAATGTGCCAAATATCAAGTAAAAATTCTCACGGGAAGTCCGATTATTTTAACTCTACTTTCCAACTTCGACTTGCCGCCATTGCTGGATTCAAAAATGTCCGAGCGCGTAAATAAGGATTGGGACGAGAGGACAATGACGTCATCCAATCAACCAATTCGAAACAAATATGGCTTCTTCTGTGTGCGCGAAGGCTGATTTCATGTTGTATTGTATATCGACGAGGTTCTAGAGCTTTCTATAAACGTAGAACGCTTTTCTTCACACAAGAAGATACATCCAACGTATTGTGTCGACTATGCTAGCAGCAGGAGTCTCAAAAGCCAGAATTTCTTCGCACAACTCTCCTACTCAGTGCTGGTTTAAAGAGCCTCATCACGCTGCTCAAATCGAAGACGAAGATAAGCTTATTACGGATGATATCGTCTGATGACTTATTGATCAGCAGTTTAACTACGGGCCGAGCTGTTGGGTATGTGCTTACGGGACTACGGGAGGTTGTTTTTGTCAGCTGAATGAAACTCCTCAGAATGGACTAAATATTTCAAAGCTTCGCTTGTTTACTTTGTCTGAACTGTAATTATACACATGGTATAAAGTGTTGTCATGTGCTGCTTGTTTGGATACTTGGATTTTAATAGCTACTTCCAACGAACTAGTGCAAGGTAATACTGGGAGATCAAACAAAATTTATAACAATTTGTTTCCTATATTTAACTTAAATAAAATAAAAGCCTAAAGCTAGTTGTGTCTTCAGTGTCAATTAGCTCAGTTTTGATATCATCCATTTTTGAATTGAACTTGTATCTTTGATGCTATGTTATTGTAAACTTTATTGTACTGTAAATTAACAGGGTTCATACAGTCTAGAAATGTAGAAAAGTATGGATTTGCTGATTAGCTTTAGCCTTTACAGACCTGGAAAAAGTTTGGAAAATGAAGTTTATGTCTGGAAATTTGTCGAAGCTACATTGTGTACAACAAGTTCTGTTATTCAATGAAATCTTTGTCAGGTAGCTGGAATTCCTGTTTTCGGCGTTTGATTGCGTGTGTTAGGCCCAGTTCAGACGCCGTACTTCACATGAGCCGAATCAAATTCGATGAATTAAGTTCATGTGAAGTACGGTGTCTGTATCAATTCGGAACGGCTGATTGAATTTGGATCGGCTCAGTCATTCTTCCCGCCTGGCTCAGCCAGGAATTACGGCTGTGGACTGACTTTGATTCAGACGCCAAACTTCACATGAGCCGAAACAAATGCATGAATTATTATAATGAATTTTCAATATAACAGCAATTTCCCCCTAAAAATTAAGTTTGGCTGAATTAAGCTCGGCGTCTGAATCAATTCAATCGGTCTAAATTAATTTGGGTCGGCCTAAATTCAAATTCGATATGGCTCATGTGAAGTACGGCATCTGAACTGGACCTCAATCTGCCGAGTCTGTAAAATGAAAACATGGTTTGGAAAAAAGTATGGAAAATATCTCAAATTTTGTTTACAAAAAATATGCAGAAACCCTGTAAATACAAAATTGCCCTTGATTAAAACAAGGCTTATATACAGGTAGTTGTTCCCCCCCCCCCCCTCCCCCCCAATTATAGTCATTCTAATTTACTCAGCATCATTAGGACACATAGGCTCAATTTGCTCCCTTCTCTCAATTCCTGTCTTCAAGAGCATGCATTTGGTAGGGGGAAGGGGATTCATTTTCCCCAGGTAGTGGAGCCTAAAAACATGGAAACCAATGCTTAATCAGCAGCAAGAGCTATCGAGAAGTCTGAAATTAGGTTCTTGTACATTTGATATGGAGAAAAACTGGTATATATTCTAGGGTACTATTAGGGCCCAAGCACTTTGGTTAGCGAAGAACTGATTGAGCCTTAAGGGTTTCTGAGGACACTACCTTCACAATCATAAGGGTCACTTAACAAGAACATTTGGATATCACAAAAAACAGTGTTAACCTGATAATAACTATCAGGTATTTTAGTTGCTAAAAATTGTTTTATGACACATTGTTATGAAAGTAGTGATGACTAACACTCAATTTTCAAGTAAAACAATATTTATTTTCACTTTTGTAAGATTCAGGTTGGAATATGCACAATATGTGAATTTGGGCATGGATATCTTTTGGAGAAAAAACAATAATAATCACCCCTGGCTATTATTCGAGGAAATATATTTTTATCAGGTTGCCCCAACAATTCACCTACTCCTGGAGCAGCTAGAGGGAGCAAGGTACTGCAAGTCCAACACAAAAAGTCATAAAAAAATCATTGGGCAAGAATGATTTTACATGAAATTATGTCAACATTTAAAAACTGCATGGTAAATAATTTCTACAGTTTTCCAGTGCTCATTACAAGTTACTGCACAGTCGTAAGTTACTTGGTTGCATATATTATTTTATTTCCCTTATGAGCTGAAAAATATTGTGCTTTGAAACACAATATTGTTGTTTATGTCTGAATTTCTAATGTACTGGTCAAAGGCATATGATTTGGCTGATCAGTATAATGTATTTTCTTGCGAACTGTACACACAAGGGACAAGTAAGGGGAGGGTTAGAAGGTACATGACATTCAGCTGTTGACACGACAGCCATATGCATGCACTGACTGGTTGATTTGATCGATCATGTAATGAAAAGTGCTCCGAGCCAAAAAACCAACAGTCAACTAATTTAGCGAGGAATTTAGCAAAACCTACATTACACGTACTTCTACCATACCCCTGGATATGCCTGGAGTTCCCAAGTGTTCTAAAAATTCCTGTTTTCCGTCATCTTCATCTGAAATTAATAGAGCGAAGATTCGTATCTTTGATCTTTGCCTTTGGTCGCTTCTCATGGTTCCACTAGCGCGCTGCTCTTTTCTTTTTTAGTGCATAGTAAAGCTCAGAAAAAGGGTCGACATACTTCTTATTTCAATTAAATTCTGGGTCATTTACGGCGAAAGACAACGGGAATACGTTCACCAACACTCCGCTGTTGTGTTTCTTCCATACGACTGCAACACTTCGCTCGAAGGCAACTTGATTGGATGACGTCACGAACAGACCGCTAATGGCAAAAATCGCGGGCCGCGACGTTTGCGAACTGATCAATGGCGGATGGATTTTACGCGATTTTACGAGATTTTCGCGGGCTGGTTCTCTGCCGTGTTTGTACTTTCTGGTCAGATTTCTAGCGTGTTGTATTTATCATTACCCAAATAATGAAATTGTCTAAAAAAAAACGAGAAAGAAAATGCTTAATTTTGATCGTAGTAGCACTTTAAAGTACATATTACATTGGCGAATCCATACCTATTTATAAGGTGGGGGCCGAAAAATTTTCAAAAATTTTCTAGCAAGCCTTCACCGGACCTGAAAATAACACACATGCCCTTTTCCTTCTGCTATAGTTCTGTTGAACATTGTTACGGAGGTGATATTTGTTCCAGACGCGGATGTCCAACAATTAAACATGCAGTAGGAGCTCTTCTTTCTGTTATAAGATTTTAATCCACACTAGTGCGTGTAGAGAAAATGTAGCAGCGTACTTGTATAAAGGTGTGTGTATACTGTGAGGGGGGGGGGGGGGGGGGGGTCGTACAATAATTTCTGACTGATTAGAGGGGGGGCAATAACTAAATTCACTCCTTTAGGAGGGGGTATTACCTAATATTTGGCTACATGAAGCCCATTTTCCAACCCCCCCCCCCCCCCCTCCTGATAATTATTGCACAGTCCCTTATAATGTTGAGCACTGCATGGATTCAATTCGCAACGCCAACGCACTGCATGTGTAATTTCTTCTTGTTCGATACCAGAAGACCATGGAACAATAATTCTAGTTTTATCTTGGTGGAGGTACATGTAGTATTCTTGCGATGAAACAGTAACCTGCGTTCAGGCGTCCTTTATGTCCCCTAAAATTAATAGACTGAGGCTTAATTCTGCCGACTCTCGCCCGGAACTGAATAAGAGCGCATGATCGCACGTTACCCATGAGATGATATATTGCAACTTATGTTTATCTTGGTTTCAGTGATTGTTTGCATTGGTTGCAACTGTGAAATGTCAATGTTACGAGGTCATTATAAGTAAAATTAGGGCTTGCGTAAAAAGGGCAGGATGGATTAATAGCACAGCACTACAAATAAAAACGAGGGCAATTCAGAAGTTGTACGCGCATCAGGCATGTGACGGTCCAACGGTCCATTTTTTTCTTCTGCATGAATACCAAGCAAATTTACACTACATTCCCAACCGGCTCTAATGAGGCTAATTAATATTTGTCATAGTCGAGAATTTATCCAATGATTAATTACTCGTCTCCTTTACCTCGACAAAATTCCTGGCTCCTCTCCTCTCCATGGTTTAACATGAGCCAGAACATGATCCAGAACTATGCGTAATTTCTTGATAATACTAGTAGGATGTTGGTAATTTTTACAATCCATACTGAATACTCGTCTATTAAACCACCTTGCGTCATTCAAAAATAAGACGTGCAAATTGCATCAGTGCTTCCTATACTGAAACAGTCAGTAAGTTCATTTTCCTGTTAA
This sequence comes from Desmophyllum pertusum, assembly GCA_029204205.1. Lineage (NCBI taxonomy): Eukaryota > Metazoa > Cnidaria > Anthozoa > Scleractinia > Caryophylliidae > Desmophyllum > Desmophyllum pertusum. Next base: position 6,050,050 of record MU826826.1, on the reverse strand, counting down.
TCTCTCATCGAAAAAATGCCGCTTTCTCATCTCGAACGTGAGATTTCCAGTGAGGTACAGTAAGCTAATTTTATAGTTATCAGTAATAGGAACTCAAACGTTCGGTGGCTACATGGTTGGCCGATACACGACAAATAACAACTAGTGAAGTAAAAGCGCCAAAAGAGTGTTTGTCTTTGGTAGCATGATTAGATGGCAAAGCCCGAAACGTTTGGTTTGTTTGTAAAACTCGGTTGGAACTTTTATTTCACTAGTTTTTATTTGTCATGTAACTTTTTAGTTGTTGTTTTGCACGTGGAAATTACATTTTATATGCTTATTAACCAATGAAAAGAGATAATTTTGTCATACATCGCCCCACTGGACTTTCATCTTGCACACATGAAAAGCAGCTTTCATATGCGCTTTCCCAGGATTAAACTAACTTTATCAGCAAACTTACAAAACGCTGCCTTTGCGATCTTGACACCGTTATACCTGATCGTATCAACACTAGCTCTGGCTTCGTGAAACAATATACAAGAGGGAAGTCCCATATAAAAGTAACGGGGGTGATTGTCGTACCTTTTAGATGTTAAAATTCATCGTTTGGTAGCGTTTAGGGTGGTTAGATCTAAAATGACCACCGTTCTAGTTATATTCGTTAATTGTGCAATTGTTAGTTAAAGTGTCGTATTAGAATTAATATATCTCTTAGGGGTAAAAATTAATTCGAGCTACGCCCACAAAAAACGCAATTCTGGTGCATTTTAGAGGTTCTTTTCAAAATTTCCGACGATCGCCCCCTCTTCAGTTTTACGCGAGAGTCCCTCCGGGCTAAAACCCCATATGTTTCCCTCGAAGCTGTAAAGCGCAAAATGAGTCCATGTACATGTTACGTTTCTGAGCACGAACAACGAAGTACTAGCTCAGATATCGAGGAAACAAAAGACGCCTTCATGTTTCTAGAGCCTTCAACACTTAGATTAAAATTTTGACAGATATATTTCAAATCTTTGAGTTTGAACTTGGATTGAAGTTTGCCTCGTCGTTGTAAGTCACATATATTTTCCCCCTTGTATTCCAAAGGGTGGGAAAGATTGGCCTCCTTATACATCGACTGTCTCCTCAGTGCTAAGTCGGCCTCTCTTTCCCAATCTTCTTCATCGTCATCATCATCACTCTGAACCCCTTTTACCCATCTCTTGTTTCGTTTCTTGCAGGAAAATCAAATGTAACCAATGAGAGTACACTATAGTTTGGCGCGCCATAATTGCAGAGTAAACATTCTGAGAAAAAGACAAAATAAAACCTCTACTGATATGTTTGGTAACCAAGTATAGGCAATGCCAAAGAAAAATGATGTATCTGAAATTCTACATAATCGAAATGTTTTTTTAAGTTGCTTACATTCAAACTATTTGCCGTGAGCGAAAGTAAACCTTGCGCCATTCCGTGTCTATGCGAAACGAAAGTATATGTACTAATTGTGTTCGGCGACCAGAGAGCCGTATTGTAAACACAACTGTAACCCGACTAATGTACACGTTTGAACGATATGAATAACGTTTCATAAGGGTTGTTGACTGAACGTTTAACAACATATTCAGCAATTGTCGAAATTGTCTAAACGTACGTCGTGACTCGTGAAGCAAATTAAAGATTCGATCAACATGCTACATGTACGTCATCAAGCGATTGTGCTTCAAAACGGTATTTACTTTTGTATATCCCCTAACGTCTAAATTATTCCATTACTTCAATTTCGCGGAAACTAAGCATCAATTCCTATTTTTAAAGTATTTTGAAATGGCTTCTAAAACATAAAGCTTCTTGTTCCCACGGTGAAATATGCATCCTTGTCTGTTGCAAGTAATTGAATTACCACCTTTTTTTTAATTTATGATATGTGGAGCGAATGCGGGGAAGAATGTTCACGACAAGCAATGAATGATGCTCAATATTTTTACCTTTTCCTTCTGAGAAAAAAAAAATCAGAAATTTCCCATGTCCAGTTTTCGCCCATGCTAAGGTTACTAAGCTTTACTTTCTTCGAAGAGGCATCAGCCGGTTTTGCAATATAAACTGTGCAAATTTTCTACCGTTCTTCATTTATGTAGTTCCATGGAATTGTCTGACTAGTTTACCACAAATTATGAACCGAAACTCAGCTACAGGATGATAGACAATTCCGGTTATCCGACAGTCCAGTTTTTAATGACACCGATGCCAGGTTACTAAGCTTTACTTTCTTCGAAGAGGCATCAGCCGGTTTTGCAATAACTGAGCAAATTTTCTACCGTTCTTTATAATATTATAGTTCCATGGAATTGTCTGACTAGTTACTAGTTACGGAACCGAAACTCAGCTACAGGATGATGGAAACCAGTGAAACCGTGACCGATTATTTTACAATTAAGCAAACATCAACGGTGGAAACAGTGTTTTGTCTGTTTAATTGCGGACAACAGATGACAGCTTTACTTCTTGCTAGTCGACCACAAGAATTACGGGGCTCATTTATGGAATGTTTGAAAGATTTCTATGAACCAAGAGTCAAATTCAAGGAAGTCGTTTACAACATTTTGTTTATCTACGCGGATAATCTTGCTTTGGTTCGATGCTACGTGTCAGCTGCTGTCACGCAATCTTCCAGCGTAACGTGTCGTTGGCTCTCTCGTCTCTATCTTGCTTGAAATGAATACTTTCCACACCGGAATCATGAATGGAACCATAACTATTAGCTGTACACACATTTTGGACACGTTTTAAACGGCAAAATCCGGATAATTCGATCGACAGCAACGAAAAAGTCACCGTGACTGTAATTGGCCCGGGAAAGCTAAATTCCATGGAAGCGGTAAAAACAGTGCACTGTTAAAAAATTCAAATTCAGTGGACCAATTTCAACACTGGCTTAGAATATCGTCCTATGTATGGTGAGTAACTTGCATATTGTTTTATATTTGTATCTTCCCGGACATTTGAGAAACGGGCTTTTTAAAATGGGTAGTTTTGCGAGTTTTGAAAATGTTGCGAAGCATGCATTCTTAGTTTGCATACAAAACGTGTCCGAGGTACAGTGAACATTAGTTGTAATATACATTGAAATTGCCAAGAGCCATGCATTATATTGATGTGAAATTGTATCTGTTGCGTTAATAAATCGAGAGATATATGCTGCCAAAGTTGACCTAAAATCACAGCTTTCACTGTGCTGCTGGGGCAGTTTTTTGGGGGGTGGTCTGTTCTCGAAAACAATAAAGCCAATCAAGAAATGAATGTTACCAGGGTTACTAGTTGGGTAAGGCCAATATCCAACATAAATATGATGGAGATCGGCCGACCCCCTTCTTCCGACATTTTTCAGCTTTGCCTGGTTTTCTCAGACATACACTCTTAAGTATTTTAAGTTAAAATGGAAAAACTCTGTCATTAATATCTACGCAAACGGAAACTTTGCCTATTTACGAGGAAAGTATTTAATAGGTCCTTACAATTAGTAACTTATCAGTCGAGATGATTAAATTATTTAAAATGACTATTTTGATTTTTTTGTCTCGAATTCGGATCTGAAATATAAAAATCACGACTCTAGATCCTGAGTTGTAGTTTTTCTTATCAATGGTCTTAGTTTAAAACATTGTTTGTCGTAATATTACATATTTAAATTCACTTACCGTCAGAAAGGGACCTGGTGGTCACCGAAGCAACAAAGACGGCAGCGAGACAGATAATGAGTTTCATTTTTTGGCCTGTTAAAATAAAATAAAAAATAAAATAAACGAAACAAAGAGATCAGGACACATTCATTCATACCAGGTGTTATTTAAAATATATAATCAGTTTATATATAAGTTTCATTTTTATCGTTGGTATGGGTTTGACTTTTTGGGGTGGGATGCTTACGTACTGTAGTTTAAGGGAGAGTTGTGACATTTTGTTCTACTTTTGGCCAATTGGCAAAAATATCATATGATAAATGAAAAAAGAAGAAATCAAATATCATGTCAATTTAATGTTTCCTAATTTATGTCGGGGTAAGAACAAACTTCCCGTCCAGGCCCTCGGCTCAAGTACAGGGAAAAAAACATATTGCTCGGAGAAATTTGAATCTATTTTCAGTAATATTATCATAGCTAAAGCAAGAGAAAATGGAGTTAAAGAAACAGCGTTTTAACTTGCTTACCTGAACAGTCCGTGAAGACCTTTAAACTGTCTTGTTTTTTCGACGGCCAACACTTTTATGTGACCATGACTTCTTAATTATTAAAACCTGTATTAGTCATCTCGATTAATCTGTATTTTAAGTTTCCGATTCCGCCATAAAATCTCCTTAAAATGGCTATAAGTTATCTAAAAGACAGAAAAGTTGTTAACCCAGGCTTGTTTTGAAATATGGAATTAAAAACTTGGTCATAATTTGTTATGTTGGAAACCACCATTTCGTTCCAGGTGTCAAAGAACACGCAACTCAAGGTGTGAATTCCTCGAGTGCCTGTTACTTAGTGTTTGGATTCTAAAATCGATTTTTTTTTACAAAAAGAGACTTGCAAATAATAAAATCGTTTTGTTCTGGTTTGTATTTGGATTTTTTTAACTTCTTTACGATTTTGCCAGATCATTGTTCCACCCCCCAAGTCGTCACTTTAGTAAAATTCCGGACAACTGGCAGTCTGACTCTCATGAACACTTTTATGCTGAGGGCTTTGCCTAAAATTGGGAATATACAAAGCATAATGGAACGGATTACTAAATTTCTTATCTATTATCGTATTCCCGTTTGCTGAAGCTTTGGAATTAGCTGAATAAGAATAAGGCCACCATCAAACTCGTCTCATGTCAACAATGCGTGCAGGTGCCAATTCTCATATTTCTTTTGTGTTGGTGCGAACACACAACGATAGTGAGAACACACAACGAAGAAACGAAGGAACTAACTCGAGGCTCATATTCAAGGGTAACTTCAGTCCAAAGAACTAAAATGGTCAATAACCACGCGTCTTCCACTAATTGTTTACTTTCAAGGTTTGATGGCAAAACAAGCTAGATAGTGTATAACGAATCTTACACTACTTGCATTGATTCCCATTGTAAAGGTCTACGAGTGACAACACGATAATCTTAGACTACCAGCTTTCTTGGTGCCCAATGCACTGGTGGTCATCTTAGACTAAAGTGAACTCTTCAGGAGACCCTTCCATAAGCAAATATCACGTTCAATTTCGTGCCGTTCATCATGAGCGAAACACAAAAATTAACCACTGACACGGCTGGAAATTCAGGACACCGTTAAAACGAGACGTAATAGCTTAGACGCAATCCGGGCATGTATAGGAATCTTACAGGTTTTAATCAATGGTAAGTTTCACTTAACTGTTATAGAGGAATTGTTGACTTAGTGAGTTGCTGTTTTGCTGATTTTGTACCAAAGGGTTATTGGACGCGCTAATGTAATCAGAATAGTCGTCTGAGGGAAGGCGCACATTTCGATCATCAAAATAATATCACTATACTTAAAATAAAATACCTAAAATAGCCAACTGTTCAAATTGAGAGTCTACAAGTAAGGGCTTGTTTATATGGAGAAAAGTTGTCCCTGGTAAGAGGGTCACCCTCCATACCGAGCCACCCCGGGTGGGATAACTTTTCATACATTTCTTTATAAATAGCAGCGAACCGTTTACATGAGAAATCGCAAAGTTGGCTCGGGGGACAGGGTAACACTGGGTTGGGGGTTACTCGCTTTGAAGGTAGGGTGACCCTGGGGGGCGGGCCAGCTTGTTTCCATATAAACACTTTGCTTATTGTTGTTTCACCTACCAGGGACAAGTCGGAACATATAGAGCATGCGCGAACCCGAGAGGCCCAAGTTTTGGCTCGGTCAACAGGGACAGCTTTTTTCATGTAAACGCTTGGTAAAATATGGCTCGGGGGGAGGGGGGAGGGGGAGGGGGGCGAGGAGGGGGGGGGGGGGGAGGGTAACCCTCCTACCAGGGACAACTTTTCTCCATGTAAATAGGCCCTAAGAGTATTGATTATATCGATTTCGGCCATGAGTTTCAAAACATTAACCCTTTCAAGTAGCTTCCCCAGAACGCCAACATTCAAAAGTGAAAAACTGACAAAACAATACACTGCTCATTAACATTAAAGCCTGTCGTAGCAACAGGTTTGAAAAAGAGATTGACGTGACGTTTCAATCAGCAAGAGAAGGATCTTGAAACAGCAGAAAGAAAGCATAATTAGGACGTGTAGATCTATAATATGTTTGAAGCAGTCGTGGAATTTGGCTAGTTATGACACTCTGAAATGTCATGTCACAGAGATGAAATTTCCTCCGACTTATGTTTCGCAAACGACAAACAGTGATAAGAAAATACAAGATTATGTACACGTGATTTTAACCAAGGAAGCTTCCCTCTGATGTATAACAAGGGCATCAAGCATACTCTACCAGTTTTAACCCTATTCAGACAGGGGGAATCTGTTAATAACTTTTTTTAATATTGAAGTAAAATCCGCCAAACTTTTCGACCTTTCCTACAATTTATCTGGGAACAATTTGGTATGTCATTGCTCATAGAACTTGCTGTTACTATGGCAACCATATTTTGACAGGCATGTTTTTCCAAATTTGAAATGTTCATGTTTTGTAAGGAAGAAAATAACTTTCTGGCAATAACTTGTACCTTTTTTGACAATTTTAGAATTCTTTTATTGGTTTTGTTTGCTTTTGAGTCATTTTTGGTGTTTTTTTGACGTGTTGGAAAATCCAACCAAGATGGCGAATCTAAGATAGCAGCTGTTCGGAAACAATCACGTAATTTCTACGTGATATGACGTCATCATGTTGTGTTTCATACGTCAAAAGAAACATTGTTGGACGTACTGTATACCCTCCAAGTTTCGTTGTTGTAGCTTCATTAATCTTGGGAAACTGAATCCCCCCCGGCCCCATCCCCCGGTCCGAAAAGACCAAAAAAAAGCCCGGTCTGAATAGTTTCCATATCGATATGGTCGCTGAAATAATTGAAATCGACATTATTCCTACGATCGCTGCTAAAGTTGAAAACTTTATGATTTGAATCGCTGTCAACTGGTCAACATTTAATCGAAAAAACGATCACTATCAACGATCACGGTTAACGTAATGATCGAAACGATCACATGGAAACCAGAGTAGGAGTGGAATTTAGAGAATAAGAACAGACTCTCCATTACTTTTTGTAATGCAAACATATTTTATTAGTTTTCTGCTTAACATCAGATTCACTAAAACAGAAAGAAACAGGAAAAACGCGAAAAAAATGGTTTATCCTAAACTCAGATCTGATCTACTGTTTCAGCAGGTTTTTATGGTCACTCTGTTTCCAGATAGGTGTTCTAACCGCAGCAAGAATGTGCTGGACCTGGAAGCCCTGGGGGTCCGGGAGCACCAGGGGCCCCGATAAGCCCTGGGGCACCGTTCAGTCCGGAGCATCCCTTAAGACCTTGGCATCCAGTAGCTCCGACTGGTCCCATAGCTCCGGGGGGTCCGGGGAGGCCTGGTGGAGCGGGACGTCCGGGAGCTCCGATTGGTCCGGTTAATCCAAGTCCTCCTGGGGCTCCCTTCCATCCGGGGCATCCAGTGGATCCTGGGGGTCCGGAACAGCCAATGACACCAGGGGGACCAGCTATTCCGGGAGGTCCTGGTATAGCTGGAGCTGGTAGAGGAGGTGGCGGTGGTGGTGGACAGTGATAGCACCGCTTTGAACCTAAAAATATATATTATATTAAATGATGCTCATTTTACAGTGAAGAGCCTCCTACCGTTGCCACTCGAGAACGTTTTTGATTAATTTTTGATAACTTGTTGACATATTTTTGAGAACTTTCTGATAGCTTTCGTTTCAACCGACCAATCAAAATGCAAGAACTACGAGAGGCGAAGATGTCAAGCTCCACGGTCGCGCCGTGACAATTGACATCTCTACCTCCCACAATTCTTAGTGGAAGCCATCAACCGTAATATGTCACTGTAACTTATCATATAAACTAGTTTAAATATTATTATTTTCCAGTTGTGCCGATGAACGATATTTTTCAGAGCTAACAAATTATGTGATAATTACAATATCAAGCCTGGTGCACACTCTAGCGACGTAAAAGCAAAATCAAGCAATAGATAAAAAATAAAACAGCTTACACGGATTGTGACTATAAATCAGTGTTAACTACTACATGATTTCGATAGACTGTTCACAGTCCCTCAATTTTTTGCGCGAGGCGTGCCCCACGCCCCGTACCCAGGGGAGCTTTGTCCTCTCCCCAGCTTTCGCTCGCCAAATAATCCACGATCGATCGTGACGGCGCGACGACGACTGTGAACAGTCTATGATTTCGAGTTCTCCCAAACTTTCATGAGAGTTGCCATAGCTCTATGGAAACACAGGGAAAACAAAACATTCAACGGGTGATATTTGAATCCCGTGGGGAGGGGGGAATTCGATATAAAAGTGGCGGGGGTGATCGTCGTACCTTTTAGGGGTTAAAATTCGTGGTTTGGTACCGCTTAGCGGTGTTAAAATCTAAAATGACTACCGTTAGAGCTATTCCGGTATCTTTTAGGGTATTAAGCGGGAAAAAATTATGACAAGAACTAGTTTTTTCTTAGAATTGGTACCTCTTAAGGGTGAAAATGAATTGGAGCCACGCCCACAAAACGAGATTCTGGTACCTTTTAGGGGTTCTTTTCAAAATTTCCGACGATCACCCCCGACACCTTTTATATGGGAGTCCTCCCCCCCCCCCCCCCCCCCGGATTTGAATACCATAATAAATTACCAGAATAAATCCTTCGGGCCAACCCTTTATTCTGTTAATTTATTCTTGTATTCAATGTCGACATTCTTGGTGTAGTCCATTGAAATTGTTGGTGTATTTTGGTCATTCGTCATTTTGCTTGGACTAAAAAGAGAAGTGCATGTGAGTGGGTTTTTTAGACTGATAAAGTTGATAAAACAGTATCCAATATCGTTAATTGAATCTCCAAACTGTTAACGGTTTGAATCACGGTGCGATAATTTCCTGGAAGCACTGAATAAATAAAAAACTTTATTTAAGTGTCGGAGTATTTGTTCGTAAGATATAACGATAAATATATCAGTCAGTCAGTGACACAAACTACGCGGAAAAATAATTCAGAGTTCAGTCTCCCAACAGGAGTCGAAGCTATGGCCTTCCGCACACAGGTCGAACGCTCTACCGCGGCTACATGATACTCGTGGGAGGTTTTAACTATTCATTTTAAAATTATGCCAAGCCTGCGAATTAGGCGTTTAGAAAATCTTCGGAAACTCGTAATGTTTATTTACAATTTAAAATTATCAGGTACCCAGTGAGATTGGCCTAGCAATATTTAAGAACCAGTTGTGCTCGCAATGACAATGTCGATTTCACTTGACAAATAAAACGTTTTCGTGGGCTCTTTTTTATTTCAGTAAAAAAAAAGGTAAAGCAACTTTATTTATACACGGTTTGTGTTTTTTAATGCTAGAAGCTTGTGGGGCCGTGTATAGAAACAAATATTTCAAATAAACATAACAGGCGGGAGGCAGTACTTAATTAAAATACTTTCCGGCGATTCTAACTAGTACAGTTTGACCTTCCGTAGTTAGCTAGGCGACCAGGTCGCTTATGGGAGGTTCGACTGGTATTTGATCATTGGAAATTAAAGATAAACCATGTTTAAGAACTACAGTCAGTGGAATCCCCTCGATTTCTCAAAAACCCCGATAACTCGAACCAAAAATCGTTTTCAGTGGATCTGTTTCACTGTAAGTCCTGTAATTTTACCCCCGATATTTCAAACTCTTGCCGCCGATTTCTTGAACCAATTCTCGTTTCTCTTGGAGGTTCGAGAAATCGGGATTCCACTGTATTAGAAAAGGAAAAAGTGTGGAAAGCAGTGAGGAGAATTAACGTATCGATCTTGGAATTGAACAAATCACGATGAACCAATCAACGTTGAGCACCAGACATAATATTTTGAATAATTGCAAAACTATTGTCTGAAGTCATCTCTTTACTTTGTTTTGCCGTTTGCTCTGTTGGAACTTCTAATAATAAACGTGAAGTAATAAGACATCATAAGCTAATAATGTAATATGATGCTTTTTTCGTGCGATTTCAGTCATCTTCAAGTAAAAAAAAAAAGATTTAATGTCTACATAAATGGAATGGATGTTTTTTTTTTCAGCGAATAATGCATTTCCACCTGTGAGAACCATCCTACGACCAATCACAAGCTTGAAAGATAAATTTGCACTTGTGAAAAATGTCGCATGGTAATTACTGTGCTTTTTGCTACCAATAAACATTTCAGTATACCAAGAGAGGATTTGAGTATACCTAGGAAATAAAATGGAATTAAGCTACGGATTTCTATTCATTTGATTCGATTTTATTTGATGCATCAAAACGTTCGCTCGTTCGTTTCATGATATGTTAAGTCCCGTGAAGAAAAATCGTACACTGGCGGCACAGTTTTTTATTTGTAAAACGATTCATGGAGCTGTGTAATACATTTCAGTCCACTTTGCTACTTTCCGCTGCCATAATAATGAAACTTTACGTTTATTCCCTCTTTACCAGTAGAAAAAATAATATTTAATCCAAGACTCACAGGGTATTTTGAAAAGCCACCCGAAAACGTTTCCTTTCGAAAAAATAAACCTTATCAGTTATTTAGGAGAAAGGTACGAATTAGACCAAACTAAAGCACCAAACCAAGGTTTGGGCAGTGTAGAAAGGACGATTTTTAAAACAATTGCCATGATTACTTATAGGTTATCTCTACATAATACTATTATTTAACATTATATTTTTCTCGGCTTATCTACGTTCGATAGTGATTGCTTCCAAAGCGTACATAACTTTTGATTGATATATTTTAAGAAGATATTAATCAATCAATCGGAAAAATCAAGTCGATATTACTACATTATTTCTTATCTGAGATAAGTAGCTTACCCTCTATGGACTTGGCGGCCACATAGGCAACTAAGAGAACGGCGACACACAGACAAAGTTGAAACTTCATTTTCCTGTGGGGAGAACAAGCATATAAAAACAGTTTAGAAAACGTCAAGAAGATAATCAATGTTTGAATAGTATCACTAAAAAGAGCAGAAATCAATTATCATTTAAGAAATATTATAATATATGGTTCTTACGATGCTGAAATGAATATACTGTAGTTTAAAAAGAGAAGGTAGATAAATATCAATGTCTTACCTTTATGGGCCTTATAGACCTGTAAACTGTCCTGTTCTTTCAAAACTCGTCGCGTTTATTTGACCTTACCTGTGAATTATTAAATGGTTTTCAAGGCAAATGTTTTGAAATTACGTTTGGGCCACTTGCTAAATTTCTGGTCTTGCATTGGTTTCTTGGGGCTGTTATTAATTCCGCTAGTTTAGCGCATTCTTTGTTTCTTATCCAAACAAAAGCCCTTTTAAAGGTAATTCAGATTTTTTCAGGAATCCGAACGTGCACAAGGAATGTCCTGGCTAATGACAAGAAATTATTTTACAAAAATCCAGAATATCCGGAATCATTGCCAAGAAAACGCCAGAGAACCGAACGAACGTGCGTTCTTCTTAAGAGAATGTTCCTGTTTTGGTTAACGTAAGTTGTTTTCATATTTCGGTGCATAAAAAATAAGTAAGCAAAGCATGAGAAATGGGATAAATTTATATTGGATTGAATAAAAAAGGATTACTGTCTAATTGCACAGCCAGGGCATTCCTTAACCGGTCTATTTTGCAACGCATTTTGACATCTGGTATTGATGACCGATTCTATTCGCTCACAGCGTAAAATTAACGGATAATAATTATATGCGGCACCTGTATCCACATGCTTCCAATGGAAAACAATTACAGTGGAACCTCTACTTTGGGACACCTCAATTAAGAAGACACCTCCTTTAACCCTTTCACTCTCAAGAGTGCTAATTAAGTTCAAAACTGAGGAAAAAAATTGCAAAATTGTCAAAAACAAACAGCACAATTTGAAAGTGCTGCTCAATAGCTTTTATGTGAATGGTCACACACTAGGGTTTCATCCACAGACTCAACAGGTGAATTTATTTACTCAAGGTTTGACTCTGGGGTGAAAGGGTTAAGGAGACAAAAACGTTTATCCCGACAATATTAATGCTCATATAATCTTTATAATTCACTATATGAACCTCCTTTTGAGGAACATTTCTAAATTAAGGGGATAAGCCTACTTGTCCCGAGTATGTCCCCTTAGTGTATTGCTCAATCGAATCTTGTTATCTAAGAAGATGACTGCCCAGGGCGGGGAAGATGTCAGTATCAAAAAGGGTACAATTACAGGGACAGAACACTGCATTGGAAACAGAGAACCCCCAAAGCCAGGTTCACAAAAGGAGAGATTGGACTTAGGGTTTAGGTCATATTATTTGAGACGATTTTGTGACATATAAACTGGAGGCGTTCAAATTGAATAAAACCTCTAAATAATGGCTTACAACTATAGAAAACAAATACTGGGTCAAATTTATCTTGTTCATGAAAGTAGGAGAAGTTATATATGTTGTGGATCAAATTTTTTTTGGTTTAAAATTTTTCAGACCAGTTTGATTTTTATTTTCCTTTGTCTAATATATATTACCATAATCTGAAACAAGGGAAAATAAAAATCAAACTGGTTTGAACAATTTTAAACCAAAAATAAATTTAAGCCACAACATATACGTACTGTAAATAGAACTATAGATCCGCACGAACATGTAATTCGATCAAAATCTAAAATGTGTTTGACACTGACTATTGTATAGAGCGTTAAGTACAACGTTCTTAAAAACTAACTTAAGACGTTTCGACCAAAAATCTTCGGCCTTCATCGGTTTAAAATGTCATCAAGCCGTAACGGCTTTTTTCTAACGGTTCACTGTTTGCGCGTGCTACAATAATTCGATAATTAGAACATTTCTGGTATATTTTTCATCAGTAACTCGGAGTCAGATACATCCGTATCTACATGTAGAAAGTATTGTTAAAAATTAGAACATTTAAGGTCCTAAATAGGTTTCCTAATTTTGGATATTTATTATTATTTGACAGCTTTTTGGTCGCAAGACATTTAGCGAATTCATATTAGAAGACGGGAAACTCGTCCCAACAAAATTCCGTCTAATATGAATTTAGGACGGCAAAATTAGACGGATAAATGACTTAGAGCCGTCGGAGACTAGGACGAGTATGAGGCCAGGTTACATTTCTATCCAGAAGCCATTGCTGCATTTCCAGTTCCAGTGTGTAGCAACCAGGAAACCCGTCCTGATTTTCTCGTATAATGTGAATTTAAGACGGTTTTCCGTCTAAGACGTACTGATTTTCCCGTCGTTTTAGACGGGAAAATGGACGGATAAATTTAAGGCGGGAAACTCGTCCTTTACCGGATTCATATCAGACGAGTTTTCCGTCTTGAAACGAGTTTCCCGTCTTAGACGGTTTTCCGTCTCTAATATAAACATGTATAAATTCGGCTATTAGCGAGGAAGTAGTCACCTAAGTGTGGTAAATGGGAGACGTGGTGGTTAAAGCGCTGGACTCCGGATGAAGCGGTCCGGGTTCGAGTGCTGACAGGGGTCGTTGTGTTGTGTCTTTGGAAAGTCTCTTAATTCTCACATTGCCCCTCTCCACCCAGGAGTATAAATGGGTACCGGCAAACTGTTATGGCAATTAACCTGACGAAATGCTGTTGGGTAAGCTGTGATGGACTAACATCACATCCAGGGGGAGTAGCAATATACGTACTCCGTCGCTTCATAGACCGGGATACTTTGCATGTATTTTATTTGTCAAACGAACACGGTGAACCCCATTTTTGATTTCATTTTTCTAATGTGCATAAAATAATCACCAACTGGACCAATTTTTGGAAAATTTTGAATAGTACTTCTATTTCGATGGAATCACCTTAACCATTGAATCCTGGGGAAAATTAATGGCTAAAATATGATTGGGAGACGTTATTCTGGAGTACAGTTTCCTACGTGTTTTAAAGAACGATCGATCGTGTTTGAAATTCACCTCATGTGGATAAACGGGATCGCCCAGAAATCCCCGAATCACACCATAACTTAGCTTGCATATTTTTAACGCTACAAGGCGCGTGGTTTCCCTATGCAGAACGTGCGATTAGGGCTTCAAAAAATACCTTTTTTAAAAATACATGTTAAGAAAGAGTATTTATTGGCTTTACACAATTACTGGTAAATCCAATTGTTTACATTGTGGCCCATATAGACACAGAAACACATATTGTAAATTAACCTAACATGGTTGAGAATCTCAGCCTGCAGGAGGCAGACCAGTTGCATTTTTTACAAGCGTGGCAGAGGAGTTGAACTCGGGACTACCGAGAACAAATCCAGCTAGTGGCAGGATGGAGGGCTTGAACCCGGGACCTCCGGCGCCCTAAACTACTCGGCCACGCTGCCTCCTCACAATTTCCAATACGGCAAACTGTTATTATTATTTACTTTAGTTTGGAAAATAAACATAACCTATCTATAGTGTTATTGGTGTTCATTATACTAATTAGGGATAAGTTTCCATCACAGTCACTAGTCAGGCACATAGTCCCATTAATAGCATTGTGTTGTTTATATGCAAATTGCTGTTTAAACTTGAACTCTTCAAACATAAAGTTGTCGTCGGTTGTACTGTTACATCGCTGTTCCTGTGAATGTAGTAAAAATAAAAACCAACAGGTCAATAAAAACTCTAAAACAGCCAAGTTCTATATCATTCAAACTTGTTAAATACTGTTATAAAAGATGTGGTTATTGTTCATCGTGGTTCATTAAATAGATGTAGATGAACGTTTAATCATTTGTCTCACGATGGAGTCACATTGAGGTGTTGATCGCGAATTTTCGACTGCTTTACTGCTAGTCTTCATCAGGCGATGAGGTCAATTGTTTATGTGTCGCTATATGTAGCACCTATAGAGCCTATTTTATTGTTAAATACTTGTTTCAATTACTTCAAGGAACTGCGTCACGGTTTGTGCATCAATTTCGGTCGAGTGTCTTAATCCTCTCCATCATCTAAACCACCCTCTTTCTCTTCTGCTTGTACATCTCAGATTAGGTGTTTCTCAACCTTAATAAACTATTATTTTGAGTTTTCCTTCAATTAAAAAAAAATTGTTAAAAAAAAAGAAGTCAACATTTAGTTCCAGTCTATTTTGTTTTTCAGACAAACTACACACAGCCACTACCCCACAAGCTTCACGCTGTAAATATTTATCGTGTATAATTAAATAAAGGTCATGATTATTATTATTAGAGAAATAAAATTATAATCATGTTAAATGAATGTGTGATTGGCAGATCTACGGTGAATGTCCCCTGGTGACCAATTCAGAGCATCTTCGGATTTTTCAGGGTAATTTTGCCCTCGACGACCAAAAATTATCAAACGGAAAATGCCCGCAAAAGAAAAGTCTAAACTAATCAGAATTCTGTAATTGTGTCCTCAGGAAATTCCCCTCAACAAGATATTGTTCAACCTCGTTCCCAGGAGATTGTATAGCACATAAGAGTATCCATAGAATTCGGTCTCTATTTGTGGACTGGAAACTTTGTACTTTTCTCATCATTTTGTGACGATGACATCATTTTGTGACGATGACGTGACGATGGCACTTACCGCGAACATTTTACCCGTGAAACTATTACCGGCCAACTCTTTATTTTCGCCAATTACAAACCACGTGAAAGGGCAGTAAGGAACTGAACGTATGGAGAGAGACTGGGACGAGTGAGAAGGAAGGTGGGAGATCAAGTAAGGGATTGGGAGTGAGATTGTTCTGTGGTACTAGAAGGTGTACACATCGTTTCTCTTGTGTGCAGCTCTCTTGGTCTTAACACTCTCAAGTTCTAGTTTAATGCTTGAAATATTATTTTACTGGCGTTCCCTTAACCCTTTTACTCTTAGAGTCAAACCTTGAGTCAATAAATGTGGTTCTAACTTTTGAGTCTGGGGATAAAAGTTAACGCTAGTGTGTGACCATGCAAATGAAAGCTATTGAACAGTACTTTCACGTGATACTGTTTGTTTTTGACAATCTGCAGTTTAGCAAATGAAATTAAAGAGTTTTTCCTCAGTTTTGAACGTAGCACTCTCGGGAGTGAAAGGGTTAATGCTATGCTCTCTGGAATGATTTTTTTCAACTGAATCAATCATAAACAGAATTATGAAAGATTTATAGTTCAATTATATTTTTTAAACTCGAAGGAACTCGAAGGACGTTTCAGACGTTTTCTGGCCGTCTTAGAGATAACTTTTCTTCCTGCTCTAAGTTTTTTTTTATATATTGTGGCGCGCGTGTATGTCACTGCCTGATTGTTGAAACCCGAGCCGCAGGCGAGGGTTATACATATAAGTACTTTCAAATTCGCCCAACTTTTCTCTCGTGTTTGCATCAAGTTATGTAAATAATAAGACGCCGATTTCTATTTATTTATTTATTTAACAATTATTCGCCAAAGGCGAAGTGAATATTGGTGAATATTTACCGAGACGAAGTCGAGGTAAATATTTACCAATATTCACGAGCCTGAGGCGAATAATTGTTTTAGTATAATTTTCAGAGGTGAATATCAAGAACTTCAAAATAACGGGCTAAAACATGGAAAACAACGCACATGAGTACCGACTGGTTTGACTGGTTACATCAATTGCGAATCAATTTACACATCAATCAGTTAGCCGTGAAATTCATTAAAACATAACGAAAAAGACATTCATCGGGTACCTTTGTTTTATCGTTGGTTACTTCATGAGAAATTGTAGGTATCGTCTGGAAATCAGTAGCTTCGGTCCAAGAATAGTAAATTTCAGCCCGTCACTCGATCTGCATGGGAGTTTGTCATCGCTGGCGATCTACGAAACCACTGTTTACGATTTTTAAATGCCTTGAAAACCACTTCTTGAAAAGAGTTTTGGCCAAAGTCCTTCGTGGTCATTTGCCTAACTTCCCAGTACTTTGAAGATACAGGAGTTTGAGTTATGTCTTCAGAATAAACGAACATTTCATTCAAAAACCAGCCGCCATGTTTACTTGCCAGCATAGCAAATGTGGCTTAGCTTAACAACCGCGCCATAAGTTCTATAATCACCTCGCGGGAGGTGATTATAGCGTCATAAGCCGAGTTTCTCGACCAATCAGAATATAGGATTCTCATATTCACCTCTGAAAATTATACTAAAACTATATATACATACTCACCTCAAAAATAATATTCGACGAGTTTATGACTTTCAGTGCATATTTAGTACCATGTTGGTAATCAGTGAATTGAATGCATTTCTTTTTCCTTCCTCTGATTTCGATAATCGTAAATCCTTAGAAAAATTAAAAAGACAGAAAAAATAAGAGAAAAAGACTAAGAAAAAAGCTAGAAATGTTTTTAGCTTTAACTTGCGATTGGAGGGATTTGGAATAACTTTTTTTCTCTATTTGTCGCCTGTCTGTCTGTCTGTCGCCTGTCTTTCTGTCTGTCGCCTGTCTTTCTGTCTGTCTGTCTGTCTGTCTCTCCTCTCTCTGGATACAATTCACTGGCGCTATCCAGCTAAACCGTAAAGCTTAGCCTGGTTCTCATTTGTCGCCAGTAGGTCTGCGATGTCATTAACGGCAATTTCTCCATCTTTTTTAAGACAGTGTTCACAATGATTCTCTTTACCGCCAGTATGCAGTAAGGACTCCCAGTCGACCCTAAAAAAGTCGACCCTAAAAAAGTCGACCCTAAAAAAAAGTCGACCCTAAAAAAAGTCGACCCTAAAAAAGTCGACCCTAAAGAGTCGACCCTAAAAAAGTCGACACTAAAAAAGTCGACCCTAAAAAAGTCGACCCTAAAAAAGTCGACCCTAAAAAAGTCGACCCTAAAAAAAAGTCGACCCTAAAAAAAGTCGACCCTAAAAAAGTCGACCCTAAAAAAGTCGACCCTAAAAAAGTTGACCCTAAAAAAGTTGAGCCTAAAAACGTTTTGACCCTAATAAAGTGTTGACCCTAAAAAGTTGACCCTAAAAAAGTCGACCCTAAAAAGTTGACCCTAAAAAACGTACAGTAATCTTAACAATCGCACCGGTGAGCTTAGCGTTTTTCAAGATTACCACGTTGTTCATGGGCATGTTCATGGGTAGTCGAACCTCCCGTAAGCGGAGCGGACACCCTCGGGACTAGAAAAAAGTGTCCGCTTAAGAGAGGTGCCTGCTTAACTTATGGGAGGTTAAAAATGTAGTGTTTGTATGTAGCTGGGAACATGACCAAGTGTCCCCTTACGAGAGGTGTCCGTCTATGGGAGGTGCCCGTTAGCGGAGGTTCGACTGTATATCTTATTAGACAGTTATTACGTGTGTAGTATATTTATTTGGCGCGAAAATATGCACGGATATTTGTCCGCGGACATGATCTGTTCCGAGAAGCGAACAGTTTTCCGAGAGCGAAGCAAATATCCGAGCATATTTTTGAAGCCAAATGGAGGCTATTGTAGTTATTATCCTTCAAATATTTTTTCACAAGGCCGCTCTGTTTGCCGTGGAAGATCTCGGTCGGCCAAGCTGTTAAACATCAAAATAATTACGTTGGCGTTCGAAAATATTTCTAGTCCGTTCAAAACAATCAGTTCTATTTATTTAGCAATATATTTGAGACGAACACTGAACCTGCGAACGTGAAACTCAAATTTTAAAAACTGGGGAATATCACTTGGGGAATTCCCCAGTTTTGGCTGCGTCACGTGACGTGTTTACCAATCGCGAGCGTGAAAAATATTTGATGGATTATAAATAAACAATAGCCTCCATCTGGCTTCAAAAATATGCTCGGATATTTGTCCGCGGACATTATATTTGTTCCGAGAAGCGAAACCTGTGAGCTTCGAGGAACAGATAATGTCCAAGGACAAATATCCGAGTATATTTTTGAAGCCAAATGGAGGCTATTGTAGTTATTATCCTTCAAATATTTTTTTTCACAAGGCCGCTAGCTCTAGATCTGTTTGATGTGGAAGATCTCGGCCAAGCTGTTAAACATAAAAATAGTTAGGTTGGCGTTCAAAAATATTGCTAGTCTGTTCAAAACATTCTGTTCTATTCAATTTAACAATTTATTTTGGAAGAAAACTGGACGTGCGGACGTAAAACGCAAATTTTGAAAACTGGGGGGTATCACTTGGGGAATATCACCGGATAATCCCCCTTTTGGCTGCATCACGTGACGTGTTTAGACCAATCGCGCGCGAGAAAAATATTGATGGATTATAACGCGGGATATTTGTACTCGTTTCGCGCGTTATTTGTACGTACTCCACTGAATAAAGTTGGCTAATAATATACCTAATTTTTGTTCGTCTCTCTTCTCAGCATCTTTGTTATACAATACAATACAATGCAATGCAATAGTTTACGAATGAGCGCAGCGAGACATGTTGAAAGAATGTTGGGACAAATGTTGTGACCGTTTGATCGGGCGTTTACAAAAACATGCACACCAACGGAGACCGTATAAACTAGCGTTCAGCTGTGAGTTTGGCTCTCAGGCGTGAGTTATAAGGTTACAACCTTACAACAAACAAACTGAATACAGTTACCGTACTTACAGTTACTTCAGAATGACTGAGCTTTTAAACATCTACCATCTTTATAATTTATTATCACACTTGACACTTTCGACATTACTTTTCAGTGTAATCTAAATAGAGACTTCCATGGATATGATACTAGATCCAGACATAACATTCGCAAGCCCAGTGCAAGTACAAGATGGGGGCACTGGACAAATATTAATAACTTTGCAGCGGACGTTTGGAACAGCTCAGATACGTGGCCTTGCCAAAGCTATTGTTTGATCAGTTTACAGTGATTTTTCTAATTTGTGATTTTTCATGATTTTTCTAATTTGTTTGCTTTTTTATAGATATTTCTTAATTTTGATTGTATCTGAGTTATATAGTTAGTTTTTTAGCATAAGTATTATTAATTCTATTTATTCTTTTTATCTTAGCTCTATTAGCTTATTGAAATACTTTAATTTTGTTTTAGTTTTAGTTTTTTGGAAGAAAGTAAATTACTCCAGGGTGAAGTTGGCATCCTCAATACACATGTCACATAAGACTGACCTATAATAATAAATGACCTGTTTTACAATAACTGTCAAATTTCTCGCGCGCTCATTGGCTAATTTGTATTGTCAATATAAAGCGGACAGACACATGGATGACATCATCGCGCGTGGATCTTCAAAATTTCGCCAAAATGGCAGCGTTGTCAGGTCTCGATAAAGTGGACAAATTACATCTGAACAGGAGTTCTTTGAGGCGTAAATCATCAACAGTCGTTCACAGGTTGCTTTTCAATCGCCTGACTGATATTTAATTCAACGGTAAAGCGAAACAGAAGAGTATTTGTTGTAGTTTGACGCTGAAGTTGACTGGAATGGAATCTGTTTATTTGCCGCGTGTAACTTCAAAACAACTGTTAAGAGTGGATTGAACTTGGAATATTTCAGCGGGTTTACAAGTCTTACAAGGATTTCCGAATGGAATAAAGGTTAGTTTCAGAAAATCGGTCTAAGAAATTTATTCTCGAGTTATTGTACGTAGTTTGAAGTTCACGAAGCTGTGATTCTCGGAATTGTTTCGGCTAAAACAAATTCAGTTCACTTTTACCTGACGTTTCTCCTCGCCTCCTCGTCTACGCTTGATCGTTTTGGCCTGTTGCGGATCCACAGCTACTTTGACAATGTTATGACAAAATTCATTATCAATAACAGGACAGAGTCATAAAAAACTGACGACAATTTGTTACACTGTTCAGCTCAATGGTAAGAGCATCCGGTGTGCGAAAGGTCCGATGGGTTCGAATCCAATTGGGGATTCAGACATTTTTGTAGGTAAAAGTGAACTGAATTTGTTTTAGCCGAAACGATTCCGAGAATCACAGCTTCGTGAACTTCAAACTACGTACAATAACTCGAGAATAAATTTCTTAGACCGATTTTCTGAAACTAACCTTTATTCCATTCGGAAATCCTTGTAAACCCGCTGAAATATTCCCAAGTTCAGTCCACTCTTAACAGTTGTTTTGAAGTTACACGCGGCAAATAAACAGATTCCATTCCAGTCAACTTCAGCGTCAAACTACAACAAATACTCTTCTGTTTCGCTTTACCGTTGAATTAAATATCAGTCAGGCGATTGAAAAGCAACCTGTGAACGACTGTTGATGATTTACGCCTCAAAGAACTCCTGTTCAGATGTAATTAGCCACTTTATCGAGACCTGGTCTCGTGACAAACTGAATACATACTTACAACATAAGGTTATTTTAAACCACAAATCTACCACAAACCCACCTCTGCCAAATTATAAAGACGTACATTCCTTATATTAAACTATGTCTTGCCGTTATACTCGTAAGACATTGATACCCGAAGCTGAGTACATTCTCGAGCTCCTAGCTGACAAGTATTTATTTATCACCTTAAAATAAAACCATGTTATAATCGCTGCAATAACCCGCAATCGTTTGCGATCATAGGGAAACCGGGCTTCAGCTAAAAATATCACCCGTAAATGTGTGAATATACGAAACAAAAGGGACGACAATAGACGTATTGGTTAATTGTTTCTACATTGTAGTCCAAGATGCAAGTTGTTCATGGAAACCAATAAAATTAGTTTTGATTGAGCTTAGTTGAATATTACGCACTGCAAGTAATTTAAACTGTCGCGAAAGGCCGGCGATGTTTATGTTGACAGCTTTGTCTCTCAGTTTTCTAAAATAAAATCCACATACTCCACATACTCGTACGTATACGCATCCTTAGAGGTAAGAACACTACAGAGCACTTTACACTGAAACTTCTGTTTTACTTACTAGTCTTGAGGTCAGCGGTAGCATGGCCATTACAAATTGCTTTACAATGCCGCTTTCCCGAGGAAGTTGTACACTGATCGCGATCCGTGTAAATCGTAATAAGATTTCCTCCGAGTCCCTTGCAATTAGTTTTACGGTGAACTGAGCTGAGGCTTCTAAATGGAATAGACTTTGAGGCTTCCACACTGGACAAGAAGCACGTGGCTACAGTCTAAGGATAACAAAAAACACACGCATTTTTCATTAAAAGTAGTAGCGTAGAACTTGATTCCGAAGACAGAAAAAATACGGCTACAGTACTGTGCAAAAGTAATGCAAACGAATTTCGATGACTTTCGTGCTTTGTTCTCGCGAAATTTCGGAAAGATTCGAATCGCTTCAAAACGAAATTTCGACGAAATTTCGTTGATAACAACGAAATTTCGTAATCACGAAAATTCGAGGATGCGAATTCTAAGGATAAAAAAAACACATGGTAGGATTCCGATATAAAAGCGATACAGGAGTGATCGTTGGAAATTTGGATCCAATTCATTTTTACCCCTAATACATACTGAATTTCAATTAAATTGACCGCAAACAATATTACAATTACCGAACGTGAATTACAGGGCAGGAAATTGCCTTGGATCCGCGAAAATTTGCTCGCAGCGGTTAAGCTTGAAATCCAAATATTCGCGAAAATTTGTTCCCGCGTAACGCAAAAACAAAAACAAAAAAAATTATAATATTCGCGAAATTACACTCCCGCGAAAATTGACAAGCAACGGTAGGCAAAATAATAAGTTGCTGAATTTAACTTCACAACACTACATTTCACTTACTAGAAATATATGTTTTAAATCCATGTGGTTCCCCCTCTATTGTCAGTTGAAGAAGATCAATCACACCATGAACTATGGCTAGCTGAACTAATTTTACCGTTAACTCAGTTTGCACTATTATATACATGTTTATATCGTAAAACAGTACTGACATTTCCTACACCGATGAGCCAAAAACAACAAAAATAGATCAGTGAAATGGAATAATAGATGTTCCGTGCCAAGGCCTTCGCTGGGACCTAAAATCGCCGTAATTTTGGACGACTTAAGGCGATTTTGGGCGATTTAGGCAATTTAATGAGATTTAAGGAAAACTCGTTAGAAAATTCTGGCAATTTTGTGCGATTTTAGGTGACATGGCTAAGTATTGCCATGTGGTTTGATTGGTCAATTTGCGTTCTACAACTAACATTGTACGGACTGCAAGTGCATAGTCATATTTTAAGTTCATATTTAACCATGTTAGCTCTAGATCTGTCCATACCATAAGTTATGGTATCCCTGCATGTATTTCTAAAACAAAGGAAACAATTTGGTTCATAACCTTGCACTTGGTTAATATAAGGTATTTATATAATTTATGGTACCATGATATAAACATAATTTGAAGCAAAATAAAAATAATAATTCCCTAACGATGTGTCAACAACAAATCATTCAACAAAACTTATCTCCTAAAAGTTTGCAATTTGCTGTTTCGATTACAGCCCGAAAGTTTTTTCACACAGTTTTTTTTTCTAATTTCTCGAATAATTTTCCGTCTTTCTTCGGTACCCAACCAATCTGTTCCTCTCCCGATCGACTTCAACGTTACAAAACATCCCGATACAATATTTTAGTACCGTATGCCAAGGTCCTCCTCGCGGATTCTTCCAAACCACGATTACGAGTTTCAACTGGGCAGTGTCTAACCTGTAATAAAGTACGTTAACACAAATTCTTGCTAAGAATAAAATGCGTGGAGACCAGGGGTGCTTACCATTTGTAAGAAAAAACCGGTTGGGGTGATGACTGTTGCATAACGGTAAGAAATTTTCCAAACTCACTGACCAACCGGAAGAGGTCAGGCGCTTACCATTTACAATATTCTAATTCCGGTCTTTCAGTCAATATGGCCGACAAAGCTAGAAATCTAAAATATCTTGACTAAGAAGAAGACGCCGTGGTCATTGGTGCCGTAAGCTTTTTTTATGCCAAGAAATTAATTCAAACACAATTCAAAGATACGGAGATCAGATACCGGGCATACCCGAGTGAGTTTATCGCACGAGCGAGCTTCAAAGTCATTTTCGATCTTGTGCAGGGAAATTATAAACATAGGAAGGATTCCTACAGGGAATGCAAGGAGCAGGCACTCTATTTCTCCTGAAAAACAAGTGCTGGCGTTTCTGTGGTCCATTTGAATTGAAGAAACAAACGCCACACTCGTACAAGTTCGTTGACGCTATATTGAATACAACTAAAACCGCGCGAAGGGAGCCTTGAAACGGAATACATTTTTCGACTACCACTGTAGGTAGTCCACAATTTCCGAACGGATTTTCCGGAATTGTTTGATCCATTTGAATTTCAACCAAAATTTCCGGATTTTTTGGCTAAATGGTAAGCACCCCAGAATCTTGTTTGCAGAGTCGCGCCATTAGCACTTGTAAGGCCAGAATACACAAAAATGAATATCGCAGAGATTTATTCAACAAACCCTGCACAAATTGATTTGATTTGAGGGCAGGACTTGTGTCCTCAAGTTGTGGTTGTTCCCTCATATATGTACTGTGCATGATCCCTGTAACCGATGATCTCTGGGATAAGTCCCCTTGTATATATATTAACAGTAATAATAATAATAACAATTTATATATTCAAACATTCTTTAACAGTAAATCCAAAGGTCAACCCTATGTAAGGATTCAACATAAAAATAGTAAAAAAGGATGCCTGATAATTACAATAATTTAAAACTTGTGTAGGACTGAATATTAACGCATGGATTTATGTGTGGAAATTTAAAATAGCTATATATCAGTGTTCATATGGAGTTTTAAAAACGATTAAAAAAACATCGTTTTTAAAACGATTAAACAATATATTTAAACAATTTAAAAATTGCTTAAGGCTACCATTTACCAAAAAAAGGGACTCGTGTCTAGTAAATATTCTAAAACAGTGCAAGTTCCCCTCTTAAGGCAATTTATATGTGCAAAAGCCTTTAAAAGGTTATGCGACTTTGGACGATTTAGGGCGATTTTGCGCGATTAAGGCGATTTTGCGCGATTTAAGGATTTTGCGCGTTTTAGGCGATTTTATTAACATTAATTTTTTTTTTTTGCATTTTCAAGGTGCCCAGTTACCAATAGTTTTTACAACAAAACGAAGAACAGGAAGTATGTAAAACCACATATGGTTTTTAAGAAGATGAAATTTTCTTTTCAATAATGACATGTTTTTGATTGACGGGGTCACCTGTCAATCACGCAGTTGTGACGTCATACGTCTGAATTTTATTAACATTGTAGCTGGTAAGGATTTTTTTAACCCAGAAAAGTAACTAGAGCATATAGAAATCATGTTTAGACAACTTTGGGTGTCGCACATTGAATCGTTTGATTGACAGGTGACTTGAAAGTTGTCGCGTTTTCCAATCTTATTTTATACCTTATGTTCAGCAGATTTGAAAGTACAGATATGAATCAAAATAATAAAAAAAACGTATCTCAAATGATATTTCATTATCACACCTTTTTACGGTAATTTGCTCAAACATTGACAGGAGAAACCTTATAGGAGGCGGCGTGGCCGAATGGTTTAGGGCGCTGGATTTGAAATCAGGAAAATTTCATCCCGTAAAAATAAAATCCTAGACAAATAATTAACTTTGTAGTGGATGTTTGGAAAAGCTTAGATATATCTCTAAGGGAATCAGAATATCTGCCAACTATTCAAAAGTGGCTTTGCCAAAGCTGTTGTTTTTAGCATAAGTATTGTTATTAAGTATTGTTAATTCGATTTATTCCTTTTTTATCTTATATCTGTAATTAGCTTATTGAAATATTGTAAACTTTCTTTTATTGTTAATTTTTTGCAGGATTTATACCGATTACGGGCGATCCACTGTTGACGAAATAGACAACAGTTAGTAATATAAAGTTTACAATACCGCGTGGCACTTCGCGAACATTTACTCCATTTATTTAGATTACTCAATTTCAATTAAATTGACCGCAAAGAATATTACGTAAATTACCGGGCAGGAAATTGCCTTGGATGCGCGAAAATTTGCTCCCAGCGGTTAAGCTTGAAATCCAAATCTATGTTTTAAATACATGTGGTTCCCTCTCTATTGCCTGTCAGTTACTTGAAGAAGATCAATCACACCATGAACTATGGCTAGCTGAACTAATTTTACCATTAACTCAGTTTGCACTATTATATACATGTTTATATCGTAAAACAGTACTGACATTTCATACACCGATGAGCCAAAGACAACAACACCCGAAATAGATCAGAGAAATGGAATAATAATATAGTTCAATGGTCAATGGTTTACTGGCTCAATGGAAATGGTCCGTGCCAAGGTCTGCTCTGGGACCTAAAATTGCTGTGGGATTTTGTCCTTTTTTGTTCAAAACTGTGCTTTAGTACCTTTTCGATTTTGGGCGATTTAGGCAATTTATTGAGATTTAAGCAAAAATCGTTAGAAGATTCTGGCAATTTTGTGCGATTTTAGGCGACATGGCTAAGTATTGCCATGTGGTTTGATTGGTCAATTTGCGTTCTACAACTTACATTGTACGGACTGCAAGTGCATAATTACTTAGTCATATTTTAAGTTCATATTTGACCATGTTAGCTCTGTCCATACCATAAGTTATGGTATCCCTAGCCTTCGTGTATTTCTAAAAAGAGGAAACAATTTGGTTCATAACCTTGCACTTGGTTAATACAAGGTATTTATATAATTTATGGTACCCTGATATAAACATAATTTGAAGCAAAATAAAAATAAAAATAATTCCCCAACAATAATTCAACAACAAATCAATGCAATTTGCTGTTTTGATTACAGCCCGAAAGTTTTTTTCACACAATTTGTTTTTCTAGTTTCTCAAATCATTTTCCGTCTTTCAGTTCGGTACCCAACCAATTTGTTCCTCTCCCGATCGACTTCAACGTTACAAAATATCCCGATACAATATTTTAGTACCGTATGCCAAGGTCCTCCTCGCGGATTCTTCCAAACCACGTTTACGAGTTTCAACTGGGCAGTGTCTAACCTGTAATAAATTAAGTTAACTCAACAAACTAATTACATAAATTCTTGCTTAGTATAAAATGCGTGGAGACCAGGGGTGCTTACCATTTGTAAGAAAAAACCGGTTTGGGTGCTGACCGTTGCATAACGGTAAGAAATTTTCCAAACTCACTGACCAACCGGAAGAGGTCAGGCGCTTACCATTTACAATATTCTAATTCCGGTCCTTCAGTCAATATGGCCAACAAAGCTAGAAATCTAAAATATCTTGACTAAGAAAAATACGCCATGGTCATTGGTGCCGTAAGCTTTTTTATGCCAAGAAATTGAAACAAAATTCAAAGATATGAGATCACACATAACCGAGTGAGTTTATCGCACGAGCGAGCTTCAAAGTCCTTTTGATCTTGTGCAGGGAAATTATAAACATAGGAAGGATTCCTACAGGGAATGCAAGAAGCAGGCACTCTATTTCTCATGAAAAACAAGTGCTGGCGTTTATGTGGTCCATTTGAGTTGAAGAAACAAACGCCACACTCGTACAAGTTCGTTGACGCCATATTGAATATACAACTAAAACCACGCGAAGGGAGCCTTGAAACGGAATACATTTTTCGACTACTTCTGGAGGTAGTCAACAATTTCCGAATGGATTTTCCGGAATTGTCTGATCCATTTGACTTTCAACCAAAATTTCCGGATTTCTTGGCTAAATGGTAAGCACCCCAGAATCTTGTTTGCAGAGTCGCGCCATTAGCACTTGTAAGGCCAGAATACACAAAAAGGAATATCGCAGAGATTTATTCAACAAGCCCTGGAAAAATTGGTTTGCTTTGAGGGCAGGACTTGTGTCCTCAGGTTATGGTTGTTTCCTCATATATGTACTGTGCATGATCTCTATAACCGATGATCTCTGGGATAAGTCCCCTTGTATATTAAAAGTAATAATAATAATAATAACAACAATTTATTCAAAAACTCGTTAAACTTATATATATACAAATAAATTCTTGAACAGTAAATCCAAAGGTCAACCCTATGTAAGGATTCCATAACATAAAAATAGTAAAAAAGGATGTGATAATTACAATAATTTAAAACTTGTGTAGGACTGAATATTAACGCATGGATTTATGCGTGGACATTTAAAATAGCTATCTAATCAGTGTTCATATGGAGTTTTAAAAACGATTTAATAAAATCGTTTTTAAAACGATTAAACAATTTAAAAATTTTTTAAGGCTACCCTTTACCACAAAAGGGACTTGTGTCTAGTAAATATTCTAAAACAGTGTAAGTTACACTCCTAAGGCAATTTGTATGTGCAAAGGCCTTTAAAAGGTTATCCGTAGACTTTGGACGATTTAAGGCGATTTAGCGCGATTTAAGGATATTTTGCGCGATTTAAGGATATTTTGCGCGATTTAAGGTGATTTTGCGCGATTTAAGGCGATTTTATTAACATTAATTCTTTTTTTTGGGGGGGGGGGGGGGGCATTTTCAAGGTGCCCAGTTACCAATAGTTTTTACAACAAAACAAAGAACAGGAAGTACCTTATTCTTACTAATTTTCGCGCGTACTTAATTTCGCGAAATCGACAGAGCCGTATTTCGCGAGGCTTTATTTTCGCGATTTCAGAGTAAAAAGGGCTTTAAAATTTTACGAAAAAATCGTCTTTATTTTCGCGTTTCTTGCTACATCGCGAAAATCGCGAACATTAATACTCGCGAAAATTAGTGCGAATAAGGTATGTAAAACCATATATGGTTTTTAAGAAGATAACATTTTCTTTTTAATAATAACATGTTTTTGATTGACAGGTGACCTCCACGAAGTTGTGACGTCATACGTCTGAATTGTATTAACATTTTACCAAGCAAGATATGCTATTTTGCTTCCTCATAGCCAATAATATTGTAGCTGGTAAGGATTTTTTTAACCCAGAAAAGTAACTAGAGCATACAGAAATCATGTTTAGACAAATTTGGGCGTCGCACATTGAATCGTTTCTTTGACAGGTGACTTGAAAGTTGTCACGTTTTCCAATCTTATTTCATACCTTATGTTCAGCAGATTTGAAAGTACAGATATGAATCAAAATAATAAAAAAACTGACATATCTCAAATGATATTTCATTATCACACCTTATGACGATAATTTTCTAAAACATTGACAGGAGAAACCTTATAGCAGGCGGCGTGGCCGAATGGTTTAGGGCGCTGGATTTGAAATCAGGAAAATTTCATCCCGTAAAAATAAAATCCTAGACAAATATTAACTTTGCAGTGGATGTTTGGAAAAGCTTAGATATATCTCTAAAGGAATCAGAATCTCTGCCAACTTTTCAAAAGTGGCTTTGCCAAAGCTGTTGTTTTTAGCATAAGTATTGTTATTAAGTAATGTTAATTCGATTTATTCTTTTTATGTTATATCTGTAATTAGCTCATTGAAATATTGTAAACGTTCTTTTATTGTTAATTTTTTGCAGGATTTATCCCGATTACGGGCGATCCACTGTTGACGAACTAGACAACAGTTAGTAATATAAAGTTTACAATACCGTGTGGCACTTCGCGAACGTTTACTCCATTTATTTAGATTACTGAATTTCAATTAAATTGACCACAAACAATATTACGTGAATTACCGGGCAGGAAATTGCCTTGGATGCGCGAAAATTTGCTCGCAGCGGTTAAGCTTGAAATCCAAATATATGTTTTAAATACATGTGGTTCCTCCTCTATTGTCAGTTACTTGAAGAAGATCAATCACACCATGAACTATGGCTAGCTGAACTAATTTTACCGTTAACTCAGTTTGCACTATTATATACATGTTTATATCGTAAAACAGTACTGACATTTCCTACACCGAATAGCTAAAAAACAACAACACCCCGAAATAGATCAGTGAAATGGAATAATAATATAGTTCAATGGTCAATGGTTTACTGGCTTAATGGAAATGGTCCGTGCCAAGGTCTGCTCTGGGAGCTAAAATTGCCGTGGGATTTTGACCTTTTTTGGTCAAAACTGTGCTTTAATACCTTTTCTTATTTTCAAAATAATTCTAGAACACCAAGGAAAATAAATCAACCAAATTCTTGAAAGAGGGACAAATTATGGTCTGTTCTAGTGCATTTTGGAAACGAAAATGCGAGAACTTGAAGAAAAAAATAGCCTAACATTTTTCAAGTTGCAATCCATTCCGACCCAGTTTCTATGGCCAGAGACAGTTTTAGTACATTAGGATGGTAATTTATAACAAAATTTGACCATTATTTTTAGGTTTAGGTTTATTTTATGTTTATTTTTATTTTTATGTTTATTTTTATGTTTATTTTTATGTTTATTTTTAGGTTTATTTTAGGTTTATTTTTATTTTTAGGATTAGGTTTATTTTTAGGTTTCTGTTAATACAGGAATTATTGTCCAGACAATAAACATTTTATGCTGCCTCTCGATTAATGTTTAACTTGAACTAATTATGCGTGGCATTGGGGCATTCTGGTAACCCTCTAGGTGAATCATCTATGCCATGTCAGTTGTTGGATTCAACAGCATAGAGAAAGTTGTTCAACTTTATCTTTACTTTACCCACAACCCCCACCCTTATTCTAGCTGCGTATTCTTATATCTATTAGATTTTAGCGGATTGTTGCCCTCATCTTTGCTGGGTAGGGTCTTTCTTTCATCTATGTGTAATTGAAATTGAATTTAAATGGTTATTCAAGCCACATAGCCAAAATTTATCCAAAAGAACGCTTGTTTAAGATGTGTCTAACACTTTTCCCAGCAAACAGAGCAAGCCCAAACAATAGTGTATCTTGTTGTGGTATTCAACTAGCAGAGGGGCAGTATAAAAAGGTTTGCATTTTAATTTCATTCTCATCAATTTTGGTATATATCTTCCTAAACTCATGTTTTAATGACTGTTCCAAGTCATCCGGCAGTCCACTGATTGAGCCACTCACGCGCTCACCGGAAACGCGTACCAATTAAGTATTATGGGCTATTATGTAATATGAAAAATATTTTTCTACGACTCCATAGTATTACTATTGTGACAAAGTGATTTGTTACTGAAGAAATTGTTGTGCTGCGTCGGCGGGCAAGTAAAACACTTAGTTCAGTGATTATCAACTCGAAGTTGATAAAGGTAAATTAACTTTGCTCCAACGAAGGGCTAACGCTCGAAACGTCAGCTTCTAGAAATTCGCTACGGCGGTTAATTATACCTTTATCAACTTCGAATTGATACTCGACTAAGTGTATTGCTAATTATTAAAAACTGGACCACGGATATTGGATTTCTAGCTTTTTGATTGGTTAAACGGAGACAGTCTAACAGCTGATATACCTGCTCCGACAAATATGAACGCGTCAGCGAGAAAGAGAGCTGTGAATTTTTTCTCTCTCCAAGGAACAATGGCCGCCGGAGAAAATTGTTTCGCGGCAGAATTGACTGAAGACGAAGTAACAGAACTGATAGAAAATGCAGCAAAGTTTTGAACGAAACCGATTTAATTGGAAATGCCTGTAATTAATGTACTACAAATGCAACTGAACGAGCACTAAAGGAAGCCTGAAACAATTTACGGGAAAATTCGAAAACTCGCAATACAAATCTGCACAAATTCGTTCAAAATGAATGAAAACCTGTTTACAACAAAAGTTTAAGCTTAGCCTATTCAGTATTGTTACCTTGTGTATCGAAGAGGCTTGTCAATTCCAACTGGACTAAGCTTTTAAAATCAGCACAATCGTATATCGGAGAAGAAGCATACGACAGTTCGTCAAGCGTTCGTGTAGTGATGGTCAGGTACAATCAAAGATCACTTCACAGTGGAATTCTCTTCGAAGATCACTCTTTTTCTCTCCATCCATGTAGATATTGACGCTTTCCTTTGCTTTTTACTTCAGTGAACTTGATTTTAACTTGCTCAGTTTCGCTGGTTTCAATTAATTGATTCTGTAGTCGTGCACCATTTGCTCGCCGTAAACACCCCGTTCAGCTGTCCATTCAACTTGTAAAATGAATATAATGTTCAGCTCCACAATTATTTCTGATCTTTCCATTTTAAGCTAAACCATTTGCACAATTTCCCAGAATATACGAAACTTTAGAAGACAAAGAGCGAAGATTAAAATTCTGCTTTGCTCTCTTTTCATTCACTGTGCTAACTGAACTGGCAGACCGCGCCAGCCTTTTGCCGCCGTTTTCATACAAATCATACTTCATTTAGATTGAACTGAAAATTCACTCAGTCGATTGATAAAGTAATACCGAAGTTTAGTTTAGTGACGTTTTTAATAAAACAATTATTCCATTTGCCCTTGTTGGATATGAGAGGATTATAGCCAACTCGCGCTACGCGCTCGTTGGCTATTTATCCTCTCATATCCAACGCGGGCTCATGGAATAATTGTTAAAGAGACGAGGCAAGTGGTCACGTGACCAAGGGGACGCCATGGGAGGAAACAGCATAGCAACGGACCACCGTGATTGTTATCGTTTTGTGAAATCGCGTGGCTTGTTATCCATCCTGTTGCTGTATGCATTTTTGGGGTGTTTTTCTCACATGTAAGCATTCTTTCCTGTGTACTTTACCGGTAACTCGATTGGTTATAAGACAGGTCAGCTACTACCTCGTTTTGGTAATTATAAGGTAACTCGTGAACTCTCGCTGTATCGGGCATCTCTCTAACGCAGACACGTTGAGTTGGTCCGCCCGGATGCCGCTCTTCAGTAACTGTTAACGTTTAAACTAAATCTGTTTTTTTTTTAATGACTTCTAACCTCTCTAAAGCAAACAACGGTCACTTTCAAAGAGGCGGTGAATTGCGGCCGGACTGACAAAAACTTGTGACAGGTTGTCAAACGGTACGAAACTTTGAAGCGGCTTTTAGTATAAAACAAAAAATTCACACTCTTTCCGTAGGGCATTTCTCACAGTGAAAGCAGGAAAGCAGGAAAAACTAACAGGAACTCACGATGTAATCGTCAAGAACCAATTTATAAATTACACGTACACCGACGGAAATATTTGGCTATCAACCCTTCAGTCAATACAATATTTGGCACCATTCATAGTATTAAAGGTCAAGTTGTACAAATAGAACTCCACACTGAAATGGGAAGTGCCAAGAATGGCGACATTAAAAAGGATAATACAAAAGTAACAGTTATTCCTTGAGCACACGTTTAATTTATATACATTATTAGCGCGTTTTCCAAAGCGCACGGTGTTACGAAAACACTGTACGAAATGAACGCACACAAATTAACTTGGATTTCAATAAAGTGAACATGCCGAACGAAACGTTGAAGTCTGGCTGAATACACGGCTTAAATGTTAAAACGTTATAACTCACACCGGAGAGCCAAAGTCATTCAACGCTACAGATCATAGTTTTGTTTTTATATTTCCTCGCCACAAGACCACCTATGTTAGTCATTGTTGCGCTGTTGTTCAGTATATGTATATGTAGTGTTATAAAATCGATTAAATTATCATAGTTACCTTTGGGTCAGATGGAAAACGCGGAGTGCGGAGTTTGCGGAGTTTGCGCCGGGAGTGTGGAAAATGAGGAGTATAGAAAATGCGGAGTGTGGAAAATGAGGATAGTATAGAAAATGCGAGAGTTGAGTTTATACTCCTGAATTAAATATAAGATTAGCATTATTCTTGCACGCTGTTCGCGCTATTGACGTAATAGTGTGAACCTTGACCGCGGTCAAACGTAAACAAATAAGCGAAGTCCGTCAAAGATAAGGGTTTTACTTTCAGAGCTTAAGGCTTTTGAGTTTACTAACTTTTTTTATGATTTACTAAAAAAATTCCAAGCTTCTGAAACGGTTACCATTTCGCGCTATTAACACTGGTACCCACTCCACAGCGGTCAGGAACCATGGGAAGGGGAAAGACGAAGCTCTACTCGTAAGAAATTGATATATATACCCAACTCTGAGTTTCATTCAGTTCTAAGTTACAAGTATTATTTACCGTCATTGACGGGAATGCTTTGTCTCTCATTCTTTTTGGAGAAATTCACACACAGAGATCTAGATAGCCTGCGAGCAGGCTCTCATAAGCGCGATGAGTGCGGAGCGCGATCGTGATCCTTAGTATTGCGTGACGTTCGAGCGCGGAGCGCGAGGGCGTGGGACGAGATTGAGAATCTCGTCCCACGCCCTCGCGCTCCGCGCTCGAACGTCACGCAATACTAAGGATCTTGATCGCGCTCCGCGCTCATCGCGCTTACTGGAGAGCCTGCTCGCAGGCTAAGATCTAGAACACTTGACCTCACACAGATCACTACACTGAATTAAACTTCGAAGTATAGATTTAGGTAATCATAGCACTCGGACTCTTCAAGTGACTGTTTTACTTACTTGTCTTAAGGTCAGCGGTAAATTGGCCATTGCAGATTGCTTTACAATGCCGCTTTCCCGAGGAAGTTGTACACTGTTGGCGATCGGTGTAAATCTTAATAAGACTTCCTCCTCCCTTGCAATAAGTTTCACGGAAAAATGAGCTGAGGCTTCTAATTGGAATAGACTTCGATTTGACTTCCACAAAAGCCAAGAAGCACGTGGCTACAGTCTAAGGATGAAAAAACAAGCATGTTTTCATTAAAAGAATGTTGTCAGTGTCTGTAACAGCATGCCGACAACCAAAGTTTATGGATAACATGGTTGCTTTACAGTAATTTCTGACACTGATCATGTTCAAGAAATTCAAATGGTCAGCATTCTTTGCCTCGCAATGCAATCCATGACTGAAAGGCAAAGTCTCTGAAGTGTCTCAAATTTGAAATCAGTGGCCAATATTATATACTGGTTTTCTTACACTAAGGGGTAGGACATATCTTAATTGCAACTTAATCGAAAGAAAACAAAATGACTGAGAAAAAATATAGAGTGGAGATTACATATAGCTGCACACATGCATGGCTATATACGAAAGGGCCTCACTCAGGATTGGTCAGATGTTTAGGTTTAATGCGGGACCTCCAGTCGACAGCGACAACTAGATGTGGTTATACATTGTACATTGCGACAATGTGATTACTGCTGTAACAATGGATACGTTCAGGATCGATCGATTATAATATATACTCGCATGTAGCCAACGTGACTTTGAAAAAATGTCGCGTCCTAACGGGCGGCGAAAATCGCACATGTATGTATACATCGCTGCAAGGGCGACGTGAATTAGTATTCAACTAACTGAATTTTTCGCGACTTTTAATCGACCCGCACAATATAAAGATTCACAAAAAATGTCAATGAAGCTAGCGCTATGGTAAGGGATATAGGGATGGGCTAAATAATCAGTTTTTTGACGTATGAACTACACAGCAATTCAACAACATTATTTACTACTTTTTACTTACTAGAAATATTTGTTTTAAATCCATGAAGTCCTCACTCTATTGTCAGTTACTTCAAGCAGATCAATCGCTATGAACTATGGCTAGTTGAACTGATTTTTAGCATTATCTTTGCACTATATATAGCGTAAAACAGTACTGACATTTCCTACACTGATGTTAAAAACAACAGGGCGGCACATTTCTGCAAAGTGTACAAAGCTGCCCCCGGCGTGAAATGATCTGTATGCACCTGTATGAAGTGGGTGTTACTATACCGGTATGTCCTGCAATAATATAATATTGTATAATCATAGTCTTGTATGTACATTGCCCCGCAAGTTCAGTTCAGTTCAGTTCAGGGCTAAATCATCAGTTTTTGAACGTATGAACTACACAGCAATCCAACAACATTACTACTTTTTACTGACTATAAATATTTGTTTTAAGTCCATGTAGTCCCCACTCTTTTGTCAGCTACTTCAAGCAGATCAACCACAAAATGAACTGATTTTTACCGTCATCTTTGCACTATATATATAGCGCAAAACAGTACTGACATTTCCTACACCGATGTTAAAAACAACAAGGCGGCAAATTTCTGCAAAGTGTCAAAGCTGACCCGAAATAGTCTGTATCAGTGGAGTGTGTGTTACCATATCAGTATGTCCTGCAATAATATAATCTTGAAAGAACGGTAACCTTGTATGTGCATTGCCCCGCAAGTTCAGTTCGAGAGACAATAGGTAACCATTGGAATCTACTTTTCGCGACGATTGCGGCAATGAAATGCTGCGAGAAAGTTGCACAAAAGACTGCTTACTTAACTTTTATTCAGAGCATTTTTGGTGTGTTTATCATTGAGTTGTTACAGTGCGACTACTATAACCGGGGCCACTTAGACAAAGAAAACCAAACCATCTTACATAATGGAAACGAAGAATTTCAACTTCAGTTGTTTGAGCCAATAAGTTTTCAGTTCAGTACAACGTTTCGACGTGGAATTAAGTTGAATTTCTCTATTCCGCTCTACAATATGTGATTAGCTTTCACGACCTAAGTGGTCCCGGTTACAGTAGTCGCACTGTAACTGTTGAACGTGCCTCCTACTCTGAGTTCAAGTGGCTCAGCTCTTAAAAAGCAACCTAACTTCCGCCGGCAATGCAGTGGAACAACTCGGACTTATTTTGGGAAACACTGATACCGTTAATCGCCATTTAAGATCGCACCAGTTATTTGTTAATTGTCTTTAAATGTTTTAGAACGAGGAAACAAAAATCCTTACCAATATATATAATTCGACAAAAATATATGAATCATTGAAGGTCGTAAGGAAGGAGTTATATTTTCTACGTTAACCAGTTTCCTACGTCCCCCAACCCACCACCACTTACCCGCGAATTGCACGTGGATGAGGTAATAATAGGTAATAATTGGTGAAAGGCCGAGTCAAGATCTAATTTTCGTTCCTCAGTCTTGTGCCGATGATTATTTGTGGCTTGACGTTAGACTGCAATTATTTGTGGCTTGACGTTAGACTGGAATTGGAAGCAGTCGGTCTTTTTCCTCAGATCCTTTGCGTGAGCGGAAATGTAACAATCGCCGCTCGCCGCTCGATCCTTGCCTTCTCGAGTCCTAGAAAGAGACTGCTCGCAGTCTATTTTGACGTCTTCCTGTTACACCTATACACAACTGAACAATATGTTTGTTTACTTTAACAAAATAAAATTCGCTGTAAGCTACAGTAAATTGAGTGTGAAGTATCAACGACATCGTAAAACCATAAAATAAACAGTATGGTCAAAAAATATTTTGAGAATTGGATTCGGAATTTCAGCTTTTCCGTTCTTGTTCAGAATTAAAGAGACTCCTTCAAGTCGTACGCGTTTCCGGATAACTGATTATGGCATTGAAGGAATTCCCTCGTATTTTTTGAACTCTTATGTAGTTGGACAGAGTGCATCAAAAAAACTTCAACAGAACAAAAAAAGCTAGATCGGGACTCACAACTTAGGTCAGTGGAGCCTCCTGGAAACAATATTATTATTATTAATTCAGTCATATTTTCCCTGTAGTGGGCCAAACGAGAGTGAGAGTTGACAAGAGTTCAAACTTCTGCTCTCGTTTGGCGCGAAACTCTTATGCACTCCCGGCAATTTTCGTCGATTCTCTCGTGCATTCTGATCTCATTGAATTTGAACCTGCTCAAATTTTTCTTGAGAGTCGTCAATAGTTGTCGGCTCAGTTTCGTTTGGTCCGTGACTTCCGTTGTAGTTTGGCGGCTGTGCGGTTGGTCTGAAACCGAACAACCCATGGATTACACATGTAATCTACCTGTTCTTGAAAACCTACATCGGTCAATAATAATTGAACACCTTCCCATCCTATCCTATAAAGTCGTATGTTTCTTATTCTTAACACTTGCCCATGTCTGCTTACAGTTATTGATATTGTTAGGATAAATCAGATAAGGGGTATTTCACTGTTGGGGAAAAAACAGGGTTAAAGGGTCGATTGTTTTCATCACGGGATTCCACCTGAAAGAATGATCTAGTAGTGGAGTATATAAGGGCAAATGAGACTCTCCGTGGTTAATATTTAGTGTGACTAGGAGTGTTGTTACTTCCCCTGGGTGGGACGCTAGTCCATTGCAGGTTCCTTCCAATAGGTTTTTAGGTTTAGGTTGGCATAACAATATACACATTGGTCGAGAGACAATGTGAGAATGAAGTGTCTTGTCTATTAGACCTCAAAACAAATACTCAACTACTGAAGGCAAGCTAGGATACTTGACCTCTGAAAACGGCACGTGCGACGCATTGCATGATTGTTAGGCCTGTCACCTCAGTTAGGCCTCTCACAGTTAGGCATTTAAACGTCGCATTTCCGTCTCGTCGAATGCCGGTAATCCAAGTCCCAGTAAACTCGCCGAAAACGGTTTAAATCAGAGTGAAATGTCCGCGCAAATAGCAAAGTAGATGTCTTCATGGTGTATTGCAATGTAAACGACTAAAGTAATACAGGCGAGATTTCTGCGCCATCCGTGACGTAGCTCCTTTAAAGCGAATAATTTGCTTGCACTTCCCAGAAAAGGGTATACGCGTGACGTAACGAAACCATTGTTCTCAGAGTCAGATCAAAACATGCACATCGAGTCGTGTCCAAGCCCCCCCCCCCAAAAAAAAAATGGCGTCCGCAGGCTATGCGAAGAGTTCGTAAGTTGTTCTTTCTTTGTCGCGATCTTTTAGTCAAGTTGAGACCTCATCCGTATTTAAAACTGCAAAAACGTGAATCGTTGATGAAGTCAAAAATGTCAATTTTCAGAGTCCACGCATCTCAAACCCGCTGCCGAAGACGAATGTTGTTGTGTGGACTCGATCTCAGGAACGGATGGCTTACTAAGATCGGAGCAGTGCAGTGATGAAGTATTTATAGCGATTTGTACAAATGAACAAGAAGTATGAAAATGCAGGTTTAGTGTTTTTTTTTTCACTGGAAACTGCACATTCGGGCAGAGAGGAAAATCGAAACTGAGCAATTTGTCAATGACTCCTCCGCAACTTGAGGTCTTGACACTATATTATACATGCTATAACCAGGGGAGAGCTGTTTGGGGAAATAAAGAAACTATAAACTGCGCTGCTGAAATAAATTACGCTGTTGTTATGTTGAGAAAACAACAAATACAAGCTTTCAACATTTGAAGTGAATTTTATTCAGTTTAAAAGTATTTTGGTTTCTTGCCTGAAGAGGGTATTTGAAAAATGAAAAACAAAAAAGATAAATTTTAGCTTAATTTGGTCGTAATGATATTGACATGTATATTTTTATGCTGATACTAATAAATTGAATTGTTATAGTATAACGCGTTACGTGTGCACTGAGCAGCACACAAGTGGATGAATTTTAGGGCCTGTTTACATTAGACTATGAGCAGTCCCTCCTTTTTCTCAGGGATAGTCGAGTGGGATGGCACGCGAGCGCGCGCGAAAATCCCACTTGACTATCCCTGAGAAATTTAGGGACTGCTCGTATTGTATATATGTTTACATGGAAGAAAAATGACCCTGCTAGCCGCTAGCCTTCTAGCTGGGTTGACCATGGCGCCATTGTTTACATGCAAAAATATAGCCTCCATGAAGGGTTCTCTGGCTAGGCGAGTGTAAAGAACCTTTAATTTCTAGGCGGGTTACCCTGTCTGGCATGTAAAATAAACGGCAAAACCAGGGCACCCTCTCTCTGTGTTAGGTGAAGTAATTCAGGGCCAAACTGGCCCACACTGCTGTTGCTTATCCTGGTTTTGGTAGCATGAAGCGGAATAGGAGTGTTACTACTCTGGGATGCTAGTCCAATGCCAGCTTACTCCTAGGCTCGATTTCCGCCGATCTCTCGAGTGCGGTCTTCGTCGGGGGATGACCGTGGGCTCATTTTCCCGAACAGCGGCTGGTAATCGAGCCTAGCTTACTCCCAGCATTTTCGCTGGTACCCATTTATACTCCTGGGTGGAGAGAGGCACTGTGTGCCCAATAACACAGTGCCCCTGAGGGCCTGGCCAGGGTTCGAACCCGGTCTGCTTGATCCGGATTCCATTTCACTAACCATTAGGACACCGCGTCTCCCATTCACCATGTAAACAGGCCCTTAAATTGTGTTTGCTAACTCGACCAAAAAATGTTCTTATAGCCAAATACCCAAATCATCTCTTTAGTGTGCTTTGTTGACGATGCCGTTGGCCATTATCATTATACTGAATGGTAACTGTCTATTTCAATCAATCAATCAATCAATCATTTGATTTGCCCTTTTCAATTTAATTACAAGAAGTATCATGGAAAAGTTATAGTTGGGCAGGAGCTCTTAGCAAACGCTTCGGGATTTTCGAGGAGAGTCCCCGTCAAGTTTACAATAAAATATTTTTCATACACAGTGGCTGTGATATATAAAATTACAGTATAATTATTATTTTTTTCATTGATATTGATTGATGTTATTGTCTTTCTGTTGGAGGAGAAAATGATTTTTAATGTTTTTCTTGAATAGGTAAAACGTTTTAATTTAATTTCAATTCATTCCATGTTATATTTCCTTTGTTTTTTACGGAGTGTTTTTGATAGTACGCATTTGGGTTTTATGAATAGTAGAAGATGATCTTGTGTTCTAGTTATGAATGTCCTTATTCAATCGAAAGAAATCATTAAAAGATGGTGGTAGCATATTATTAAAGAAACGGAACATAAACAAAACAGGGGGCTCTCCTCGTAAAGCCCAGCCGGAAGGGTTTGCTGAGAGCTCCTGCCCAAGTATAACTTTTCCATGATACTTCTTGTAATTAAATTGAAAAGGGAAAACAAAAAATTGATTGATTGAAGGGTAAAATTGACAACTCTTTGAAAAGAGGACTAGTATGATCTGTATATTTTGCGAATGTGATTATTCACATAATTTGTTTGTGTTTAATCTCCTTATAGGTTGTAATCTTGTTGAATACGTATTTCCCCAATCGATGTTGCTAAAACTTAGCTATGGAAATATCAATGCATAATATAGACCTCGCATGACTACTCTGGGTAAATAATGCCTTGCTCTGCAAAGTATACCAGTTTACTTTGTTGCAAACATGACTCATATGTTGTTTCCAATCAAGTTTTGAGTCTATCTGTACTCCTAAGAATCTGGCTGACTCTACCTGTTTTATATTTGAGTCATCTAATTTAATACTAAATTGCTGCTTAAATGTTTTTTTTTTCTGTAAATATTAGTAATTGAATGAGTTAGAGATAGTTTGTTGGCTTTTAACCCGATTCAGAAAATTTCTTTAGCCCTACATTTACAGTTTGTGTTAAAGTATATTCGTATCATCTGCAAAAAGTATAAATAAGAGTATCTTAGAGCTATTATGAATATCATTTAAATATACATTGTAGCAGGAATAGTAGTGGTCCTAAAACTGAGCCTTGAGGTACTCCACATATGATTGTTTGTTTATTATAGATAGTGTGTTATTATATTTCACAATCTGACTTCTGTTAGATAGGTAGCCTTTAAACCATTCAAGTGCAATACCTCTTATAATCCTTAGTGTTCTAATTTTTCAGTACCTATTTAGTGATCTACAGTATCACAAGTTTTTGATAAATCAAGAAACATTCCTATAGTAAATTCATTTTTTTCTATCTAAATATGACTTGAAAGAGGTGGCTGATTCCGGTATATTTTTTGCTAAATTTGGGCCAACGCGTACGAAGTATTTATTTAAAGTATCTGCTATTTTTAGAGGATTTGTTATTTCTTCATTATTCTGGTAGAATGACTTTGGTAAACACCTTTTTGAGTTCATTTTGTTTATTACTTCATTGATCAGTTTCCAAAATTGTTTGTTTAAAATTTTTATGTACTTGACTAATTTTTCTTTGTAATGCCTTTTTTGGCTATTCGTATTAGATGATTAAGTTTATTTCGATACTTTTTATACTCTAGTATGTTGTCTGGTATTGGTGTTTTAATATATTTTTTTATAAAGTTTATTTTTCATTGTTATGATTTTGTAATTGCTTTTGTTAGCCGAGGTTTTTTTGCAGTTTTGACTGTTTTTTTATTAATTTTTTATCTGGTATACATTCATGATACATTGAAAGAAATTTGTTATAGAATCGATCATAAGTTTTATTTGGATCCAAGTCTTGATTTATATCTTCCCAATGTGTTGTTCCAAGTTTTTCTATTAATTTACTTATGTTTTTGTTTGTAATGTTTCTTTTCTCTTTTGCTGAAGTATTGTCAGTTTTAATTTTGATGTTTTGTTCGATAGTAAATATGGGAAGGTGGTCTGCAGAATAAAATCCTACTAATATTGTTTTTATTTAATCTGTTAGTATATTGTCGATAAGTGTCGCGCTTCTTTCAGTTATTCTTGTTGGTTTAGTTATTAATGGATAAAAAGACGATGATAGCATTTGATTGATAAAGGTGTCCTTTGTAGCATTATTGTCTATTTTAGCATTATTTCCGTAAGAGTTTCAATCAATTTGAAAAATTAAAACAATGGGTTACAAAAAGTGTGTCAAGTGTGGTTAGGGGCATGAGGCATGATTATTGATTATTGTGCCCCTGACCACACTGGGGCTTCAAAACAATGAACTGGTTCCCTAACTTAATAGCTGTGGGACTCCAATGCAAGTTTGGAGAATCAAGAAGTACTGTTGTACTCCAGTCATTGTTCTAATACCTTCAGCAAATTAACAACCTGAACGAGCGAGAGCTAGTCTGCAGTACCAAAGTTTATTCCACAAATGCTACAAATTGAGTTCAACTTTTCCCTGCAGCGAAGGTAAGCTTACATTTTGAGGTTCTGAGAACCGCGAAATGACAAATGCCTAAATTCTCGTACGCGAATACTTCATCCGTGAGTGAAAGCAGAAAATTTGCAACATATACTCGATTAATTTCCTAAAGTGGTCTACCATGCCCAGATCTCGAACAAAGATGAAACATGAACAGAAGAATTCAGAAAAAAATGTTAATCTCCTGGTTAAAATTCTGTGAAGGACACAAAATGAAATGAAAGATAGACTTACCGTAATGTACATGATCGCCATGCCGTGGCGAAGACGATACTTAAACGACCTTTTTGCACAAGAATACGCCATGTTTCCCGTTGACTGTATTCCTCCGAAAACATACAGAAAAGTTCCCGGATGTGTACGGCGTATTTTTCAGCGAATATTTTTTTGTGATTTTTTCGTATTTTCTCTGAGAACAATGATTCCGTTACGTCATGCGTATACCTTTTTCTGGGAATATTCTAATATCGTACCCAGATCACCCTCTGCCATGCGAAAGGGAGATCTGGTAAAGTTCGATTTCAAGGCTCGATATACGGGCCTTCCCGTTGTTCTTAGTTGTCCTTCGGTCTGTTGTGATCGAATAAACATGGATTAATTCCTGGAATTCGACGGAGTTATTCTGAGAATTCTTCGAGACAGAGGTTTGGAAAACTTTGTTATAAAAGCCACAAAAGGAAGCTTTGCGGGAGATCGTTTTATTTTATTTATTTATTTATTTTTAATACGAGAGATCGTTTTAAAGAAAAGGGACTGTTGACACTGTTTAGTTATTCTTCCGACAGGCTTCGGAAAATCTCTAGTGTTCCCGCGAATATGCGAAAATGTTTCAGTAGCGAGAGCCATCACAGGACATATAGTATCCAATATAGAATCGGCGTTATTTCGAACTTTACCAGATCTCACTTTTCAGTGTCAGACAGCGGTGGGATCTGGGTACGAGATTAGGAATATTCTAGACTGTTAATTGATAGGAAACAAAATAACTGAGAAAAACATCGAGCGGGGATTAGCTGCACACATGGCTCTATACGAAAGGGCCTCACTCAGGATTGGTCAGATTTTTAGTTTTAATGGACCTCCAGACACCGACAACTAGGACTGTAAATATTTTCAATTTGTTGGTATCTATTTATTTTTTTGTGTCCCCAAATTAGTATGGGATTTTCCCAGGCTAAAAAGGCATTGGCACGTTAATAAAGTTTTCTATCTTCTATCTAATCTGGCTAAACACTGTACAATGCGACTATGTGATTTCTGCTGTAGAACATACTACGTTCAGGATCGATCGGTTGTCAGACTCGCATGTAGCCAACGTGACTTTGAAAAAAAAAGTATCGTCTTAAACGGGCGGCGAAAATCGAACATGTATATATACATCCTTGTAAGGGCGACGTGCAATT
Organism: Desmophyllum pertusum; assembly: GCA_029204205.1. Lineage (NCBI taxonomy): Eukaryota > Metazoa > Cnidaria > Anthozoa > Scleractinia > Caryophylliidae > Desmophyllum > Desmophyllum pertusum. The sequence continues at coordinate 6,005,910 of MU826826.1, read as the reverse complement.
AATATTCAACTAACTGAACTTCTCGCGACTTTTATAATTTAATCGACGCACAATGCAGTATAAATGTTCTCAAAATAACGCCAATGAAGCTATGGTAAGGGATAGGCTAAATCATCAGTTTTTGAACGTATGAACTACACAGCAATCCAATAACATTACAGTACTACTTTTTACTTACTATAAATATTTGTTTTAAGTCCATGTAGTCTCCACTCTTTTGTCAATTACTTCAAGCAGATCAACCACACTATGAACTGATTTTTACGCGTATCTCTGCACTATATATATAGCTTGCGCAAAAACAGTACTGACATTTCCTACACCGATGTTAAAAACAACAAGGCGGCAAATTGCTGCAAAGTGACAAAGCTTACCCGAAATAGTCTGTATCAGAGGAATGGGTGTAACCATATCGGTATGTCCTGCAATAATATAATATTGAAAGAACGGTAGTCTTGTATGTGCATTGCCCCGCAAGTTCAGTTCGAGAGACAATAGGTAACCATTGGAATCTACTTTTCGCGACGATTGCGGCAATGAAATGCTGCGAGAAAGTTGCACAAAAGACTGCTTACTTAACTTTTTATTCAGAGCATTTTTGGTGTGTTTTATCATTGAGTTGTTACAGTGCGACTACTATAACCGGGGGCCACTTAGACAAAGAAAAACCAAACCATCTTACATAATGGAAACGAAGAATTTCAACTTCAGTTGTTCGAGCCAATAAGTTTTCAGTTCAATACAACGTTTCGACGTGGAATTAAGTTGAATTTCTCTATTCCGCTCTACAATATGTGATTAGCTTTCACGACCTAAGTGGTTCCCGGTTACAGTAGTCGCACTGTAACTGTTGAACGTGCCTCCTACTCTGAGTTCAAGTGGCTCAGCTCTTAAAAAGCAACCTAACTTCCGCCGGCAATGCAGTGGAACAACTCGGACTTATTTTGGGAAACACTGATACCGTTAATCGCCATTTAAGATCGCACCAGTTATTTGTTAATTGTCTTTAAATGTTTTAGAACGAGGAAACAAAAATGCTTACCAATATATATAATTCGACAAAAATATATGAATCATTGAAGGTCGTAAGAAGGAGTTATATTTTCTACGTTAACCAGTTTCCTACGTCCCCCAACCCACCACCACTTACCCGCGAATTGCACGTGGATGAGGTAATAATAGGTAATAATTGGTGAAAGGCCGAGTCAAGATCTAATTTTCGTTCCTCAGTCTTGTGCCGATGATTATTTGTGGCTTGACGTTAGACTGCAAGCAGCCGGTCTTTTTCCTCAGATCCTTTGCGTGAGCGGAAATGTAACAATCGCCGCTCGCCGCTCGATCCTTGCCTTCTCGAGTCCTAGAAAGAGACTGCTCGCAGTCTATTTTGACGTCTTCCTGTTACACCTATACATAACTGAACAATATGCTTGTTTACTTTAACAAAATAAAATTCGTTGTAAGCTACAGTAAATTGAGTGTGAAGTATCAACCGCATCGTAAAATCACAAAATAAACAATATGGTCAAAACATATTTTGAGAATAGGATTCGGAATTTTTGGCTTTTCTTTTCTTGTTCAAAATTAACGACACTACTTCAAGTCGTTTCCCGAGAACTGATTCTGGCATTCAAGGAATTCCCTCGTATTTTTTGAACTCTTACACAGATGAACAGAGGGCATCGAACAGGTAGATCGGGACTCACCACTTAAGTCAGTGGAGCCTCCTAGAAAAAAATATTATTATTATTAATTCAGTCATATTTTTCCCTGTAGTGGGCCAAACGAGAATGAGAGTTGACAAGAGTTCAAACTTCTGCTCTCGTTTGGCGCGAAAACTCTCATGCACTCCCGACTCTTATTAGGATTTGCTCTGACAAAAGGCTGACGCTTTGCGCTTCAAACTGGTATTGCAAAACTCTGACCGCTCAGGGAAACCAATCAGAATGCTCCTTTTTATCGTGGATCGGTTTGGCATATAATAAATGTAGGTACCGTATTTCTACGAAACCTAAATCTAAAATGTAGTTGGAGACGCCTTGGGTTAAAATTTCTTTACGTACCCGTCTGAGGGTCGTTCGTTGCTGTGCCATTAGTTTTTGCTTCACACTGCTTCTTGCCAGTTGCAGTTCTAAGTATTACATTGATCAAGGTGAATCTTAATAGGATTGCCTCCACCGCATGTATTATTGTAAGACCAGCTTAGGTGCTTATGGCTTGACTCTTCGAGCTCCATAATAGCCGGCAAACACGCGGTAACAGTCCAGAGGCTAAACCGAAAAAACAAGGACAGTGTATATTGTTAAATCAAGAAGTAGGCTCGGCATAAGTTAAGTGAGCACTCACGTAATTCAAGTACAAGTACGTACAAGCTTCTGGTCAGGTAAATATATACACACCCTTAATGGGGGTTTCACTGTAAACATATAAACATTAAAAAAAAAACACTGTTACATGAGTATTTTTTTTTCTCAACGTAATCTCTCACCCATGGCCAAAGGCTAATGAAGAGGCAGAGCTGGCTAATTACTTTTTTTAGATCTGTTTCATGGATGTCAGAAAATTCCCAACATATTTGGGCGTTTTTTTTTTTTGCCTAACAGTATGCAATGATAGAGAGAGTAAAATTCTGAAAAGGGAAAATGTTAACTTGTCGCCAGTTCTATCTAAACTGCTAACACAGGATTAAACGCGATTAGGTGAAAAATCGGTGCGTGCTAACAACTAATCGCGTTTTAGAATTTCGGTAAAACGAAAAAAGATAGTTCCTTAAAAAAAGATACAGGTAGCATACATTGACGAAAATATATTTATGGCAACTTGGAAGATTAAACTTTTCATATAAAATATTCAAATAAACTTGCCAGAGAAATCCCTTTGAGCTCCATGTAGTCGATCGTCGTACATAGTACAACGTATGTTTGTATATAATATATCTAATGGTGTAGGAATTCGTTGTGTTAAACTTGACCACTTCCGAAACTTTCGGGGATCAGAAGTGACCGGCAATAGTCCCATGCCATACGCCGAGAAAGCTCAGCCAATGTTTACATTATTATCATTATCATTGGAAAAACGGCGAGATCTAAACGAGTAATTGTTGGCTACAGCGTTCATTTAGTAGCATCATATCAGGATATCCGAATGCGTTATAAATTAAAATGTAATATTTCGAAAAATGAAGAAGTCATGCGAGTGACTGAATAACGTGATTAAATCAATTAACTTTTAAATGAGCGAAAAGTACTACTAAACTGCACTGTTAATTTTTTTGTTTCTGTTTTTTTTAAAAGTAATATAACCTGTGAACCAGTTAAACCCGTTTGCACCCTCGCAGTATGTTATTTTAACGCCACACCCTAACTCTACTTAGAATTGTTACCGGTGACTCGATCACAGATAAAGAGAGAAACGATAACGTCGCCAAAGTTGAAAATATGCCCAAGATAAAGCTGAGGTGCGTCAAAAATCAATAATCATTATGGTCTCCCAAGACATCATACCGACTCGACTATCGCGAGCGTTCATGCTCAATACAGGAAGTTTGACCTGCTGTACTATAAATGGCGATTTCAACCACCGTTCTGCATGGGGTTTCAGGGATTTCAACTTTAGTTTCCCGACATTATAAATGACGATTTCAGACTCTGTTTTATTCATCACGATAAATCAGCAGCAAGCAATAGTTGATTTATGCTTCGTGTTGATCGTGTCCCTTACCGGAAGCGGAACTTCCACAGTGCCGTTACGAGTTCCAGTTCCGGTCACCTGTAGTATCAGACCCTTGTCTCTCCGATATTAATGTTAACTTTGGACACGTTTTATGGTTTTCTGCATTTTAGACCCCTCGTGTATGTTATGCAGCGAATAAATTCTGGCAAGTTGACGTTGGGACAGAGTTTCAATGAGAGGCAACCGGACGTGACGTAGCGAATGGTTGAACTCTTTCTTGAGGCCGGGTGTTAAGAAATGAGGGGAAGCGTTATTCGTTGATTCAGTAGTTCGTCCACGCTAAAAGCCCAACAATTATAAGGCACGGATATATGTAATTAGGTTGATGCGAGACAAGAAAGGGGCAGTGTCAATGGTGTTTGGTTGACAGAGAACACGAGGTCTTTATACGGCCTACAAGTCCTACAAGGTCCTACAAAAATGTGCTCCCAGCCACCGACGATGAGCTAAACCTATAGCTACTCAGCCCGTACCTGGCAAAAATATCAAACCCTATTCCCCATTCACCTACATGACACCGGCCTTTAGTACGTTTTGATTTGTTACTTCAGACTACGTTTTGTCTATCCCTAACTTGGATGAATCCGGTGGTCATTCTTGTTAACATTGATTCCGTAAACGGATGAGTGATTGACTTCCATCATCAAACCGAGCTCACCGCCGTCGCGCAGAAAACGTTTATAACTTGTAACCACATATTTTGAGTCGTTTATAATAGTGTATCTTGGGGAAAAATCACTTTTAATAATACTGGACTTTCTGACACTTTACTGACATGTTTCTCCTCGTGCTCCTTCATTCCCATGATCCCTTACAAATAACATAGTAAGAAAGCAACTTCCGTTTCCGTTCGCGAGCTGGACCGTACGAGTCGCGTAACATAAATCTCTTTATTAAAAGTAGCTACATCTCGGATGGCACTTCTTGAAAAAGTTAGCCTACATTATTTGTCTGAGTTCGCCGTTTGGATATCCTTGTTCCTTTTCGGTTTGATATTGCATATTTGCGGTTCTTCAAACTTATTTTAAAAACTATTAACATAACACGTAAATAAACTATCACTTGCTACCGCTTTTATATCAATAAAACAGATACCGAAATCGCCATTTTCGGCAAATGCGGAAAAATAAAGTTTCACTAAAATACCAGTTATAAATGATCATCGATCTTATAATGGACTAATGGCACAAGAGGAGGGGCACGATAGTGTAGGTGAGATAAATACTCAACAAATAACGTTACGTATACGTCATGTCTGTGCCCTACGTCACGCCTGTGTCTTAATCGTTGCGTGCCGTGATACAAAGGATATCGGAAATGTGCTAATTGAGACATTTGATAAGTGTTATTATAAACAATCTTTACAAAAGGTCAAGTACTTTTTTATCAATCTTAAAAATAATAAAAAAATAAACAGAAACAGAAAGAAACTCGAACGTAAGACGAGAGAACCGCTAACTTTATAAATGAGCAGCGAAGGCTTTAATTTTTAAACCTTATTTTCACACTTGGTGTGTTAGTCATCAAATAAATATCGTCAAAGTTTCTCTTTGAGTCGTACACTGATGATTAAAATTAAGACAAACATCGTTTTGTCTAACAGCGAGGGAGTCAAAAATGAAGATTTGGTGGGGAGTTCACTTGATTTAGTTATCAGAGCTGAATGAAAGGGGCTACGGCACTTAGGCCCAGTTCAGACGCCGTACTTCACATGAGCCGAATCGAATTCGAATTAGGCCGACCCAAATTAATTTAGACCGGCTGAATTGATTCAGACGCCGAGCTTAATTCAGCCGAACTTAATTTAATTGGGGAAAATTGCTGTTATATTGAAAAATACATTATAATAATTCATGCATTTGTTTCGGCTCATGTGAAGTTCGGCGTCTGAATCAAAGCCGGTCCACAGCCGTTATTCCCGGCTGAGCCAGGCGGGAAGAACGGCTGAGCCGATCCGAATTCATCCAGCCGTTCTGAATTGATTCAGACGCCGTACCTCACATGAACTTAATTCATCGAATTCGATTCGGCTCATGTGAAGTACGGCGTCTGAACTGAGCCTTAGACAAAGAAGGGATTATTTAAATTTGAAGCCATGCATTGATTTCGGTATGATGAGGAGTCAGTTTATGCCGGAGGTCTAAGCCCATAATGTTCGATGCTTGAAATATGGCAGGGGCACCCAACGACACAATTTTCCTGTAGGTGTCGGAACGTCGTTTTTACGTTACAATTGTGCTTTTTGTGCTGTTTAATGGATTATTTTTAAACGCTAAGAAAAATGTCTCTTTTCGGATACGTTAGCTGAACTTTCAAACTTCAGAAAATTTTAGGGATTGAATTCTTATTACCCGAATTTACGAGCTGCTTTTGCCTTTCCGAAAATTCTAGCTGACCTATTTTTGTACCCAAAACGACATTTTTATCTCTCCGAAAACAAAAGGCATTAATTTTCCCATATTTAGAAAGTTTGAGACGACATTTCCCTAACCGAATATCCGAGGCGATTATAGGCCTTTCGAACAGATATTCCACCGAAACGATCCGTTGGGTGCCCCTGATATGGGTCATTCGTAGTCAACATAAATTGACTTGTCCTAATGCGTGGAAGCCAACGACAGTTCGATACAACTGATTTATTTTCGTGGGAGCACACCGCCCCGGACATCCCCCCTCCCGCGCCCCAAAAAGGAAAACAAATGGCTAGGTGCAAACATGGCTTGTTTTGGATCCCAATGGCAAATATATTAATTATTTTTGTTAAATAGGAATATTGAAATAGTTGTGGATCATAAACAAAAATATTCACTGATTGAATTAGCTCGAATGTCAGGGTTCAGTTTCAACGTAGCCTGCGTAGCAGTCGTTCAGCCTTTCCGAGACGACGACTGCTACGCAAACTAGTTTCAACTCATCCATTTGATTTTAAAATTTTATGGCGGAATTTACAGGATCAGGGGAGGCACATTTGTACGGGTACGACCAAACAAGGGAAACAGTTTTGGGTTACCTTACTACTTTCGCCTCTTCATTTCTCTTGCGGTGAATTCGGCAGAAAGACCGTGAGATTTTATCGGTTTTGGAACAAAAATCATCCCTCATTAAAGGAGCTATGTCACGATTCATTTTTGCGAAGTGCAAAATGCCCTTTAAATTGAAGAAAGCCTCAAAATAACAGTTTACTCAGGTAGAAAGACCCCAAGTGGTGATAATAAACCAAAAAGGAACAAGGATGGTTGAGGATAAAGAAGATTAAGACGGATTGCGAACAGCGAACTTGAAAAAAAATGGTCAATTTTTTTTAAGATGCACCATTTTTTTCCGTGACGTAGCTCCAGCTTTAAAGGGTCCCTCTCAACCAGTGTGCTTTGCGGTCGCGTGTTATTGTTTTCATCAGGGGAACTCGATCTCTCGTGGGGCTAAAGTATGCCATACTTTCCAATTTGTACTAACTTGGGTCGTCTAACTGCTTTTTTGTGGCCAGAACAAGGCCAGAATCCTGCAAAAAGTAGTTTTTAACTTCAAGCCGCTATTTTCGCGGCACCCGAAAATGGCCGCCGTAAGAGTATTGGCGCGCAAAAGCACACTGGTTGAGAGGGACCCTTTAACTGAGTAATCAGCCAACAAATATTAAGCATATTATAAATATCCCTGCACTGATGGATTTTTATTTTCATGAGTAGAGATTAAATACAGAGCAAGGCTTAATTTTCTTGTTAAAAAAATGTGTTTCACCGTAAATTTGGGCAAAAATAATATATAGAAGCAAAGGCCCAGTTCAGACGTCGTTCTTCACATGAGCCGAACCGAATTCGACGAATTAAGTTCATGTGAGGTACGGCGTCTGAATCAATTCGGAACGGCTGATTGAATTCGGATCGGCTCAGCCGTTCTTCCCGCCTGGCTCAGCCGAGAATAGGGAGTTTAAGCAAATCGCTACGGCTGGCGCTACTACGGCTACCGGAAGTCAATTTCTCAAAAAATGAGACACTGCGCATGCAGTCGGTTCTGTCCAGCCGTAGCGTGAAATTTGACTACGTGAGTCGGGAGGTTTTGCCGTAGTGGCTAGTACGTCGGGTTTATTTCGCTTCTCCATCCTTTTCCAATAGATTTCTCAGCATTTTAAGCGTTCCAACATATTTTATATCCTTTGAAGTCAATTTCGGTCGAACACTTCGTCAAGTTTGCCTGTCATACGCTTGTAATTTACGAATAGGTTTGATGGAGGTGTCATCGGCATGGGGCCATTCCATTTAATATCCGCACCCCCCCCCCCCCCCCTATTGAGGGATAAGGAAATCCTAGGGGAGGGAGGGGGTCTTGGATATCAAATTTCCAAGGGGTTTATGGCATTTTTTCTTTGTTCTTCACATATTTCCATGGTAATGCACAGATTTTCCCGGGGGGAGGGGGGGGGGGGGTATTGGCGTCTCTGAAATGTTTTATCCAAAGGGGTCTTACAGGAAACCCCTCAATAGGGGCGGGGGGGGGGGGGGGGTGCAGATATTAAATGGAATGGCCCATGGCGAAGAGAAATAATCGTATTGAGCACCAAGTTGTTTTTTCGGTGAAAGCTTGCTTTGAGAGTTTAGTGGATACGATACGCGCTCTGCTTCGGTGAGTACTGGTATATTTTTGTTATTCACACGAAATTCGTTGATATATTCCTCACACATCTTCAGCTTACATTTCAATGCATCGATCAAAAAGATGAATTATCTTGTTCAGTCATGTACAAAGTGTATGGCAGCTTTCCCAGCTTTCGTCCAGAAATAATCGATTGGTCCTAGAAAAAACAAATGAAACCCATCTTCCTTTAAGCGAAGCCATTCAGTTGTGAGAAACTAAATAAAAGAGACTTTCAACACTGTTTCAACTCTTTATTCGTATTTCACTTTGGCTTACACTTGAAATTTGGCAGACCGCCGGGACGTACTCTCCCCAGATCTCTTCGGTTACTGTAGCCGTAGTAGGGCCAGCCGTAGCGATTTGCTTAAACTCCCTAATAACGGCTGTGGACCGGCTTTGATTCGGACGCCGAACTTTACATGAGCCGAAACAAATGCATGAATTCGTTATAATGTATTTTTCAATATAACAGCAATTTTCCTCTATTAAATTAAGTTCCGCTGCATTAAGCTAGGCGTCTGAAATCAATTCAGTCGGTCTAAATTAATTTGGGTCGGCCTAAATTTGAATTCGATTCGGCTCATGGGAAATACGGCGTCTGAACTATCGTCAGTCTTACTTATATATACTTACTTACTAAATTCGAAGTTAACGTTAATTCCGTCCCAGTAGTTGGCTAAATAAACAAATACTTGAGTTCGAGAGTAATTTTCAATTTAATACCAATGGCTACCAGGCACACTGCAGCTGTCTTTTTAGAACAGCCGTCTGTTTAATTAATTAAGTATAAATATGTTTTACTTTCCAATCTTGGCCTCATGGAACGGAAGGCCAATATTGTAAAAAGTATAAATACATATATAATAATTTAGCCGCTAGTAGGCGGTCGCAACTTAAAAAGAAACATCTCCTTTCTTTCGTCACGTTGCTACTACTCATCATATATAATGTTCCATTACAGTGGCTAGTCAAGCACTGTGCCGAATTTTCATATACAAATGATCTGCTGTTATATTTATGCTCTTTAAACAGGAACTCGCTACCAATATTTGCAGTGTTACAACCATGTAGCAGTTTCTGTGAATACAAAACAAACGTTGATGTCAATAAACCTGATTTCAGTCTCTTGGTCCATAGCATTCTTTATAAAGCACAGACTGCCAAGACGTAGACCAAGCAAGCATAACACATAAAACATAAATCAGGTGAAGGAAGTCCTAGCCTGATTCTCAGTCCGGGGAGGAGGGGGGGCGGGGGGGGGGGGGGGTACTCCCTTATATAAGCTTATATAAGAAATACCCAAAGGGTATAGTTTTTGAGCCGTTTTGGTCCGAAATAGGGTATAGATTTTGACCATTTTGGTCTGAAATAGGGTGTGTTTTGTGCACTCTGGTCTGGAATTTGGTTTGGCTTTTAGGCGAAACTGTTTTTTTTGCCATTAACATCGGGGAATTTTAAGACTTTTTCACATGTTTGCGCAAATGGAACCCATTCCATTTTATGGGTCTGAAATAGGGAATCGATTTTTGGGTCACGTCTGAAATAGGGTATGGAAAATCACATATTTTGGTCTGAAATAGGGTAAGGGTTTCAAGAAGCGGGCCGCACACCCCCACCAAAAAGTTCAGGGAGTACCCCCCCCCCCCCCCCCCCCCCCCCCCCCCCCCCCCCCCCCCCCCGGGATTGTTAGGCGGTCCGAGTCGATCGCTCTGACACTCAGAAAGGTACAGTGAGAGCGAGCGACTTAGACCGTCTGCAAAGGAAGTCGATGCTCTTTCCGTGTGTATAAAAATGTTATGTACGTCATTAGGCCGGCGCTTAATTCCGGTTATGGTATTACAAAAATCGGGATGGTGTGGGCCAATTTAGCCGAGTGCGGCTTGACGCCGTTTAAAGAATAGACCTGTTTAGGTTGGTTTGTTGGCCCATTTCAAACCATACGATGTTACTGTTGATAATTGTTTGTTTTAAATCGAATCATATTCACGTGTACATAGAACGCATATTTTTTAGATACACAAAGGAACGTTTCTCCAGAGAAAATCACATGACCCGAAATGGGCAATTGAGGTCATTCAGGGCCGTCCGAAATTCAAAAGAGACTGGGCCCAAGTTTATATATTGTTCAAATTGCGTCATATTCGAAAAAAATGAGTCCCATCACCAGAAAGTTCGCATAAAAATGTGTAAGTTTACCAAGTTTGGTTATTTTACATTGCATGGTAACCAGGCTGTGAGCTGTCAAACGTCGCCCAAATTCCATACAAATGTCTCTAATTCAGAAATGGTGTCCCCTCATGGTTGCAATATAACGAAAAAATTGTCAAACTTGGTTAATTGACTAATTTTAATATTATCTTTCTTGTGATGGGCTTCGATTTTTAATTAGATTAGAATTTAAAAACTCGTCCCAGTCTCCCTATCGACTTCGGAACGGGTAGACTGCGAGCAGTCTCTATTTTTCACTAAAGTCTGTGAGGTTCCTCTCGCGCCGCTCGTAAATCTCGTGCGTTCGCCTCACAGACTTTAGCGAAAAATAGAGACTGCTCGCAGTCTACGGAACGGACAATTCACATACGAAGCTAAACTAGAGGTCTATATCCCCGCTGACTTGGGTTGATTTTAACTCACCTCAAAAATAATCTTCCTGTCATTGACGACCTTCAGTGCATATTTACTATTGTCGGTGTCGGTGAATTGAATACACTTTCTTCTCCCCGTCCACGCCGTGGACGTAAGTTTCACAATCGTAAAGACTTCAAGAAACAAAAAAATAGAAACACTTTTGTTAGGAAAACTCTAAGAACCACTCAATAGGCCATTTCCGGGTTGCCTTTTGCCTCTGTTTCAAAAGGAGTCCTGGTGCATAGCATTCCTTCAGAGTCTAACCTGGCGACGACCTCCGCTGACTGAGGAGACCGTTGACTCTGGGTACGAGATTGCCTTTCATAGGGAAATGAGTTTTACTTGCACATTTATTGTCATGCAAATCAAACTCATTTCTATATCAAAGGTTGTGTACCAGGAAACAGAGCAAAAAGACAACTCGGAAATGGCCTGGCTATTAATCCTGGCTTCTATTGAGTGTATAATTTATATCTCGTTCTTTGTCAGGAATCAATAGACCTTTCTCCAAAATGGCCGCCGTAAATTCGTATTAAACTGAGCGGAAAATCAATACCAACACCTGAAAGAACACCTCTTGTTTGGTAATCGTACCGGAAGTTTCGTTGGGTCAGGTATGCTGTAACATGAATTCATTAAAATCGTTCGCTCCGGTAATGGACTCCTTTGACTGTGTCGAGGACGGCGGAGCGTAATCGACAATTTTAATAGGACTGGTGACTATTTATAAGATCAGCGTGCGTCTTCTGGCTTGATTGAATGTTTTTGTTTGTTTTGCAGCTCATGTCTTGAAGAAAAAAAGTGACGGTAAATATTATAAATTATCATTTTGTATTTCACTTTGATTTCCCCTATTAGGACTATTAGTGAAGTTTATTTTGGACATGTCTAAGCCTTACTTTTCGCAAAATAAAATACGAAAACGTCATATTTGCTTAAATATCGTTTTCCAACATGGATTTTAATAGTAGTGATATGAGCTAAAAAGCTCGGTGGCTACGTGGCACTGTTCAGCGGTTGGATACATGACAATACAATCAAACCTGTATCAATCGGTCACCGTAGCAAAAGTCCTAAAACTTATCAGTTCCCTTATTTACGGTAAATAATACCTGTATTTGTATTAAGCGAACACTAGAGCATTCCCCGAGGGTGTCCGCTTAATACAGGCTTGACTGTGAATAAAAAAAGCGGTGAACTAAAATGCCAACAATTTTACCAAAAAAAAATGTTTTCCTTAACACAACGTTTGAAATAGGTCAGGCACATGTACAGCCATTTGGATAAAGAAAAAAGTTATTAAAACCCAGCACTTAGTGCCAACAAAGTAACTTTAAAGAACCTACTAAAATCTAGGAAAATGCGCCGTAGGGAACGTTAGTTGGGATGACCGTGAAGTCATTACACTAAAATTTATTTGTTGTCGGCCTTGGTTACAAGTAATAAATTACTTTTTCAATTCTAACATATTTCGACTATTCATATGTTTCCTATAGAATGATCCTTATTTTTCGCAACGAAAAATATAACCACAGCACAACGCTAGAGCCTACAAAATAATCTTAACTTGCAGAGTACGGCAACAGACAATCTAAAATATTTGCTTAGAGAGAGTTGGGACGACTCCTTTCGACACCTGCTTGAATGACGACCTTGGCCGTGACTCCAAGGGTTGAGTATACTTCGTTTAGATGATAATGATCATAAATAAAAATAATCACAACAGGTAAAAACTCTATAGAGTGGCCTTGCGTTACAACAATATTTATAATTTGGCGTCTTTGGATTTACGATTTCAGTAGATGGAAGTCAACACGACCGCGAGAAAAACCTTCGCAATGACATCTGAACCTCTGATCATTGGCCGCGCGACCATGGGGACGAAAACTAAAATGACTTTCACAGCGTGGCGCGAAGCTTAAAATAGATTGAAAAAACTATCATGGGGTATGGGGATGTGTTCTCTTAGTTCATCCTCTATTGGTTACAATTAACGATTTTTCTTTACTTACTCGTGTCTAGGCCAAATGCTGTGCCACTTTTCTTTGCTTCACATTGCGTCTTCTTGCTAGTACATTTATTCATGTCAATCTTGATAAGATTGCCTCCACCGCATGGAGTACCGTCGGGGGCAGTATCGTAAATCCAACTCAGACTCCTTTGTGCTGCTTCTACACGAAACAGTAAGCACACGGCGATAGTCTACGGATAACAAAAAAAATGCATTAGTTAGGTCAAGTGAGCACTAAAGTGAACAAAATAGATTTGTTTAATGGCCAAATAAACTTTAAACTTAATACCTTACACGTGCTGTTTTCCATAACGTAACAAAGGCACGTCGTTGATGTTTTCGTTAAATAGAGAAGAAGAGGTTACCGTGATTTTTCCGTGTTTAAGAAAACTGTTTCATGATAGTCAGATTCATCAAAAATCCTCAACGTTTCTCAGCGAGTCGATCGCAAAAACAACGTAGCGACATTTTGTTGAGTAAACATTTTGTAAAAGCTTGGTGATATTGTTTCAAACAATATTGCAGTAAAGCAAACATATTTGCAAACAACTAGGATTAAGTTATAAGTTTAACTTATTTTGTACTTACTAGAAATATCCCTTTGACCTTCATGTTATCGACTCTCTTTTCACTATTCCAAGCAGATCAATTATGTGAAAGTTTCTACGGCTAAGTCGTATTTATATACCATTTTCATGATATGGATATGTTGATATATATGCATGATATATATGATATTTGTAATGCTTAAAGAATTTGCTGTTTATTTGTTAAACTTGGCCACTTCCGAACTGACACCCCGGGTATATCAGAATGATAAAATAGAATAATTATCACTGTCTGCTTTTACAAATTGTCGTTCAAATGTTATCTCTTTTACGAACGGAAATTGTATAACGATGAGCGAAATTAACTCATATTTTACTGACTGAAAAGTTTAAAGGCTATGTCACGATATTAAAAGTCATTTTTGCGAATTGCAAAATCACCTTCAAATTGAAGAAAGCCTCAAAATAACAGTTTACTAAGGTAGACAAACACCAATTAGGTGATAATAAGCCAAACAGGAACAAGGATGGTTGAGGATGGAGAAGATTTAAGACGGATTACGAACGACGAGCTTGAAAAAATTGGCCATTTTTTTCAAGTTGCACCATCCGTGACGTAGCTCCTTTAATATATTGAATAAATTTACTACATGTATTCAACACGTGTATAACAAACATCTCCGAAACAAAACTGAAGAGATTTGGTTCGTTATGTGCAATGTTAGTAATGATACGGTTTTTTTTAATAACAATAGATATGATAACCTGCGAACTGTCTGTGTAGCATGTAATTTTAAAAACACACCCAACAATTAGAATGGCTATCAAATTTGAATATCCATACACAGTCAATATTCATATTTTTAATTTTGATATCTGTGATGGAACTCTCAAAATCAGAGTTTTAGTTCAGTTTTTTGAGACTCTTCTTTATGCATTTAGAAACTTTGTGACAAGTGCAACCACAGTGAGAATTGGAATCTCAGTGAACCTCTGTTGACTTTGGCGAATGTTGGTTTCCGTTGAACACTGTTTTTAGACCTCGATCAAACAGCGTTTAATATAATTAGTTGAGAAGATTTCGAGTGACTCGAGAAAAGGCATAACGGACTGTCTCGAGAAACTAGGACGGTAATGGCTTGGAAAGTTTATAGTAGCCTTGTGGGAAAATAATTGCTGCAAGGCAAGAATGAATGATCCTCTCATGCCAAAAGGACATTATTTAAAACAAATAAAGAAAAGAAACGCGAACGTGACCTCCCATAAATTACGAGAGAAACGTTACAATATAACTTTCTAGCTCAGTGAAGGCTTTTGGTCAGTCTGGATTCAAGATCATCGTGCTTGAAGGTAAACGGAATCTGAACTGCGTAAAAGATCAATACAGTAACAGTGTATTTATTCTAAAAATCCTACTTCCACTGTCGTAGGGCCGATAGGAAGTTTTAGCTCCCGTACATAACAAAACCTTATTTTACTGATAACTGAGTGTTTACGGAAACTTTATTTTCCAGGCGTGGTGTTTTCAGACTTTCACATCGATAAATGTAGCCGAAGCGATAGTTTATTTTTATTTCGTGTTTACCATCGCCGGCTTTTAAAGGAAGCCGGAAGTTCCGGGCTCCGGCAGTGAAGTTACGAGTTAAAAGTTTCCGCTATAACTTAACAAGTGTCTATCTGAGAATAAATGTCAGGAGCTACCTGCATGCCAACTAAAATGTTATTTTTTATATTCCAGAGACGAGAAGATAAAAATGTCAATAGCCCTCGAGAAAGGGTTTCACGGTTGTCTGTGTTTGTAATTTAGAGCCCTTGTGTGGATTTAGTGTAGTGGAACCGACACAGACGGTTGACTCGCTCGGGAGGTACGTGAAGTTAGGGAAGGGTTCGTTTGCATGCGGAGTTTTTCGTCAAGTGACTAGTATGCACTTACGCCGCCAACGCTGTCTCCACCCAGCGGAACATTATTTTTACTCAACTGTATTTATCATGCGACAGGATGTCGGAAATGCTCTAATTGAACGATTCGTCGTTAAACAATGCTTTGTTTGCCAGAGAAAATAAACAATGTTTAAAACAAGGTTCTCAAAGACACCAAAAGAGGCTAAAAGAATATCCGACCGTGGCGGAACTTAGGCAAATCGCTGGATCGTGAGAGTTCACGTGAGTGTGCTTTGTGTTGTTTTTGGATGGTTTAGACGTATACATTTTGACTATCAATTTTATTTACCAAGATACGGCTACATGTTATTAATTTCTCATACAAAGCTTTGTACAGACGCCGCTTGCAGAGCGCATGCCTCGCGGCCATCTTGTCCTCGATTTCTCGGCATGCGGCTCTTTTTTTTAGGCATACGTATTTTTTTGGCACAGGTATTAAAAATAAAAATTTGGGGCATAGGTATTTTTGATTGTGCAATTTTAGCTAGATATTTCCAATTTTGTTATTAGTTATTTTAGGTGTCCACAATTAGTAGAGGTTTTTTTCCTCAGCTCTAAACATTTGACATAATACACGTAATAAAATTATTTATTCATTTTACATTCAGGCGAATCTGTGTTGTGCAAACAAGAGTTGAAAGTTAATAAGATAATGCCGGATTATAAAATGAATGGATTGTTCAAGTTATAACGTGAAAATCCACTTAATCTAGTCCATGCTCGCAGGATTTACCGGCTGATCTATCCTTAAAGGAGCTACGTCACGGATGGCGCATCTTGAAAAAAATTGGCTTATTTTTTCAAGCTCGTCATTCGCAATCGGTCTCAATCTTCTCCATCCTTGTTCCTGTTTGGCTTATCATTGCCTCTTTGGTTTTTTTCTACCTTAGTAAACTATTATTTTGAAGCTTTCTTCAATTTGAAGGTGATTTTGCACTTCGCAAAAATGACTTAAAATATCGTGACATAGCTCCTTCAAGCCCGATCATGATCAAACGGTCTCAATTTTTGTCATTTTTTCATTTTGAGAGATGTTGATTGAGCTAGACCCATGCCGTGTCAAAACAGGTTCAACATTTTGAGAACAAAAGAAATGTCGAGAAGATGTTGAGTTGTGACAAAGGGTTGTAAAACGGCCTCAACATCGGCTCTCAAAAATGTTGAGAGAATGTTGAGACAAATGTTGAGATCGTTTGTTGTTTCGGGGCTTTAGCATAGCCGTGATGTGTTGTGAATCGAACGTGCCAATCCATCGTTTCTGAATTTTAAATCAGTGATGATTTAAAAGATAACGGATGTATTGATATTGATATAAAGAAACTCCGTTGTTTATGGTTCAATGGTTTTGTCAATCCGGCCCAAGGGCACCCATCAGATCGTTTCGGTGCAATATCTGTTCGTAAGGTCTGTAATCGCCTCAGTGTGATGAAAAAACTGGAGTTTGCTTTAGTAAAATGTCACCTCGAACTTTCACAATGTGCGAAGTTAATGCCTGTTGTTTTCGGAGAGTTGGTTACGAAAAAAGGCCAGTTAGGGTTTTCGTAACTGAGCGAACAAGCAGCTCGTAAATTCTAGCAATTTTATTTCGTTTCCATTCAAGGCCCTATTAACTGATATGGGAACACAGAAAAGCCAAGTTTAAAATGTCCTTGTTAATTGGTTGCGTATGACAAATTAATTATCTCGGTGATTCGGGCCGTTTCTGTATTTTTGCATTCGAGTTTGCAATTTGCCGTTGATTTTATTTTCTAGTTAAAACAAATATAAAGTAATTAAAAAGTGCCGGTTTGAGTCCACTTTATGTTGGCGACGGAAACTGGTCTGGAGGCCGTAGTAGGTTGTACAAACGTCCAACGTTATAACGGAAGTGTTTAACAAAATCAATGTGAGAATTGAATTACTGAAATAGACTTCCTACGATACGGACTCTTGTTTATGTTTTCTTTAAATTTGTTTGAGTCATGAACGTAACAGGCGAATCTTACTGAACAAAGCACAAAGCATATACATCGGTTTCCGCCGTATAGCTGGTTTATCTACGGAATACTATTTTCGAAGCTACCCACCCGTTCAGTTTTGTGTCATGTTCTGTCAGGAATGAGAACAGACAAAAACACTATTCCAAAAATTATGATCTGTGTTTAATTAATGCTTCTCTCGTATATTTTACTTGGAGCTACAATAGTTTTGCAAACGTTGGTCTGTTTCAAGTAGTTTTTTTTTTCTTAATTATGCTTTGGAATCTATCAACATTAACACGGGACAGTTAAGTGTACTGGCATACTTTGAGAGCTGGGAGAAAACATTAAATATGCAGACAAATAGTTAGTTACAAAAAGTACAGTAGGTTCTAGATCGCAAGAAAAAATGTTTGAAGTTGACGAAGCTAATTATAACACGGCCCCAGGAAGGGAGGGTTCGGCGAAGGGAGTGTACATGTACTTAGGTTTGCCGGTTTGTTTATTTTTTGCCTGAGAGGTTCACATTTGTAACAAAATATTACGCTACACTTAAACATTTCGCCAACACTATTTCCTCCTTCCCCTTCCGTCAACAAAGTATGTGTCGAGACCGAGCTTAGCATTCTTCACGTGTTCTAGCATTTTAAACAATTTAAATATCACTTTATGTTTAGCATTTTAGTATATTAGATATATTTTTGTTATTCATTTTAGTGTCCCCATGTAGTGGAATTTAAGTGACTTTTCTATTATTAGTCTTCCTCTATGCATATGGTAGGCGGCCCGGCCCGACTGCGGGGAGCAGTGTCTTACTTTGTTTCTTCCTAATTGCCAGAAGCTCGCGAATACCACGGGTGCGTTTTCGCGATCAGTTAGTCCTTCACATATTTGCAATGTTACGTTAAGTCGTGTTAATTTTATGGAGCGTAAATTTCGGCGACCTTAATAAAGCCGGTGGCGACACAAATTTTTAAGCAAATTATTGGACGAGGTTGTCGTGATTTGTCAGTGAGTGGTGAGAACGGAAGTGTTTAATAAAATTAAATGTTTTTCGAATTAAGTAAACTGGCTCCCATGATAAGGACTCTTGTTTATGTTTTTCTTTTGCTCTTTTGCTTCATGAACAAAACTTATATCGGCATTTACCGACGGAGCTGATTTATCTACGGAATACTATTTTCGAAGCTGCCCCACCCGTTCAGTTTTGTATCATATTCCCCCCACGAAAAGAAACAAAAACGCTATCCACAGTTTCAAGTATTTTTTTTTAATGCATTCGGAATCTATACGAAACATTAACACACGACAGTGAGTATAATTTATTTATTTATTTATTTATTTATTGACTTTAACTTCAACTTGAATATTTCAGCTTTTCAACATACAACAACTACATCAAGAGTGTAGGTTTGTTTGTTTATTTTTTGAGAGGTTCGAAATATTACGCTACACTTAAACATTTCGCCAACACTATTTCCTCCTTCACCTTCCGTCAACAAAGTGTGCGTCGAGGCCGAAAGCATGAAATTAATCACGGTGTGAGAACTATTAAATTATTTTAGCATTCTTAACGTGTTCTAGCATTTTAAACAATTTAGATATCACCTTATTTTTAGCATTTTAGTATATTAGATAATCTTTTTGCTATTTATGACACTTGAATGTTAAGTTTCATTTATTCATTCAACACTCCTCCACTTTGCTCTTTTCCTCTATGATCAGCACGTGCCGGGGCATGTGCCTTATCTATATCCCTCGTGATAACATATTTCCGCTTAAGCCAGACTGGGAGCAGCAAATTATTGCACGGGGTTGTCGTGATTTGTCAGTGGGTGTTTTTTTAATTAAATAAACCTCCCGCGATAAGGACTCTTGTTTGTCTTGCTTATGTTTTTGTTTTGTTTTTTTTCTGTCATGAACAGGCAAAACAAATCTTACTGAACAAAACACCGAGCACAACTTATATCGGCAGTTACCGACGGAATACTATTTTCAAAGCTGCCCCCTCCCCCCGTTCAGTTTTGTATCATATTCCACCACGAGAAGAGACAAAAACGCTATCTACAGTTTCAAGTATTTTTTTTTTAATACATTGCAATCTATAAACATTAACACCGGACAATAACTATACTAGTAATAAGCTGAGAGGAGAACATTAAACACCTAATTAAGGACGTTCGCGCCCATTGCTAGTGCGCATCCTTACTGCGCAGGCTATTCATGCCGTATACGCGCGCCACGTCATGCATCCAGCGCGCGCGCTGAGAATAGAACTGGACAAATATAGAGCTGGAGGCCGCTTCAATGACTTGACGAGGATTTTACTCTCTTGGATGCACGGTGACCCCTGTTTTTTCTTTTCATAGATCACTTCCTTTACTGATTCTCTCTATTTTAACAAAAAACAAACAAAATCTGAACGTGAGAAGTTATGATTTTTTTCGCTTTTTCTACTCATTTGCGATCAAATTTTTCTACGAATTCGGGTGTTCATTACTTACAAGTATCCTTCTGTAAGGCTCATTTTACATGAATTAATTGAAAAATAGTTAAACCGGAAGGTAGCGAATACCACGTGCATTCGCGCTCACGTAACTTTTAAGTCATGGAGCAGAAAAGTTGCGACACTAATTTTTGTTTTAAGTAATTATTGGCCGAGGTTGTCGTGATTGGTTGGGATATGCTCTATTTACATGTACAATGTTTTTTTTTTTGTTGATTTACAGTGTCCACAATTAGCACAGTCATGCTAATTATAAATCCAGTAATATATTTTATTTTGTTTTGGATGAGCACTCAATTGCAAAACGTTGACAAAACACGGTATTTTGTGAAAGCTGAATTCAGTAATTGTTTGATCAATCTATCAGGAGTTAAGCCTGGTTTTCACTAGCGACGTAAGCGCAAGCGCAAGCAACATACGCAGACGCAGTAACGCGTTGATCTTTCGTAAACAAAAGGCACTGATGATCAACGCGTTACTGCGTCTGCGTATGCTGCTTGCGCTTGTGCTTGCGTCGCTAGTGAATACCAGGCTTTAGGTTTTCACATTTTTTTTTTTCTATTCTTTAAAGGAGCTATGTCACGATTTTATGATGAACAAATTACTTTCGAATTAAAGGAAACCTCAAAGTAATAGTTTACTAACATAGAAAAAAACACCCCAAAAGTGATAATAATCGGAAAGGAAAGATATTTAAGATTTTCTTTTTTTTCAATGCTTTTGTTAGTGTCCCCAATTAGTAGGCCACTTGTGACCAGCTAGTAGTTTTGACACCTGAATAAAGTTATTGTATTGTATTGTATTGTATTGTATTGTATTGTATTGTGGAACAAGGACGGTTATTGTAAGAACGCTGAAGAAGATCAAGACGGAGTGCGAACGACGAAATTAAAAAAAAAATGGCATCCTAGCCTCCTACGCAGACGCTCTTTGGGCTCGTCACGCAATCTTTCCTCCGGAAAGATTGCGTGACGAGCCCAAAGAGCGTCTGCGTAGGAGGCTAGCGCCATCCGTGACGTATATAGTACCGAAATCAAACTACGACGACGACGGCAAGAAGAACGTCACAATTTTTTTTTCACGAGCAGTACAATAGCTCTGGTACATTTCTTTTAGCTGTCCTCTGCAAAACGACCAAAATTATGGGTTTTCCGAGAACGTGAACCGCAACGGCGAATTTTTGATGTTTCTCTTTGGATTTGAACGCTGTCTTTAAATATTCAGCTGAGGATCCAAGCATTAGTTCTGGCACCGATAGTCACAAACTGAATGGAATTAGAGATTCGCGAGATTCTGAAGTAAAATATAAATTCATTTTTATCGTCGGTTGCCGTCGTGGTTGCTACTCCTAACAGGCCATTAGGGAGATATAATTAGAGCGGGGGAGTATGCGGTGGAAAGCACGCGCTGCCTTGCTTTGTCTCTGTTCAGTCGCAGAGTATACGGTATTACTCATGAGCAGAGTATCGGCGATTTGTAGGGAGTAATTTGCAGTGGTTTCTCAACTAATCAAAACATAAATATAAAATACAAAAATCAAATGGATTCTGACCAAGAATTGTTAACCTGTCCCGTGACAATTCTTTGAGCAATGTCGAGAGTCTGACGGTGAAAACTCAAGCTCTGTAGTACATATGTTGAACGAATAGGAAATTCAAAACACTAGTTTTCACTGCTTAGTACAGATTTAAATATTTTAATTGATATGTGTTCCTGATATTTAAAGTTGCTCCTCGTTCTCAGAGTTATCTTTCAGTTTCCTAGGCCTGTTGTCATTATAATAACGTGTTTTCTCATTTTGCTTCATTCGCGTTAATTTCCTCTATTCTGAATGCCTTTGCCCTTCCATTCACGTTAATTTAAATACGTTAATAAAATCTACACGAGCGTCACTTCCAACGATCAAGTAAAGCTGGTAGTGCTGCTTTGAGTAAAATCCCTCAAAGTGTC
This sequence comes from Desmophyllum pertusum, assembly GCA_029204205.1. Taxonomy (NCBI): domain Eukaryota; kingdom Metazoa; phylum Cnidaria; class Anthozoa; order Scleractinia; family Caryophylliidae; genus Desmophyllum; species Desmophyllum pertusum. Next base: position 5,984,013 of record MU826826.1, on the reverse strand, counting down.
CTCATTTTGCTTGATTAACTGAATAATGTGTAACAGCATGATTCAATGATTGGCATGCTTGTTAATAACTGATAATTATTATAAATTGAATTCACTATCTCTTTTCTGATTGGCCGAAAGCATACAGTGAATTTTCGAAATCAGCCCCTTTCACCGAAAACCATCACGTCATCTACCTGCAGATAATACACACAACACCCATGTCAAGTTCGCGAGAGGATCACGGGTAATCACGAGTAATCATGTCAAAGACACTCAAGGTCACGGGTAATCTAGACTGCAGAACAGTCATGCTCGTCCCAGATCCTTCGGCCGCGTTCAGCCCGACACTCTCGCGCGAAAATACGGACTGTTTTGCAGTCTACGGGTAATTCAAGTCATGTATGAGCGCGGTGCATCATTTCCAAGGGTAATCATGTCAAGTTCGCGCGCTTCGCGTTGCTTGCCGCTAAGTAAAGATTGCCAATACAGTGGAACCCCGCTTTACGGACACCCGCTTAATACGGACACCCGCTTATTACGGACAGTTTTGTTTGTCCCAACGAAAAGCTCATATATTTTCTCTTATATTAACCCCTTAATGCGGACACCGGTTAATACGGACAACGGACACTTTTCTGTGACCCTAGTGACACGCTCTCATACAAAGTTAACCTCGCTTTACGGACACTGGTTATCTGTGCACTGAATATTTTCATTTTTCACGATTAAATCCTGTTAGAAAATGAAAGCTTGAATACAGGTTATTGCGATTTTATTACTAAAACAGTAGCACAATAGCGTGACGTGTTTGACAACTGTCTTTCTTCCGATGTTTGACCGTTGTAGACCTTAAAGATCCTTAAAGTTCTCTGTTCACACAAAAGTTTCACTTCCTTGACCTTTTACTGCAGTCATTGCTTGTAGCCTTCTTCCTCTTTGACGTCTTTTGCCTGCTACATGTGTCCGTGACGTTTATTCTGAGACCGCTTAATACGGACACCCGGTTAATACGGACACTTTAGCGTGTCCCCTTGGTGTCCGTATTAACCGGGTTCCACTGTACTGAACAAAATTATTTTCATACTTCTCTCAATGTTTGACTAACTAGAACGTCTTAATTGTTAAAGTAAATACTCATTGCGAAACAATTTCAGTTATCCGATTTGAAAGCGGATGCATGTAACAAAAAGAGAAAGCATTGTTCATGTTGATGGCGGTCAATTTCGGAAGCGATGCACTCCGAATGATTGGCAAGGGTCGACTGCTTTTGTTTTAGGGCGTTTGCAGAAAGTAATTCTTAACATTTTTGACTAATTGCATAGATAGCCAGTGGTTTTACTTTAATCAACGGTTCATATAAAATCAGTTCTGGTTGAAGCAGTTTCGAATTCGAACAGAGCCGTGATCTCAATGAATTGAACACCTGCCAGCAAGTCTCTTGTACTGAGTACATAGCCTGATGCAAACACGTGCGTCATTTTCTATCTCTTCAATAAAAGTTGAGAAAAGTAGGGTAGAGTGATCCTAAAGACCAGCGAGTAGGGCCGCCAGCATTTTGAAGCCGGTGCCCAATAAAGAGAAGCAATGTGAGATTTAAGTATCCTGCCCAAATGCAATGACCGCCTAATCAGGTTAGCACGTTGGACTCCGGACCCCTCCTCCAACATTCTGACCAGAAAAATATGCAACACACCCATATAGTTCGATGTATCTCTTTCCAGTTATTTTACTCTGTACGATCACTTCGAACATTTCAGGTCAAAATATTTTATATATACCAATATTTCATTAGAATATATATAGTACTTGCTGATTGCTAAGGGCCTCCAAAGACTAGGCCAATTGTTATCGATAACTATTTAGTTGTCGATCATAAAAAGTTGTCGATAACAAAAAGCCAGTGTGTGAAGCTAGTTATCGAACAGCACGTCTGTTTATGTGACTCGCTTTTTATCAAAAGCAAGTTACACTACTTCATGTTAAGTTCAAATGTTTAATGTTTTAATCCGAGGCAGGGCAACCGCGTGTTTGCAATCTTCAGTAAATTGTTTATTCGTGTTTTGTGTTTAATGGCCGCTGAAAGTAAACAGACATCCACCGAGCATGAAAAGGCAATTTAGGTACGGCTATATGACTATATGAGTAACTAAAAACTGTTTCAATAGACAAAGAAATGACATGTTTGTCTTATTTAGTTCGATGTCGGACAGTGTAGAGAGTGATAGTCTCCAAGTAGAAATATGAGACGTCTGCACGCAGGCTGGAGATGGATCGTATCTGAGAATTTATAAAGTTCACTCATGAAATATTGGTATAAATAAGGTATTTTGACCTGAAATGTTCGAAGTGATCGTTCAGAGTAAAATAACTGGAAAGAGAGACATTGAACTATATGGGTGTGTTGCATATTTTTCTGGTCAGAATGTTGGAGGAGGGGTCCGGAGTCCAACGTACTAACCTGATTAGGCGGTCATTGCATTTGGGCAGCTTACTTAAATCTCACATTGCTTCTCTCCACCCAGGAATAAATGGGTACCGGCTTCAAAATGCGGGCGGGTACCAACTCCGTCCTACTTGCTGTTCGGTCTTTAGGATCACTATACACTAATTTTCTCAACTTTTATTGAAGAGATAGAAAATGACGCACGTGTTTGCATCAGGCTATGTAAACAAGAATCAACCGTTTTCTAGCTATTTCTTTCATAAAATGAAGCCGACAAAAAATGCAATGATAAATAATAATTTCAGTTTTATATGGCGCATTTTATATGTCCTTAATGAATTGTAACTTCAGACGGAAAATTGGGTTGACAGTCTCAAATGAATGGTTATCGCGTTGGACTCCGGATCGAGCGGTCCGGGTTCGAGGCCTGGACAGTGGGTCATTGTGTTGCGTTCTTGGGAAAGACACTTTACTCTCACAGTGCCTCTCTCCATCCAGGAGTATAAATTGGTACTGGCGACTAAATGCTGGGGGTAACCTGCAACCTGCGATATAGACTAGCATCCCATCCAGGGGGAGTAGCAATACTCCTAGTCGACTTCATGCTAAGGAAACCGGGATAAGCTCCGGCAGTGTCGGCCAGTTTGGCCCGAGTGCGGCTTTACCTATCAACCATTAGTTGATCTGTCTGTGATCCGTATGCAGTAAACTGACGGCAATCTTCTCGATTTTCACTTCTGAATCAAGTAACAGTTTTACCCGATAAAGAAAGCTTTTCAGTGTTTTCGAACTGTTATTGACTTGCAGTTTTAATATTTCAGTTGCGTTCACAACTAGGACCGAGGAACACACTGACCGAAACACGCGACTACAATCTAAAAAAAGAGGAAACCTGATCTAGTAACAGATTTAGGGCAAACTCCAATGAAAGACTATTGCCATTTTATAAATAAAAATATTTTAAGTTTTGTTTTTTTAATATCCGACGCAAAAAAGAACATTCGGCGTAACTTGAAATATTTGGGCATTGATTTAACAACGTTATAATCACTAATACAGTAAAATTCCGAAAATAAGCCCTTCCGTATATAAGCCCCTCCGAATATAAGCCCCCCAAATTCGAGGCATATAGTACCCTCGAGAAACACATGCGAAGAGGTCGAAAGACCGAATTTAATACAGAACGTCAAATTCACAAATGTAACGAACTGTAGGATTCGTGTAGGCCTGTCAATTTTTTTTTCTAAGCCCCCTCAAAAAAGTCGTTTGAAAAATAAAGCCCCTGGGCTTTATTTCGGAATTTTACGGTATATTAATTTTACTTACCAGAAAAATATGTGATACACCCATGTAGTTCACTGTTTCGCTTTCCAACTATTTTACCCTGAACAATCACTTTGAAAGTTTCAGGTCAAAGTACCGTATTTATACCAATTATCCATGTATATTCTCGACCCATCGCTCTCTAAACTGTCCGACATCGAACTAAATATATATAATGCATTCCTTTGTCTATTGAGCCCCGTTCAACTGCTTCCGCGGCAAATTGAATTGTTCAACGATAAAACAATTAAAGCGTGGCAATTAATCGGTCTGAATTGCAATATACCTTACTTAAATTAGTCAAGTAAATTACATGTATACAAGTACGTATACCGGTTGTTTGTGTTAGCCTTCATTGTACAAGAGGCTTTTCCGCTTTATATGAAAATATTACCGAGAATGAAATTGCAATATCCGCTGTGTGGAATGTTATAAACATGTGCTGCGACTGTTTGAATTGGTATAGTGAAAATCAAAATGTAATTCACGCGTGCTTAATTAGATTCGTATCCATTACTAGGACTAGCTTTTACCACTATTCCATGATTTTCACTGATCTATCCAGGCGTCAATTATATACAATCGAGCCTCCCGAAAGCGGATAACTTCGGGACCAAAAAAAAGTGCTTAAGAGAGGTGTTCGCTCATGGAAAGTTAAAAATGTATTGCTTGTATATGTAGCTGGGAACATGATCAAGTGTCCGCTTACGAGAGGTGTCCGCCTACGGGAGGTGTCCGTTAGCAGAGGTTCGACTGTAAATGAATCGGGATAAATCTATTATAATATAAATCCAATGTCAGGACATGCATATGCAGTCTCAGTTACCGAAATCAGCTCCGTTAGTTTAAATGGGTTTTGCCTTTCTAGAGATAATTTTTTGAACCGCATGCGTGATACAAACTGTAAATCAACATCATGCGAACTTCTTATTGTCTCCGGGTAATCATCCAGCACTTTCCTTTGTCTTAATTTTAAAGTTTTCAACATCGTTTTTCATATAGACGTCAGAACAACGCATGCATGTGCCAGTGCTGGCGATAACTGAGACACTTCACTCAAGTTCGTTCAGTGTAGGCCCGATTCCTGTACGAATAATCTGGAATAAAAATAATAAATTACTACTTAACAGAAATAAATCCTGAAATTAAAAATAAAATAAAGAAGAAGAAGAAAAGAAACACTGGACTTCCGGTTACTCTTCCAACTATAAATGACAAGCGTTTTTTTCCAATGATTAAATCCGAAATTTAGGGCAACAGTCGTGTTTGCAATCCGTCTAAAGTAAACTGTTTATTCGTGTATTGTGTTGAATGGCCGTTTGAAGCCAGTGGTTGAAGCAAACAAACATCTGCCGAGTACAGGAAGCCGATTTCGGTAAAAGGACAACAAGACTTTAAGAAAGTTCCTCGTGGATAAATATACCATTAAGCTGTATCCATATACATCTTGTAGAGGGGACTTTTACTCACGTTCAGCTACAAAATATTTTTCACATTGATAACGTTATTCATTCATTCATTTTTGCTCAAATTAACAAAAATATATCTAGACACATCGGTTATTAAGAGGCCCTGACTGGAAATATGGAGAATCGCTGGCCAGACTGGGAAAATCAAAAATCCTGATAATTGGCCTGAATGACACTTATGGGAAACTATCTTCGAAAATAATACTTAAAGTTTCTGGAAATTTATACTTTTCGAGAAAATCGAGAAAAACGAAAATACGGGTTTTGGCTCATTGATTATGCAAAAATCACACTGAAAATTGGCCAAGGTCAGTACACTTGTATTCAAACATTTCACATTATCAGAAAAGAAAATTGATTTTGCATAACAACATACCTCATCTACTTTCTAGCAATTGGAAATTTTTTGTTTCTGGAGCGACTAGGAAGGTTGCAGGGTTCTTTAAAGTAACGACATTTCCAGCACTTTATGAGAAGGGAAAAATTGCTTAATTTCAAAGGTAAAAAACGCATCTTGGTATGTCCGATATGAAATCCAAATTACCATCGTGATACAGTTTGGCCTTAGTACTTTCATAATATGAAATAAAAAATCTGGGCAATCAAGGCACACGCTGGCAAAATCGAAAGCTTGTGACGCTCTAAACCGTCAAATTAGCATAATGCAAATTTCTAAACTGAAGTATTCGGATTGATCTGGTGTGTGAAGGTTCCATTTTGACGCTGTAATGTGAAGGAAACATACAAGAAATCATTTAAAAGATGATATTAATCAACCTTTACTTCCACTGATGGTTTTTAGTTACACTTTGATCATATAAAACTGAAGGAACAGATTGTCAAACCCTTGTTTTGGCTGACTTTACTTACCTGCGATTGCGTGACCGGAGTCACATCTAAATAGTTTTGACACATGTCGCGTTACTGAAATGTTTGAAAAATAAGAAATGGGGACAACATAGCCCGCTTAATGCAATGCATATATGTTATTGAAATGTTTAGTTGTTTGCCATGATATCTAATCGTGAAGGGCAACTTTTTTTGCCATTTCAAAATAAATACCGTATTTCCTTGATTAATCGCCCTGAGCCTTCCCTCGAATTTGCACCATCTTGTATGTTGTCATTAAATCTGAAATAACAACCAACCCCTCAGGTCCACTCCAATTTTAAAACAATACCACAGAATGGATCAAAACTTGGCTGGGCGAGGTAATATAATCTTCAAAAAAGAAGCCAATTAAGATAAGTACCATGCAATTCAAGTCCAGACAAGTTGTTCCAAAAAGAGCTGTTTTATCTAGACAGTTGGATGCCAGACATTTGCTCCACTCTCTCTTGGTGTCTGAGTTATCCATTCCACACCGAAGCGAAACAAAAACACAACCCAGGATTATCAATATAATAATAGTGTGAAAAACATCTTGCATTTGCAACATATATATATAAGGTCGAAAGGGAGACACTAATTGATAGGCACACCCCTGGAGGCATACTGTAAATATGCTGCACTGATCTCTATCTAGAATCAAATTTTTTGTTAAATTTGGGTAGATATAAGACTGAGTTAACATCAGGCTCGTTTCTTATGTTAGACTAAAAAGATGGACCTGGCTTAGCTGTTTAGAATACCGTAAATATCCGATTTAGTACCCAGTGGTGGTACGGATAAGTGGTGCTCAATTAATTTTTGGAACTCAAGGGAGACAGCTCGCTTATTTCTGTTTTGACCTAAACATCTTTTAGTAAGAAAGAAAATGAAAAACAACAGGAACTGACAGTAAGAAAGTCTATGGCCAATAGCTGGTCACTTAACTTTCAGGACAGAAGCGCTTATTGGTCTAGGCATTCATGTGCAATATGGACGGTTATTGGAATATGGGTGTTTATTGTTAAATAAATAAACGGATTCAACAGGGGAGGGAGCTTATGAGAAAGATGGTGCTTAATATTGAAAGGAGGGCGTTAAATCTCAAGTCATTACTTTACAAGGCAATTTTCTCTACATTTCTGGATTCTCAGTTTTTAAGCGAAAAATAACTGTGCTTTATTTACCCACCTAATTGTCGTCACAGTAAAACTCTCTTGTGGTCGAAAAAAATTCAAATGGTGTGTCAACAAAATGTATTGCAATGGACAAATATGGGCAGCTAACCTGAAAATTAAAGTCACTGGTACATACAGAGTTCAAAGTCAATAAAATTCACAGAGTTCACAGACTAAACTTCTTTTTTACTTTCACTACGCTGTGACATACTAAAAACTTGTAACAGCTAATTTCACTGAACGACACACCCAGGGGGTACTGGGTTACACTAAAACAATTAGACGGCTCGCTCTCGGTTTCTAGTCGACTTTGATAGTTGGCTCGGGGCTTCGCCCCTCACTATCAGCCGTTATAGTTCACCGCTAAATTTTCTTTGATTCTGATTGGCTTAAATCGAACACGTGACGTGATAGTGTTCATCCGCGGAGAGACACTGTCAGGTAATAGTGCCCGTCGGGCAAAAAACCCCGGATCGATAGTGCCCGCCTGAGCGAAAAACAACCGTTTTGTGCAGTTTTGAGCTAAACAGTTGAAAGAATAAATTAAAAAATAGCGAGAATTTACTCTCTATCAATTCTTTCATAACATATGGGCATGCACGAAGTTTGGAACGAAATATTTAATGGCAAATTCCTGTAAATGTACAACAAATGCGAATGAAAGAGCACTAAACAATTTACGGAAAGATCGGTAAACCGACACAAATTCGTCCAAAAAATGACAGCCTGTTTACACCACAAGTTTAAGCTTAGCCTATTCGGTATTGTTACCTTGTATTTCCAAGAGGCTTGTCAATTCCAGCTTGAATCAGCACAATAAATATCAGTTACGAAGCTTAAATACGGCAGTTCGTCAAGCGTTTGCCCGCAGTGAAACCTTCGACTCCGTTCAGTTGTCCGTTTGACTTGTAAAATGAATATAATGTTCAGCTCCACAATTATTTCAGATCTTCCCATTTTGTGCTAAATCATTTGCACAATTTTCCAGAATATATGAATCATTAGAAGAGATTGAGCGAAGAAATAATCCGAAGAAAACTTGTTGTCCTGCATTCTTTTCATTCAACTTGGCGGAACCCGCGCCAGGTTTTGCCGCCGTTTTTCATACAAATCATACTTCATTTAGATGGAACTGAAAAATCACTCAGTTGATTTATAACTTTTGAAAAAGTAATACCGAAGTTTAACCTAAAGTTTTGTACGTATTTACGAGACAAAAGTTGAAATGCAAAACTATTTTTGAAGCTCCAAGAGCGTGTTAGAAATCGAAATAAATAAATTCATGAGGTTTTCAGTTTTAGGCCGCCGCACGGAAAATTTAGTGGTGAACAATAACGACAATAGAGTGTTTTTGTCTCGGAGTTATCGGTCTGATAGTTGCCCTTGGAAATTTTATGTTCTAAAAAACTAGCATATAAGCCCTCGAACTTCGTTCTCGGGCTAATATTTGTTTTTTAGAACATAAAATTTCCGCGGGCAACTATCAGCCGATAGTTCCTCGACAGAAACACTCTATTGTTATAATAGAAACCTCGAGCTTACCGTCTAATTGTATAGTGACTAGGAGGTGCGAATAAGGCTAAATGTTTAGACCCCAAGTCCAGTTTGACCCCCCCAAAAAGTCCAATGGCACAGCATTTAACCGAAAAAAGTCCTTTTTTTCTCCGCATAAGAAAAATAAAGTGAAAAAAACAACATCAAGATAGTTCGAGATAGTCTTGCGTCCACCTTTAATTCATCCGGAATAAACGTCTCCCTAACATTTGCCGGTAGTTTTAGGTGGTAAATGAAATTGTTGCAGTTGATTGACATTATATTGAGAACGCTAGGGTACACCTTTTATCAACTCTAAAAAAGTCCCTGCCAAAATTGTTCTACCCAAAAAAATCCGGCGGAAAATTTCGAACCCCCAATAGGCCTTTGCACCAGCCAGTCACTAATTATAATATACTTGGGGTACACCCAACCTGGGACGCCACTAGCTCTGGCGGATGATTACATATATGCGCACCCATAGACCTTATTCATAAATGGCGACCGATTGGTTATTCTTTTATATTCATGCTAATCAGCCTACCTAACCTCGTTAGCATGTGCAAAATTCAAAATAATTTTAACTCTAAAATGAGGCTAGGTAGGCTGATTAGCATGAATATAAAAGAATAATGAATTGGCCGCCATTTATGAATACGGTCTATACGGCTGGGTATTTTTCTCCATGACAATTTCATCCAATTTAGCAGCCCTAATTTTTTATCTGTAAACAGGGAATGAGAAAACCCTACTCAGGTAAGTTGCAGACAATATTCACGTGACTCCGGTCACGCAATTGTCAGCCAACGTATCGACGATTTTACATTTATTTACATTCCGATTACATAATTGGCCGCGGTTCAGTTTCATACCATTAACGTATAACCTACAAACAGCGAAGGTTGATTAATATCATCTTTTAAATTATTGCTTGTGTTTCCTTCACATCACAGCGTCAAAATGGAACCTTCACACACCAGATCAATCCGAATTCTTCAGTTTAGAAATTTGCATTATGCTAATTTGACGGTTTAGAGCGTCGCAAACTTTCGCTTTTGCCAGCGCGTGCCTTGATTGCCCAGATTTTTTATTTCATATTATGACAGTACTAAGGCCAAACTGTATCACGATGGTAATTTGGATTTCATATCGGACATACCAAGATGCGTTTTTTACCTTTGAAATTAAGCAATTTTTCCCTTCTCATAAAGTGCTGGAAATGTCGTTACTTTAAAGAACCCTGCAACCTTCCTAGTCGCTCCAGAAACAAAAAATTCCAATTGCTAGAAAGTAGATGAGGTATGTTGTTATGCAAAATCAATTTTCTTTTCTGATAATGTGAAATGTTTGAATACAAGTGTACTGAACTTGGCCAATTTTCAGTGTGATTTTTGCATAATTAATGAACCAAAACCCGTATTTTCGTTTTTCTCGATTTTCTCGAAAAGTATAAATTTCCAGAAACTTTAAGTATTATTTTCGAAGATAGTTCCCCATAAGTGTCATTCAGGCCAATTATCAGGATTTTTGATTTTCCCAGCCTGGCCAGCGATTCTCCATATTTCCAGTCAGGGCCTCTTAAACGATTGGAACAGTTTAAGACGATTTCCGCTGGACGTTCGAGCAAAAAGTGCAACAAATTAAGTTACCAAAAAAATACTCATAGCACGGTAACATTTTGAATACAGTTAAGAAGAAATTATCGATAAATTAGCTCCCAAGCTGACCCCGCGAGAGAAGTCATTACATATTTTAATTAAAAAGACACTTCATGTCAGTTCAAAACAAAATGGCGTGCGTTTTTATCATTTTTTACGAGGTTTGACATTAATTTTCTCGAGAATGTTTGAGAATTTAATTTCGGGGTCACTTGGAGAAGTGAATTAAAGTGATATGTTTCAAATAGTATTCAAAATGTTACCGTGCAGTGAGTAGTTTTTTTTAGTAATTAATGTTTGCACTTATTGCTCGAACGTTGAGCGGAATCCGTCTTAAATTGCTGCGTAGGTAAGCCACCCACGTATTAGTTCCACGGTCTTGGGAGGTAGAAATGATGACTGTCAGCTGCCAATAAATGTTTGGGTAACTTGTAAGTTCAACGGCCCGCGCTGGAGTACAGTGTAGTCCCCATGCCAACTCGGGAAGAGTTACACAATTTCCGAAACATTTACCCTATTTTATTAAAAGGAGTGTTTCACGGTTCGGGGCATGTGCCAGCTTATCAAGTTTATCCGTTTAAAAAAAACCCACTCACATGTACTTCTCGATACTTCAGTAATCACATATTATAATTAGTCTAAGCAAAACGAGGAATGACCAAAATTCCCACAAAATTTCAACGGATTACACCGAGAATGTCGACATTTAATACCAGAATAAATTACCAGAATAAAGTGTTGGCCCAAAGGATATATTCTGCCGGTATTAAATTTCGACATTCTTGGTGTAATCCGTTGAAATTTTTGGGGAATTTTGGTCATTCATCGCTTTGCTTAGACTAATTATAGTATGGGATTGCTGAGGTATCGAGAAGTACACGTGAGTGGGGTTTTTTAAACGGCACACGCGCCGAACCGTGAAACACTCCCATTAAAGCCATACTATATTTTCCATGTCACCTAATACGATGAATATTCATGTAAGGCCTCGTAGTTATATTTTAAAAAGCAGCATATTTATTACCATCGCACCTAACCCTATTTCATATTGAAGCAAACAATACCTATTATACGTAACTCTAACCCCCACCCCTTCCTACCCTAGGGTGTTGTCCCACATATGAGCTTTTTTTGCAATTACTTCTCTCATTTCGCGCTTGATTAAAAAGGAAGATAGTTGTCGCAGCCTTGTGGAGAGATGAGATATGTGAATACTAATTAAAGATGTAGATGTGTCGGCAGGTAACGCACGTGGCCGTATGTCCAGAGTCCAAAGGGACCGAAGAAGATTCCCGGGGGGGTACTCAAAAAAGTTTTATACGGGGAGGCTCCGCCCAGAGGTCCAACCCCTTACCCTTTCATATACCATTTTTCACAGAAAAGGTACCCCTTTCATATACCTTCCATAGAAAATGGTACCCCTTTCATATACCTTCCATAGAAATTATGAAAATGGTACCCCTTTCATATACCTGCAGTAGAAGCACTGCATCCCTTTTCTATACCCTTGTAATGAACTTAATGAACAATATATATTACCAGAAATCATCAAGCACTACACAGTAGAGATGTTAACCAAACAATAATATCATTTACTCGTGAAATCCCTACCTTTTCACATACCTCGAGCCCAAAAAAGGACCCCTTTCGGGCGGAGCCTCCCCGTATAGTCCATTATAGGGAGTACCCCCCCGGGAGAAGATTGTCGTGTTTAGACTACAATTACTCCTGAAGTTATCCTCGATGCTATCAAAAAAAGGATCCTCCCTTTCTCTGGAACAATGTTAGGCAGATGGAAGCACTGTTCAAGGGGGACGGAAATTATCATTGTCCCAATAATTTTGTCTCGTGTAAAGAGGAGAAAAGAGGAAGAATGTTATTGACTGTTTTGACACTTGTCACCGGCCGTAAGCGGCAAGCACGCGCGTGGGTGTAAAAATTCAACACCCCCGCAAGGGGCACAAACTCGACAAACACTCCCTTGGTCAGGCCGCGTGTTTACCTTTTTTCTCTTTTACTAATTGAAACTGTTCCACTGTCAAACCAGCGTTCCGGCTTGATATTAGCTGTCTGGCGAATTATTCCTCTCGTGGCCGCTAATATAGGGATCGAGTATAACTAAAACGCAAAAGTTTATATACGTCACTGATAATATAGGGAAGTAGAGTAAAAATGAACAGTTGGGTTGGCCGGTAGCTTCTGAAGATAGACTAATACTCATAGATAGACACGTGCACTGAGATGGGTTTTTTTTTAGCGGAACGACTCATATACATTTTTTGTTGCGCAATGAATAGTAGGTCCACAGTTGTTTAAGAGAAGTTTGCATATAGAGCATAAAGAAGCAGCTTATTAACTCTTACCAGTATAGCGTAAAAAAACGCAGCTCGATCTGGCTTCGGATTTTCATTTCCGTAAGATGTCAGTACTAGTTAGACTAGAGCTGCTTAAAACCATCATTTACATATAACGTATCACTGGAAAGTTAAAAATTATATTCCTGTACGAATATTCCCCCAAAAAACCGTTGCCGGTTTTGTTTTCTAACCTGGGTGACAGAGGTTTCTTTAAGATGAAATGACAACTGATGCTTGCACGCCGGATGAAATATAAAAGGTCATACATGCTTTCCGCGTTCACCGTTGACTTTTTATTATGTCCATTTAATACAAAGTACTACTATTTGGAAGTTAACTTTTTTGTCAATAAAAATTATCATTACTAAAAGCCTATACAGGTATATTGCCGTAATTACTGGCTGCACGAGGTACGTGTTAGAACTTACCCCCATGAACTTAGCGCTCGTCGCGCAGGAGGCAGTCTGGCTACACCTTAAGGTGGGATTCTACCTGAATGCCATTTTTCCGCGACTTAACATGGGTTAAATGGAAATATCTCGTTCACGTTTCTAGCAATCCAGAAACTCTACTGCTCATCCCATGAATCTATGTTATGGGGTGTTTTGTAAATTTTTGGTTGATTTTTTGGTATTTTTGGGAGGAAATAGTTTTTCTCAAAGGAGTTGTAAAATTTAGGGAAATAAGAAATATTGAAGATTTAATGAAGTTTTAAAATTAGAATTTTGAAGTTAAAAATTAGTAGATTGACATTGACGACAGTTGATAACCACGCAAGAGCACCCGCGTGGGTATCCGTCTGTTGGTGTTCCAAATTTTTTTTTTCTTCTATCCCTTCTTTAAACCTCTTAAAATTTCATTGAAATTCAGGTAGAATCCCCCCTTAACTCATGATATGTGAAACATTCCATTTCATACAGAAGAGTCATGGTCATCCTTCCAGTTTCAAGAGTGTATCCTGGAGGTTGTTTGTTTGACGTATCATTTGTACTAATCAGACACTCATATAAGTCCATCATCACAGTCGCTGGTTTACTACAAGACACATCGTCTTCCTAGCAATCAACGTTTTGGAGCCTCGGCTCACTTTTCAGCCAAAACAACAAACAGAGCAGTGGAGGCAATCTTTAGTGGAGATTCACTTTCAATGGCGTATCTTCCGAAGACCCTAAAAAGAATAAGTAAATAAAATGCGTAACCCATTTAATTTATATTTCCATAGGTTTAATTCGTAGTACCTATAAGTGTTTCTCGCTAGCCACCACATGCATGCTGCCTGCCTTGGGTGGGTTGTGTATAAAGGCGAAATTAAAAATAAAATCAATGGAGCACATCAGAAGACGTTATGAAAAATCAATCAGAAACAAGAACATTTCAGCGAAATGGAGTATCTACCGGATATCCCAAAACAAGTAGGCAAGGGAAACTAGGAACCGAGTGTACATGCACGTTTTAAGGAGTATACTGTGGCATAAGGATATTGTGTAGGAGAGTGGAAAAACTGCTTTTAAAAGTCGTCAGTAGGCGGAAAACAACATTTCGATTGTTGGGAAACAGATGTACACGTGATATAGATAAAAGTGCGCTGATTTTAACATCATTAAGTACTATTACTACTAACCTGTGTAGCTGGCGGCTTTGTTGACGCGCGATGGCAAAATATGCGAGTGGCGATAGCAAAATATGCGAGTGGCGATATTTTGCCATCGCGCGGCATACAGAATATGACTATGGTAGTTGTATACGTTTTATATGCTTATCTGCATATATATGTTGAAAATATGTTGAAAAGATGTCCCCGAAACGTTTGCCTTCTCATGTGAGCATTTTGTAAAAAAAAACGAGAGAGTATGGCTGACAGCAAAGGGAAGTACCGACCCATTCCAAGCATTCCAAGCAAGACTTCTCATTCAGGTGTTCTTTGCAACCGCATGAGTTAACTGTGGCCAGTTGCTACTGTAGCATCAACGCACGGATCTAAAAATTATATATCCGTAGTGATTTATTCATTTCCTGAACCCAACTACTCCGGCAATGAGCGGGTGTATAGACCCTATTCCAAAATGGCTGCCAATTTACAATTCTTTGTATGCATTTAAATTTGCGTCACTAACCTCGTTCAAGAGTAAAAATTCCTTTGAATTATCAACTAAAAAACGAGGTTAGTGAGGCAAATTATTTAAATTTAAATACAAAGAAAATAATTTTAAATTGACAGCCTTTTTGGAATAGGATGTATGGCATTGAGGTTGTGCGGTTCTCGAAACTTCTTGCCCTTTATCAATATCAAACATGTGAAAAATACATGATTTCCCATACACTTATTGATTTCAGACCTGACCTCTAAGATTTGTACTCTATAACCGGCAGACCTCATCTTTTAAAACTTATAGCAATAGTCATACCTGAAGCACTATCGAATCCAATAGCTCAGTTCAACGCAATGTCCCCGACCATCGCTCGAAGCCGATCCTGAGTCCTAAAAACGCGTTAACCAATAGGCCACTGTTATACGAATTCAAATGAAAATAATTTTGATGTTAAGTCTAAAACGGGGTTGCTGAGAGCTCCTGCTCCTAAATATAATTTCAATAGTTAGCTATATAGTTTGTCGTCATGATCAAAAAGCCATGGGGCCAAAATAAATTGTATACCGTGATTTATTGACTTGATTCCGAGGATCTAATTAATTCTTACAAGCACCCATTGACACGTTGACAGATGACAATGTATAAGGACAATACTACTGACCAGGGGATGTTTTCCTCCATCTGCTTGAGCCAATTTTGTAGAACAAACAAGAAAAGAAGTGTATGGTAATCAGTAATAAGAAAAATATCCCGGGAGGGGAGGGGGGACTCCCTTAAATAAGCTGTATAGGTATGTGCGGCGTCAAATGGCCTGGTATCGTTTTTCAGCCATTTTGGTCTGAAATAGGGTATGTTTAGTACGCTTTGGCCTGGAATTTGGTTTGGCTTTTACACGAAACTATGTTTTGCCATTAACAAAGGGGAATTTGAAGCCCTTCTCAAATGTTTAAGCAAACGGAACCCATTCCGATCCTGGGTAGTAGCTGAAGTCATGTGTCATGTATTAGACACGTACTAATTTTATAGGTCTGAAATAGGTTATCGATTTTTGGGTCAGATCTGTATTTTCTCGTAGTGTGACTACTGTAATCGACTCCGGTGTCACTCAGACAATGACAACTAATCACATATATATTGCAGAGCAGAACGGACTTAATTCCTAGTAGAAACGATGTATTACACTAGAAACTGGAGTTTTATTTATTTGTTCCATTCTGCAACGTGGTTTGGTTTTCGTTGTCTAAGTGACCCCGTTATAGTAGGCTTGATATCCGGCGTGGAAATCAGCGGAAAGAAGTGCATTTGATTCACTGATTCACAAGACGGTACTAAAATAATATGCACTGAAGGTCATCAATAAAACAAATATTACCTTTGCGGTGAGCAAAAACAGGCTAAATAAGACAGATAAAGATATATGTGGTCTTAAAATTATCAAGGCGGCCACATTAAACAGTAATTAATAGCATTAGTAATAATAATTGAACACTGGAGTACCGTGATTATGTCTGTAATCATTCGAGCGATTAACAAAATCACCAACGTTTTGGCAAATACAAACTTGACAGTTTAGTTTGTTTTTGACCGGGATGGATGAGAACAGGGCACCCATTCAAGTGCAAAACTGTCCAATAAAAGAGCACGAAACTTGGTTAACCTGCTCTCTTTTGATTAGACTTCTAATGGGCTAACAAACGTTTTGCTCCTGCCAGAACTTCCTTCACCAAGGGATGGTCAGTAGGCGACAGTGTTCTCCTGTAATATGATGCAACCAAGCGAGACTGTGAATAGCAGACTTCAGAAGGGAAGTCGGTCTTGGCTGCGGACAGAAAGCGTAGGTACAACGACAGGTGGAAGGGGAAACCGGGAATATTCTGAGGCGACGACGGGAGGCCCAATACTTCCACCTGCAGTAAGAAGAACAGTATTTCATTGACGCACTGACCGCTCTACCCACTCACCGGGGAGACCTAACGTCTGGTCGCCCTCAGGAATTGTAGCATGTAGAACCTCCCACAAGTAGAAGTTGAAAACATCTGAAAAACATGTGAACACAAACACATACAGGATAATATAGAATCAACCGTAATATAACAATAGAGCAATGATAAAGAAACTCAAACGCTTGAAAGAGCGAGACCGAGATGAACACCCTTGATTGGTTATAAATTGGTTTTAGCGAGTGGTTTGTGGTCCACATGTAACTCTGAGCGTGGGACTTCAGCAGAGGTTACTCTCGTACCTTTCTTCAGGGGGTACGCTAATCTCAGTAAGGAAGAATACTACAATATACCTCCTAATGACCCTGAATGCACATTTATACATATTTTTCGCGAATTACTGGTATAACAAGAGAGATGATACTCTATTGCTGGTAACATGAAAGAGATCTGATAGTCCTTTCTTTGCGGTAAGAATGTTTGTTTATTCGCCCCAAACCATTACAAACAACAGAAAAATGATTTGATCTTAAAAATAAGTGACAATGCACAGTATCAGTGTTTTCTTAAGTATATGTTGTCCTACTCCAATGCCGGCGGAAGTTAATTTGCTTTTAACGCAGTAGGAGGAGTAGGAGGCAAGTTCAACAGTTCAATTACAACTGGAAACACAACAAAAAAGGCTCTGACGTTCAGTTAATCAGTGAACAGGGCTCGAAACTTCCATTTCGGATAGTTGGTTAAACAGAAGCAGTCTTTACTTTCTCGGCACGGCATTTCCTTGACAAGATCGTCGAAAAAAGTACTGAGATTCCAACGTTTCCTATTGTCTCTCGAAATATTTCGTGCAACTGCGCAACAAACTTTCGAGGCAAAGGGTACAAACAAGACTATACTGTTCTTTCAAGAGTATATTATTGCACTGGATATCCGATTGAGTAACCTGCACCCATGGCCACTCACTTGGCACAGACCATTTCCGCCGGTCAAAACCACTGAACTTTATTATTACAATGGAACTTTGATTTCTCGAACCTCCACGGGAAACGAAAATTGGTTCGAGAAATCGGGAACGTCGAAATGTCGGGGGTAAAATTACAGTGAAAACAAGTCCAAGGGAAACTTTTGGTTCGAGAAAACGGGTTTTTTGAGAAATCGTGGGTTAGGGAAATATTGTTTTTGGAGTAGATGTGTGCGTAGGATATGTTAGTTAACTGTTTCAGTTACGCTATATAAAGGGGAAAGATAATGGTAAAAAATCAGTTCAGTAAGCAAAGTTCATAGTTCATAGTGTGATTGATATGCTTGAAGTAACTGACAATCAAGAGTGAGGACTACATGGATTTAAAACGTATATTTCTAGTAAGTGAAATGTAGTGTTGTGTGGTTAAATCAGTTCAGCAGCTTATTATTTAGCCTACTCTTGCTCGTCACAGACGCCGTATCGTGAAAACGTTACTAACTGTGGTCGGGTTCATCACGGGTCCCTGGCGTTCCTTTATGGCTTATTTATCGCTTATTATTATTTTTTTCATATTGGTTAACTATTACATATTTTAAAAATTTCCTTCGATTTAAAAATAGAAACAAATACATTAATAAATAAATATTCGCATACAATGACACCGTTTTGAAAACCGTTATACCGAATGTTGATTAAAAGTTGCGATTAATTTACAATAGACGAATTCGCGTCACCAGATGTATGTACGTACATGAGCTATTTTCGCCTCCCGTTAGGTTGGTTCAAAGTTGCTACATGCGAGTACAACCGATCGAACGTAGCCACCGCTATACTGACAGTAGTCACATAGTCCTTGAGTTGTCGCTGTCAGGTTAAACCCAAAAATTTGACCAATCCATAGACACCGCTAGATGGTATTTTGTTTTCACTTTTTTTTGTTTTCTTCAATCGAATAGTTACGTCCTATAGCTTTATCAGCTACTTACTTATTTTTAATCGTGACCAATGATTACACATTTCAGATAAGACGATCTCTCTTATGTTAGTATTTTCACTCTGCCTTCAGAGATTTTGCCTTTCAGTGATGTATTGCATTGTGAGGCAAATAATGCTGAACATTTGAATTTCTTGAACATCAGATTCGGGTGTAGGCTTATTTATGCTTCTTGATTAAATATTATTATTATTTCTTCTCTCCAGTTCTGACGCTTTGCCGTCCTCTGTACCTCTATTAGAGCACAGACCCACGCGCAAATGGAATATATTTGTTTTATACAGTTATTTTTACTTGAATGTGCGCTATATAGGCCCAGTTCAGACGCCGTACTTCACATGAGCCGAATCAAATTCGAATTTAGGCCGACCCAAATTAATTTAGATCGACTGAATTGATTCAGACGCCGAGCTTAATTCAGCCGAACTTAAATTAATAGGGGAAAATTGCTGTTATATTCAAAAATACATAGTGGATATTACACGGCGGCGCGAAGATATGAATTTTATTTTCGAGTGGTAAAAACAATATTTTACGAACGAGCGAAGCGAGTGAGTAAAATATTGTTTTTAACACGAGAAAATAAAATTCATATCTTCAAGCCACCGTGTAATGTTCTTTTTATTATATAGACAAACGACAAAAGCACAAACTCTACCGCGAACTCTTGCAGCTCGGTGGCTGGACTTTCTGAATTCTCTCCTTTCGTCTTCACTTACAAGGAACTCCTTGAATAATTTTAAGTCATATGAAGTTTTCTTCTTCGTGTTAACATTTTCCTACTCCTCTGTGAACGATTTCATGTCGGCTTCAGTGAATTTCACGAATCTATCGCTCGCCATTTTCAACCGGAGTTTGGCAGCTTTGCACAAAAAGCCATGCAAAAGCGGGAAATGACGTCATCGATATTCTCACTAGTGAGGATATGGAAAATACGCCACTCGGGTCCCGGATGTAGTTTCGTATGAATTTTACGAGTGGTCTATTTTCCAGTAAAACACTCGTGTCTATATAATAAATTATAATAATTCATGCATTTGTTTCGGCTCATGTGAGTTTGGCGTCTGAATCAAAGCCGGTCCACAGCCGTTATTCTCGGCTGAGCCAGGCGGGAAGAACGACTGAGCCGATCCGAA
Organism: Desmophyllum pertusum; assembly: GCA_029204205.1. Lineage (NCBI taxonomy): Eukaryota > Metazoa > Cnidaria > Anthozoa > Scleractinia > Caryophylliidae > Desmophyllum > Desmophyllum pertusum. Next base: position 5,964,079 of record MU826826.1, on the reverse strand, counting down.
TTCATTCAGCCGTTCTGAATTGATTCAGACGCCGTACCTCACATGAACTTAATTCATCGAATTCGATTCGGCTCATGTGAAGTACAGCGTCTGAACTGGGCCTTTAAGCCGATACAAATTCTGATAACAGTTTATAGGCCACAGTGTTTTCATGCACCCAAATAAAACTTTGTGGAACGGCTTAAAATAAACTACAGCTCAACTCAGTTCGAAACTACATATTTAGAAACTAACCTCTATTCCTTCCTGATATTTGGAAAAGCAATCTGAAATATTCCTGACGCATGTCGCTTCGCGGCGAACGATAATCCCGCTCTAATTTCTCGGATTATTTTCCCTATGAGCTAAAAGTCCATCATGTTTACTTCAAAGCTTAGTATAGCCAAGCTTAAACAGCCGATTTAAAATTCGAATTAATTGATCCACGTTTATTTCCTACGGATATTTCCAGCCGGTTTGATGGCGATGCGAAAGGATTCGTGTTGGAGCAGGGCGAGCGTGTTTTCCTGCGATTCGTGACCGTCGTCGTTCGTCCGTCTGACAGCGCGAGTTTTACACAGCAAATTGTATAATACAGTCAAAGCTCTCGTAAGCGACCACCTCGGGAATTCGAAAAAGTGGTCGTAACTAGAGTTGGTTGCTTATGAGAATGGGCTGTCGTAAGTGACCATGCGCTGAAACAATAGAGACTGGCCACTAGCTTACGAAATGTACGGGCCGCGTATCCACATAAATTGAAAACTTCTCTTATTCAAATGTTTACAAATAATACAATGTCTCATAAATGTATAGCACAGCAAGTAGTCGCTTACGACTTTCGCTTGTGAGAGCTTTTAATTACAGAAGAGTTAGAGTGACAATTCAAACGGGGTTTCACAATGGTGGTCGTAACTATAGCTTGGTTGCTTACGAGAGTGGCCGCAAAGAGTGCTTCGACTGTACTAATTTACAGTCCACATGTAACTTTATATTGTCTTACTTGAGTTATCTGTGATCTGCATACAATTCAATGGACTGCAATTTTCTGGTTTCCTAATCGCACAATTTTGGTACGCGTCCCCGAAATATGATGAGGTGACTGATTTCCAGTGCCAGTGGTTGAGCTATACCCGGGGGGGGGGGGGGGGGGGGGTACTCAAAAAAGTTTTATACGGGGAGGCTCCGCCCAGAGGTCCAACCCCTTACTCTTTCATATACCACGAGCCTAAAAAAGGACCCCTTTCGGGCGGAGCCTCCCCGTATAGTCCATTATAGGGAGTACCCCCCCCCCCCCCGGGGAGCTATACGGTTCGACCCCGCGTACCTTACGACCACCCCGTTAATTCGACCACGTACCTCGTTATTAGCTGTTATTGCGGCCACTTTTTTTTTTCTGGCTGGAACAAAAGCTCAGTCAATTAATTTATGATGTGAACATCCGACTCTGAACAATCTCCTGCATGTTGGGTTGCCCAACATTTATTTTCTTCATTAATTTTCCCGGTAACTCTTAAAAACTTGATGAGATAAGTGGAAAAAAAAAAAAAAACTGAATAAAGATATTGAGTTCATTTACAATAAAATTCGTCCGTTGTGTTCGCTGTACTGCAAAAAAAAGTCTGATGAATAGACCAGACTGTCTTAGCATCATTTCAAATGGATACATACATGTATTAATAACAACTTTCTCTATACAAGGAAAGCTTCTTAATAGATCTGTTTCGGAACTTTTATTAACTTGAATAGAAACACATAGCAATTACAACTACAAATGACTTCGAGTCTTATCGACAATCGATAATCAATTTCAATATATCGGTAGTTTTAAACATTCATAAGGCCTGATACAAATCCTATTATGTAGATAACTGTAAATTAAAACCGTCTTCTAGTGAATATTGACTAACTCATTGCCACTCGAAGTGAGTCGAGTCGCCGGAAGTTACCTCTGTTTCAACTCCTTTTCATAATTATGAAAGGTTTCGCACTTGGACTCGTTTGGACTCAAGGCAAAAGGCAACTCGGAGATGGCCTGATATCAATCTTCGATTGAAATCGATTGCTATAGATTTTGTTATCGATCATGTCGATTACGGTATCTATCTATCAAGTTACTACGCTTCATAACACTACATATTGGGATAGATATGACAAAATCTCGTGTCAATACTAGCGGATCCATACACTGATCCCCCCACCTCCCCTACTCCCCGTCATGAAAAGTCTCCCAAAAAGCCAGGTCTGAAGAAGGTTAATGTAAAATTGAATCCAAAGTACATTAAATTTCTGTACCGTTCAGCGAAGTTTCCTTGTTCTGAAACACTCATAAGCGGTAAAGGCCGCCGAAATCCAAATTTGGCGAACACTTGTTCACGCGAAACCCAAAAAAATCGGCAATCCGCGAAATTAAACTCCCGTGAAAATTACGGTATATCCTAACATACAGAATGCATATACACGGTTTGGGCAATGGTCTGAGCATGAATCATTCGTTTGCTTCTTCGAGAATTTGTAATTAGCGTCGGTGACTATGTCGGTATCGTAGTCTGAAGGGGAGCGGATGAGGCGAGGACGGGGATGGCTGAGACTACTTTGTCGACTGAGGAGCCACTTGTCTCCCCCGCAGTTTCTGCACTTGAAAATTAAACTGTTGTGCTAGCTAGTGGATTAGTTTTATGTGCTTCATTGATCTTAAAGTTCCGAGAGATTAACTTATGAGTTAAGTTACTCCAGTAAACACGAGCTAGGGAAGGAGATGGATTCCTATACTGATTGTCGAACCAGTGATTGTATCGTGATGAATATGAATTTATTCGGTTCGAAAAAAGAAATCAAGTCCAGCGGGGGTGTTCAAAGCTGAAAAGCGCTGCAAATTAATAAGTTAATCCTACGCAAGTTGATAACTGCAACGTTTGAAATATTTCATTCATTGGATAGTACACTAAACCGAGTATCAATAAAGGGGGGAATAATAATCATACCTGAATACGATGTTTTCAGTACAGTTCATTTTAGTACTATTCTCGCATTACTAGTAATTATTTCTTTGAGGTTAACTTCGTGCAATTTAAAAATGCCATCATAGGTTCACAGTGAAAGATCCCATGGAATTTTAAACATTTTTGGAGGATTTTTAAGATTTTTGCGAAGGAGGAGAAAGGGATGGGGAATAGTGGATTTGTTTGGGGAAAAATTAAGATTTAATGGTGATTTAAAATTATAATTTTTAGTTAATAATTGATAGATGAACACCCACATAAACTAGCCCAACGTGCCCTCGTGTTGGGGGCAACTGCCTGGTGGTGTTTTATTTTTTTTAATTTTTTTTGCGAATTTAATCCTTCCTCAACTTCTTCCAAAGGTCCACGTATTAATTGCCCCCTTAACCAGATTTTAATCTGGTTAATATACAGGTCCCTTAAAAGATACCTGTATATAACTGTTTCAGTTTAGTTGTTTAGTTTACGTACTACACTGACTGAGACTACTCACTCGGCTAATTTTATAGTTAGAAAAAAAATCGTGTTGCTGCGTATAGTACTTTCGTTCAAGTATCTAGAAAATAGTTAGATAGAAAAGTGCTATTCAGGGTCTCAGTCAGGATAGTTCATTTTCAGACGTTCGGGGTAAAATCCCTTCGATCCCCAAAAATGGACTCCCCCGCAGTTTCTGCACTTGAAAATTAAACTGTTGTGCTAGTGGATTAGTTTAATGTGCTTCATTGATGTTAAACTTCCGAGAGTAAATTTACCCCAGTAAACACGAGGGAAGGAGATGGATTCCTATAAAGAGACTAAATGGCCGCATGTATCAGTTCTACAACTACTGATTGTCGAACCAGTGATTGTATCGTGATGAATAGGAATTTATTCAGTTCGAAAAAAAAATCAATCAAGTCAAGCGGGGGTGTTCAAAGCTGAAAAGCGCTGCAAATTAATGGGGTAAAATCCCTTCGATCAGTATCATCAGTCACTATGAAATACTAATTGCCAAACAAACCCAATGTCTTCAATGCCGCGTAAACACAGTGAAAAGGGGTAGCGCATGCATATAACCATAACGTTAAGAATATAGCTACTAGAACTTGTCACTTAAGTCTTACCGGTTATTTTATCCATTTGTTCTGTCAGCTTGTGGAGGTGGTGATTCGGTTACACGGTTTTGGTTATATGGCATTTTATTTTCAAAATAAATATAGAAATAGGGCAAACAAAATTGTAACATAATGATATAAATGAAGGCCCTTAGCCCTGAAACTTCCATAGCCATCGATCTGATAGAAACAGTTGGTAAGAGAGTGGAGTAAACGCAGAATCGGATATAGTCATTTAATTAATACGAACAAGAAAAAATAAGGGTAGTACTACGAAATGATAGCTTGAAAAAACAGACAGTGAGATTTAAACACATAATATATAAGTGAACTAGTGATGCAATACGCTCTGCTGTTTCATTAGCGGCAGCGAGTTCACTTTGTGTTATCCACCTCAGCCTTCGGCTCGGCTGGCAGATACCTCAAACCAAGGCCTTTACTGTAATTATCGATATCGTGCGAAAGCTGAATCCAATAATTGTTCAGTTGTCTTCATGTACCGAGAACCGATAATGATGATGATGTTTTCTCCATGCACCACGAAATATACTCACTTTGAATCTGTTATAAGTTGTTAACACAAACTCATTAAATTTGCATGCATATAAACTGAAAACAATTACCGGTATTCAGTACTGATATCAATGGACCGTTGCAGCGCCTAAAACATGATTAAACAAAACAAAGAAACAAATATGCGGTTCTTCCTAATTTCGGACTTACATGTAAACAACCGAGCTGCTCGATATGCATTGATGACTACAATTTTTGAAGCCTTACTGCGGTTCTTCCTAGTTTCGAACTTACGTGTAAACAACCGAGCTGCTCGATATGCATTGATGACTACATTTGTTGACGCCTTACACAATTTCCGTGTTCCAGTCGATTCCAGCAGGAGTTTCCAGTAAATGGATTATGTAAAATATGTGCTAGGCGTTCATGTGTAATTCCAAACATTTTCGCAGTGTATGATCACTCTCGGCTAGAACAACAGTTTGAGGAAGACAAGTCAACCAATATCAATAAATTATTTTATCAGCCAACGAAAGCCTATTCCAATACATAAAATTGTATCAATTAACGAATTGATTCGCTATTTCAAAAGACCCACATCCACGATAGAGTTCCACTTGAGAGGAAAATACAAAGCTGTATTTAAGATACTTATGTTGTTGACTGTCTTTATTTGGAGAAGCTTTAATAAGGATAGACCCCCTTGCATGATGGGTGGCTAAAATGTATGTCTTCCGGTATGGCGTTACTCAACTGTGTATCAGCTTTTTGTGTATACAATTTGTTTGTTTGTTTTTCTATCAATTTGCAAGTAATGATTTCGCTTTGATTCTCAATTTCACTGAAAAAAAACAACTTAATAAATACTTAAACGTTCCATTTGAGAAACTGGGGCCGGATTCATGAATCCTCCCAAGTTAAGATGTATCCTAAGTATTGTTTCCTAACAATAGGTTATTGTTGAGAAACAATACTTAGCCGACATCGTGGTGTGTAAGGAGGGCTTCGTGAATCCTGCCCCTGAACACGAACTCATAAGAGAGAAGAATATGTATACATAACAATATATGTCTAATATGAACCATATCACGGCTACAATGTAAACAGTGGTTTGATACGCATGTTGGTTTTGTTATCAAATGCTACATCGATAAATAGGAAAACCACTGAACTATGAGGAACGCATCTTTATTCCATTTTAGTTTCGTTTTTTGTTTGATTTCGGTCAGAGATATATTCCCAAACTAACATGATGGGAAATATCTGGAAAAATCCGCTAGAAAACTAACCACCTCATTCATGACTTTAACGAGTGTGTTAAATGTGTTATGTTAGAGCAGTTCCTGGATCACGCGAGCAATATTCCTAATCACGCATGACTAATCATGTATCTGCACCAGAATAATTTCAAGTTCGGTGACTTGAGAATGATTGCGTGATTTCGTGATCGTTTGATCGCGTGATTGTGGAGAGCCACTCTTGACTGCACTTGGAATTAGTGAACTGGAAGTCTACGTGGTTGGTTTTGCGATTTCCTAACTTATATAATTATGTATGTCGTGTATGGAGCACAGTCAGAAATAGAAGATTATCATTCCGAGATAAACTCCGACTCTATTGTCAAAACAGTTATAATATCATGAAGTCCAACAAACAAATCGTTTTCAATACAAGGTGTAATCTATTGTAGGGTGTGGTTTTGTGGGGGTGTTACAATTAAACAACATTGCAAATTGATGTAAGCTAACAAATTAAAGTGATAATCTTACGTGGGCGTTAGGGTAACTTCATAGCCTGCGAACAGTACGTGATCATAAGGCCCACGCACTAGAACAACCAAAGAGCGAAGCGAGCCTGATGCCATCATATCGAAACAATTTCAACACCGTGTAATCACTTGACGTGCAGACAATGATACAATAATTGCTTTTCAGCTTGGGGTGGATACTACTATTCTGGTTTTAAATAATTTTTGTAGAGGTAGGGATCTTATTTTAAATGCGAAATTCCTTTCATTTTTGATAAATGATATAGCCCAAATAAATTAAACCAAAAAAATATATAAAGTCACTTTGCATGAAACTTTCATAGTCATTGCTTTGGAAGAACAAGTCGGTAACTGATAGAGAGGACTCAAAATGGATTTGAAATACATTTTTCTAGTAAGTGAAATTAGTAGTACCACTTAAAGTTTTATCACTTTAAGTTGCAATTTGAAATCAGTTCTATTTTTTAAATACTCTAATAACTTCATATTTAAAGTTTGAAAGATTATTGTTTGGTACATTATACTCGTAAGTTTCTCCTAATTACATTATAATAATAAGCAGTTTCCAATTTATTTGAATCCTGTGGTGGAATATATATGTTTAGTTATAGCCTACGACTTTCACTGATGCATTTAAAGTACAATGCACGCTATTAGATACAGAAGACACAATGGAAACGCTTTTCAGGACTTTTCGTAGATGTTAGATTTTGGTCTCCATTTCAACCAGGATTGCCAATAAATATTGAGGATATCATCATGTCAAAAGTTATTCTCGTGAAAGTTAATCACTTTTAACTTATATATCGTTATTGGTACATTATTGAAATCCATAAAACAAGTTTTTTAGTTTATTTGGCCATTATAATGTATTCCAAGTGGCCCATGTAACTACCTGCACTGACCTGCTGATATATCATGTGGATTTATTTATCCGTAGACTATTACCGTGTGTATTCTGGCTCGCAAGGAAGTCAGATCAATACCTCTCAGGATCAACCTCCAGTCACATTTCAGGTTACAACGTGAGTGCGGCGGAGGGAATCTCCTTAAGATTTACAACGACGACCCGAACTGTAATGGCGGGGAATGTAAAGCAAAATGCAACGGGGAATTTACAAGCGATACTAAAACGAGTGAGTATAATTAAGTAGTATAAGAAGTATTTAGGGCATAGATGAAAATTACATTGGGTAATTCTGGTTACCCTGCTTAAATAAAGTGATTTATTTATTATTATTATTGTTGTTATTATTATAGTATTAGTAAAATGCCATCGTGTTCCATTACCAATGTTTGATATTATTGGATTGTTCCATCGTTCCATCGCACGAATGGTGTTTTGAAAGTTCTCAAAAGCACGAGTCTTTAGCCGAGTGCAATTTGAGCGACCATAAATCGTGATTCGTACCAGCATTTCAATTCGTGTTGGCATTTTTTAATTTTTGGGTTCACCGATCACTATTTATTTTTTCATTTGCCCTTTTCTGCCGACATTCATCCACTTTTAGTGTAGCTTTCCTGGTGTTTTCGTTCAGCGACGCGTGACGTTTCCATGGCAAAGTTTTGCATTTTATAACCTCGATATGCACTCTTCATTGACCAATTATAATCTAGAAATTGCATTGAGTATCTTATATAAAGTTGAGAAACCTTTGTTAATATTAGAGACTACATGGCTGGCAACGGTAAAGGGAGCTGACCTAAAATTATTAGTTTCCGAGACATTTGAATCGAAACTGAACATAATTTTGTATGCATGGGTAAACGTGTAATAAGTCGCAATTATTCAATTCGGTTTTTGCGTCAAGGATTTCAGGTTTGGACCTGCGTGGTTTGTGTTATACTGATCAGCCTTATGAATTTGATTCAGTTACATCAAAATGCCGCTATTTCCTCAGCCGACGAAAACAATTCAAAATATATATTTGTGGTAATCAAGCCGGGAGAATATTGATATTTTCAGCGTCGAACTCAGGGTTAGTAAGATTTTAATTTTAAAAGTGAAAATCGTTTCCAGCTTTGCGCTAATAGTGTGATTTTATTAATAAAAGGATTTACGATGATTAAGAAGAACAACAAATATAAATGCATTCAATATACGGATGAACAAGACACTAGTACAACATATATGCTGAAGGTCATCAACGTGACGAATGTGGCTTTTGTGGTGAGTTAGACTAAAAAGAACTTATAAGACCACGTTACAAATTTAAATTACTTTAAGGCTTGTTGTACGCAACATTATAACAAATAAATGTTGTTATATTGTAACAACATTGTACTTTACTTCAACTTTGCTCATTCTACCCACATATGCACGATGATTTTGATTTTCTTGCCATTCTATAGCCCCGAAGGGGCAAGTACCTGCAACAACTTCCTTCATGTGAACTACCCATTTTCCTCAAAAAATCTTGTCTCAGAGACAACATTTTTAGTTTGATTTTCATTGAGTAACAGTTTTGCTTGTTTTAGAATGTCTACGTCTAACGGCCTCCACAGACTAGAGAGATAGTTGTCGACAACTGTTTAGTTGTCGATCATAAATAGTTGTCGATAACAAAAAAGCCAGTGCCGTGGAGCCAGTTATCGATAACTAAGGCCCTTAGTTCACACACTGGCTTTTTTGTTATCGACAACTTTTTATGATCGACAACTAAACAGTTGTCGACAACTATCTCTCTAGTCTGTGGAGGCCCCAAGTATTGTTTTGTTTTGTTTTTGTTTCCCGCCATTCACAGAAAGGACAATGTAACAGCTCAATTAGCGACGCCTTCCTGTTTAAAGAGGAACAAGTTAAAGGACGTCGACGTTTATTCCGCACGTTTACATATAAACGCACGTTTGGTAACAGCATCATGTGCCTAGGAGTAGCTAGAAACTGTGATGACTTTAACCTATACATGCATTTACTTCACACAACCAGTGCAAATTCGCCAGATAGGCGTTGTGAATTCCGCAAGAAGAGACGTCGTAAACATTGATAATTACAGTGGAACCCGGTTAATACGGACACCTAGGGGACACGCTTAAGTGTCCGTATTAACCGGGTGACTCCGTATTAAGCGGGCTCTCAGAATAAACGTCACGGACACATGTAGCAGGCAAAAGACGTCAACGAGGAAGAAGGCTATACAAGCAATGACTGCAGTAAAAGGCCAAGGAAGTGAAACTTTTGTGTGAGCACAGTGAGCAGAGAACTTTAAGGATCTTTAAGGTCTACATCAAATACCGGAAGAAAGACAGTTGTCAAACACGTCACGCCATTGTGCTACTGTTTTAGTAATAAAATCGCAATAACCTGTAGTCAAGCTTTCATTTTCTAACATGTTGCAATTAGCACATAATCGTGAAAAAATGAAAATATACAGTACACAGATAACCAGTGCTGACCAGTGTCCGTAAAGCGAGGTTAACATTGTATGAGAGCATGTCACTCGGGTCACAGAAAAGTGTCGGTTGTCCGTATAACCGGTGTCCGTATTCGAGCGGGTTAATAAAAGAGAAAATATATGAGCTCTTCGTTGTGACAAACAAAACTGTCCGTAATAAGCGGGTGTCCATATTAAGCGAGTGTCCGTAAAGCGGGGTTCCACTGTATTTGTATTTTAATTAAAAAAATAAAATAAAATCCAACATCGATGATAATTTGACTTATTGAGAAAAATATGACTACATTTCTTGCGGACAGAAAGCCGGATATTGCGGACAGAAAATCTTTGCACAGGCCGAGTCGAGTAATTAGGGGTTGACATATTATGCCGGCATAATTCGAGCGTAATACTATAGAAACAAAACCAGAAACAAACAAAAATATGCATGTACTTATTCAGTTTTTTCGACACCCAATTTTCGTTAAAAACAGTGATTACAATGAGACAGATTGACAATGTAGATGTCTTACGACAGGTCTCCGAAAAATGCTCTGACTAACGCAAGCAAGGCAATTCGAATTCATATTATCGATCAATAAGTCTTCAAGAATAGACAGTATTCGTATTCTCACGGTTGGACTGGAACTAGCTTGCAATCGAGGCTCATGCGGCGGAATATCATTTTTTAAAAGTATTTGCATTTAAAGAGATTCCCCCGCATTAGCCTCGATTGCAAGCTAGATCCAGTCAAACCGTGAGAATACGAATATTGTCTATTGCTCGTCAGCGAAAATCCTTTTGTTTCGTCGAGATTCAAGTACCCGACAGATATTGCACGAAAACGAAGTCATAAGGGCCGAACTAAGATGTCGTACTGTTTCGGTCATTGTTTCGCGTAACCTTGCTAGAGAAAATATGGCAAATGTGATACTCACGGAAGAAGATATCCCCGGGAGTTCGCTTGGTGGAAGAAATCCTTCCACCCTCAAAAACTCAGAGTTACAGTTCTGGCTCAAATGTCGAGGCGACTCCTGCAAAGGTCTGTCAACAAAGGCGCTGCTCGTTAAAAGGTGAGCGTACAATATTGCGTGCAACATTTTTCACTCCGTGTGGCTACATGCTGCAACATTTCGTGCAACATATTGTTGATCCTGATCCTGGTATGATTTATACTAGCGTCACCACATGAGTTCGAATTCAGGAAATCTAGTAGGCGACTTAAGTTATGCGGCAAGCTCATCAACGCAATCAACGGTGACATATAAACCAAAGTCCCATCGGATGGCTGGGGGACATCCCTTGTCAAAGCGCCTCTTTTTACAAGGGCAGAGATGGACAGACATATTGGAAAGTCGGGAAAGAATATTGGTGGGGAGAAACACGCTCATCATTCTGTCTCCACCGGTTTAAAAAGGCAAAAACGTACTTGGAAGATGAATATTTTCACGATATTCAAACCAATCATGATCAGCAGTACTTTATATTATCGTGGTAAATGCTTCCACAGTTTTAAAAGAAACGAAAGCCCTCACAATATAAATATCGCTCTATGTATTGTGTCTGGGGAGTTTGTTTATGCCAATTGTGACCCTTCTTGTGCTGCCGGGAAATCCAGATTTTGCAATCACGTTTTAGCTTTAATGCTGAAAGTGTGCAAGTACACACTGTACAACTGTAAAAATGTAACAGAACTGCAGCATGAGGCAGATGAAAACAGTTCGACCGCATGCACCTCAACATTGCAGAGATGGCATCAACCGCGGGTTGAAGGTATTTCTTCTTACCCCATTATGATGAAGTTGCTGTTTCCAAAACACGACTACAGGCCGAGGCCAAAAGTTCTGGGATTATGTGTCACCTCTATGAAGCAAGAAAGGTTGACAGGAAAACTAAACTAAATGATTTTGTTGAAGCTGTGAAGGATATAGACCCAGACCTAGGGTTGATACAAACTTGTGAACTCACGCTGAACACTGGTAATGGGACTAATGACCATGTTGACACAAGATTTGGAGAAAGTCCAGCAGGAGCATTTGGCTCTTATCAACTTGGTTTCCAAGAAAGTAATTTCAAAGTTACAAGTAATTTAGCTCCAATTCAAAGAGGGCGGGGGGCATCTAATACAATACCATCTTAATATCCATCACTCCCATTAGATGATTTAAATTATGACTTCCTTTTGGATCTTCCCGAGGATCTGGACACCCTACAAAATAAACTTTTAGATGAACTCAGGGTAAATATGCTTGATGCAAATATAATAGAAGAAAACACAATGGCTCAGCACACTTCCTGTGCTTGGACCGAGGAACGAAAGTTTCGATTTACGGCATCACATTTTGGTAGGGTATCAAGAAGAAAGAAAAACCATGAGAAGTTTTGTAATAATTTGTTGGATGCTAAACCTTTCATATCAGTAAGCACTGACCATGGTATTAAATACGAACCTGTTGCGTTGAGAGAGTATGAGAAATACATGTACAAGATTGGTCGCCCCATTAAAGTGGAAAAATCTGGGTTCTTTGTGTCACCAAAACTGTTTTACCTTGGATGCTCCCCAGATGGTAAAGTTGTTGACACTTCATGTACAGATCAGTTTGGCCTTGTTGAAATAAAATGCCCAAGCTCAAAGTTCAGTGTTACTCCAACACTGTCGATCCACGCTTATGTCTAGAGGTTGTGGATGGATTACCCAAACTGAAACAAAACCATACGATCAAGTCCAGGGTCAAATGGCAATCACTGGAGCCAAATGGTGTGATTTTGTTGTGTATACAAACCGAGGTCTCAGCATTGAAAGGATTCATTAATTTTTGATGAGGAGCACTGGAAGAAAATGCGTTCAATATTAAATTCAATCTATTTCTGTTACTTCTTACCTGCTGCAGCAAAAAATAAATATGATATGCAAAAGTAGCTCGATGATCTATCAACTGAACTATGTATACAGTAGTTGGAACCTAGAACCTCTGAGTATATTACAGCCCGATTGTCTATTAAATTTAATTAAGATTGCGAAGTTCCAGAAAATATCCATACCCCCTAAGGGAGTTGTTTTGGTTTGAATCCCCCACCCCCTCGAATCTCCAGTTTAGCCCTCTCCTTAAAAATTTTGGCTTTTGAGACCCCCTCCCACTTGAATTTCCAATTACCTTACTTGGGGTGGGTATGGTTATTTTCTGTAACCGCACATTATTAATGATAAGTTTTTCAAACTACCAGAGAAACCTCTCTCTAATCTAGTGAATTGTAAACACATATGTTTTGAACTGGGGTGGCAAGTGTCTGCGACTGTACAATTTAAATGGCTGCCTAAATAAGAGATTCTGAATGTTTCAGGTTTACATTTCAGTGTAATCTAATGTCAATATAATACTTAATTGATATGATAGGAGCAAATGGGTTTTGTTCATTTTCCATCATACTCATTCCAAGTTTGGCAGAAAATGATCTGAAAATTCCTCAGATGCTAACATACAATCCTAATGTAATCCTAATAATGTTGTATTTCTCATTTAATCAGCTGCAGCTAGCAGTTAGCTGCCTGACTAGTCTATCCCATACGGGTTATTTTCATGCAGCTAGCTCTTATTAATTTTAATACCTATATTTTCCCTTCTTTTTGGGTACAAATAAATGTTGGTGTTGTTGTTCTTGTGCCACTGAACCCACAAAAGATTACATTTCCAGCAGTTTCTATTTTTCTTCAATAACTGTTATGTGTGGAAATGCAAAAAAAAAAGCTTTTGGAGAAAAATAGACTGCTCGCTGTATAGCTAAAGACACATTGTGTTGAACTCTGAATAGCCATGTCAACTAAGACAAGTTTATTTTTCTTTCAGCCACCATGCTGGTGATCAAATATTTTAGTATCCCTGTTACTAACAAAAAATATTGCTGATAACCAAGGTGGTTTTTAGTTTGTCAACAATGTTATTACATTCTCCTAACTATAGTAATACATGTGTTACAAGGAGATTATGTACATTATCTCTTGTATATCTGAGCACTCGTGCTGAGATATGCACACAAGTACACTCACTGGCAGAAGAACATTGTGTTGTAAAGCTGTTCCTTCCAATTTTTCGTGGACATAAGAAGCAAAAGCCATCAAAATCCAGGCATGCAGGCTCTAACTTTGCCAACGAAGAGCTTGAGATTGAAGAGAGCAATGAGAACAATAATTATTTTGATAACACGTTCCAAGTCCTAGAAGTTGATGACCATATCAAGATGATAGAACAACCAAGCAATAAGAAAGCATCTCTGGATTGAAAGGACTGAAATTTTTCAAACCAGCAATGCTCCACCAGGAGTAATACCGACGAGGGCTTTCAATGTGATATGGTTCTTATAAGAGCTAAAAAGTTCGCTATTCAAGCGAAGGCTGCTTAAATAAGGCATCTGACATTTCACTTCCGTACAATCAATTACACATGTATTACCCTGGTTGAGGGATATTTTTCCTTGAACTGCTCTGGCATGTGCTTATTTATCAGTTATCTTGATGGCCACATGGGTACATCCTTAAGTCTTAGATATAAAACGTTGACCCAGGTTATAATAACCCTGCTTATTCTAGCTTGGGACACACCGTAAAGATGGGCAAGATGTTCCTCTCCAAAACCCTGCCTCAGTCTGCATAAAGTAATAAAACGTTCTTTCTTGAGATGCAACAGCCTACGTCTACCAGGTTTTGGAATAGATTCAATAAATTCACAATCATTTTCACTCACAACTGTTGTGTCTTGGCTTGTAGAGGATGAGTGCCAATATCGAATATTTTCACCATCCTCACCAGGGTCACAAAAGTCGTACAGAGCATCAAACACTTCTCCACAGGTAAATCCAGTATAAAATGCTATCGACTTACCATCCTTGAATTTATTTAAGCCGAAATATTTTTTCTCGTACCCTTGGCAACGGGTCGTCAGCTCGATCACTACTTTTTCCGTATCACTGAGTTTTATCTCCAGTTCTCTCGTCTTGTCCTTTTCGGCATCCAAAGGTTCACGAAATTCTTGTATTTTCTTCTCGAGTTCCTCGATCTGTCCTTTCAATTCAGAGATGCTTTCTTCTTTATCATCTTCAGTCTCTTCAATGTGGTCATCGACTTCCAGGAGTTGGAACGTGTTCTCATTGCTCTCTTCAATCTCAAGCTCTTCGTTGGCAACTTCAAAGCCTGTATGCCGTGATCTTGGTGGCTTTCGCTTCTTAGGGGAATCGTTCATCCAAGAAAAAATGGAAGGAACAGCTGTACAACACAACGTTCTTCGGCCAGCGAGAGTCCTTTGGAAACCAGCTTCTTTGAAGTGTCTGGAACAAACCCTGGTGCGCTCAGTGATCCTGAAAGATAACTTCTCGCCTTCCTCCCGATAAACCTTTTTGTGCAGTTCGGAAACACAACAGTTCTGAGGCATTTTGTACTGAATTTCAGCGAATGGAAAACAATCGGCCCTTATGACCTCGTTTTCGTGCAACTCGCGCCAGTGTTTTCCGCGCGACGGCCATATTGGAATAATGTGTATTGCTTCTGTGGGTTCATTCAACAACTTGTCAAAATGGGTTTCCAAAACTTGTTGGTCAGTAGTCTGACTGAGAAGCTGAGTTGATCCCGTCAACAAATATATGTTTTATTTTCCCCGCTGATATATATTTCCCAACCATTGATGTACAATTCCTTTAATTTAAAACCAATCCGAAGAGTAGAGGACAAGATACTGGATTTAGTAAAGCGAATATTGCTTATTCTGACATAACGGATATACATGTAATGAATTGACAGATATTTGCAGTATTCAATTGTTAATCCGCCAATTAGATCGTTACTCTCGGGTAGATCGCGATCATGCGTGAACTGTCTTTGAAAGGGACAACTACATGTATTTTTTGCCTAAAAATAACAGAATTGAAGGTTTCTTACTGTTGCAGAGTTTACTATAAAACAAACAGACAACTCGCCCTCGTTTTCTATGACGTGTAGTCCACGAGGCTTGACTATCCGTTTCGAATTCGTTCATAGAAAAATCGGGCTCTTAGTATAAATGTTAATGCACGTCAATCATCCGGTTAGGTTCGTGAGAATTTTGCAGAGACGTAAGTGACTAGGAAGACACACTCTGGAGTAGGGCGTGGTTTTACGGAGGTGTTGCAATTACCTATGAAAGTTCTAGATATATGGTCGAACCTCCGCTACCAGACACCTCCCGAAGGCGGACACCTCTTGTAAGTAGAAACTTGGTCATGCTCCCAACTACATACATGCCAAACACTATATTTTCAACCTCCCATAACCGGACACCTCTCTTAAGCGGACACTTTTTCTGGCCCCAAGGGCCAAACACTCGCCGAGCTGACAGGCATCCAAAAACGATCATCTCGGACGCGGGGCAAAATATATTATCTTTTTCACTTTTAATCCAATTGGCCTCAAATCTTTCACCATAATAGATTGGCTCATTACACAGGTATCTATGGTTTTCATTTTCCAAATGTTTGGATTTTTGGCGGGAAAATGAAGCCAGCAAATTGGCGCCAAAATGTTTTAATATTCCGGGATATTTTAAGCCAGATTCTGAAAGACCTTGACATGAAGATTTCAAAACTACAAAAGCAACTGACAAATTTTAACCAGACCCCTCTCTTAAGCGGACACTTTTTCTGGTCCCAAGGGTGTTCGCTTACGGGACTGTTCAAATCAAACATCGGATGTTTAACTTTACTCATTTATGATGTTTAGCAACGTGTTTCATATTGATTGTATCTACTGAACTAAATTCAACTGAATTAAATGAACGCCTCTATTTGGTGATGGGTAATGTAAAACTACAGGAACTACGCACACAAGAACTACAGAAACAGCATGGACAACGTACAGTAACTACACGAATTATTACACAAAGTACAGACAATCAGTATGATAACTAATGTATAGGCCCAGCTTCCCATGCTTGGATCGATTTCCCTTACTACACTGTATGGATAGAAAAAGTTCATTCATTTGGAAGAGCAAAATAAACAGGAATAGTATTAAGAACATCTGCTCTGTGCCCCAACTATTGAAGCAAATAAATTATGCATACATTTGGGTTTTATTCACACCCAATTGCGTTGGACAAAAATAATACAGTGATTACAATGTAACTACAAAGACAGATAAATAATTTTCCCAAGACTAGCTTCTCTCCGAAAAATAGTCTGATTCTCGCAAGCAATGTGTGTTTATCCGTATTTTCAAGAGCAAGTTTATGTTTCGTGACTTCAGTAAGTTGCTCGTCAGCGGAAGTCATAAACTTCCGTTTTAAATAACTTTCGACCGTAGGCATATGTTCAACATGACTGACCTAACCAGCTTCGTCTAGATTCGAGTATGCAAAATATGTTGTTTGCCTTGGTTCAACAATTTGAGTCTTTACAATAGGTTCACAAAACTGATCAGTATACTCAACTGAGTTTTGTAAGTGTGTCCAAAAGGGACGCCTGTAACAGAAACTACAGAGACTACAAGAACTACACGAAGTACAGAAACTAAATGATAATGAACTTCAGGAACTACACAAATTACATGAGCTACACGAACTATACACGAGTTACAAGAACTACACAAACTACATAAACTACCGGATCTACAAGAACTATACCAACTACACAGGAACTAAACGAACTACGAGAACTACAGAAAATTAATGTAGGCCCAGCTTCCCTCACTTCATGGCTAACGTAAAAGCGAGCACGTGTGATACTAAACGTTAACGTTCGTTTCCACCACTGAAATACAACATATCATATATGATCTTGCAGTTACAGGATGTCCGTATCAGAAAGATAACACACGGGTTTGCGCTGCAGAGGAATAAGGAATAAAGACGATTGTTTCTCTCTCAATTTTTGTCATATTATGCCGCTTCGCTTTGGTACTTCTGAGTTCTAATAATAGATTCAGATGTATTAACATGGGGCTCAGAAATACTGAAACATGTTTGAGCCGTTGAACATGATTTATAATAAAACCAACTTTCAGATGTATAATAAAACCAAACTGCTAGCAATAAGTAGAACATGTATAACGGCAACACGACATGAATACATTAAATATTCACCTCAACTGAACTGCTGGAAATGGATTTGATTTTGGTTTTCTATTTCAAGGTTAAAACAATTTGTCGCTAGATTTGTAAAACAACTGAACCAGAATGACCGAAGCTGATATCAATTTTTGTGTTTTTATTTTTATTTTTTTATAACATTGTTCGGATCGAGAACCTCTGAACTACATTGCGAATAAGTCCATTTATTTGAAAAAACAAAGTATATTAATATTTAGAGCATTCCTATTTATACACGACTACGTTACTCTACTCATGCTGTGTGCGGGCATTACTATTGAAACAAATATTTAAATATACATAAACCCAATTTTCGTTGATTACAATGTAGCTACAGCCACAGATTGATACATGTCTCAAGACTGGTCTCCGAAAAGCTGTCTGTCGCAAGTAAGGCGTGCTGAGATAAGTTCAGAAGTTAGTTTTGTACATGTGTTGTCCGTCTAAGTTGCTCGTCAGCGGAAGTCCTTTGTTCTGAAAAACTTCCTTTTTAATTTTGCTTCGTCAAGATTGAAGTATGCGACAGGTTTTTTTTTTGTGTGGGTTCCGGCGACAATTTGTCAGGTTCGCAAACTCATTTCTCAAACTGAGGAATGGAGCCTATGCCTGGATGTTTCCTTCCCTTTACTAACCATTGATGGTTGTATTGCTTATTCCGGCATGACCGATCTGATTGATCATAATTAGCAGACTGATCGTGTTCCACAGTTGCAAATCAGCGAATTAGATTGGTACTCTAGTCGTGAACAATTCGCCAATATACTGAATATATATCACGATCGCACACGAATTATCCTTGGAAGGGAAATGTATTATTACTTTTTTGTTTTGCTTATCGTTTGTAGTACTATATGAACTTTGTAAATATACTAAATTTTACATTATCTCATTTTAGGTAGGTGTACCCTATTAATATTTTATCCATTTATATTAATTATGTTGTTAGTTTTAGGTAGTTTTATTTGATGTAAAGCGCTGTTGAATATTTATGTATAACTGATTAGCGCTATACACATTTATATTTATTATTATTATTATTATTATTGACACAAACTCATTGAATTTGCATGCATATAAACTGAAAATAATTACCGGTATTTCATGATATCAATGGACCGTTGCAGAGCATAAAACATGATTAAACAAAACAAAGAAACAAACATGCGGTTCTTCCTAATTTCTAACTTACATGTAAACTGAACCGAGCTGCTCGATATGCATTGATGACTACAATTTTTGAAGCCTTACACAACTTCCGTGTTCCAGTCGATTTCAGCAGGAGTTTCCAGTAACTGAATTATGTAAAATATGTGCTAGGCGTTCACGTGTAATTCCAAACATTTTCGCAGTGTATAATCACTCTTGCTAGAACAACATGTTTGAAGAAGACAAGTGAACCAATATCAATATACTATTTTGTCAGCCAACGAAAGCCTATTAAGTATTAAAATAAAAACAATTATTCCAATACAGAAAATTGTATCAATTAACGAATTAATTCGCTATTTCAAAAGATCCACATCCACGATAGAGTGTGAATCTCTTTTTTGGAGAAGCTTTAAGGATAGACCCCCTTGCATGATGGGTGGCCGAAATGTATGTCTTCCGGAAGGGCGTTACTCAACTGTGTATCTTTTTGTGTATACATTTTGTCATTTGTTTGTTTATTTTTCTATCATTTTGCAAGTAATTATTTCGCTTTGATTCTCAATTTCACTGGAAAAAAAAAATAATTAAAAAATACTTAAACGTTCCATTTGAGAAAAGTCCTCCTAAGTTCAGATGTATCCTAAACATCGTTTCCTAACAATAGGTTATTGTTAAGAAACCATACTTAGCCGACATCTTGGTGTAGGTGGGCTTCTTGAATCCGGCCCCTGAACACGAACTACGCGAGTGGAATATATATATTCAATAATATGGACCATATCACGGCTACAGTGCAAACGGTGGTTTGATACGCATGTTGGTTTTGTTATCAAATGCTTAAACATCGATAATTAGGAAAACCACTGAACCGTACGAGGAACGGAGCTTTATTCTATTTTAGTTTTGTTTTTGTGTGATTTCGCAAACTAACATTCTGGGATGTAAAAAAAAAATGTCGTTAACACTAGCCACCTCGAGACATACACGACTTAAAAGAGTGCGTTAAATGTTAATGTTACATGCAACAGTCCCTGGATTACATGAGCAATATTCATAATCATGCATGACTAATTTGTCTGCACCGGAATCATTTCAAGTTCGGTACTTTAAGCATTTACATGTAGCAGCTACGTGATCGCGTGATCGCGTGACTCGGTAGAGAGCTACTCTTGACTGCACTTGAAATCAGTGAACTGGAAGTTTACTGGGTTGGTTTTACGATTTCCTAAGTTATATAATTATGTAAAGTTTCTGCGATAAAAAAGACCAACTAGGGAAGGACACTGACACGGAGAAATTCGAAATTATTGTATGTCGCGTATGGAGCACAGTTATAAATAGAAGCTTATCATGCCGAGAACTCCGACTCTATTGTCAAAACAGTTATAATATCATGAAGTCCAACAAACAAATCGTTTTCAAGACAAGGTGTAATCTATTGTATGGTGTGGTTTTGTGATATAAGCTAAACAAATTAAAGTGATAATCTTACGTGGGCGATTTTTCAGTTTTTTTTTTATGTGCTGAACTGTAACTTCATAGCCTGTGAACAGGCTCAGGTGGGGCCCACGCACTAGAACACCCAAACAGCGAAGCGAGCCTGATGCCATCACATCGAAACAATTTCAATACTGTGTAATCACTTGACGTGCAGACAATAAAACATGAATTGCTTTTCAGCTTGGGGTGGATACTACTGTTCTGGTTATAAATAATTTTGGTGGAAGGAACATTTTTTAAATGCGAAATTCCTTTCATTTTTGACGAATGATATAGCACAAATAAATTAACCCAAAAAATATATAAAGTCACTTTGCTTGAAACTTTCACAGTCATTGCTTTGGAAGACAAGTCGGTAAGATAGAGAGTACTCAAAATGGATTTGGAATACATTTTTTTAGTAAGTGAAATTAGTAGTACCACTTAAAGTTTTATCACTTTAAGTTCCCCAGTGCTTTCAAGTTGCAATTTTAAATCAGTTCTATTTTTTTTAACACTCTAATAATTTCATATTTTTAGTTTGAAAGATTATTGTTTGGTATATTAAGGCTTCGCACACTTGAGGAAAGTGCTCAGCAAATTCCTCGCGAGGCAGTTAGCTCAGCTATTTCCTCTCGTGTGCGCTGGAGTTTTTGTGAGTTTTACGCCTCGCGAGGCAGTGAGAAAAATATCAATCACGACAGATATTTCGTAAAACTCACGAAAACTCCAGCGCGCACGAGAGGAATTTGCTGAGCACCTGGGATTTCCTCAAGTGCGCGGCAGCCTTTATACTCGTACGTTTCTCCTAATTATGGTATTATGGTTTCCAATTGATTTGAATCCTGCGATGGAATACCTGTTTAGTTACGTTAACCTACGACTTTCCGGCATTGGGGCATTTTTCAAAGTACAATGCATGCTATTAGATACAGAAGACCTGATGAGAACGGTTTTCAGGACTTTTCGTAGAGTTAACATTTTGGTCTTTATTTCAATTGATTGAAACACTGAAGAAAGATTGAGGATATTTTATGTCAAACGTTATTCTCGTGAACGTTAATCACTTTTAAATTATATATCGTTCTTGGTACATCATTGAAATCAATAAAAGAAGTTTCAGTTTATTTGGTCATTATAATGTATTCCAAGTGGCCCATGTAACTACCTGCACTGACCTGCTGACACGTGGATTTATTTATCCGTAGACTATTACCGTGTGCATTGTGGCTCGCAAGGAAGTCAGATCAATACCTCTCAGTATCAACCTCCAGTCACATTTCAGGTTACAACGTGAGTGCGGCGGAGGGAATCTCCTTAAGATTTACAACGACGACCCGAACTGTAATGGCGGGGAATGTAAAGCAAAATTCAATGGACGACATAAAACTGATACTAAAACGAGTGAGTATAAGTAGTATCAGTAAAAAGCATTCGTGGTCCATTAGGAATGTTTGATATGAGTGGCTAGTTCCATCGTTCCATCGCGCGAATGATGTTTTGAAAGTTCTCAAAAGCACGAGAGCCTGTAGCCGAGTGCAATTTGAGAACTTTCAAAACATCATGAGCGACCATAAATCGTGAATTGCACCAGCATTTCAATTTCGTGTTGACATTCTTTTTTCATTTGCCCCTTTCTGCCGACATTCATCCACTTTAGTGTAGCTTTCCAGGTGTTTTCGTTCAGCGACGTTTGACGTTTCCATGGTAACTTTCGTATGCACTCCATCTTTATAACCTCAATATGCACTCCTCGTTGACCAATCAGAATCTAGAAATTGTAATAATAATATAGTAATAATATCAACAAATATACAATTATCTACATGTATGGTAATTTTCGGCTTTGCGCTAATAGTTTATTTTATTAATAAAAAAGGATTTACGATTGAGAATAGCCGCGGTGGAAACAAATGCATTCAATATACGGATAAACAAGACGGTAGCACATACGCGCTGAAGGCCATCGATGAGACGAATGTGGCTTTTGTGGTGAGTTAAGAACAACCCAACATTAGACTACGAGCCGCCTCTCTGTCCCTCTATTTGATCGAGCAATAAGGAAAATAAAGTGAGAGTTAAAAATTGGCCCTGGAAATCTATTTTTCCCCTTTCACTTTATTTTGCTGCTTGCTTGATCGATTAACTAAAGGAAAGAGGGACGGCTCGTATTCTAGGCAGGCGCGGATCATGGACAAAATTAGACTGCAAAACAGTCCGTATTTTCGCGCGAGAGTGTCGGGCTGAACGCGGCCGAAGGATCTGGAACGAGCGTGAAATTACGAGTGGGATTGGGGATAGACGCTATAAATACGGACTGTCGCCTTTCCATACATGAAATCCGTTCCGAATTCTGCGTTGCTGGAGAAACGCAAAATTCCGATTGGTCCGTTTTCGACGTAATCTGTCATCGGACATCATTCACGTCTCCAGGGACTAACCGCAAACGGCGTCAATTTCGCAGTTCACATTACTCACTGATTCAAGTTCGCGGCAAGATGGATCAGGGATCTTGTTTCGACTTGTTAGATCAGTTCGCAAGGGAAAATCTACATGGAATTATTCTGAAACAGGAGCAGAAAGAAGCCGTTCTGTCTCTCCTTAAAGGAAGAGATGTTTTCGCTGTACTTCCGACGGGGTTTGGAAAAAGCCTAATATACCAACTCTTTGTGTTGGCTAAATCGAGCGACGTAATGTCGTCCAAGACTAAGCGGAGATCCTCTTTAACAATATCTGCCACTTTGCGTAGTGTTTTGCCATTCCTTTGAGGATTTACAAATATATTTTCCGACGAAACCCTTCCGCTTTTGAAATTCCCGAATTGCGTCTTGAAACAACACTCGCATAACCGGCAGGTATCTGAGGGAGAAGGATCTTTAGGTTTTCTCCCTCGGACAGAGCTTGTTTTTTTAGGCGTACTCATCGAGCCAATTCGACCGTGAATTTAATTCATGGTCGAAACGCGTAAATAAAACTTCACCATGTGCACATTAGCCTAAGCTGAGTTATTTCTGTCCCCTTCCCGCGAAAAGTATCATGTTTTTGGTATCGAATTCGCTTCGTAGGCGGAGCTGTTAAATAATTTTTGACACCTCAGCGGAAGCATCAGACCCCCTGGTCGGAACGAATCTGTTGTATGGAAAGGGGACAGTCTCTCTTTCTCGCCTCTTACGAGGCTCGTTGTCGGCGCTTCGCGCCTCTCAAATTCGGGCGTCACGCAACAATTCGCGCGTCACGCACAATTATCGACAAAAAGAGAGACTGTTTTGCAGTCTAGGACAAAATATGACCGTTTCCCAACTGTGCGCAACGAAGAGTCCGTGTGAATTGTCCCCGGAAAACCTTTCAGATTTGATTCTACAAAACATCAATTCCTACGTTTTTGACGCTAACAATCGGTTTGTTCTATAAAAAACGTTTGTCACAGAACTTTTGGACTGTTGCATGGGCAATAATCCTTCTACAAACCCTTTCATTCCCTGGAAAAAAAAAAATCTGACCGCAGTTACCTGCAACAACTTCCTTCATGTGAACTACCCATTTTCGTCAAAAAATATTGTCGCAGAGACAAAATGTCTGATGATTTCATTGAGTAGCAATTTTGCTTGTTTTAGAATGTCTACGTCTAATTAATGTTTTGTTTTGTTTCCCGCCATTCACAGAAAGGACAATGTAACAGCTCAATTAGCGACGCCTTCCTGTTTAAAGAGGAACCAGTTAAAGGACGTCGTCGTTTATTCCGCACGTTTACATATAAACGCACGTTTAATAACGGCACCGTGTGCCTAGGAGTAGCTAGAAACTGTGATGACGTTAGCTTATACATGCATTTACTTAACTCAAACATTGCAAATTCACCAGACAGGCGTTGTGAATTCCGCAAGAAGACCAAGAGACGTTATAAACATTGATAATTATTTGTATTTTAAATTATTTTTCAAAAATAAAATCCAAGACGGATAAGATAAGATATACTTTATTTATCCACGTATCACTCAGGAGCTAAAATAAGCTCGTTCAAACGTGAACGTGAAATTAAAAATAAGTAAAATGGTATATTAATTACATACATTAAATATAAAATATTAAAACATTTTCTATATCGTATCTTCCATGATAAAATATTATAAAATGACTAAAAACATTGATGATAATTTGACTTGGTGTTTGTTTGTTTGTTTGTTTGTTTGTTTGTTTGTTTACAAGTACCGTTATATTGCCATATGCGGTTATTCCAATAAAACCCCTATTTATGTTAGGTAAGCCCATCCTAAAATTGTCATTTTTATTCGGATCGAATGATAGCAAGAGACCGTTAATTTTGCTTTTATGAATTTATCGCACAAGTATATTGAGACAAATATGATTACATTTCTCGTGGACAGAGTGCTATTACGGACAAAATATATTAACACAGGCGAGTCCAGTAAAAATAATTAGGGGTTGACACATTATGACGGCATAATTTCGAGCATAATACTATAGGTCGAGCATCGAGCATAATGCTGGCATAATAATGTCATTGTCGCCGCCTTAATAGTGTCATTTTGAGACATAAATAAACAATAGCCTCCATTTGGCGAAGAAATATGCTCGGATATTTGTCCTTGGACATTATCTGTTCCGAGAAGCGAACAGTTTTCCGAGAGCGAAGCTCGAGAAAAACTGTGAGCTTCGAGGAACAGATAATGTCCAAGGACAAATATCCGAGTATATTTTTGAAGCCAAATGGAGGCTATTGTAGTTATTATCCTTCAAATATTTTTTCACAAGGCCGCTCTGTTTGCCGTGGAAGATCTCGGTCGGCCAAGCTGTTAAACATCAAAATAATTCTGTTGGCGTTCAAAAATATTTCTAGTCTGTTCAAAACAATCAGTTTTATTTAATTTAGCAATTTATTTGAGACGAAAACTGAACCTGCGAACGTGAAACGCAAATTTTCAAAACTGGGGAATATCACTTGGGGATTATCACCCGGATATTCCCCAGTTTTGGCTGCGTCACGTGACGTGTTTAGACCAATCGCGCGCGAGAAAAAAGTTTTTTGATTGATTATAACAGTTATTATTTCTTTGTATAGAGCAAAATTCGAGGAAGAACTTTAGACAAAGCTTCCTAATAATTTATCATCTCTATGACGAGATTCGAGGGAAAAAAGTCATTTTTGAGGAGTATATATATAAAGAAGGAATATTCAGTCAGAAGAAGGAACCCAATCAAGTACACGGCACGAAAATGTTGTTATCCCCAATCACTTTCGAGAATTTTGTTATAGTTATGATTAGTAATGGTAATAGGACTGAGTGGAGTCCAATTCGGTCTGTAATCATACGAGTGATAACAAAATCGGACGACCGCGCTTCGCGGGAGTCCGATTTGTTATCACGAGTATGATTACAGACAGAATTGGACGACACAAAGTATTATTACCAATTAATCATAAAAATTACAATTTGCGAGGAAATGAGAAGTGTTAAAAGAAAGGAAATTATGTCCACGGGTCAAGTTTTACTTTTTTCTTTTTTGCTCTATGAAATAGCTAGATTGTCGGTTGCTAAGTAACTCGCGAAAAATAAATATCTGTGTCAATCAAATACGCAACCATGCGAGAACTGCGCAGAACAACTTATCAAAATTTTGTCGAACGAACGCTCAGCGAGGCATCTTTCAAAGTACAATATTTTTACAAGCTGACTCGAAGCTGTAAAGTCTGTATACTAATCGGAGTCAGAGTCAATGATTCTTCGCTTCCTTGGCTTTTCGGGTCTTCGGTTTCGTGTTGAACACGTAGTTGTTGTAAACTTGAAATGGCGCCGAGAGATATTCTGTTTCGTAGCCATGCGCATGCTGTGCAAAGACGGCATAAAGCTTGGATTCTCGAAGGAACAAACTCACTGACTGGATTAGAACTATCTAATGGTAAGATATTATATTTCATCACAGCTGCGACAGCTGCTGGATTTGATGGAGCTGGCCCTGAACTGTGTACCCTGAGCAAATGGAGAAGTGACAGCCGCACATGTTTTTGCTCTAACTCCCAGCGAGGAGACGGCTGACACTTCAGACTAACTGTCCGATAACGAACTGTCCGATAACAACTTTGCAAAGCAAATTAGTGGAAAATAGGAGTTTTTTCAACCAATCACAACCGAGGAAATTGTAATTTTTATAATTAGGAGAATAATAGCCCCTTTTTTTAGGGTGACGCATTATATATATGCATGTACTTATTCAGTTTTTTCGACACCCAATATTCGTTAAAAAGAGTGATTACAATGAGACAAATTGAATGTAGATGTCTTACCACTTGTCTACGAAAAATGCTCTGATTCACGCAATAAATAATAATAACTCTTCAAGAATTACTCTTCAGCGAGAATCCTTTTGTTTCGTCGAAATTCAAGTACCCGACAGATATTGCTTGTGTGGGTCCATTCAACAATTTGTCAAACTGGATTCACAGAACTTAGTCAATAGTCTACTGAGAAATTCAGTCGACCCCGTACCCCGTCAACAACTGCAAATCTATGTTTTCTTTTCCCCGTAGCCTGCGTAGCGGCGGTCTTGTTAGCGCGCGAAGGCAAAGCGGCGGAGCCGCGAGGGTCTGGGGCGGGGGGGTTTGAAAGACTCCCCGCCCCAGACCCTCGCGGCTCCGCCGCTCGCAATAGCGGCTTTGCCGCTATCGATTTTGCCTTCGCGCGCTAACAAGACCGCCGCTACGCAGGCTATTTTCCCCGCTGATATATATTTCCTAACCATGTATGCACAAGCTCAATTAAGAGCAAAAAAGATCCTGGATTTAGTATAGTGTATTGCTTATTCTGATATAACGGATGTAATATATTGGCAGATATTCGCTGTCAGTTCCATTGTAAATCCGCGAATTAGATCGCTAATCTCAGGTAGACCGCGATCACGCGTGAATTGTCTTTGAAAGGGACAACTTTTTTTTGCCTAAAAATAACAGAATTGAAGGTTTCTTATTGTTGCAGAGTTTAATATAAAACAAACAGACAACTCGCCCTTGCATTTTTCTATGACGTGTACTCCGCGAGGCTTGACTATTCGTTTCAAATTCGTTCATAAATGTTAATGCACGTCAATCATCCGGTTAGGTTCGTGAGAATTTGGCAGAGACGTGAGTGACTAGGAAGACACACTCTGGAGTAGGGTGTGGTTTTAGGGACGTGTTGCAATGAAACCACAACGCAACAAGCAAGCTAAACTGCTTACCTATGAATTAACTGAGTTCTAGATATACAGTCGAAACTTCGCTAACGGACACCTCCGGTAAGCGGACACCTCTTGTAAGTGGACACTTGGTCATGTTCCCAACTACAAACATGCCAAACACTATATATGTTTTCAACCTTCCTCCCATCTCAAGACTGCTCTCCGAAAAATAGTCTGAGTCTCGCAAGCAATGTGTGTTTATCCGTAATTTCAAGAGCTAGTTTATGTTTCGTGACGTCCTAAGTTGCTCGTCAGCGGAAGTCATAAACTTCCGTTTTAAATAACTTTCGACCGTAGGATATGTTCTAGACTGTGAACAGTCCCTCTATTTTTTGCGCTAAAATCGTCGCGTCCGGTCACAATCGATCTGGAGCCGCCATCTTGGATTATTTGGTGAGCGATATCTGGGGAGAGGACAAAATTCCCCTGGGTACGGAGGGCTAGCCTAACATAAATAGGCAGGGACCGCGCAGGGGGAGGGGCTGGGGGGCTTCAGCCCCCCCACTTTTCTAAAAAAATAAAAATAAAAATTTCCAGACGTTTTTCAGAAGTTGGTGATAAAATTTTCTTTTTGATCTGCAACGGACAAAAGCTGCAATGACCATTAGCAAAGTAGACGCGATTGCAACTGAACAAATATCAAGAGTTAAGATAACTTTGAGTTGACTGACTTTATGCTATCTAGACTTCAAAACAGTCGTATTTTTTTTTGCGTTGGTCTGTCAAACGAATGCGCGCGGTCTTTGAACGAAAGGTCTCAGGAGCGAGTGTGAAAACGGAGAATATGCTATTAAGAGCGGCTTGCTGTAACTATCACCTTAACCTATGCAAGATAGAAAAATCAGATTTTCTCAAACTTTGTCATGATAAAGGGTTTTACTAACTTGTTTCAAAAATATAACTTTGAGGTTGTTTGGATTTTTATTTATTTTTATTTTTATTTTTTTGTGTTTGCCCCCTAGAAGTGCCCAAAATCGGCCCTGAAATCCCACTTTTATCGAATGCCAGCGAGCCAAAATAAAAACCGTAGCAGGAAAAGCTAACCCATATTATTAAAATATCATCTTTCGGCGGCTATTTAGCGCTGTCAGATTCAAATAAAATTTGAATCTGAATTTTTTATCGAATTTTCAAAATTATGCCCTGCGATGGTGTTGCGTGACGTCAAAATTTAGGCCAAATTCGTGGGACGAAAAGTCAATCTGGTACATGGATTTACCTATCAAAACTATTATTTAAGATAAAAGTATCATTTCATCTTAGCTTTTATCGAAAAATTGGCTTGGGTAAATAAAACGAAAAATTTTGAGAGCGTCTCGAAAACAAGGCACTTGACCTAATCTCTTGACATTTTGATCTTTCATGCTGTGAGTGTTATCACAAACATTGATCCAGAAAAGTTCGACTGTGGGTCTGATCTCCCGTAAAAAGTCTTTCGAGTCTCACAAATGTCTCAGGGATATCATTTATCATATTTATAAAACAATATCGATCCCAAAACAAGCATTTTGTGGTTTAGTAAAGGTTTATTTTGAATTGCGAACTGCCATTTGCAAGCGAGTTTACAAAATACACGCGACAAAATATCAGTTTATAAATCAGCATCGACAAAAAACGCCAGGAAAACTAAAACAATAGATGCTTAACTAAATATGTGGAAGTATTTCTTACCTCAATCTAGCCTATCTTGACGAGAAATGGTAACATTGCTGTCGGCTTTACTGATGGCGTGTACGAAACTTCCACTGTACGGCTGCGGTCTAGTTACATATTAACCGACAGCCACAGGAAACCCAAGCTCGTGGGCGATCTTTTTATTTTATTATTTCACAGTATATAAATATATCCTTGTCGGTATTATCAGAAAAATCCTATATCAGTAAAATAACAGATCAAATAAATCGTCTTCTATAATCTGCTCTCTATAAAATACCCGTAAATATATTTCCGTCTTTTTCACAACCTGGCTAAATAACCAAGAGAACATCACCACTTAGAGAACATACGTGTCTCTGTCTGAACTGCTGTAGGCAATAATTATTTCTGCGTTGCACGTTTTGGCCGTTGTGCTAAAAAATATTACACTTGAAGCCTAACCTGATGGCTCGTGCTCTGATACTCTAGGCTATGCGGAATCATACTGAAGATTTATAACATATGAGAGTTACAATATACAACACACTTGTGACACTGTCACCTATACATCAGAAAGACTATCTTTCCAGGCGCGGATCCACACCGGCTTACACCGTTTTATGGAAATCGATCAAATTTTCCAAATGACTCAAAATCAAGGGAAATATAATTTTAGAGAGTGAACATCTAAGAACATTTGCGGGGAAACATGCCTCCGGACTTCCATAGATTCGGCGCTCAGACTCTAGTAAATCATTCAATTTTTTTTTTCCTGGATCCACGCTTGCTTCCAGTGCGGCCGTAGCTCACTTATTACAGTCACAAGCGAGAACGAGTTCACTCAGAGCAGCGACATATTCCGCTTTGCGTTTTGAATTAAAACCCTCTGTTGCTATGTCGAAATATTCACATATTGTACTCAGCATGGCAATGCTCAGCTGATCCTTCAGCCGCTTTCCCTTGTGCACAGCGCAGATGTCCAGGTTATCATACACAATTGGATGGTGCAGCTGTACTTGGTCAAGTATGTCTTGCCGTGTGGCATCTAACATCAGCTCGTCTTGTGCAGCTAGGACATCTGTCTCCGAAAGATCACCTTGACGCGATTTCGCTGCCATTCTGGAGAAATACGACTGTATTTGCTGTGGGCTGAGGTACTCGTTCCTCTTGAACAGCTTCGAGCCATCCATCTTCTTGGCGAATCTCATGTCACGAACTACAGTGGCGGAATCTTGTTTTTGGCTGGTCGCCTGGCCAAGGTTAAATTTCTTCAAAGAGGCTGTTTTGTCTAATGGAGGACTAAACGGTGTACGGGTTGCCCTAGTTGATGTGGGAACTGAAGGAAAGTGCGTTCTCCCTCAAGTAAAGCTAGCTGGGGTGAGTTTCTTGAACAACTTCCAGTACAGCGAGCAAGGTGTTACTGTCTGGAGGGCGTTTAAGGTCGGACAAGGGAAACTCATCAACCAAAGTCAAGTTGAAGGTACGCATACTTGTACGTTGGTATTTCTTACAAAATGAGACACCCGATGAAACACTAATTTGTTTTGTCGGAGAATACGGAGTAATAGAATAGCTTTGTAGGATTTTGTAAAGCTGTAACACTCGCAACCTTGTTCTCGGGGTCTTCCGGATAATGTTCAAGCTGGTGGCTAATGGACAGAAGACCTTAGTAAAGGCTGGTCACGTGACCTATTTTAAAAGCCAAATGTATTAGATTTCAAACATCAATCAATCAATAAATCGTGAGCTGGAACGCGCTCGCTTACTTACTCTGGCGTCGGTGCTGCATTATTACACCAGTATTCTTGACTATGATGTATCTTTTTTTTTGCAGTTCCAAATTACCTGCAAAATTGCTCATTCGAGAGAGAATTTTCTTCAGGAGACTTTATTAGTGTTTCTCAAGAAAGGTCAAAGAAAGTGCGAGTGGAGGATGAGCAACCAGCAGTGGAGAAAGATGGTTCTTCAAATGAGCTCCTTACGTGCCCTAATGAAGGGTGTGTCAAGATGTATCAGCGTCACTCCAGTCTCTGGAGAAGCACCTTTCATTTGGGCAGTGCAAGATGGTGCCTGAGAGACACAATCTTTTTGACTTGTCAAAGAAGAAATACCATGACCTCTTAGTCGAAGGCGCGAGTGCAGCAGTGTCGGCAGTACTTGAACAACTGGGCGACACCTCTGAAAGTGCCGACACTTTACCCGAGGGCTGGGCCTTGAAGACAACAAAAAAGGCCACTCGATTCAATGATGCCCAGAGAAGATACATGAAGGAGAAATTTAACCTTGGCCAGGCGACCAGCCAAAAACAAGATTCCGCCACTGTAGTTCGTGACATGAGATTCGCCAAGAAGATGGATGGCTCGAAGCTGTTCAAGAGGAACGAGTACCTCAGCCCACAGCAAATACAGTCGTATTTCTCCAGAATGGCAGCGAAATCGCGTCAAGGTGATCTTTCGGAGACAGATGTCCTAGCTGCACAAGACGAGCTGATGTTAGATGCCACACGGCAAGACATACTTGACCAAGTACAGCTGCACCATCCAATTGTGTATGATAACCTGGACATCTGCGCTGTGCACAAGGGAAAGCGGCTGAAGGATCAGCTGAGCATTGCCATGCTGAGTACAATATGTGAATATTTCGACATAGCAACAGAGGGTTTTAATTCAAAACGCAAAGCGGAATATGTCGCTGCTCTGAGTGAACTCGTTCTCGCTTGTGACTGTAATAAGTGAGCTACGGCCGCACTGGAAGCAAGCGTGGATCCAGGAAAAAAAAAATTGAATGATTTACTAGAGTCTGAGCGCCGAATCTATGGAAGTCCGGAGGCATGTTTCCCCGCAAATGTTCTTAGATGTTCACTCTCTAAAATTATATTTCCCTTGATTTTGAGTCATTTGGAAAATTTGATCGATTTCCATAAAACGGTGTAAGCCGGTGTGGATCCGCGCCTGGAAAGATAGTCTTTCTGATGTATAGGTGACAGTGTCACAAGTGTGTTGTATATTGTAACTCTCATATGTTATAAATCTTCAGTATGATTCCGCTTAGCCTAGAGTATCAGAGCACGAGCCATCAGGTTAGGCTTCAAGTGTAATATTTTTTAGCACAACGGCCAAAACGTGCAACGCAGAAATAATTATTGCCTACAGCAGTTCAGACAGAGACACGTATGTTCTCTAAGTGGTGATGTTCTCTTGGTTATTTAGCCAGGTTGTGAAAAAGACGGAAATATATTTACGGGTATTTTATAGAGAGCAGATTATAGAAGACGATTTATTTGATCTGTTATTTTACTGATATAGGATTTTTCTGATAATACCGACAAGGATATATTTATATACTGTGAAATAATAAAATAAAAAGATCGCCCACGAGCTTGGGTTTCCTGTGGCTGTCGGTTAATATGTAACTAGACCGCAGCCGTACAGTGGAAGTTTCGTACACGCCATCAGTAAAGCCGACAGCAATGTTACCATTTCTCGTCAAGATAGGCTAGATTGAGGTAAGAAATACTTCCACATATTTAGTTAAGCATCTATTGTTTTAGTTTTCCTGGCGTTTTTTGTCGATGCTGATTTATAAACTGATATTTTGTCGCGTGTATTTTGTAAACTCGCTTGCAAATGGCAGTTCGCAATTCAAAATAAACCTTTACTAAACCACAAAATGCTTGTTTTGGGATCGATATTGTTTTATAAATATGATAAATGATATCCCTGAGACATTTGTGAGACTCGAAAGACTTTTTACGGGAGATCAGACCCACAGTCGAACTTTTCTGGATCAATGTTTGTGATAACACTCACAGCATGAAAGATCAAAATGTCAAGAGATTAGGTCAAGTGCCTTGTTTTCGAGACGCTCTCAAAATTTTTCGTTTTATTTACCCAAGCCAATTTTTCGATAAAAGCTAAGATGAAATGATACTTTTATCTTAAATAATAGTTTTGATAGGTAAATCCATGTACCAGATTGACTTTTCGTCCCACGAATTTGGCCTAAATTTTGACGTCACGCAACACCATCGCAGGGCATAATTTTGAAAATTCGATAAAAAATTCAGATTCAAATTTTATTTGAATCTGACAGCGCTAAATAGCCGCCGAAAGATGATATTTTAATAATATGGGTTAGCTTTTCCTGCTACGGTTTTTATTTTGGCTCGCTGGCATTCGATAAAAGTGGGATTTCAGGGCCGATTTTGGGCACTTCTAGGGGGCAAACACAAAAAAATAAAAATAAAAATAAATAAAAATCCAAACAACCTCAAAGTTATATTTTTGAAACAAGTTAGTAAAACCCTTTATCATGACAAAGTTTGAGAAAATCTGATTTTTCTATCTTGCATAGGTTAAGGTGATAGTTACAGCAAGCCGCTCTTAAGCAGTTGTATCTTGCATTTTATAGAGAAACGTTTTTATGACAGCATTTTATCGCCAATACTTTAAACTGAAAATTATACACAGCTCTGGACATCGCGGGACACGGGAGTCCTGCGTGATAACCAACACAGAAGCGCACATGGTAAAATGAGCATAATTAAGAGGCAGTCCCGCTAAGAGCGGACCGGTCAAGTTCGGGTCGGAAAAAAGTTAGCCTTTATATTTTGTGGACGAAAACGTCTTGGTGGGTAAATGTTAAAACAAGGGTATTTTGTTAAATTTCTTGCTTTTATTTTTCGCTACACGCCGAAATGACTTCGGCCGTCCGAGGTGGGATTTTATGCCGGTCCAGAAGTCGATATTTGCGTTTTATCTGAGCCGCGCTGCTTCAACACAGGTAAGTATAAATAAATATCAACAATACCACAGTATTTAGGTACATTTGACGTGCTTTGCAACGAAATTTTGTAACGATTGGATAAAAATTAGATAAACCAGGCAAAATCAAAGACAACCTACCGCGTCGCTGGTCAAAACGAACCGAAATTTAACTAAAAGCAAGAGTCACGGCTAGGATGGATGGTGCCCAAACGCAAATAATCGAATAAGAATGGTGTTTTAACAGTCCACAAGTACCTTAGGTATTCCGAATACCTCATATTTATCCTAAGTGCCCTTTACCTTGGATATTTATCAATCTAACGGTTGACAGTAGTACAGTATATGCCTGATTCCCTTCTTTGTCGATTACCAGTTCTAATTAAATTTCGCACGCGACTAATCGATTTCAGCCGACAAACTTCACAGCAATAAAATACATTCTTCGTAATATAAAGATAGAAGTACATATGCACTTATTAAAAGTCATTGATAGAATATCCTGCTCGCTTTGCAACTGACATTTTGGTCCAGTCAAAACAAGTAGCTTTAAGTTAATTTAGCAGGTGCCTGAAATGTTAAAATTCCAACGTCAGACTAGCTGGTACTTACCATCTAACCGGATTGCTATCATGATCTTCCACTATAGTTTGAAGATCGGGTTTTTTTACGTATGAAAACAAGTTGCCATTTTCAAAATCAAATTGGCTTCTCTGCCTCTCAGTCCACCAAGAACGGTGTAGCGAAATAATATCTTAATTAGCAACTTTCTTATGAGAGATCATTTACATCCGACCACGGTCTAGTAAAGCGCAACTTTACGCAAACTTTACATCCCACGTAAAGATGCATAAATCGAGACGACTCGATGATCTCATCACAAACTGTCACAGCAGTTATTGGAGGTGGTAGCCTTTAGTTGGGATTCAACACCAACAGTTCCGTTTTTTAAAGATCTTTAAAAATAGCTTGAAGTGGATACTATTCTGGTTATAATAATTTTTTGTTTACGGAATCCTATTTTTTAAAATACGAAATTCCTCTCATTTTTAATTAATCATATAGTGCATTTAAAATTGAAACATAATGATATAAATAAAGGAACTTTGCCTCAAACTTTCATAGTAATTCTGGAAGAACAAGTTGGTAAGAGAGAGAGAGAGAGAGAGAGAGAGAGAGAGAGAGAGAGGGAGAGAGGGAGGGAGAGAGAGAGAGAGAGAGAGAGAGAGAGGACGTAATGGATTTGAAGTACTTTTTTCTAGTAAGTGAAAATCGCTTTAAATTATATATCGTTCCTGACACATGTATTGAAATCTATAAAACAGGTTTCAGTTGATTTGGCAATTACACAAATCAATTCCAATCACATGCAAACCGCTTGTATGAATCAACATTTGACAGCCCGGCAAATGTTACAGTAAATGTATGGAGAAAACTCCCGATATCACGATACTCGATATAACGATATTCCCGATATAACGATCACAATCTGGCAGCCCAAACGTAAAATTTACCTTGATATAACGATAAAATCAATCATCGCGCGATGAAAAAGGAGGCTTAACACTTGAAAATATATGACAATACTCCCGGGCAATACTTTTCCTTTATAATTTAGTTCTCATTGCATAAGGACTGTAACGTGTTTGTCAACAGCTTGTTACGATAGGGATTTATACAGTACATGAAAAATCAATTATTAACAATACCCCGATATAACGATATTTTTGGCTCTTTTCCCGAAAAATCGTTATATCGGGAATTCGTTATTACGATTTCCCGATATAACGATCTAATTTTGTCAGTCCCTTGGCACATCGTTATATCGAGGTTCCACTGTAGTCAATCAATCCAAACAACAGAACTATGCGATAATTATTTGTATTTTCTATGGTGTCAGAAAAATAAAAAAAATCCAACGGTGGTGATAATTTGAATTCTTGTTTGTTTGTTTACATGTACCCCTGACTGCACCCTCACCTAATTTAATTTCATAATCAGCAATGTAATAATTAGTATTTTTCTAGTATTTAGTAGTATTTTAATTTTTTTAATTTATACGTATTTTCATAAAGGGAGTCAGGTGTCAAGTGGAACGAAAGTTATGTTCCTCTCTCCCGCCACTATTTTTTAATTTTTAATTTTTGACTTTTATTTAACTGTAAGATTATTTGTAAATTATCATGGCGAACTCATTAAACTAAACTAAACTTACTTCCATTAAGCGTCACTAGGTTAGCGCACCCTAAAATTGTCATTTTTATTTGGATCTATTATAATAGCACTGATTGAAACTGCGCATAATGGCACATGTACGTTTTGTGTTTGCATGGCGTAAGTTTAAGAAAACTCAGAGGTTTTTATAAAATTGTTTAAAGGAGCTATGCCGCGATATTTTAAGTCATTTTTGCACAGTGCAAAATCACCTTCAAAATGAAGAAAGCCTCAAAATAATAGTTTACTAAGGTATAACAACACCAAAAAGGTGGTAATAAACCAAACTGGAACAAGGATAGTTGAGGATGGATAAGATTAAGACAGATTGCGAATGGCGAACTCCATGTTTTTCAAGATGCGCCAACCGTGACGTAGCCCCTTAATTTAAGGTGGCCCGATCCTATTTATTGGCGCGTTGGTTACTTTTTTAGCAGAACAGATTTAACCAATTTCTTTGAAAAAAGTTTGGTTAAATTACATTTTGTGCTGCGAGTTGCATGGTCATGATTGTCATGAAACGTCCAGATGTAAAGCTTTATAGCTCTGAGGCTTATTTGATGAAGTATGGAAAAAATCTGTCGTCGTATTTCACCTCACTGGGTGTTTCAGCAGTGACCATCGGATTCCTCTTGCTTGATCTTTTGTTGTTTCTTTCATTATCCAGTCCATGACTAACAGAAACAAAAAAGGAGATAATAAACATCCTTGTCGTACTCCAGGCAATACTATGAACGGTTCTGTTAGTGTGTTGCCATGGATGACTTGGCATGTTGATGGTTAGTAGGCCAAACTGATTCTGATTCTGCTGGTGGAATAGTTGGTGTGGTGTTTGGTAGTGGCCTATTCAGGAGTTCTTCAAAGTGCTCTCTCCATCTGTTTAGTTGTTCCACTCGGAAGTCAAAAGTTTTCAATCTTTGTTGTGCACCTGATGGTAAGAGATGTTTCGCTTCCCAGAAAGTTTCTTGGTGATTCGATAAACTTCCTTCATGCCCCCTTTGTTTGCGGCTTCTTCTGCTTCTTGTGCTAACCCTTCAATGAAGTTTCTCTTGTCCCTTCTTGCACTTTTCTTGACTGATTTGTTGGCGACCGTATACTCGGCCTGCCTCTGCGCCTTTGCAGCTCTGGTTTTAGCGATGTTTAATGTCGCTTTCTTTTCCTTTCTTCCTGCTATTTTTGCCAGGGTATCGGCTGAGAGCCATTCCTTGTGTTGAGAAGTTCTCTTTCCTAATACTTCGTAACATGTCTTCTTCCAAGCTGTCTTTGATTCTTCCCAGATCTTCTCTGCTGATTCAGCTGATTAGGGTGCTCAGTGTCTGGAATCTGTTTGAGATTTCGAGTTTAAACTTATTACTCTGGTGGCTGTATCCTTCAAGAGTGCGGTGTTATACCGTTGACTTGGTTTGGGGGTTGACTTCACAAACCTCTTGAGTTTCAGCTTCAGACGACCGACTACCAGGTGGGTGGTGATCTGAAGCAGTGTCGGTTCCTCTTCTCACTCGCGTGCCTTGCAATGATCTTCTGAACCTCTTACAGATGATGATATGCTCAATTTGGTTTTATGTGTGGTGATCTGGAGAAATCCATGTGGCTTTGTGTATCCGCTTGTGTTGAAAGAAACTGCCTCCAATCACAGTGTTGTTACTGAATGAGCAGTTTTCCGCAAAGAGTTTACCGTTCTCATTTATCTGTTCCAGCCCTTCTCTTCCCATTACATGCTCTCTGCCGACGTTCTTCCTATTTTTGCATTAAAATCTCCCACGATGATAAGAATGTCCCTCTTGGTTCTTTGCTCGAGGGTTGTCTGTAGTTGTTCATAAAAATCGGATTTGAGTTCACTATCTGCGTCGTTCGTGGGTGCATAACATTGTACAATCTGAACATTCCTTGCTCTGCTGTAGAATCTTGCTTGAATAATCCTCGATGACACTGGTGTCCATTCAATGAGTGATGCTGTCGCTTCTGCAGACAGCATCAGTCCTACTCCTTCTGTATGAGGCGAGTCATCTTCCTCATGACCAGAATACAGGAGAGTTTCTCCTGTGCTCAGGCGAATTTGTCCAGATTGGGTCCATCTTGTTTCACACAGCCCGAGAGCTGCGATGTTATATTGTCTCATCTCTGCGGAAACTTGCGCTGTCCTTCCAGTCTCAAACATGGTCCGGACGTTCCATGTTCCGATGTTGGTAATTGCCCTGGTTGAGAGAAGATTCTGCACCGTAGCATCATTTCGGCTTTTGCTACGGCGTTTCATACGCAGTCGCTGGGGACTGCCTTCCTGTCCCAGAACATGAGTTGATTGGTTTTCTCTCGTTAACGTTTCTGTAGCAGTTGTAGTTTTTACGGGGTGGGGTTGCTAACCCCACGCCCCCAATCCTCCTCCTTTCTCCGAGCTTGGGACCGGCAGGGAACTGATTATAAACCAATTCCCAGGCGGAGTTGCGACTAAAGTTATTGTTTTATTCTCCTTTAATTTTGAAATATTGTTTATTATGTTTGCGTTATCTATGTAGGTATGTTTTGGTTCGGTTTGGTTTGGTTCGTTCCTTCCTGAGTAACGCTAAGTTCTCGCGGTCCGAAAATCAAGCATGTGAAAATTTTGGTATAGCTACGTGCACTCCGACTTGTAAGTGAGTAGAAATCAGTAGTATTGAAACTAGTAGTAGAAATTGTAGTAGAAACTGTAACGTAATGCTGTCACGCATTCCAGTATTTCTACACGTGATATGTGAACCGTGTACAAAATAGCAGTAGAAGTAGAAGCGGTTGCTTGTTTATGGAATAAAGTTGAAGTCCTTGGAAGCAGAGAAAGATACTCTTTCATCAGTTTGTTACCTCCCCGCTTAGCGAGCAGTCTAACATCCCAACAATAACAAAATAATATTATGCTTTATTCGAATCTATTTTAGCACTGAATAAATTCATAAATATGTTATCTGCTTCAGTTCATGCAGTTCCTGTTACAGTCGAACAGAGTGATATTGACAGCATATTAGACAAGCGACGCTTAGGGCAATCAGTTTAAGAATTTAGTGAGCTGAGACGCCTCTATCAGTTTGGTTTGTTATACGTGGCAATACAAAACTACAGGAACTACAGTGGAAACCCGTTAATACGGCCAACGTCGGGCCATGAAAATGTGGTCGTATTAACGGGGTACGGTCAAACTACACCTGGTCGTTTTAACGGGGTAATTTTATAAAGAAAATGACGATTGGGGACTCCAAAAGGTGGTCGTTGGTCGTAATAACGGGGTTTCCAGATAAGAAAACGAGTGGGCTTTTGTTCGGGCCATAAAAAAGTGGTCTTAATAACGAGGTGGTCGTATTAACGGGGTGGTCGTATGGCGGGGTTCCACGGAAACTGCATGAACTACCAGAACTACTGAAACTACATGTAGGCCCAACTTCCTATGCTCGGTGATTAGTATTTAGAGCAGTTCTAGTCATACACGACTGCGTTACTTGACGCTGGCTGTGTGCCCTAGACTTTCTCAAAGTCCGTTTTGTGTTTTTTTTTTGTCACGGTTTTGTCTTCGTCGCTCGGCCAAGAAGTCGAGTTGTGGCAAGTCTATGTGGGCCCGATCCAAATGAATTATGCATAAACTTATATTTAGTTTTGTTCACACCCAATTCTCGTTGAACAAAAAAATACAGTGATTACAACGGTAGCTACAGAGGCAGATTAATAAATGTCTCAAGACTGGTCTCCGAAAAATAGTCTGTCTCTCGCAAGCAATGCACGTACATGAGAATCAGTAAGTTTAAGAGTTTTTTTTCGTGCAGTTTTAAGAGTTACATGTAGTTTTTGTTTCGTATCGTTCTAAGTTTCTCGTCAGTGAAAGTCCTTTTGTTCCGGCGTGGGTTCAACAAATTTGTCAGGTTAACCGCAAAACTCAGTTCTCTAACTGAGGAATGGAGCGTATGTCAATATTGATAGATGTTTCCTTTCCTAATTACTGAGATAATATTTAATCGTTCTAATAAAAGTTTCTCGTCAGTGGAAGTCCTTTTGTTCTGCGTGGGTTCAACAATTACTGAGATACATTCCTATCCATTGATACACCAGGTTAAATTCTCTTGACACCACATCCAAAGGGCATATAAGATCGATTACTGAAGTATAACGTGTACATGTATTGCTCATTCTGGCATGACTATTATTATATGACGGATCTATAATTGACATTAGCAGGCACTCATCGTGAGATCGGTACTCGGTACACGCATTTTGCTCCGATGAAGGGCTAAAGCTCGAAACGTCAGCTTTTTTCTATCTCGCTATCTCGAACTCGGTTATCTCGAACACCCCGCTTTTTCGAACTCAAACCC
Organism: Desmophyllum pertusum; assembly: GCA_029204205.1. Taxonomy (NCBI): domain Eukaryota; kingdom Metazoa; phylum Cnidaria; class Anthozoa; order Scleractinia; family Caryophylliidae; genus Desmophyllum; species Desmophyllum pertusum. The sequence goes on along the minus strand of MU826826.1, from coordinate 5,923,440 downwards.
ATTCCCCTTGCTCTTGTTTTTCAGTCATTTACTATCGGTTATTTCGAACTCCTCGCTATCTCGAACTGTTTTTTTTGTTCCCCTTGAGTGTTCGAGATTCAGCTGTCAGATTCAGTTTTTCTCAATACGGACCTCCCGGCCGGCAAATAACATATATATGTTTTACTTGCCCGCCGACGCAGCACAACAGTTTCATTAGAAACTAATCACTTGTGTTTATTTATTCTCAGATAGACCACGATCGGACACGAATATACAACTATAGTTGAATCTCGCTATCTCTAACTCGGTTATCTCGAACTCCCCGCTATCTCTAACTATTTTTTTGTTCCCCTTGAGTGTTCGAGATAGCGGGAGTCAACTGTAGACAACTCGCACTCGTTTTCTATTAGGACGCAGCCTCGTTGACCAAATCTCACAGAAAACTCGAGCTCGTAGTTTAATTGAATAATTAGACTCTAAAAAAGAAAGCTTTCTACATGTCTATTATTAGTTTATCTGTTAGCTTCGTGAGAGAAGCGGGGGGTGTTTGAGATCATGACCGAGTTCGAGATAGCGAGGTTCCTGTACTCACTTTCAATATACACGTATGTTTGGTTGTTGACACAAACACATTAAACACGATTAAACAAAACAAAACTGATAAGAAAAACAGACATGTGGCTTTTCCTAACTGGGGATTTAAATGTACTGTAATCACAACGGATCTTCTTGATACACATTGACGGTTTAACAATTCCTGAAGCCTTACACAAGTTCCGACCACTGCCGCTTCCAGTCGAATCCCAAAAAATGTTTTCAGTAACTGAATGATGTAAAATATATGTTAGGCGTTCACGTGTAATTCCAAACATTTTCGCAATGTATAATCACCCATGCTGTGAAGAAGTGAACAAATATTATAAAACTGTTTGATATAGCCAACAAAACGGGAAGCCATATAAAACAGTTATTTTGAATCACCAAGGAAAGACCCACGCCACGGTAGAGTTTCCCTTAAGATGAAAATAAAAGCTCTATTTAAAAGACTTATGTTGTTGAGTCTCTTTATTTGTTGAATTCATCCTACTGAAGCTTTTATTTGAATCACTGCTAAGCGTGACCTTTTGCATGATGAGTGTTAAATTTATGTCTTCCGGTGGGGCGATACTCAAGTGTCTCTTTTTGTGTGTACAATCAGTTTCAATTCGTCATTTGTTTGTTTATCTCCTAATCAGTGCAAAAACAATTACTTCCCTTCGATTCTCAAATCTCAATTTCATTTATAACAGCGTGAGTCTCACTGAAAAAATACTTAAATATTGTTTATGGGGTCTTTAAAAGTCTTTCCATTTGAGAAATTAAACTGACGAAATTAGAGACTGACACATAAAATTAAAGTTAAACTTCGTGAGAGGAATATATATATTCAATAATACATGAACCATATCACGGCTACAATATTAATGTAAACAGTGGTTTGATACGCATGTTGGTTTTTATCAAATGCTACATCAATAATTAGGAAAACCACTGAACTATGTGTAATGGAGCTTTCTTCCGTGATTGCGTGACTATGGAGAGCTACTTGAAATCAGCCAACCGGAAGTCTACTGGGTCGATTTCCGAGCATATGTTAAGTTTCTCCAATAAACTGAGACCAACTAGGGAAGGACACTGACTCGGAAAAAGACGAAATGGCTGTATGTCGCGTATGTAGCACAGTCAGAAATAGAAGATTATCATGCCGAGAATTCCGACTCTATTGTCAAAACAGTGATAATTAATCGTGATTATTAAGAAGTCCAATATAAATAATATAAATAATCGTTTTCAAGATAGGGTCTATAGGGTGTGGTTTTGTGGAGGTGTTCCAATAAAGCAACATTGCAAATTGATAAGCTAACAAATAATCTTACGTGGGCGATTTTTCGGTTTGTTTTGATGTGTTGATTATTCGGTTAACTTCATAGGCTGCGAACAGGCTCAGGTTTGGGGAACACCCGCGAGAACGAGCTGGAGAGCGAAGCGAGCATCATGCACTCATCGTCAAACAATTTCAGCACTGTGTAACTGCACTTCAAGTGTAGCTTGAGGTGGATAGTATTCTTGTTATGAGGAATTTCTGTATAAGGAATACTACTTTTACAAGATTCCTATCATTTTTAATGAATTATATAGTGCAATTACAATTAAAACATAATGATATAAATAAAGGCACTTTGCCTGAAACTTTCATAGTCATTGATCTGGAAGAACATTGGTAAGAAAGAGAGAGAGAGAGGACTTAATGGATTTGAAATACATTTTTCTAGTAAGTGAAATCAGTGGTACAGTTGAATCCCGATAACTCGAACCTTCAAGGGGAATCGAAAAAGGTTCGAGTTATCGGGAGGTTCGAGCTATCGAGGGTTCGAGTTATCGGGAGGTTCGAGTTATCGAGGGTTCGAGTTATCGGGATTTGACTGTACTACTTAATTATATCACTTAAAGTTGTTTTCATTAGTTGAAATTTTAAATGCTTTCTCTAATTTCATATTTAAAGTTTGAAAGATTAGATTTTTTGGTATATTGATACTCGTCGTTTTCCTAATTAGGTTAACCAGTTTTTTTGTTATGTTAGCCTACGACTTTCACTGAGGCATTTAAAACACTTTAACAATGTACGCTTGGCTATTAGATACAAAGATATAGAAACGGTTTCCAGAACTTTTCGTCAGTATATTTTACCTTTTTTTGGTCTTTATTTCAATGGAGGATAGTTAACTTTCAAACGCCGTTCTCATGAACGTTAAACGATTTTAATCAGTTATATATTTTTCCTGATACATGTATATTGAAATCATAAACGGATTTCACTGATTTGATTTGGCCCTAAATACACAAATTCATTCCAATTCCATGTAAACCATCAGTAACTACCTGACATGTCATGTGGATTTTTTTATCCGTAGACTGTTGTCGTGTGCATTCTGGCTTGCGAGGAAGTCGAATCAGGCCTCGTGACTCGTCGAACTTCGATCAGCCTCCAATCACATTTCAGATTAGAGAAACCGTGCAACGGACGCCAAGGGAATCTCCTTAAGATTTACATCGACCAAGTTACCAACGGGAGATGGGAAGCAAAATGCAACGGACGATATACAAGCGATACCGAAACGAGTAAGTATAAGTAGTATTAGTAAAAACAATCGTGGTCTCTTACGAATCTTTGAATTAACCTGCGACCAAGCCATCCTCTAAGGTCGTCTTTGACTGATATGATTGGATTGTTCGATTTGGAATCGTTCCATTGCGATTTTATGCGCGAGTGATGTTTCTCAACATTAAACGAGCCTTTAGCCGAGTGCAATTTGAGAACTTTAAAACATCTTCAATTTTTGGGTTCACTAGCCGAATTCATATTAGAGACGGAAAACCGTAATGGACGGGAAACTCGTCTTAACCCTAAACATTCCAACTGGCCATATATGTCCACTTTGGAGTCTTACACATCAAAGCCATTGTAACGTCATCAATTAACACGTGACAAGATTAATTTGACACACATATGATGCCGAAAGGATGGATCTTTGTAACCGTGCATTAATTTTGGAGTTATGCTGGAAAAACCTGTTCAATTTTTGTTGAAAAATCAGTGGCAAATTTGGCTCTCACACCCAACATACTTCCAGGTTCATTTTTTAGCTCCCTTAAAAGGTTAGGTCAAAACTTTTCCAGCTGATAGGAAGTGTATCAAGCACCGAAGATAGAAAGAAAAGAAAGGGGGAGTAACAGGAAAGGAAAACAGAGAAGGAAAAAATCAGACGAAAAATGTTTTTTTTAAGTTTTTTTTTTGGCTATGCACTTTGGCCAACGATAAAATTGAACGTTTTTGCCCTAAATCCTTTTCAAAATCTTCCCCTAGTTCTCCAAACGGCATTTTTAGCAACGGTTAGCCAAATTTCGGGTGACAGCACCAAGAAAACGGGTTTCGCGACCCAAAAATGCGTTTAAATGTGCGAATTTTGGTATGTTAAGGGTTAAGACGGAAAACTCATCTGATATGAATCCGGTGAAGGACGAGGGACGGGTTTCCTGTTTGTTACACACTGTTACTGGAAATCCAGCAATTGCTTCTGGGATAGAAATGTAACCTGGCCTCATACCCGTCCTAGTCTCCGACGGCTCTAAGTCATTTATCCGTCTAATTTTACCGTCCTTAAATTCATATTAGACGGAATTTTGTCAGACGGAATTTCGTCTGAGACGAGTTTCCCGTCTTCTGATATGAATTCGCTAACTATTTTTTTTCATTTGCCCCTTTTTGCCACGTTTGTGTAGCTTTCCTAGTGTGTTCGTTTTTCGCTTTTTCTTTAACCCTTTCACTTCCAAGAATTCTACTGAAGTACAAAACTGAGGAAAAATGTTGCAAAATTTAGCGAATTCATACACTACGGTACTTTATAACCTCAGTATACACTCGTCGCTGATCAATTAATCAGAATCTAGAAATTCTGCTGAGTTTCTTATAAGTACAGAAACGCTGAAGAGATAGTTAGCCAAAGTAAAGGTACATGTATACCGACGCTAATAGTGTGTTTTATTTACAAAAGGATTTACGATTAAGAAAGGCCGCGATGAAAGAAAATGCATTCAATATACGGATAAACAAGACGGTAGCACATACGTGCTGAAGGTCATCAACGAGACGAATGTGGCTTTTGTGGTGAGTTAAGAACAACCCATTATTCAGACTACTGTGACAAGCAGACTCCCATTAATTTTCCTTATTTCGATAAGGCCATCCGCCGTAACATGCTTTGTTTCCCATCGCCCGACCGACCCAATTTTTCAAAAAGTAAAACAAAAAAAGTTTCTGATTCATTGCCTGCGCCCTTTTCTCGGGTGTTTCCAAGTTTAATATGCTTTGTTTACATCTTAAAGTCACTCTGACATCTAAATCAGCCCAGTAATTACGTCTTCGAACACTTTGCAAAATGGTGGTCACGGGGAAGATAATCAAGGCTCGCTTGGAATTATTTATGTATAATTTGTCAATATTTCGTTTCTGGGCTTTTCGTTTTTCTATTTTTTTTTACCGACCGACCTATCTACATTTGCACCCATCACATATGCACGATTGCTTTTCTTGCCAATCTACTCCGATTACCATTACATAATGACATACCCACGCATTCCCCAGAACACATTAACTACAGTGAAACACTATAGTCTGTTTTCTGGTCGGTAAGCTATGATGCAAATGCAGATTGACAGCGCTATCCAGTGGATATAGTGTTTTATAATATACTCACCACAGGATATTGCAATTTTTGACAATCTGATTCGTTCCCCACTCGAGGCATATGAGGCAATTTACCATTACTACCTTATTTGGGAAGCCTGCTAATTACGAGTTTGGGACACGTGCACACATGCAAAGTCATGTTTTTTCAAAATAATAAATACCTTATTTTTCCTATGTTTGTTCCTTCGTTCTTTCCCCAGAAATTTAATTGCAATATCTTGTGGCCGGCGAGTATATTATAAAACAATCATTCCACTTAGGCCCAGTTCAGACGCCGTACTTCACATGGGCCGAATCGAATTCGAATTTAGGCCGACCCAAATTAATTTAGATCAACTGAATTGATTCAGACGCCGAGCTTAATTCAGCCGAACTTAAATTAATAGGGGAAAATTGCTGTTATATTGAAAAATACATTATAATAATTCATGCATTTTTTTCGGCTCATGTGAAGTTCGGCGTCTGAATCAAAGCCGGTCCACAGCCGTTATTCTCGGCTGAGCCAGGTGGGAAGAACGGCTGAGCCGATCCGAATTGATTCAGCCATTTCGAATTGATTCAGACGCCGTACCTCACATGAACTTAATTCATCGAATTCGATTCGGCTCATGTGAAGTACGGCGTCTGAACTGGGCCTTAGAGTTTCATTGAAAAACAATTTTGCTTGATAAAGAAAGTTTTTGTTTTAGCGGAATGTCTACGTCTATATTATTGTTTTGTTTTGCTTTGTTTCCCGCCATTCACAGAGACGGCAATGTAACAGCGACGCCTTCCTGTTTATAGAGGAAACAAGAGGAAGAACATATCATTATAAACGCACGTTTAATAACAAAACTATGTGCCTAGGAGTAGCTGCAAACTGTAATGGCGTTAGCTTATACATGTATTTAATCAACTCTAATAGTGTAGATATGCGGTGTGTTTTCAAGAAACTTTAAACAAAGTCATTGATACTAATTTGTATTTTCAATAATAGCTTACTAGTAGGTAATCAACTCAAACAGTAAAAATACCCGTTGTTCATTCAGGAGACGTTACAATTTGATAAATACATTTTTTTTAGAACAATAAAATCCAACAGGGGTGAAAATTTGAATTCGTGTTTGTTTGGTTTTGTTTGTTTGTTTGTTTGTTTGGCAAAAATTAATTACATTGAATGTATGGAATGTTGATCTAATTTAAACCGCTATAACTCCTCTTGAATGTGTCGGAATTTCGAAATTCAACATTGTTTCTATATAGCCTGAAAAAGATCATCATTGAAGATCATCATAAGCGATAGAACGTTTGTAAATCATTATCGTCATTGAAAATCTCCACTGAAGCTGGTAATTTCAAAGTAATTTGCATCTGTCTTTGATTTAGAAGGGTTTATAATTATGTAGTTTTATATGAAGTGGGAGACGCGGTGGCCTATACTAATGATTAGCGGGCTGGACTCTGGCCTGGGTCATTGTGTTGTGTTCTTGGGCAAGATACTCACAGTGCTTCTCTCCACCCAGGAGTATAAATGGGAGTAGCAATACTCCTAGTCGCTTAATGCTACAGAAACTGGGATAAACCCCGGCAGTTGTGGGCCACTAGGCTAGTGAAGACTTTACCGTTTATATATGTAGTTTTAAAATTGTGATTACAGTGAGCTATTAGCTTGAATCTATTCTTTATATTATGAGGAAATGATCAAATGACAAATGCCTTTAAATAAAAATGGAGTTCGAGATAGCCGATAGTAAATGACTGAAAAACAAGAATTAGGGGAATGGGTTTGAGTTCGAGATAGCGGGGATGTTCGAGATCATGACCGCGAGTTCGAGATAGCGAGGTTCAACTGTACTTTCACTTTCAATATACATGTATGTTTGGTTGTTGACATTAAACACGATTAAACAAAACAAAACTGAGAATAAAAAAAACAGACATGTGGTTCTTCCTAACTGGGGATTTAAATGTAATCACAACGGATCTTCTTGATACACAATTGACGGTTTAACAATTCCTGAAGTTCCGACCACTGCCGCGTTCCAGTCGACAGGGGCACCCAACGGATCGTTTCGGTGGAATATCTGTTCGGAAGGCCTATAATCGCCTCAGATATTCGGTTAGGGAAATGTCATCTCGAACTTTCTAAATATGGGAAACTTAATGTCTTTTGTTTTCGGAGAGATAAAAATGTCGTTTTGGGTACAAAAACAGGTCAGCTAGGATTTTCGGAAAGGTAAAAGGAGCTCATAAATTCGGATAATAAGATTTTAATCCCTAAAACTTTCTGAAGTTTAAAAGTTCAGCTTACGTATCCGAAAAGATACATTTTTCTTAGCGTTTAAAATTAAGCCATTAAACTGCACAAAAGGCACAATTACAACTTAAAAACGACGTTCCAACACTTACAGGAACATTTTGTCGTTGGGTGCCCCTGAGTCGAATCCAAAAATACAGGAGTTTTCAGTAACTAAATGATGTAAAATGTATGTTAGGCGTGCACGTGTAATTCCAAACATTTTCGCAGTGATTGAATCACCCATGCTTGAGGAAGTGAACAAATATCATAAAACGAAACGGGAAGCCATAAAACAGTTATTTTGAATCACTAAGGAAAGACCCACACCACGGTACAGTTCCCCTTAAGATGAAAATACAAAGCTGTATTTAAAAGACTTATGTTGTTGAGTCTCTTTATTTGTTGAATTCATCCTACTGAAGCTTTTCTTTGAATCACAGTAAGGATAGGTCACTGCTAAGTGCGACCTTTTCACGATGAGTGGTACATTTATGTCTTCCGGTGGGGCGATACTCAAGTGTCTCTTTTTGTGTGTACGATCAGTTTCAATTCGTCATTTGTTTGTATATCTCCTAATCAGGCTCAGGCTTGGGGAACACCCGCGAGAACGACCTGGAGAGCGAGGCGAGCATCATGCACTCATGACCACTCATCGTCAAACAATTTCAGCACTGTGTAACTGCACTTCAAGTGTAGCTTGAGGTGGATAGTATTCTTGTTATGAGGAATTTTTGTATAAGGAATACTACTTTTACGAGATTCCTATCATTTTTAATGAATTGTATAGTGCAATTACAATTAAAACATAATGATATAAATAATGGCACTTTGCCTGAAACTTTCATAGTCATTGATCTGGAAGAACATTGGTAAGAAAGAGAGAGAGAGAGGACTTAATGGATTTGAAATACATTTTTCTAGTAAGTGAAATCAGTAGTACAGTTGAATCCCGATAACTCGAACCTTCAGGAATCGAAAAAGGTTCGAGTTATCGGGAGGTTCGAGCTATCGAGGGTTCGAGTTATCGGGAGGTTCGAGTTATCGAGGGTTCGAGTTATCGGGATTTAACTGTACTACTTAATTATATCACTTAAAGTTGTTTTCATTAGTTGAAATTTTAAATGCTTTCTCTAATTTCATATTTAAAGTTTGAAAGATTAGATTTTTTGGTATATTATACTCGTCGTTTTCCTAATTAGGTTAACCAGTTTTTTTGTTATGTTAGCCTACGACTTTCACTGAGGCATTTAAAACACTTTAACAATGTACGCTTGGCTATTAGATACAAAGATATAGAAACGGTTTCCAGAACTTTTCGTCAGTATATTTTACCTTTTTTTGGTCTTTATTTCAATGGAGGATAGTTAACTTTCAAACGCCGTTCTCATGAACGTTAAACGATTTTAATCAGTTATATATTTTTCCTGACACATGTATATTGAAATCATAAACGGGTTTCACTGATTTGATTTGGCCCTAAATACACAAATTCATTCCAATTCCATGTAGACCATCAGTAATTACCTGACATGTCATGTGGATTTTTTTTTAATCCGTAGACTGTTGTCGTGTGCATTCTGGCTTGCGAGGAAGTCGAATCAGGCCTCGTGACTCGTCGAACTTCGATCAGCCTCCAATCACAGTTCAGATTAGAGAAACCGTGCAACGGACGCCAAGGGAATCTCCTTAAGATTTACACCGACCAAGTTACCAACGGGAGATGGGAAGCAAAATGCAACGGGCGATATATAAGCGATACAGAAACGAGTAAGTATATAAGTAGTATTAGTAAAAACAATCGTGGTCTCTTACGAATCTTTGAATTAACCTGCGATCAAGCCATCCTCTAAGGTCGTCTTTGAATATGATTGGATTGTTCGTTTTGGAATCGTTCGATCGCGATTTTATGCGCGAGTGATGTTTCTCAACATTAAACGAGCCTTTAGCCGAGTGCAATTTGAGAACTTTAAAACATCTTCAATTTTTGGGTTCAATAGCCGAATTCATATTAGAGACGGAAAACCGTAATGGACGGGAAACTCGTCTTAACCCTAAACATGGCAACTGGCCATATATGTCCACTTTGGAGTCTTACACATCAAAGCCATTGTGACGGCAACAATTAACACGTGACAAGATTAATTTGACACACATCTGATGCAGAAAGGATGGATCTTTGTAACCGTGCATTAATTTTGGAAATCTAACAAATTCTTCCAGAGTTATGCTGGAAAAACCTGTTCAATTTTTGTTGAAAAATCAGTGGCAAATTTGGCTCTCACACCCAACATACTTCCAGGTTCATTTTTTAGCTCCCTTAAAAGGTTAGGTCAAAAAAACTTTTCCAGCTGATAGGAAGTGTATCAAGTGCCGAAGATAGAAAGAAAAGAAAGGGGGAGTAACAGGAAAGGAAAACAGAGAAGGAAAAAATCAGACGAAAAATGTGTTTTTTTAAGTCTTTTTTTTGGCTATGCACTTTGGCCAACGATAAAATTGAACGTTTTTGCCCTAAATCCTTTTCAAAATCTTCCCCTAGTTCTCCAAACTGCATTTTTAGCAACGGTTAGCCAAATTTCGGGTGACAGCACCAAGAAAACGGGTTTCGTGACCCAAAAATGCGTTTAAATGTGCGAATTTTGGTATGTTAAGGGTTTAAAGTATTCCGAATACCTCATATTTATCCTAAGTGCCCTTTACCTTGGATATTTATCAATCTAACGGTTGACAGTGGTACATATATGCCTGATTCCCTTCTTTGTCGATTACCAGTTCTAATTAAATTTCGCACGCGACTAATCGATTTCAGCCGACAAACTTCATAGCAATAAAAAACATTCTTCGGAGTATAAAGATAGAAGTACATATGCACTTATTAAAAGTCATTGAAAGAATATCCTGCTCGCTTTGCAACGGACATTTTGGTCCAGTCAAAACAAGTAGCTTAAGTTAATTTAGCAGGTGCCTGAAATGTTAAAATTCCAACGTCAGACTAGCTGGTACTTACCATCTAACCGGATTGCTATGATGATCTTCCACTATAGTTTGAAGATCGGGTTTTTTTACGTATGAAAACAAGTTGCCATTTTCAAAATCAAATTGGCTTCTCTGCCTCTCAGTCCGCCAAGAACGGTGTAGCGAAATAATATCTTAATTAGCAACTTTCTTATGAGAGATCATTTACGTCCGACCACGGTCTAGTAAAGCGCAACTTTACGCAAACTTTACATCCCACGTAAAGATGCATAAATCGAGACGACTCGATGATCTCATCACAAACTGTCACAGCAGTTATTGGAGGTGGTAGCCTTTAGTTGGGATTCAAAACCAACAGTTCCGTTTTTTAAAGATCTTTAAAAATAGCTTGAAGTGGATACTATTCTGGTTATAATAAATTTTTGTTTACGGAATCCTATTTTTTAAAATACGAAATTCCTCTCATTTTTAATTAATCATATAGTGCATTTAAAATTGAAACATAATGATATAAATAAAGGAACTTTGCCTCAAACTTTCATAGTCATTCTGGAAGAACAAGTTGGTAAGAGAGAGAGAGAGAGGACGTAATGGATTTGAAATACATTTTTCTAGTATTAAAGTGAAATTAGTAGTACCACTTAAAGTTATATCGAGGCAGTCCCGCTAAGAGCGGACCGGTCAAGTTCGGGTCGGAAAAAAGTTAGTCTTTATATTTTGTGGACGAAAAGGACTAGGTGGGTAAATGTTAAAACCAGGGTATTTTGTTAAATTTCTTGCTTTTATTTTTCGCTACACGCCGAAATGACTTCGGCCGTCCGAGGTGGGATTTTATGCCGGTCCAGAAGTCGACATTTGCGTTTTATCTGAGCCGCGCTGCTTCAACACAGGTAAGTATAAATAAATATCAACAATACCACAGTATTTAGGTACATTTGACGTGCTTTGCAACGAAATTTTGTAACGATTGGATAAAAATTAGATAAAAAAAGTAATAAAATAAGTAGTCCCACTTACATTTTTATCACTTTAAGTTCCCTAGTGCTTTCAAGTTGCAATTTGAAATCAGTTCTATTTTTTTAAATACTCTAATAATTTCATATATTTAAAGTTTGAAATATTATTGCTTGGTATATTATACCTTATTATTATATGGCAAACTGGTCCACGATGAAAAGGAGCATTCTGATTGGTTCCCTGAGCGGTCCGAATTTTGCAATACGGACCGCAAAGATGGACCGCTCACGAACTTATTTCGCCAAATTCCTTTTATGAAACATTGAACAAAAGAAAACAATTTTCTATTAAGTAGAAACATTTTTCCTTGTGTCTGGCGGACAATTTAGGTTAAACTTTTCGCAAAGTAGCCTGAAAAATGCAAGAATATGCTTAGCTTTGGCGCACGCGCGTTAGCCGAAAATGGTTACATTAATTTCTCAGCAAATTTTTTTAAAAATCCATTATAATAAAAACTTTATTGAACTAGCTTGTTTGGTCCGTATTGGGAAAATATTGGTCTCGTTCTTTTTTTGCAAGTTTATGGACTTCGCCTTTCGGCTCGGTCCATAAACTTGCAAAAAAGAACTCGACCAATATTTTCCCAATACGGACCTCACGCTAGTTCAATAAGGCCCGGGTCGCACTTGCGGACAAGTTTTGAAATGTCCCAACATTTTCAAAAAAAATTGTTGGGACATGTTGTCCGAGACATCTCGTAGAGTAACAAAAGGTTTAGTTACTAGTACAATAGCTTTGCACGTGCTATAAACCTGTTGGGACATTCCTCAGCTGTCCTCTGCAAAAAAACGATGTGAAATGACCAAATTCTGGGCTTTGGAGAGAACAGCTTTGTCCTTCACAACATTATTAAAATCATGAAGTTGGTTCGACCTGTGACGATTAACACAGAAAATTAATAGAAACAAACGAAAAAAACAATGCATTGTTATTCGCATATTGTAAATCCAGTTTTGGTGGCGTAAACCATATTATACTGGCACAGAGGCCGCGGTAAATTTGAATCAAATATATGGCAACACGTGCTGCAAAATGCAAATTTGTTATTCTCAGAGAAAAACACAATGGTTAATCAGCAAAGCATTGTTATCTGGAGTCACCTGGTGCGTGGGAAAGTGGCTTGTCCAGCCCCAGGGCAGGACTACGGCGCCTTTGAAGTTTTGTCCTTTTTGACAAAATTTGTCCGACTCGCAACAAGTAGGTCGCACTTGTTTTGCGATTATTGTATCATTCAAATTTCAAAACGTGCACACGTGCGACGAGGGCCAATAATAGGACTACGGCTTCTTTGTTATTTTATCTTTTTGGACAAGTTGTTCGTCCTGAAAACGTAGGTCGCACTCGTCTTTGCTATAATTGACGCTTAAATTGATGAAATCCACTAAAGTTACCAAACTTGTCCGAAAGTGCGACCCGGGCCTAACATCTATTTATAGGAAATTAACGCTCGTGTTAATTAAGGTCTTTGAAATTAACGCGACCTAAATTAACGCGAATTGGACGGAAAAGTACTTCCGAATAAAGGAAATTAACGCGAAAGAGGAGGTAAAATTTCAAAATGAAGGAAATTAACGCGATTAGCACAAATATATTTTGGCCGAAATACAACAACTGAGATGTCCAGAACGGCTCTTCTGAAAGCGTGGGTGAACTGGAAATATTGTAATTAAGGCTTTAATAAGGTAATTCCATCGAAATAGAAGTTACACTGGGAAGTTTCTGAAATTTTCCCTAGTTGAACATTGTGATGTAATGTTTCAAAATATAGAATAAAAAGAATAGGTCACCAGCCCCGCGAAAGAGATATAATCGACTAAAAATACCTCATAATTCCTTACAAAATCAACCAAAAACACGTATTTTTTCACGTTTTCAGTGATTATTAATTTCCCTGCACTGAGAATTGGTCTATACTCCTTGTATAGAAAGAAGATGATTACTAGACTTAAATATGCGAAAAAAAAAATGATAGGTCACCACGCTCGTTTATGAGAAAACAATCATTTACCTCTCTGTCGAGCGTAGCCACAATGAAAAAGCCGCCATATTTTTAATGTGCGCGCGCTAATTACGCGCGAAATTATGCGCAGAAAGGATGCGCAATGCAATACTAAGGAATGACCTTTTAAATGCTTTTACATTGTAAAATATTGAAATACAGTGTGCAGAACTGAGAAAGCTATTGTTTCCTCGGTGTCAAATATATCTCTACAGGATCCAGAATTTGGGGTTATAATAATGGAAATTAAGGTCGCGGAAATTAACGCTCCACTTAATTAATGTCGCGGAAATTAACGCTCACAAAAATTAACGCGACTTAAATTAACGCGAATTTTTAAATTTCGTGTTAATTTCATGGAGCGTTAATTTCCTATAATAAGGTAGTCGTAAGTTTCTCTTAATTATGGTAAGCAGTTTCCAATTGATTTGAATCCTGCGATGGAATACCTGTTTAGTCAACCTACCACTTTCCGGCACTGAGGCATTTTTTTTTTAGTACAATGCATACTTTTAGATACAGAAGGCACATGGAAACGGTTTTCAGGACTTTTCGTAGAGTTAAAATGTTGGTCTTTATTTCAATTGATTGAAACACCAAGAAAGATTGAGGATATCTCTTTTTATTGTCCAGGCAAAAAAGTCAAAATTAAGCACTTTTGTTCTTTATTTATTTTCTCACCAGGTATTTACAATTGAGTGGAAAGCTATACCTCCTTTGAAAGAGTAGTAAATAAGCTTTCAAAAAAATACATTTTTGTCCAAAACAACCCATAATATGCGTGCATATATTAATTACATTAGCATAAATTTGCATAAATTAACCACAAAATGTGGACAAAAAGCAACAAACTTCAGAATGGTGTAAGGTTATAAGGAAAATTTGAAAGCAAAAATGTTCCTTGTTATGTTGGCAACATATCACAGCAATTTTGGCTGCAAAAGAATGAATATAGAATTTATTCGAATTTATTAGGTATATATGTGTTGACAGACATGAAACAGACATGGCTATACAAATACTATAAAGCAACATTCCAATCGATGTTTTTCCTGTTGTCCCAAAAACACTTTTCCTCCAAATATATCGATCTTCCTATACTCAAATATAAATCCAGACATTTATTCGAAGCAATAACGAACGTAAAAGCAATATTCGAGCGTAAAAAGCAAAGATAAATAACATTTCACTGCATTTCAGACCATGTGCGTGCTTACGCAATAACATACGCAGTACATTTATTCAACTCTTACCTCGATTCGCCGCTTGAATTTCGTAGCTGACGATCTAAATCACTTTCCTCGTCACTTGACATCCCATCATTGCTCTCATCTTCTAGTTCTAAAAGCTCCAAAACCCTTTCTGCGCTAGCAGCAACGGTTCGCGACCGTTTTGGTACCGACGCCATGTTTGACAGAAAAACGCTGATAGAGAAAGACGTCGTGTAGGCCACATTCAAGTGTATTAGCTCAAATTTGCGGGGGGACTGGGTAATTCTGCTGTCACGCTTTCTACCAAATCTTGTGGAAATCGCATGTAACGCAAAATTTTGGCATTTTTTTCTGTCATCACTCTTCAAGTGTTGATATTTACAGGTTCGGACAACAAAGAGTTGCCAAACGTTATTCTCGTGAAAGTTTTTGGTACATCATTGGAATCAATAAAACAAGTTTTTCAGTTTATTTGGCCATTAATGCCCATGTAACTACCTGAACTGAAAGCTGATATATCATGTGGATTTATTTATTAGACTATTACCGTGTGCATTGTGGCTCGCAAGGAAGTCAGATCAAGACCTCTCAGGATCAACCTCCAGTCACATTTCAGGTTACAACGTGAGTGCGGCGGAGGGAATCTCCTTAAGATTTACAATGACGACCCGAACTGTAATGGCGGGGAATGTAAAGCAAAATGCAACGGGGAATCTAGAAGCGATACTAAAACGAGTGAGTATAATTTATATGTAGTAATCGTGATTCGTACCAGCATTTCAATTTCGTGTTGGCATTTTTTAATTTTTGGGTTCACCGATCACTTTTTTTTTTCATTTGCCCTTTTCTGCCGACATTCATCCACTTTAGTGTAGCTTTCCTAGTTTCGTTCAGCGACGTTTGACGTTTCCATGGCTACTTTAGTATGCACTCCATCTTTATAACCTCAATATTCACTCCTCATTGACCAATCAGAATCTAGAAATTGTATTGAGACTATAGTTGGCAACGGTAAAGGGATACGTAAAAATATTGGTTTAGCCGAGACAGTTGAATCGAAACTGAACATAATTGTGTATGGCTAAACGTGTAATAAGTCGCAATTTTGCGTCAAGGGTCTTGGACCTGCATGATTTAAATGTGCCTTATGAATTTGATTCAGCTACATCATGTAGTATGAGGTTACAAAGATACATTGCCAATATATATAACAAGAGTACCCGACGACACTTTTCCTGTAAATTGTGTGCGAATTCTATCTGTACATGTATGGTAATTTTCGGCTCTGCGCTAATAGTTTATTTTATTAATAAAAAGGATTTACTATTGAGAAAAGCCGCGGTGGAAAAAAATGCATTCAACATACGGATAAACAAGACAATAGTACATATGTGATGAAGGTCATCAACGAGACGAATGTGGCCTTTGTGGTGAGTTAAGAACAACCCAACATTAGACTACGAGCAGTCTCTCTTTCCTTCTATTTGATCGAGTAATAAGGAAAATAAAGTGAGAGTTTTTTTTATTTTTTTTTATTTTATTTGCAACACACAAAAACATTACTTACAATCTGATTATTACCCTATTAAAATATATGGTTACTTGCTCTATTTACATTTCATTTGTTACAGTGCTTATAAATAAAGTGAGAGTTAAAAATTGGCGCTGGAAATCTATTTTCCCCCTTTCATTTTATTTTGCTGCTTGCTTGATCGATTAACTAAAGGAAAGAGGGACGGCTCGTATTCTAGGCAGGCGCGGATCATGGACAAAATATGACCGTTTCCCAACTGTGCGCAAGAAGAGTTCGTGTGCATTGTCCCCGGAAAACCTTTCAGATTTGATTCTACAAAACATCAATTCCTACGTTTTTGACGCTAACAATCGGTTTGTTCGATAAAAAACGTTTGTCACATAACTTTTGGACTGTTGCATGGGCAATATCCTACTACAAACCCTTTCATTCCCTGGAAAAACAAAATCTGACCGCAGTTACCTGCAACAATTTCCTTCATGTGAACTACCCATTTTCGTCAAAAAATATTGTCGCAGAGACAAAATGTCTGGTTTGATTTTCATTGAGTAGCAATTTTGCTTGTTTTAGAATGTCTACGTCTAATTAATGATTTGTTTTGTTTCCCGCCATTCACAGGAAGGACAATGTAACAGCTCAATTAGCGACGCTTTCCTGTTTAAAGAGGAACCAGTTAAAGGACGTCATTTTTTCCGCACGTTTACATATAAACGCACGTTTAATAACAGCACCGTGTGCCTAGGAGTAGCTAACAACTGTGATGACGTTAACTTATACATGCATTTACTTAACACAAACAGTGCATATTCACAAGACAGGCGTTGTCAATTCCGCAAGAAGATTATTTTTCAAAAATAAAATCCAAGATAAGATAAGAGATACTTTATTTACCCACGTATCACTCAGGAGCTAAAATAAGCTCGTTCAAACGTGAACGTGAAATTAAAAATAAGTAAAATGGTATATTAATTGCATACATTACATTTTCTATATCGTATCTTCCATGATAAAATATTATAAAATGACTAAAAACATTGATGATAATTTGACTTGGTGTTTGTCTGTTTGGTTGTTTACAAGTACCGTTATATTGTCATTTAATTTACTGAGCACCCTACTTCCAATAAGCGTCACTTGGCAATGCCTAATGCGGTTATTCCAATAAAACACCTATTTATCCTGAAGTTGTCATTTTTATTCGGATCTAATGATAGCAAGACTGACCGTTATCTTATTTAGTATTTAGTTAATCAGAACTATAAGAAAATTTGAAGAGGACCTACATGTATAGACAAAGCGAAGCTTCCTAATAATTTATCATCTCTATGACGAGATTCGAGGGAAAAAAGTCATTTTTGAGGATATAAAGAAGGAATATTCAGTCACAAGAAGGAACCCAATCAAGTGCACGACACGCGAATGTTGTTATCCCCAATCACTTTCGATAATTTTCTTATAGTTATGATTAGGAGAATAATAGCCCGTTTTTTTAGGGTGACACATTATACTCGATTTTAGGAACATAATGTGTTTTGAAACCTCTACCAGTCATGGACGACTACTTTCGTACCTCTGTATATACTTACTAATGCGCCAGCTGTGTGCCTAACCGGAAACAAAAAAGTATGCATGTACTTATTCAGTGTTTTCGACACCCAATACTCGTTAAAAACAGTGATTACAATGAGACAAATTGATACAATGTAGATATCTTACGACTGGTCTCCGAAAAATGCTCTGACTCACTGAAGTAATTCTAGTATCGATCAGTAAGTCTTCAATAATTGCTCGTCAGCGAGAATCCTTTTGTTTCGTCGAGATTCAAGTACCCGACAGATATTGCTTGTCTGGTCTATTCAACAATTTGTCAAATTGGATTCACAAAACTTAGTCAGTAGTCTACTCAGTTGACCCCGTACCCCGTCAACAATTGCAAATATATGTTTTCTTTTTCCCGCTGATATATATTTCCTAACGATATATACACAAGATATTTTAAGAGCAAAACAGATCCTGGATTTAGTATAGTGTATTGCTTATTCTGACATAACGGATGTAATATATTGGCCGATATTCGCTGTCAGTTCAAATGTAAATGCGCGAATTAGATCGCTACTCTCAGGTAGACCGCGATCACGCGTAAATTGTCTTTGAAAGGGACAACTATTTTTTGCCTAAAAATAACATAATTGAAGGTTTCAGTTACTTTTGCAGAGTTTACTATAAAACAAACAGACAACTCGCCCTCGTTTTCTATGACGTGTATTCCTTGACTATTCGTTTCGAATTCGTTCATAAATGTTAATGCACGTCAATCATCCGGTTAGGTTAGTGAGAATTTGGCAGAGGCGTGAGTGACTAGGAAGACACACTCTGGAGTAGGGTGTGGTTTTAGGGAGGTGTTGCAATGAAACCACAACGCAACAGGCAAGCTAAACTGCTTACCTATGAAAGTTCTAGATATACAGTCGATCCTCCGCTAACGGACACCTCTCGTAGGCGGACACCTCTTGTAAGTGGACACTTGGTCATGTTCCCAACTACATACATGCCAAACACTATAATTTATTTTCAACCTCCTGTGACAATAGGTTTTTCTCTCTCAAATTTTTGTCATGATGCCGCTTCGCTTTGGTACTTCTGAGTTCTAATAATAGATTATTAACACGAGGCTCAGAAGCCTGGACGCACTTCGACTTCAAAAAGTGGAGGCACTTCGACTTCAAAAAGTGGAGGCACTTCGAACTGAAAACATGTTTGAGCCGTTGAACATGATTTCTAATAAAACCAACTTTCAAATATTAGATATCAGGGACCTAAAATTTGGAATTCTCTTGATGAAACTGACAAAAAATTACTTGATTTCCAATTAAAGAAGAAATTAAAAATACACTTTATTGATTCATATTAAATATTACAATTATTTTAATTAATTTATAAGGATATATTATGTTCCGCTGTACGTTTTCTTTTTTTTGTATTTTTATATTTATGTGTGTGTGTGTGTGAGTGTGTTACCGACCGATAATTGTATAAATACTTTATGTAACTTAATGTCTGCCCATTCTTTTTAGCCCCTATGGTTATTTTGGGCAGGCCGTACCCTCTACTTTTTTAAATATCAATTGTAATTATTCCTGTCCTTTCTGGGTACAAATAAATGGTTGTTGTTGTTGTTGTTGTTGTTGTAAACTCCTATCAATCAAGTAGAACATATATAACGGCAACACGACTGGAATACATTCAATATTCACCCCAAGAACGTTAACTGCTGGAAATGGATCTGATTTCGGTTTTCTATTTTAAAGTGCACCTAACCCCAAAAATTTTTCTACATGTGATTCGAAGCATTTCTGCGAAAACATTTTTGGATTCGGTTGAATCCTCGATTTTCTATACTCTGCTGAGGTCACGTTCGATGTGTTGCACGACCGCGTATAAGGAGTCTGGAGTCTGGTTTCGTGTTATGACGTCTACTCGGGAACCACACAATATAGCGCCTCTGTCATTTCTCTGCATTTGTTTGGGATAATTGAACATAAAAGGGATCATTTCTATGGTTTTTGGGACTTAAACTGAAGAATTTTGTTTCGAAATTGTGCGTTCTTCATCTTCGGAGTCAAAGTTAAGTTTCGATTCGAATTACTCCGAAATAAACTTCATTTCTGAAGTAGAAATCGAGCTGGAATCAACGCGTGATTTATACATAAATATGCGTTCCTCAATCAATACTTTAAGCGGCAATGAGGAAGAAATCTTCGCAGATGAACCGCTTCGAGACCTGGAATGGACAAATAAATGTGAAAAGGAGGGCAAAGCGAATGAAGAGCCGAAAAGAAAGCTCGACGACCGCTTAGATAGCACTGAAGAAGCCAGTCAATGGTAAGCAATATTCGTGTCGACCTATAAACTTTGCTACTCCAACGAGCGTTTTAGACATTTATATTTTGCTTTTGCGAGTATGCATTTCGTAAAGCAATGGTTATTCTGTTAAATGCCAGCTTTTTACCATTTAATGTTTGCAACAGCCAAGTAATGTATCAGTCAATTCCAATTCCAAGCGCGATCATCCCCCCCCCCCCCCCGGGCAAGCCCCCGGGCATTTGACTTTTTTCAAAATTTCTGATCAAATGCCCCACTATGCGGGCCAGTTGCACGGTCAAATGCCCCACCGGTCGGGCCTGAAAAGTCATCGTGAGTTGGGGTTTTCTTGTTTTCACTAGCTCTATATAAAAATAAACGAACACTGTAAACAAATTTTAATAGGAAAAGATAAACGCATTTACTCACAATAACCTATTAAAACTGTGAATCAACAGGAATCAAGTAAAGACTTATCAGCACCCATACTCACGTTTCTCCTTTAATGGTGTTATTAACTTTACTAACTGTTGACCATTTTTCGCAAAATAGTGACTTTTAACAAGTAGAATAACCGAATCGTCTCTTCTCGTTGCAATACAGTAAGTCTTATAAAGCGTTTTACATACGTTGAACCTACTTTAACGCAGCTTTTCATACACACACAGTCACACACCAACAGAAACTAACTGGCAACATGGGCCCTATTTAATAAACGTGGCGATATTCACGGTTCTTTTGTAAATCATCGAAAGTTATCGCGATAACGGCTTTCCTGACGTCCCTCCGAACATGAGCGAGCTGAGCGAGCGAAGACCATGTGGAGTTATGACGTGTTATATGGAGTACAAGATCGCTTTTAACCTTGACCGCTGACCAATATTTTGTCGACGGTCAAATGCCCCACCGTCCGGGCTTCTGTTCGAGTCAAATTTCCCACCATGCGGGCCAGAATAGGGGTCAAATGCCCGGGGGTTGCCCGTGGGGGGATGATCGCGCTTGGAATTGACTGATACATAACCGTCGCAGTTGTAAGAATTCTCGCTCGAGGCTTTTTTTTTAGATGCTTTCGTAGATGTCTGTTTTGCGAGGTTACAGTTTACCAATATGCCATCCAATAAAGCTTGTTTTGGCTCAGTTCTATTTAATTATTGGTCCATGCTTAAAGGTTGTCTATCGAGAGTTTATAGAGAAGTGTATTAAGAGTTGCTTGAGGCGCAGCCAAGAGACAGTCGATCGATTGAAAATCGGCTTGCTCGCGCGCGGGCCTGAAAATTTAAGCCGCAGAAAACAAACCGAAAGGAAACAAGCCACATCACTACAATTTTGACATCCTCAAACGTTTGTCGTTACTACTCCAAATAACCACCGTAGTGAATCAAGTTAATTTTCAAGTAAAAACCGTGAAATAATTGACTTTTTCTTCCTCGATAAGCGAAGTATATGTTCCCTCGGTGGTCCGCATTGATACCCATTGATGTTACGATCTGTACACACGGCTGTCGCACTGCTTATTTCGCGGCCTCAGAAAAAAACTTTTAGAATCAAAATATTTTGTCATTTTTCTTATTTAGTCATTCGAAAGAAATTCGTCTTTGACTTACCTCAAAATTTCCTGAATTGCTTCGCACGAGGAAGAAATGTTGACGCCATACAGTTGCGCGATACTACCGATGAACGCTCGGATTCCACGCTCGTGCTACTGAATTTTGCCGCCTATGTCATTGGTACTTGGTAGAGATAACATTTCGGTAACATTTGGTCGAATTGCTAGTTGACTTCGACCGGGTAGATTTGAAAATAGCCTTAGGAAGTCTACTGGAAATGCGCGGACAAACTCCAGAGTTCTCAAATTTATGACTCTCCGCACAGTCCCACTTCGCTCATTTGAGTTTACAAAATCTACCGTCTTTTTCGTATGTTCTCGACCATAGTATACCTTTATCTAAATCTGGCGTGCTGCT
The DNA here is from genome assembly GCA_029204205.1 of Desmophyllum pertusum. Taxonomy (NCBI): domain Eukaryota; kingdom Metazoa; phylum Cnidaria; class Anthozoa; order Scleractinia; family Caryophylliidae; genus Desmophyllum; species Desmophyllum pertusum. The sequence continues at coordinate 5,901,334 of MU826826.1, read as the reverse complement.
GCAACGCCCAATAACGCACCTGGAAGCCTTTTCTACACACTTTTCGAATGTGTATCGCATCTTTCTGAAGTAAATGAGTGGATGCGAAGGATCGAACGTTCCCGAGTAGACGTCACACAGCCGCTAGAACTCATTCCCCTCAATTGCGGCCGTGCAACAAAATGGCGTCGTTTTAGGTGCAATTTTGGAGACTTTGTCGGGGCACAGAAAATCGAGGATTCAACCAAATCGAAAAATTTCTTCGCATTTAAGTTTCAAATTATAAGTAAATTAATTTAAACGAATAAACATTTTTGGGTTAGGTGCACTTTAAGGTTAAAATAATTTGTCGTTAGATTTGTAAAACAACAACAACAAGCGTAAAAGGAGTCGGCCTAAAATATTGTCACACGAGCTCGAGATTTCGATTGACCCAAATTCAAAACAATACACCTTTTAATAATAATTAAACTCTACAGATTTAACTGAATTACAAATGTAAGTACTTCTTATAGCATTTGTGGGTGCAATTGTAAAATTCAGTTGAAGCTTTAGGGAAAGTTCAGAAAGCCTTGGGCCATTGCACGCTTAATATTTGTTTACTTTTCGAGCTGTTTTTTTTTTTTTTTACTTTCAAGTGTCTTTGATTTGTGGTCTTCAAGTAAATGTTGAATGAAAATATATTCCTATTGATTTATTGATATCAGAAACTGAGACAGTGGAAGTTGGACAATCATTCGTCCTCTCGCGGAGTGCAGCAATATGGAAATAAAGTTTAATTTTTTCAGTTGCTGTCGTTATCTATGCGTTTACCAGTACATTAGTACATAGGTTTTCGACCAATCAAAACGCGCGTAGTGTGACAGTAATTTTATACTTGTTAATCAATGATTGGGTAACGGTATAATGCCGCATTTATTTCGTATTTAGTACCGATCCACCAGAGCACAAGTGCTGAAAATTATTATATTATTACATGCAATCATTGCCAATAGAGTGGCTTTCTTCTTAGAGTTCTTTTTTAACATATTAGATGTAAATCTTTTTTGAGTGTGCATTGTTTTAGTATTACTACAGTATACCAAATGACCACAAAATGACTAACAACTGACTGTTAAATGACTACCAAATGACTACCAAATGTCTACCAGGTGACTATTAAATGACTACCAAATGTCTACCAAATGTCTACCAGGTGACTACTAAATGACTGACAAATGACTACCAAGTGACTACCAAATTACTACCAAATGACTACTGACGTGACTACAAAATGACTACCAAATGACTACCAAATGACTACCAAGTGACAACCAAATGACTACCAAGAAACTACCACGTGTCTACCAAATGACTACCAAATGACTACCAAATGACTACCTAATGACTACCAAATGACTTCCAAATGACCGTCCAAGTGACTACCAAGTGACTACCAAATGACTACCATGTGACTACCAAATGACTACCAAATGACTACCAAATGACTACCAAATGACTACCAAATGACTACCAAATGACTACCAATTGACTACCAATTGACTATGACTATCACGTGACTACCAAGTGACTAACAAGTCACTACCTAGTGACTAACAAGTGACTACCAAACGACTACGAAGTGACTACCAAATGACCACGAAATGACTACCAAATGACTACCAAATGACAACCAAATAACTACAAAGTGACTACCAAGTGACTACTAAGTGACTACCAAATGCCTACCAAATGTCGACCAAGTGACAAGCAAATGACTACAAGTTACTACCAAATGACTGCCAAGTGAATACCAAATGAATACCAAATGACTACAAAGAGACTACCAAATGACTATCAAGTGACTACCAAGTGACTACCAAGTGACTACCAAATGACTACCGAGTGACTACCAAGTGACTACCAAGTTACTACCAAATGACTACCAAATGTCTACCAAGTGACTACCAAGTTACTACCAAGTGACTACCAAATGACTACCAAGTAACTCAGCAAATGACTACCAAATGACTACCAAATGACTACCAAATGACTACCAAATGACTACCAAATGACTACCAAATGACTACCAAATGACTACCAAATGACTACCTAATGACTACCTAGTGAATACCAAGTGACTGCCAAATGACTACCAAGTGACTTCCAAATGACTACCAAGTGACTTCCAAGTGACTACCAAATTACTACCAAGTGACTACCAAATGACTACCAAATGGCTACCAAATGACTACCAAATGGCTACCAAGTAACTACCCAGTCGCTACCAAGTCACTACGAAATGACTACCAATGACTACCAAGTGTCTACCTAGTGAATACGAAGTGACTACCAAATGACTACCAAATGACTACCAAATGACTACCAAATGACTACCAAATGACTGCCAAATGACTACCGAGTGACTACCGAGTGACTACCAAGTAACTACATATACCAAATGACTACCAAATGACTACCAAGTGACTAACAAGTGACTACATAATGACTACCAGATGACTACCAAGTTACTACCAAGTGACTAACAGGTGACTACCAAATGAATACCAAATGACTACCAAATGCTAAAATGACTACCAAGTGACTACCAAATGACTACCAAGTGACTACCGAATGATTACTGAGTGACTACCAAGTGACTACCAAATGTCTACCGAGTGACTACCAAATGACTACCAAGTGACTACCAAATGACCACCAAATGACTATCAAATGACTACCAAATGACCACATAGTGACTACCAAATGACTATTAAATGACTACCAAATGACTACCAAGTGACTAACAAATTACTACCAAGTTACTACCAAATGACTACCGAGTGACTACTAAATGACTACCAAATGACTACCAAGTGACTACCAAGTGACCAAATGACTACCTGGTGGACCATCGACAGAATCGCAAATAAACGGGCCAGGGCATACCAGGAGACAACATTGTCTGAAGGTCAGGAATGATTTTGAGAAATATATATTTTTATTTTTATTTCTTCACGAGGACCCTATATATTTAACAATTATTCCATGAGCCCGCGTTGAATATGAGAGGATAAATAGCCAACGAGCGCGTAGCGCGAGTTGGCTATAATCCTCTCATATCCAACAAGGGCGAATGGAATAATTGTTTTATTAAAAACTTCACTAAACTAAACTTCGGTATTACTTTATGAATCGACTGAGTGATTTTTCAGTTCAATCTAAATGAAGCATGATTTGTATGAAAACGGCGGCAAAAACTGCTGGCGCGGTCTGCCAGTTCAGTTAGCACAGTGAATGGAAAGAGAGCAAAGCAGAATTTTAATCTTCGCTCTGTATCTTCTAAAGTTTCGTATATTCTGGGAAATTGTGCAAATGGTTTAGCTTAAAATGGAAAGGTCAGAAATAATTGTGGAGCAGAACATAATATTCATTTAACAAGTTGAGTGAACAGCTGAACTGGTTGTTTACGGCGAGCAAAACGTGCACGACTACAAAATCAATTGTGTTGAAACCAGCGAAACTGAGCCAGTTAAAATCAAGTTCACTGAAGTAAAAAGCAAAGGAAAGCGTCAATATCTACATGGATGGAGGGAAAAAGGGTGATCTTCGAAGATAATTTCACTGTGAAGTGATCTTTGATTGTACCTGACCATCACGAACACTTGACGAACTGTCGTATGCTTCTTCTCCGATATTTAAGATTGTGCTGATTTTAAAAGCTTAGTCCAGCTGGAATTGACAAGCCTCTTCGATACACAAGGTAACAATACTGAATAGGCTAAGCTTAAAATTGTGTTGTAAACAGGTTTTCATTCATTTTGAACGAATTTGTGCAGATTTATATTGCGGGTTTTCGAATTTTCCCGTAAATTGTTTCAGGCTTCCTTTAGTGCTCGTTCAGTTGCATTTGTTGTACATTAATTACAGGATTTTCCCATTAAATTTTTCGTTTAAAACTTTGTTGCATTTTCTATCAGTTCTGTTACTTCGTCTTCAGTCAATTCTGCCGCGAAACAATTTTCTCCGGCGGCCATTGTTCCTTGGAGAGAGAATAAAATTCAGCTCTCTTTCTCGCTGACGCGTTCATATTTGTCGGAGCAGGTATATCAGCTGATAGACTGTCTCCGTTTAACCAATCAAAAAGCTAGAAATCCAATATCCGTGGTCCAGTTTTTAATAAAAGGACTTAGTCGTAATGCCATGCAAATTAACTCAACTCATACACTACGCCTGGGCAGCCTGTGGTTTAACAAATGAATGCTTTTTTGCCTACAACTGATCAGACTTTTTGGCCTATTTATCCTGTCCTCTGAATGATAAGCCATAAAATAAAAGTGCGTGATATAAACTTAGCATGGAAACACTTTTTTTCTTTTTCTATTTTTCCTACTTCCGTAGCTTAAATAAACAACGCCTATCTTGACTTTGTATACTGTTTAGTATAATTAAGTTTTCATCGCAGCTACTATTTACTCCTAGTAGGGTCATCACCCCATTAGCTGCCGTGTTTTTATATTGATATAATTTTCCCACTTTTTCTTCTTTAAACAGAAATTCATCGCCAGTTGTGCTGTCGCGTAGTGGCTGTTCCTGCCAGAATGAAAGCAAACAAAATCTGGAATCAATAATCAATCTAAAGTAAACATTTATTTTATAGGGCGCAATTATTATATTTTGTCATAAAAACAATGGAATTGATATTATTCGGGCTCTATTTCTTAGTCTCTTTAAAATTTCATCAAATTATAACAATGAAAACATACTTTATGGAGGTTTGGATACTTGGTCTTAATTAGCATATTTTGTTTACGATTTCATTTCACTCTTTTATTAACTTCAGGGAAAGGTTGCAATCTTAATGTTCATACTGATAACTAGTCAGTGATAAAGAAAATGGGGGTCACCGATCGAGCTCGTTTTTGAGTGATAAGAACTTGAAGCTAAATCTAAGGTGTTTTTGACACGTTATTACTGTTATCATGGTATGGTAATCTGCCTATGTTAATAAGATGATTACAATACTTGTTCGTCAATTATTGGGTATCAGTTAGTAAGGGCCCGGCCGCACTAGGCTGACAAAATTTGTTTGGCGCTACCAAAAATCCTGACAAATTTTGTCTCCGCCAAATTTTCATTTTGGTCAACGCGTACGCACTTGAAAACCAAAAATCATGACAAATTATTCGCGAACCACAACATATCAATCACGTAGAAACCGAAAACATCTGTTGTTGCTGTGAAATTTTGCATTCAACTCTTCGACAATCTTTTAAAACCAGTACTTTCTAAAGTTTTTACTCTCCTGCCTTCGTGGTATGATATACAAACTGATTAACTAGATATTTCTTCTTCTCGGACTGAAATTTTAAACGACTTGCATGTTTCTTGCCGCTTTTCCCGACTATCACTGTCACTTTTTAGCGCAATACTTGTACCCGATCGAACCGTGCACTGTTCACTGTTTATGAAGCAAATTGTGTTACTCAAACATCACTAGGTGCTGTTAGCAGGTAAAATTTGGGATCGGTACTAGTTGTACGGACCGAGGCAAGCGAATATAAATCATCGCTGTAACCTTGAGATTAATGTGTGTGAATTGACGAATCTGTCAGTTTTGACGCTTGACAAAATTTTGTCCTGCTCTGGGGCAGGACGACGGCGCCTTTGAAGTTTGGTAAGGCTTGACAAAATTTTGGTAGGAAAAAAATCGCCGTTCGCACTTGTGAAACGGAACAGATGACAGATATTTTTGCAAAGCAAACAAAAATTCGCCTAGTGCGGCCGGGCCCTAAATGCCGCATTTATTTCACATCATCAACTGAGTAGGTTGTCAGTATCGATCCAACAGAGCACAGGTGCTGTAAACCGGTGCCAGAATCAGAGACTACAATCAACCCAACATGCTCTCAAACGGGTGGTCCCGTCATTGTATTCCTCTTGCAACTTTTCAAATACTGTCCAAGGCACCTATATGTAAAGTCTTCACGAGCCTAGTGGCCCACTAGTATTGCTACTCCCCTAGATGGAATGCTAGTCTATCGCAGATTACCCCCAGCAATTTGTCGCCGGTACCCATGTATACTCCTGGATGGAAAGAGGCACTGTGAGAGTAAAGTGTTTTGCCCAAGAACACAACACAACGACCCCGGCCAGGGCTCGATCCGAGACCGCTCGATCCGGTCTTCGATGCGCGTCTTCCACTCAGGCCTATAATCTCAAATTAAAATTAACTTTTCCTATTCCTGTATTGGGTTGATTTTAACTCACCTCAAAAGTAACCTTCGTTCCGTTGATGACCTTCAGTGCATATTTAGTACCGTCTTGGTCATCAGTAATTTGAATGCACTTCTTTCCACTGTTTTCCACGATCTTAAATTCTTTGATAAATGAAATGCACTTTAGGACTATATATTAGCGAAAAGCTGAAAATAACATTACACCCAGACCTCTCCACAACGGTCTACCTTCGTCAGTCATAAGACTGTAATCAAGCAACTCTATCTTCATACATGAAACCGTTGATGAACGGTTATCTGAATTTCCTGCGAGACTAATAACTAACCAAAATTCACTTCACGTATTTACAAAAGCTTGTGAATCATAGTGTCGCGGTGTCTCATGGGTGTCACCCGCTTAATGAGGCCAGGGTAAACTGCTTTGGTTTCTTTATAATTGTATAAATGTATTGACGTTTACGATACGTTTGAAGTTGTCCTTCAGTAGCATCTTGAATAACGAGTAAACGGGTCAAGTGAGGCCTTAAGCTACAAAATACAGTAGTTTAAGGCCTCACTTGACCCGTTTACTCGTCTTGACGTTTGTTTATCACTTTCTGTCGTCTTTTTTGTTGTTTCGTTTGTTTGTTTTGTTTGTTTGTTTCAGTGCCAATTGTTTATTTGTTTACTTCTTTGTTTTGTTAGTAGCAAATATTAGGTAGACTAATTATTTAAACCGGCATTCGACTTAAAGAGGCACGTGCAGGGGTTAAAATAGGAACAACTATTTTTTTTACTCACTCGTTTTAGGGTCACTGGTTTGCGAGCCATTGCATTTTGCTTTGCACTGCCGCTTCCCGTTAGAAACTTTACATTGAGCAGTGTCAATCTTAATAAGATTGCCACCGGTACATCGTTTGTGTTGACGGAAATGTGAGCTGAAGTTCCTAAGCTTAAGGGCCGCAGTTGGGTTTGTTCCGACTTCCATACAATACAGCAAGGACGTAACCACAATCTACAGATAAAGGAAAACACGTGACATATTAACGTAAAAGCAAGTTACGAAGTGATTAGTTTCTAAAGGACCTAAAGAAACTGTTCTAAACCGCCCGGCGCAGCGAATTTGGAAAGTTGACATTTCTGGCGTTAGCCCTTCGTCGGAGCAAAGCTAAAGAGTTAACGAAAGGCTAACGCTCGAAACATCAGATTTCGGTGAATTTACCTTTTCAATTTCAAAATGATAATTAATTTTACATTATTTAGGCGCATCAGGGAAGCAAGCACAAGCAACATACGCAGATGCAGTAACGTGTTGATGTGTCGTAAACAAAAGGCACTGATTATAAACGTGTTACTGCGTCTGCGTATGCTGCTTTAAATAACATCTGCGTTTAGCGTAGGAGGCTACAATAGCTGTTAACTGAACCCGTTTGGCTAATAACTGAAGTGGGCGAAAAGTTAAACGGGTCAAGCACTTGTTAAACATATTTGCTAAAAGGGGAAAAGGGGAAATCAATTTTAAAATGTGGCTTCTTTACGCGACATATCTCGAAAAATTGTGCCAAAATTTGTCAATGTTTCGTTTTTGGTGTATCATAGCTTGTTTTAGTCCTAAAATGGTGAACTATTATTAGAGGTTTTCTACGTTTTGACGGTAATATATTTTTGCACATTGCTTACCGGACTGATTTAAATGGTTGTTATTTTAATAAGTCGTGACATCAGAGAAATTACTGATAAAAGCGTCACGTTTGTTTGTCCGTGAACTGCAAAAAATTGCTACAGTTTTTGCCGTTTCTAACAGCAAATATTTTCGAGCTTTAATTTTTTGGATAGCAAATGATTTGAGAAGAAGGCATAATCCACGGCAAGCTATTGTTGCCGTTTGCCATAAATATATAGAATGTAAACCCTAAGTCTATGTATAGTAGTTTGTTTAAAGGAGCTATGTCACGGATGGCACATCTTGAAAAAATTGGCTATTTTTTTTCAAGTTCGCCGTTCGCCATCCGTCTTAATCTTGTCCATCCTAAGCCATCCTTGTTCCAGTTTGGTTTATTATCACCTCTTTGGTGTTTTTCTACCTTAGTAAACAACTATTTCGGGGCCTTCTTTAATTTATAGGTGATTTTGCACTTCGCAAAAATGACTTAAAATATCGTGACATAGCTCCTTTAACTTATCCTACGTAGCCCCTGTTATTTTTGTCGTGTCGGGTTTTATTTTCGTTAGATTTATCGAGATGAAACGATAGTATTATTAAGCGGCCCATGCGCAGCGGCCGCTTCAAGAAATGGACTTTTTTTTTCATGTCGCTAGCCTTAGTCCTCTTCACGGTTGACATGATGTTATCGCATCTCGGTCTAAAATTAGCCAGTAGAGAATTTCTCTTCCACATTCTTTCTGTAGTGTCGTGTAAGTGCGTAGATGTATTTAGTTTATTACAGTAATCGCATTGGAAAAAGCAAAGACAAATGTCCCACAGCAAGGAACAGCAGTGTTGTTGCAAAATGTGCTAAATTTGGCGGTGTGACCTGTGCGCGTTATTCGATCCTAGCGGGGAATCGGCTTCCGGTTTCACGCAAACTGCGGACTTTAGCGAGACTGGCGTGACTACTTGTTTCTTTCACTGCACTTTCCCCAGTTGACATTGCATTGCATTGTGAGCCCATTACATTGTAAACGTAGCCAGGAGACATGCAAATAAATAGCCACTAGATAATTTCTGTTCTGTTTAATACATGCACCTCATTAAACGAACGATAAAACTCGGTCCCAAAAACATAACAGTTTTTCTTACACAATTCCACAGCATATATGTCATTCACAATTTATTTTCACGTTGAGCGAAAACACATCTGTGCCCTTGTTGATTATGATGCAATTGACATTAGCTAAAATTTTCTACACAGTAAACTTGACCTAAGCTCAAACTTACGCTAGCCAAAATATTGCATCACCCAGTCACGTTTTTCGTCACGCAGGTTCGAAGTTGACTCTTAGATTTGGCGGGAGAACCTCAGAGTAAACTGACCGAGGGGGTGGAGGGGTGCATTGTTCTTTCTCCCCTCAAGGTGAAATTGGCCCGGGGGGGTTCTCCCAAAAAATTTGGGTGGGGGTGTGCCGCTGGGCTATAACAACCCTAATTTTGCGAACCTGTTCCAGACTAAGGGCCTGTTTACATGGAGGGAGGGTAACCCGGGTACCCGGGTCACCCTCCCTCCATGTAAACAGGCCCTAAATGTTGAAAAAAGATACCCTATTCCGGACGATTCTTAACGATTTTCTTTCTAACCCAAAAGGCTAAACTACTAAGCAGCACTGCGAGTTGTAGTTGTAAAGCTTTTTTTAACACTCCTACGCGTTTCCTTTCGTCTGACTACTTCATCTACCCTATGCCAGAGTATCAATTACCGATCTTCGTGCCAACTCCTGGGAAACTGATACCCAAAAATGCCTTTTGGTATACCCTGTTCCAGACCAAAATTCTCAAAGACCATACCCTGTCCAGCTGCACGTTCCTATATAGCGAAAATAAGGGAGTTCCGCCCCACCCCCCCCCCCCGGAAATCGGCCGCTTGTAATCCCTTCAGGGGTTCTTGTTGAATCTACAAAGCTATTTATTATAAAATACTATAGTCTGTAGTTCGTTAATTCAATGATGCCTGCTTTTTTCTCTCGCAAAGATAGAATTAAAGGTTCGCGAAAATGAATCCACGGAAACGAAATGCCGAGGTATTACTCACTTGTTTACCATATTGCATATCACAAAGTAATATAGGATGGTGACACAGTAGTGTTTTAAAAAGCTGATACAGTTTGATTATTATTAGACTCTCTCTCTCTCTCTCTTTTCCATCTGGACGCTTCGTATTTTTCTCAGTTTACCGGCGAACATATTACCGTTCAATTTCAGTTGCACCCTTTTATCGCAAATTCTAAACCGAGCGAAAATAAAGGACGTCGTAAAACTGACATATATTGAGTTATATATCTCGTGAAAACGCGGAATTAACTTAACTTATAACTTATAACTTAACTTATAATTGTAATAAACTTAACTTAACACTACTCCGTCAGGAACTCACCGTCATTGACACCAAGAGCACGCACGTGACGGCGACCGTGATTAAATCAAGTTGATATACTGAAAACAACACGTGTTCCATATCACGCCGCGCGTGCTCTTGGGGTCAATATACGGCGAGTTCCTGACGGAGAAGTGAGAAGTTAAGTTACGTTTCTACTGTGAATATATCATTATCTTTCGTTCTTTCCACCGCAGTTCAAATATATCAATTATTTCATATATTAACCATCGCCATTTCAATTCATCACCACGTGACTTGAAGCTCCCAGTGGCTCCAATAGCTCAGTGGTAGAGCGTTTGCACCGAAATCGCAAAGGTCATGGGTTCGAATCCTGTTGGGATCATTAATAGCGACTTCCTGACGGAAATTTAGTTAAATTAAGTTAAGCTAAATTTATTTAACTTTGCCATGATACGTTACGTCACTACTAAGTCACGTGGTCTTCTTCAATAAACGTGTCTACCCTCTAACAAGAACAGCTCGGGACGCCTGTTGTTTTTTATTTTTTTTCCTCGCGAGAATGTATCATTCAGTAAAGTTTGCGCAAAGCGACCTCAATCAAAACTGACAAGCACATACTAAACTTGTTTGACGAAAATGTTCGATATTCAGGGTACAACTGATTCCTGTCAGTTTCTTTATTTTCATGCCGGCCGGCGCGTTTAACAAAAACATTTATCTGGCGAAGTGGAATGATTGTTTTCGTGCCGAATATATGAGACCATAAACTTCCTCCGTGCCACTCAATTAAGAAAAATTAACAGTCCAACTACAAAAAACGCAAAAAGCAAATTTAAAAATAGCGACAAACTGATGACCCAGCTATCTTTTAAAATCCAACTGACTTGAATTTTAGCTTTGCGCGGGTTTTCTGTAGTCTACCGTGGTTACTTTGCCCCGTGAAAACAGTTTGTCCAAACCACAGCTAGAGAAAACCTAAGTCACGGAAGTTAAGTAAACTAAGTAATATGCCTTTAAAAGAATAGGTCACCATACTCGTTTACAAAAACAAAAAACTGAAAATAATGAAGACGACTATTTGTCTTTCTAGCTAGCACGCTATAGCTTAGCCTCGATTATCCCGAAATAAATTTTAACCCGGCGCCATGTCAGAACGTACAAGCGCTCCAGATATGCGCACTGAGAAAGTTGCCGAAAGTTCTGAGAGTTTTCAAGTTCGTTGACCTTCGTGTAATCTCTAGATCATAACCATCCTTGTTTCTTTTTGTTTTATCATTGCCTCTTTGGTATTTTTCTATCTTAGTAAACTATTATTTTTAGGTTTTCTACGATTTGACAATAATTGTGTACATCACTAAATTAAAATGACTTAATAAATCGCGAATAAGCTGTTTTGACTATATATATGGTATACTAAATGGAGAGAAATAAACGTTTTCTAGGTTTACATAGCTTGTTAAGAAACTGATGTATTTCGAGCAAGTTGATTTAGCCGATTATAATAAAACGTTATTACTAAGTTTACTTACGAGTAACTGTGTTAAATCCATTTAGTCCACTCTCTATCTCTCCAACTATTTCTTCCAGATCAAAAGCTATGAAAGTTTCATGGCTAGGTTTCTTTATTTATATGGTTTTCTGTATTTATTTAATTATTTATCTATTTAATTTTATCGCTAGCATCTCAGCAATCCGGATCCGAAATCCTTGATAACGTGATTTCTGTTTCAGCGGTTCAATCTTTCCCATTCCATGTCATGGATCCCGGATATGATTAATTCCCAGTATATGGAGACTCCATCACCCGGCTGCATGTGGAAACACGTTTCATATGGAGGAATAGCCCTGAGAGAATTCAATAGATATATGAAGAATAATTTAGAAGCCAGGAAAGTCTCACCACAGATGAAAATAAAACCCACATATTTAACTGTGTAAACATGACTTTCGGCACACGTCCCATTAAGAAAGAACAAACATGTTTCCCAGAGCAGGTCAATCGAAACCTACGTTTCCCCTACTTTGTTTCCCCGCCCAAAGATAAGACAGTTAGTGTTTAAGTGCAGCGTGGAGGTTTTCCCACTTCCTACGGTCCAAGAACCCAACCCAAGAACACGTGGTATTTAGGACGTTCATTTGGGTTTATAAGTTAATTTATAGTTGAAGAAGCTGTTTCTTGGTGAAGAATAAAAGTTCAAGTCCTTGGAAGAAAAGAGAGACTCCTTGGTACCTCCCCGCTTAGCGAGCGAGTTGGCGTCCTAAAAGAAAGATGCGGTTTATAATTAGAAATGGATTCGCTTCATTAATCCCCGCCCTATTCCTCAGGCGGGAAGAAGTAAATTTAATCACGGTCGACGTCCGAATTAAGTTCTTCGTCGCGTGCGTGCAATTGGATCAATAACAGCGGTTTCCTGACGAGTAGTGAGACGTTAAGTTAAGTTTAGTTCCGTTATAAGCAATGCATGTTTCACGGGGGAGGCTCACGTCCCCTATCATTTAAATCTCATGGTTCCTCACGAACGGGGTCAATAGAGAGGTTAAGCCCTGGGGATTAAGCATCACGTTTGTTTTTCCCGCGAACGGCAAAAATCCCACTTTTGCGGTCTGCCGCTTGTTGTTTCTGCGTGAAAGTGAGTAGTTTGTCACGAACGTGTGAATGTCGATTTTGTCGATTTTTGTAATGGATTTATTTAACTATTCGAAGAAAAGTAAAGATAATTAACTTCAAGCTGACGTTTTCCATTTGCCGTATAACGTGGTGCTTTTCAAATCTCTCTAATAACAGCAATTTCCTGACGAAGTAGTGAGACTTCAATTTGTTAAGTTAAGCAGTTAGTGAAATTATAAGTCAAGTTATAAGTCAAGTTATAAATAAAATTAAGTTGACTTTGGAAATTTTGACCGTGTAAACAATCGGTGAAAAGAAAACAAAGACAACCCAGGTTGGTAAAAGTAATACGACTGATCAGGCATGGGTTGGCTTAGTATTAAACCGCGGTCTAACCAGACAACTTGTCGCCGCAGCTCGTCACAAACGACTTAGGGGGTCGTATCGGTCAATAACGAAGCCTTATTCCAGTTGTATTGCAGTTTGGGTTGGTCCAGATTTAGGGAAAGAAAACGTTTATGTTGAATTCTCAAATCTATGGTTCTTTAAAATAGACTACAGTTCGTTATTTAGTGCTATTTAGTGCTTGTATTTTTTTTAGATAAAACAATTGAAGTTGAGCAAAGCGAAAATTTTCGATTTTTCCAAACGAGCATAAAACAAATTTATGCCAGTTAAGTTGCGATTGGCATGTCACACGCAGCAACTTGTCTCGCAACGTTTTACTTGTTTTTAAATTTCATACAATCCGGCGGATTTGAAGTTAAGTTAAGGCAAGCCAAGTCAAATACGTTAACAATATGCGTTTCAAAGAATAGGTCACCATACTCATTAATTAACAAGAAAAAACGCGCCATCGATATTATATCTCTCTAGCTAGCGAGCTATTGTAGCTTAGCCTCGATTTATAGCCGCAAATAAATCATGTCGTCATGCATAAACGCAACCTGGTCCAGTTATGCACATAATACAGTTTTCAAGTTCGTTAACCTTCGGTTATCGTCTCCGGCCATCACTGTTCTGTTTTGACTTATCGTTTACTCTTTGGTGTTTTTCTATCTTGGTTATGATTTGACAATAATTGTGTGCATCACTAAAATGACTTAATATACCACGAATAAGCTCTTTTAAGAATACTAAATGGAGATAAATTATTTTTTCTAAGTTTACATAGCTTGTTAAGAAAAAAATATATTTTGAGAAAGTTACAAAAATAAGAAAAAATATATATTTTGCATTAATATATAAAATTACTTACGAGTAAAATATGTGTTAAATCTATTTATATTATATGAATTTCTGCATTTTTTCATTTGATTTTTTTATCGCCAGCATATCTGAAATTGTGATTTCTGTTTCAACGGTTCAATCTTTCCCATTCCGGGCCATGGATTCCACATTTGATTCATTCCCATATACGCCTATTATGGCGCATCGGCCAGAATGGCCCGCAGAAACGTATGCATATCAATCAGCTCAATATAACAGCGCGCTATTCAAGGATGAACGCTCAATGAAAGCGCCACGATAAGAGAGAAATGGGGTGAATTTGGTGCAGCGCACTGACTAAAATTGCCATTTCGCAGTTATAGTTACGAGAGGATATGTTTTTAATTTCATCTGCCGGCGGCTGAGGAAACGGCGCTTCACTTACAGTGCATAATTATTTTGTTTTAGCACATCAGTAGCGGTTTAAATAAGATTAATATAGATTAACTTTTAGATAAAAAAAAAAAAGATGCGTTATAAGTGATACACTTCATTAAATGAGTAACTCCATCGGCATCTTTAGTATCTTTCACGGGGGAGGTTCACGCCTTCGTAATCTTTAATCACGGTCCCTCGCGCACATGCGTGCACTTGAGGTCAAACATGGCGACTTCCTCGGCAGTGAAGGAGTAGTGAGCAGTTTAGTTATGTTATACGGAGGAAACAAAAGAAAGGCAACCCAGTATTGGTAAAAGTTAGAAGTCTTATCGGTCATGGTTTAGCTAAGTAACCGAGGTCTAACCAGGCAAACTCGTCATCACAAAATTTCGGTATACATTCTGTTTTTTGCATGACTATATTTCAACCTACGTTTGCATTGAATCTAATGGTATGACTTAATATCTGTTTTTTGTTGTTGCTTGTTTTTTATCATACACGGAGCTACTACGTGTTTGGAAATAAGCCAGTAATCTCACCCACATATACGGAAGACGGGATTTATCCCAATTATTAGCCCCCTACTGTTTTGCAGTTATTCTATGTAGTTACAGTTACGATGTTCATTTGACAAGTTAAGGACGTTCGCGCCCATTGTTAGTGCTGGACGCCGCTTCAATAACTTGGCGAGGATTTTACTGTCTCTCTTGGATGCACGGTGACCCCAGTTTTTCTTTTCATAGTTCACTTCCTTTACCGATTCTCCCAAAAAATCTGAACGTGAGAAGTTTTGATTATTTCGCTTTTTCTACTCATTTGCGATCAAATTTTTTCTACGAAAGCGGGTGTTCATTACTTACAAGTATCCTTCTGTAAGATTAATTTTACCTGAAGGAATGACATCAGCTGCAAAAATGTACTCAATAAGCCTATTTGCGTTGAAATCAACACATCCATCCTATCTAGAGTTCTCCATTTTAATTTAATTTTCGCTGTAGCAATGAAGCCGATATCGCCTTACTTGACCAAAGCTTCTATAGAAACACTACGGTCAGGGGGGGCAGGCAGCGCCCTTTGATCTTGCCGCTTTTCCGCAATACATGATCGCACAAGTAAAGAAATCTGTCAATCATTCGAGAAACGTACCTCTACGGGAGTTTGCTGTGGAATTTTCATCCATGGTGTCCCACAATGACCAAAGTTCAGTTAAACAGCGACCGAATCGTTCCCATAGATGTTTGGACGTGGAATCGCCAAAATATTTCTGAACGAACACAAACGCACGTCATGTCAACCATCGTCCGCCATGTTTATTTTAAACAAACCAGTACTTAGTCTCGCTCGGCCAAATTTCTAAAATGTGCAATCATATATACTAGGTCCCAGGCCTCGCTGCTAGCCCCCCTGACTACGGTCTTCAATGCGCTTTATCTCCGAAACGAGCACAGTGACATCCCAATTTGTTTGCACTTCTGACATGATCATAATCTAACTGTAGCAAAAGTGTTAAAAAATCCGTACGTGGGAAGATTTGGGCGCGAACGTCCTTAAGAAGTTCTGCTTCATATTGTCATGTTTAGAGAGTTTTACCATGCAGTATTCAGTATGTGCACCTCAAATCTTTCAGACGCAATTTAAGACGAAATCATGGCTGCCACCTCTCATGACTCAACCCATTCACGGGAGGAAACTCAAGGCGGAAAGCAATTTAAGGATTGTGGAGTTATATTATTTGGTGAATACCGTTACGGTACGGCTCATGAAAGCGTGAAAGCTTATGGCGTCGTAGTACAGGATTTTTGTCCACTGGCCAGAAATATTACTCGATTTTCTAATGGATTTCGTCTTAATCCCTTCCAAGTACATGCATTATTAGCCAAATGGTTAGTCTAAACGCAAAATTCCTTTCGATAATAAAGCCCCTACAATAGTCCCGCGAAAATATACCCTTCCGAAAATGAGCGCACCAGAAAGCCTTTTGAACAAAAAATAAGCACAGGGCTTGTTATCGGAATTATACGGCGATAGTTAGCAATTATTTCATGAGCGCGCGTTGAATATGAGGTGATAACATAGCCATAGTTAAACCTTAATCGTCTCACATCCAAAAAACCCCAAATTTAATACTTTATTGAAAATACTCGGTCAACAAAAACACTTCAGTGACACGTCCTTGAAACGTTAAATTCATAAACCAATAAGATGTGTCAGTTTCATTTCCAATAACAAGTCGATTTATTTATTTATTTCAACTCAGTAAGGACATGTTTGATTACATGATTTGTCAGCCTCCTCTGACTGCGTACTGAGTAGGCTGATGATTATGGAAAGGGAAAAAAACAAGTAATTAGACAATGCCGAAGCTCGCATAGCTGGCTATAGCTGGGAAAGAGCCACAACAGTGGCAAGGAACCGGGTGCGTTGTAGGGTACTGGTTGACGCCCTATATATGCACCCCGGAAAAATAGAACCAAAGAGAGTCCATGTAAAATTACTACGACGAGAAAGCTATAATGCAAGTGTAAAATTACTACGTCGAGAAAGCTATAATGCCAGTGCAAATTTAAATACTCATGTTGTTCACTCACTTTATTTTGGAATTTATCCCACATATGTCTAGTTTTCTAGATACAATCCTGGTTAGTATATAGCGTATGTAGCTTATGGACCACAAAAACATTGCATTAGTCGGTCGGCGCGTCAATCATTATCAGTCTGGTTCGTGAGAATTTAACAACAACGTAAGACTATGAGGACCCAGACATTGGGGAGTGGCAGCCTCTTCTTAACAGTTCCTGTACTTGAACGTGATTAGGTCGTTCACTGCACTTGCCCCAAGTCTGAAGTGCCATAAAATTAACTGATAGCTACTACTTGTTGTACTAATGTTAAGTTAATCCAATACACAGACCAACTAGCATTGACTTAG
Organism: Desmophyllum pertusum; assembly: GCA_029204205.1. Taxonomy (NCBI): domain Eukaryota; kingdom Metazoa; phylum Cnidaria; class Anthozoa; order Scleractinia; family Caryophylliidae; genus Desmophyllum; species Desmophyllum pertusum. The sequence continues at coordinate 5,883,922 of MU826826.1, read as the reverse complement.
AGAAAGACGAAATTACCGCATGTATTTGGCTCAGGGGGAATGGAAGATTATCGTGCAATACGCTTATCATGGGAACTCTGACTGTATAGATCAACCAATGATTATTAAAATGGTGATAATGATTATCAATTCAATTCAAGATAAGAGTAGGGTGTGGCTTTACAGAAACCGCTGCTGAACTTACGAGTTCAAAGGATCAAGGTTAACATTTAAAGTATGCAGTAGACTCCCGCCATCTCGAACCCGGTTATCTCGAATCCCCCGCTATCTCGGACTGAAACCCGTTTCCCTTGGTTTTGCTAACTGTTTTCCGTTTTTAACCTTCCATAAGGCTGGGGGACACCTCTCTTAAGCGGACACTTTTTATGGTCCCGGCCGAGGGTGTCCGCTTAAGGGAGGTTCGACTGTATTACGGTAAGTGGAATAAACAAACAATAATTCACTATTGGCACTATTGAATTTTATTTTCCTAAAACGTTTGAACATCAGTACAAATAGATATGTTTATCGTCTCTTGAATGAACAACGCCTATTTTTACTGTTTGTGTTGATTAAATATAAGCTCTCGTCATCGCAGTTGCTAGCTACTCCTAGGCACATAGTGTTACTAATAACGGTGTGTTTGTATTTATATACTCCTTTAACTTTTTCCTCGTCAAAAAGGAAGTCATCGCCAATTGTATTGTCACACTGCCGTTTCTATGAATTGAACAAAACAACAATTAAACAAACTTAATTAACAAAAAAAATGTCAGACGGCCAAATTGTTACTTGTTATCAATTTTAGTTAACTGTCTAGACTGCAAAACAGTCCGTATTTTCGCGCGAGAGTGTCGGGCTGAACGCGGCCGAAGAATCTGGAACGAGCGTGAAATTACGAGTGGGATTGGGGAGAGACGCTGCTCTCGCGCGTGGATTATCGGCTCTTCGCGCCTCTCAATTCTCGCGTTGCGCACAATATCTCGAGAAAAAGAGAGACTGTTTTGCAGTCTATTAACTGTCCAACAATTATGTAATTTGTAAATTAAATACATGTTGCCTCATTTGAAAATAAATGCCGAGGGAAGTAAAGAGAGGAGAAGAACGGTTTAGGGAGAAGGGAGAAAAAAAAGGGTTAAAATATATAGAGATATGGGATATTGAACTGTTTGTTCCTATCCACTGTTATAAGTTAAAACACTGCTTACAATGTAACGGCAATTTTTTGATAATGTCTAATTTTCTAGCAGCCTTAAATTTCACTTTTCTTGTAACGTGACCTTATTAATGGTGTTTTTTAGTCTCTCGTGCTCGTGTAATATATATCATTTACACAAAATAAACTTGAAATTTATAGGTTGCTTCTAAAACTCACCTCAAAGGTAACATTTGTTCCGTTGATGACCTTCAGTGCGTATTTACTCCCATCGTGTTTATCCGTATATTGAATGCACTTCCTTCTTCTGCTGTTTTCAATCGTAAATCCTTTGAGATATAAAATAGATTGCCTTATAGACCCTTATAATACGAAATTAAAGGGAGTGTTTCACGGTTCGGCGCATGTGCCGGCCTATCAACTTTATCCCGACACAGCGGCAAAATGAGTGCGCGTGCGCCAACCTGCTCACCATTTTCCATACAAACATAATGGCGGAAATACAAAATTCCCGGTATTTGTTTTCTTGGTATAGTCTTGACATCTAAAAAAGTTTATAACAAAAAAAGACCGTATTACACCGGGTCTCAGTCCCCCTGACCGCGCGCTACGGAAAACACTGTTGAAAGCCTATATTTTAGGAAAGATATTATGTCGTATAATATTCAGCGGAAAGTTGTGTAATACGGCTGGGTATTTTTACGAGTCAGTTTTTATTATAACCTATATATATATATCATATCGCAGATTTGTATGATTATTTTTACTAATAGTTATATTTACTCGTTTTAGCATCTTTTGTAGTTGATCCATCGCATTTTGCTGTACATCCCCGATTGGGAGAATTGCATTTCTGATTATTGTAAATCTTAAGGAGATTCCCTCCGCTGCGCACACAGATGTGTTTTCTGAAATGTGATTGGAGGCTGATTGGCGTTGGAGGTTTTTGCCAGCTTGATCCGACTTCCACACGAACCAACAAGCACACGGCAACAGTCTACGGATAAAACAAATATATACACGTCACATGTTAACTACAAGCGGTTTGCATGTGATTAGATATACACCTATTTCAATTAACGTTGTCGGATATACACCTATTTCAATTAACGTTGTCGGATAGAAATGATTGTAAAAGTCCGCAAAGCCCGCAAGACAAGACCGAAAGGTAGCATGGTTAAAAGTAGAAAACTGTTGCACGCACCGAATACTAATGAGAAGTAACATGAAAAACATTATTTCTAACGTTCCTTTTTGTTTTAAACCTGCAGAAGTAAGCTACTTTTACTGGCCAAACTTAATTTTAGCAGAATGAGCTTGTGAAAAATAAAACATGGAAAAACAAATTATCTAATTCGTAGCAAACCAAATACATCACGTCCGAAATAAAAACTTGAAGATTTATTTTCCACCGATATGCAAATTCTAATGAATACCCAGACTACCAATCGGTCTTGTCTTGTAGGCTTTACGCTTTCTATCCGACAACGTTAATTGAAATAGGTGTAAATGTTTTTAAAAGCCTTCAAGACAAGACCGAAAGGTAGCTTGGGTAAATGTAGAAAACTGCTGCACGCACGGAATACTAATGAGAAGTAACATGAAGAACATTATTTCTAATGTTTCCTTTTTGTTTTAAACATGTAGAAGTAAGCTACTTTTAGCCAAACTTAATTTTAGCAGAATCAGATAGTGAAAAAACATGGAAAACAAATTATCTAATTTGGGGCAAACCAAATACATCACGTCTGAAAATAAAAACTTGTAGATTTATTTTCCACCGATATGCAAATTATAATGAATACCCAAACTACCAATCGGTCTTGTCTTGTAGGCTTTACGCTTAATTGAAATAGGTGTATCAGAATCAGTATAAGATGATGTGAACATAAAATATCGCCATCCTTTTTTGCCCGCAATCCACTGAATTAACTATAAAACAGCCAGCATTTTAGAGAAGGTAAAACTATGAATCAGGAAAAGAGTTGATCAGTTATAGGCCAAAATGCGGCATTACTTTGTTTTACTAAAAGCTATTGCAATTGATCAGTATTATGGTCAGCACCAGTATTGAAAATAGTTGAAACTGTACGAGTGTAACATACAAGAAATTGAACTTTTTCAAATTAATCAACTTCAAAGTCTGTTTTAAGCGATAAAATAACGTATTAATGTAATTGTAAACACAACGTCATTTAAAAACGAACTTGATCAAAGATTTCTGGACTTCTATTTTTAATCCATTTTAAGAATAATTTCATTATGATTTCACATACTACAGTAGAAAAGTAACTTAATTTTAGGCTTATTCATATACAGTTAGGAGTTTGCCTACATTTTATCTTGTTTTTCAGATACACCAGAAAATCCATGTACTATTTTTGTTTCATTTTCACATATTTCTAGTCCAGTTACTTATGGCAGTTTTAGTGGTGTTGCAAAATTGCCCATTTTGAACCACGTTCTCTATAACTAAATTCGCTGTCTTGCTTATACCTCTTTTCAGAGACTTCGAAGTTTACCATTTTCTTTCTTATTTAAGTCGATTCCGCATACCAAAATTTTCACTGCCAAATTGTAAATACAAAACCTATGAAATTCGTATTTGTGTTCAATAGGTATAAGAACCTAATGCAATATGTCCACCACTTAAAACGTGCTCAAAATGGTACACGGAAACGAAGGTTTAGGAGGCCGGGCACAGATGACAAAACTTTGGTATGGATATTATACCTAGATCTGAGGTATGGATGTTATATACCACAGATCTGAGGTATGGATGTTATACCTCAGATCTAATGTATGGATGTTATACCACATATCTGAGGTATGGATGTTATACCACAGATCTGAGGTATGGATGTTATACCACAGATCTGAGGTATGGATGTTATACCACAGATCTGATGTATGGATGTTATACCACAGATCTGAGGTATGGATGTTATACCACATATCTGAGGTATGGATGTTATACCTGAGATCCAAGGTATGGATGAGGGCTAACTGGAATTCGTAAGAAAAAAGCACTCAAAAGAAAACTATTGAGCAAAGGCATACACGTGTGTAGTCTTGTATTCCTGGGATGCAAAGCGTATAATCACCTGACAACAATAATAGCTTGTATAGCGCTTGTAAACACATCGCTGTTGTTCTAAACGCGTTACATCGCGTAATTAGAAAACTATCAACATGCAAGTATGGAATGAAAGGTAAAAAATACTCAAAACATGCTAACAAATTATTATTCTACTGGGATAAACATTAACATAAAAAATTAAAAATATCATGATATTCACTGAATCAGTTTAAAATCTAGTGAAACTCAACAAATAAGAACCTTATAAAATATATTAGTGCACCTCTGTTCATTTCACAACTTCTGCAATTGTGAAAAAAATCAAATTATCATTATTAACTCAAGCGGTCAAGATCAACAGCCTAATTTAGAAATTAAAATAACTTATATGAGTTCAACTTTCTGGCTAAAGGCATTTTCAATATTACGTGACGTCCTCCGTTTTCGATCTGTTCTTTCGTCATCCCAGTTGTCCTCCTTTTCCGTGTCAACTTGCATTTCATATGCCTTGATACCCCTTAGGCTCCGGATTCTCTCTCTTTCTCTCAACAGCTGCTTCGCTTCTGAAAAGATGCAGTGCTCCAAATTTTACTGCGGCTTTTATCGGAAAGCCTATAAAAATACGTTATCCAAATTGTATTTAACACGTATAAACATTAAAATATTATCATAATTATGAAAAGGCAGTTGATCAGAAGCCCGGGGGGGGGGGGGGGGGGGTACTCCCTATAATGGACTATACGGGGAGGCTCCGCCCGAAAGGGGTACCTTTTCAGACTGGAGGTATATAAAAAAGGTAGCGATTTATCCTATTTAACTGTCACTGGAACGCTCACTCATCAAACATTGCATGTTTATCAGTTTAGTTTGCACTAAAATCCATTGGGATGTTGCATTTGACTCCACTGCTTTTGGATCAATTTCTCTGATCGACCAGCAATTTCTTTTTTTTCTGGGGTAGCTTGTTGACTAACTGGTACAGAGAAAGAGAACGTCCCTGTGTGAATGAACCGGGCAAAATTTAATTAGGATTTATAATTTTAAGCATAACATGAAGTATCTTGTGATTATTGCGATAACTGTAACTTTTAATTCTAGCCTGCGATCAGGCTCTCTTGTTTTCTTGATCTTTCATTGGCGATATGTAAAGTAAGAAAATAAAAACCCCGAACAAACAAACAGTGTAACACGCGCCAAACGATATTTCCACCAACAGGAAACTATCCGATTTAGTATAATATGATATATGTCTGCGCAAAGCAGAAAAATAACTAACTCGTCAAAATAACTATCTAAATGATATCGCGGTTTATTTGCATGTAACTCGTTTCGCGTGCGGTTGTTTTATCAGTTACAGATTTCTTGGCACATAATTATATGTCCGAGTTGTGGTTTAATAACGATTATTTCCTGAATGACTAAAATTGTTACAGTTCCGCGGCCGATTTTCAAAAACTAAGGCGTGATACGAGAAAGATGTTTATCAGTCAGTGACACAAGCTAGGCGAAAAAAATACGACGCGTTACAGACGCATTTTAGTCGAGTCGAATAATACAATTAAAGTATAAGCAAATAGGAACTCGAATCTGCCTGACACTGTTAGTCTTTTAGGTCATTCACCCCTTGTGTGGTTGTTGGGCTGAAATTGCAATTATTGTCAGTTTTTCTGGTGCTTGAATTGCATTCCACGCGATTGAAATTAATGCGACCTATAAATTGGGCCTAACTGAATTTTACAGGAATTTATCACTAGCGTTGTAGCGGATTGTAGTGCAGTTAAGCCCGGTTAAGCCGGGATATTTCATGATGCATGAATCATTAAACTTACCAACTTTGCACTCCTCGAATCTCCACTGAAGGCGGGTGAAAGGACATTTTCGCATCCTGGATGATGTTGGCAGGATCCGGCTCATGCAGGCAACCTTATTTTGCGAATAGTTTTTCGTTTCTTCGAAGTACACGGAGTGTTGGACATCTGGAAACGGCGGCAACTGCTGGTGTTCGACTTGAACTATCTGGAGACAACTCTTTACTGCCGACAAACCTGTCCAGTTGTGCCTTGAAGCTTGCCGGAGTCGTACACTAGGCAAACACCCGAATCGATTTCAGTTTCCGTTGCAAATTTACCCATAGTTATAATTTCTTTGTCTCGTGGCGTCCTTGAGGTCGTTTGAAGTCCAATTTCTCTTTATAGCCGAGGAAAACTTTGTTTTGGCCTTCTTGTTGACCTACGTGACTTACGATGTATAGGGCAATAAATGTATGACTGTCTATTTATTTTAGCTTATTGTTTTACACGCATAATAAGGGGTGGTTGTGGGTGAAATGAATGACATCAGCTGTACTAGATTTTCGCGCCTCTTTGTACTACTTCCGATACAAAAGGCCGTCTTTTTTTCTGTTTGCCTTTTCTCGTAAGAAAATAACGCAGGGATAATAGAATATAGCCTTCTTTACATAGTTTGATCAATGAAGTTTCGGGATTGAAGCGAATCGTAACCGAGTAACCGAGTAACACTTTGACACACTCGCTTTAGCGTTGGTTACATATGTTTCGTAAAAACCTGTTGTTGGAAAACTTGTGCTTTAGAAATATTTAATTATTCAGTTTTTGGTGTTTTTGGAAGGCTGGTCGGTTGTCATTGAACAGCAAACATTTTTTCCACAACGGAATTAAAATAACAACAACAACAAAGACTTCTTAGTGTGAGCCGCAGTGAAGGGCATGCGAAATATTTTGCGGTGGTTGAACCGTTGTATCAAACAGTATGCCGCCGTTGTCGACCGTTTGCTTTTACGCGCGCAATTAAGAAAAGCGTGTGAGATACGACTCTTCTCTTGGGCAGTATGCAAGGACTGATGTGATGGATGAGTATTCACTGTTAACAAGCGAAAAGGAGCGTAGTTGCGGCGAGAACGTTGAAAATTCGACCAGTTCTAATAATAGTGATGAAAACCAATCGTGGGAAGAGCTTTCTCTAATCCAGACCTAATTCCGAATGACGAATTTTCAGCGGTTATCGACGTCGCGGACGTGTGAGATCTGGCACGAAGTGAGATCTGGCACGAAAAGGAAAACACTGCAGAGGTAATAATGTAATAATGATAGCCCCTGCTATTATCTTGTGTCAGACAATAGTAATTTAGAGGAATCACTCAGTGATCATGAAGTCCATGAAGATCAACGGTCTCAAACCAGTCTCGCAACACATGGCAAAGAAAGTGTCAACATGCTGCCAGTCCAATTTAATTCCAGTTACATCCAACCACAAAAGCTCCTGAAGCTCTCTCAGTGGAAAGTGACAGTGAAAGTGACGATAGCAAAGGCAACTCCAAGAAAACCAAGGAATCAAGAAAGACAAAGGAAGACAAAGGTATTCAATATTATTCAAATTGTTACTGACGTTAATGCATGGTGTATCACATGGCGTGGGTTTAACTTTGATTTTGCTTGATATTTACAAAATACACCCTTACGAAGTCTGTGGCCCGCCGAATGACAAATTGGTGAAAGTAATATCGGTAAAACATTACTTTTTCTGCTATCAAGCACGTCGTTACGTGGCGTACCGTGAACAAAGAAACGCTGTTGACTCTCGTTTCATTTTAGGCGTGCAAGTTTTTATAAGTGCTTCGATGTTTAGCAATAATAAATATTAATTTTAGGTTCGAAAAAGGGTTATTCATTGAATAAAAATTATGGCCTAAAAAAATAGCTGTTATTAGGATGTTTCAAGTGCTGCTTTATTCGCCCTTCAGACCCGGCGAGCCGATCACGAAGTTAAAGGATTAGCCGCGATAAGCTTATTGCAAAGAACTTTTCTCCGATACAGGGATTCAATTCTGCTATTGCAAAATTAAAGGAATAATGCTCATAACATTAGTATATACCAAGCCAGTGGATAGTGTTTTTCTCGGGATAGTATGTGCTATCCACATCTTGCGCGCAAATGTATTTGTGAAATACTTTTTTGCAGTCTTCTGAGAGATAATAAATCAATTATTTTGGGGATTTTATCTCACTGGTTTGGTATATACTAAAACAAACGGCTCGGTAAATATCCACCACTAGCCACCTCCACTGCGGAGGATAATTGTTCATTATTGTGAGCAATGAAGCCGGAATAGGTTGTTTGTAGGCCCGATCAAACGGTCACAACATTCACAACATTCACATTTGTTGTGAGCCGATGTTGAGACCGTTTGACCAGCCCTCACAACAATTTTGTGAGGTGTTGTGACATGTTGGGACGAGTTTGAATTCATTTAAATTTTGTCTCAACATCGTCACAACATTTATTTTGTTCTTGAAATGTTGTGTGGTTGTTGTGGCCGTTTGACCGGTCATGGTCAGAACATGTTTTACGCCGCTAATTCAAGTGCGACTTGTTGCGACTTGAAACTGCTGTGTAAAATACCTGCGATTAGAAGCGATTTCACGGTAATTTTTCAATTTTTGGTGCACTTAATCATATATACAAAATAACTTATTTAGGGGTGGCTCTATTTCAGACACAATTTTAAAACATGAAAACAATGGAGTTACTTGAATGAAAGAATGCCGGTTTCTTTTCTAATGAGCGGACGAGCTGAATGTTATATCTCATGATGTTTCTTCTTTATCAAAGATTTACGTTGGACCATACCACACTGATCCAAGAAGGAATCGACGACGAAACTAACAGCCAGTGGAAGAAGCCAGTGGAAGATGCCAGTGAAAAAGCTGTGGGGAGTAATGACCTCACAAGTAATGCTGGCGACAACAACTTAGCACCTGTCGAGCTCGACAAACTTTCCGTTGGCCAGTATGTGGCATTAGACAAAGCGGAATGGAGCAACCGACCGCTTATCGAACACGTTGAAAACACAGCACCTATACCATGACTACTGTTCGTGACTTGACGGCTCATACAATGGAACTCAGCTTTTCGAGACTGATACGTTGGAAGTGGTGCTAACAAAAGACCATGGACAGAGGATATGGCAAAATCTGAAATTGTCATGATCGGAGTACAGTTTACCAATAGTAGAATAATTTTAAAAAACGAGATTGACGAGCACATGAGATTCTTGATAATGAACAGGAGACCAATCCTGACAACAGTGCATAATTAAGGAAATACCTGCTTTAACTGCAATAATAACGTATATTTCATGAAATCTTACAAATGGAACAAGTATACACCACGAAAGGAATATAATTTATTCAAATGCAGAAATTAAACAACTTCAGTTCTGAGGTATAACATCCATACCTCAGATCTGTGGTATAACATCCATACCTCAGATCTGTGATATAACATCCATACCTCAGATCTGTGATATAACATCCATACCTCAGATCTGTGGTATAACATCCATACCTCAGATCTGTGGTATAACATCCATACCTCAGATCTGTGGTATAACATCCATACCTTGGATCGGACATGGTATTCGATGTTATATTCTATTAAAATCTTTATTTCTCCTTGACTATAAATTTAAACGTACAAACTTACCCATCAATACAAAGTTTACACATACTAAACAAATTACTCAAATGTTGTAAATAGGAATACAGTGTTTCTAAGCATCATAATTAAATATGCCAGTTTAGTAAAGTGAAAATAACGAAAAACAGCCCATCAGTAAAATTGTCTCATTTTAGTATGTGAAAACTGGTCATTTTGGAAGAGGTGGAAAACAAGTATGAGAAAATCCCTGAAAAATGGACGTTAGGCAGTTCAAAAACATGGACTTGATCAAGTTCATTTTTAAATGATCAAATGTTTGTACTTACTAGAAAAAATTGTGTTAAATTCATTATGTCCACTCGTTTTCCAAATGTTTCTCAGATCAATGACTATGAATGTTTCAGGGCTAACTGCCTTTATTTATACTATTATGTTATATTTTCCCACTATATAATTCATTAAAAATAAAAGGTATTTTGTAATTTTGCTACTCACTGAAACACCACCCCCATAGCTGACGACAAAGGGAAGGATATAAGAGACAAGCTGACTTCCAGTGGCTGTTTCTCACTGCGTGAAATTGTTCAACGATGAGTGTTAACATTTAAAAAATTTACTAGAATTTCGAAACAGTAAATTAAAACAAAGCCTGTTTATATCCTCCGCCTCCAGAGGAACGGATGTACACAGGCTACAGATTGACTAGCCTGTTCCACTTTCTGTCTAGCCTGTTCCACTTTCAGGTGGTGGGGGCGAGAGAAGTAGCGGGCATTGGCAGGTGAACGCCCCGCCCTACCCACGTGTTTGCTCTCTCTCGCTACTGAACTCAGAGAGCCTGGAACAAGGCCGAGGCTACCTATGAACAGACAGCACACAACCATTGTTAACCACATTGGTGGACCTCGTAAATAGTTAAGTTTAAATGAACCCCAATGTAACAGTTGAAATAAAAACGTTGATCATTTGAAATCGAAAACTTTTATATTTTCTGTGCTGTGGTTTAATTGCAGTCTCCGTTAAAGCACTTCTTATCATAGCTTGGCTCGAATTCGTTATTATTATCACCATGATAATATTCGTCTGTCGACTGTTCAAGATGATTTTCCAGTCCTCCCTTTGTACCACCCATGCGCCAATTTCTCATTTCCTCATGCCAATATCCCTCATAAGTCGGTGTGTGTTTTAGATTAACATAACAAAACGTAATGTTATGGTACTTAGATCAGTTAGCCACAAATAATCAACCCCTTTCAAGTACAGGAACTATGGGTAAAGCCTGGTTTTCATATGTTGGGAAAATCCCAGACTATCGTGGATTTAGTTATTTCCCGACCGTCCCAGACATTCCCGACTTATGAAAACACGACGAGGTAGATGTCTCCAAATGCCTAGTCCCTGAGTCGGGAATGTCTGGGACGGTCGGGAAATAACAAAATCCCCGATGGTCTAGGATTTCGACACAAATAACGGCTGCGTAGGAGACTAGGATTTTTCCAGACATATGAAAACCAGACTGCCACTCTCGAGTGTCCCGTAGTCACTCACGTCTTTTATCCTACTTTTGCAGGGCTATATCTTACTTGCGCTGTAGTTTCATTGCACCACCTCAGTATATATCATTAAACCACGAACCGGCTTCTCCAGATCGACTGGATCCGCTCCATACTCACTCACGTCTCTGCTAAAATTCCACGGACCTAATTAAAGATTGACATGCAGAGAGTTCTCTTTTCTTAGAGATAGATTTACGAGTCCGAGTTTTCTGTTAGTGAACAGTCAACGAAGCTGCTTCCTACTGTAATAGAAAACCGTAGTGCGAGTTGTCTAGTTGAGTTAGTAGACACTGAAAACGATAACAGCGAGAAACATACAATTGCAACAACAACAACAACAACAACAAAACAACTTTATTTGGTATCCCCATATTTATACATGGTATTACCATATAATAAGAAAACAAATATTTTTAGCAAAAGGCAAGGGAATAATTTTCCTTTTCAAGGGCACTCAATTCACCGTGCGCTTTCTTGCTCTATCTACGAATATAGTCAACAATGAGAGTCGCCGATTTACAATGGACTGAACGATGAGTGTCTGCTAATGTCAATTTTCCTTTTCAAGGGCACTCTATTCACCGTGCGCTTTCTTGCTCTATCTACGAATATAGTCAACAATGAGAGTCGCGGATTTGCAATGGAAAATGATGAGTGTTTGCTAATGTCAATTTTATATCCGTCATGCCGGAATGAGCAATACTCGCTATACTAAATCCAATATCTTGTCTGCCCTTCGGATGTGGTGTTAAGTAAATTGAACCTGGTGCATCAATGGTCAGGAATGTATCCTAGCGGGGAAAGGAAACATATCACGCAGTCGAACCTCCGCTAACGGACACCTCCCGTAGGCGGACACCTCTCATAAGCGGACAATTGTGCTGGCCCCAAGCGTGTCCGCTTACGGGAGGCTCGACTGTATTGGCATACGCTCGTGCTGTGTTTTGTAAACCTGAAAAATTGTTGAACCCACGCAAAAACAAAAACAAAAAACATTTCGACGAAGCAAAGTAAAAAAAGAACTGAGTTTCAGAATTGCATGAACTACATGTAATTCTTGAACTTACTAATCAACATGTATTTGCTTGTGAATGTCAGATAATTTTTCGGAGACCAGTTTGAGTACATACAGCTGAGTTTTGTGAATCTGAAAAAAATTAAACCAACGCAAACAAACAAAAAACTGTTGCGCACTTGAATCTCGTTTTCCAGAGCAAAACGACTTCCCTTTACGTCAAAAGAACCTAGAACTGCACGGAATATAAACTATTGAACTTACCGACAACATGCATCATGGTTGCGAAAGTCAGAGCATTTTTCAGTGACCAGTCTTGAGACATTTATCCATCTGTCTGCATGTATTTGTTCAACGAGAATTGACTGTGGACTGTAAATATGTTTATGTATATTTCATCAGTTGGTTCAGTCGGGCACACAGCCAGCGTCAAGTAACTCAGACGTGTATATGACTAGAACTGCTCTCTGTATTTTCTTATTTTTTTGTTTTTTCCAAATGAATGGACTTATATATCCATACAGTGTAGTTATAAGGTTCCGATCCGAGCAATATCATAAAAAATCAACAGTAAAAATTGCTATCAGCACCGGTCATCAGTGGTTCAGTTGTTTTACAAATCTAGCGAGAAATTGTTTTAACCACGCAGTTATCAAGGTGATTATTGAATGTATTCCTGTCGCATTGCTGTTATATATGTTCTACTTGATTGATAGCAGTTTGAAAAGTGTTTTCATTTTAAATAATGTTCAACGACTCAAACATTTTTTTCAGTATTTCTGAGCCCCGTGCTAATACGTCTGACTCGAGTATTAGAACACAGAAATACCGAAGAGAAGCAAGGAGTTGAGAGAGATCGAGACAATTTTGTTTATTCCTTATTCATCAGCTTAATTTCGCGAATTTCGCGATTATTAAAAATCCGCGAAATTAAAGTGTCGCGAAAACCGTGACAAGTGTCGCGAAGATTTGCTGGAGCGAAAATCTTGTCAAATCGCAACTTCCTCTTGTTCAACCAATGGATCTCTAGCTCAATAATATTCGCAATCCACAATTCTGATGGTATGCTATTTCAAAACTACAATCTTATTTCAAGAAGCCTCTGGACGCTTAAAATCGTCGAGGTTGCAATTGACATCAATATTCCGCTCAAAACATTCGCTGCTTTTAAGTTTTTATTTTCAGTTTGTCGATGGGGTATGTAGAATTGGTAACAGCTCCTTCCTTGGCGAAAACGCCAGTATTCTAAAAACTTCAAATAAGGGCTAGGTACGGTAAGTTTTACTTGGCAAACGTCCTTGAAAAAATCACAAAGTTAATGTTCTCGTTTGGATGGGTGAACAAGGTTACTATTATATTTTGTCATAATATGACAATCTTTTTCCATCACCTGTTGTTAAAAATCTGGCAGCCAATTTTTGGAAAAAATAGGAAACTTTGTGTCAACGAAAATCATGTCAATTTCGCAACCTCCTTGTCTGTAAAAAATCCACAATACTACTAATATACCTAATGGGTAGCTAATGCTGCCCTCAGTTTTAATTGGCTAGGTTCTCAAAATGCTCAAAACAATAAAAATAAAAGTTAGCTTTAGTTTGATAGTTAATTGATGTGATGATTGGCTTGCCTCCTTAAAGGGTCCCTCTCAACCAGTGTGCTTTGCGCGCCGATATTCTTACGGCGGCCATTTTGGAAATGTGATACCTGTCTCTCGGGTTTAATTTATTACGCAAAATCGCGAAATTAAAGTGTCACGAAAAATGTTCACTCCAAATTTCATGTAATAAGCTGTAATATGTTTTATTATCCAACTCCACTCAGTAGAGTACAAATAACGCGAGAAACGAGTACACCGTATCTCGCGATATTAGTACTCCAGGAGACCGGTTAAACATGTTTTCTGTAGTCTTTTGTATCCGCGCGCAACGCAAAACACGGTTCAAAGTTGTTCAAAGTCTGGATTTCGGAAAATAATAAAGTGTAGTGTCGCCGTACATTTTTAGTAGTCAATTGTATTTTGACTATAACCTACGGGCTCGCCAATTCAAAATACTGCAAGACTCGTTATACCGCGATCATCGACTACACACTAAAATGTCACTCCTGAAAACGTATAATAAGTATTTCAGTGGTGAAAGCGCACGTTAATGACGTTTCAAATGACGTATTTCACGTTTAAACCATGGAACTACATGAAGTTTCTGTATAGTTCTCGTACAGTAGTTCGTGTAGTAGTGAATAGTTTGTGTAGTTCTTGTACTAGTTCATCTACTTTCTGTCCAAGCACGGTTAACAGGTTCGGAGAAGATACTCCACAAAATGAGCACTCGAACTTAGCATTGGAATCAATAGTTACAATGTATATCTGTCTGAATTTTATAAAACGTACCTGAAGGAAATGGCTAAATTTATTCAATTTACAAAGGTTTATGGGCGACAGTACGTAGGGGGGGAGGTTATTCGCCCTAGTTGGCGTCACATCTGCCTGCTAATGTTTCAATAATCTTTTTCAGTAATGGTTTAGTACAGTAATGTTTTGAAATTGACATTAGCCATATGATGTATCGAACACTCTCTCAGTCTCTCTGCTACATATTTAAAATGAGTCAGTGTTTCTTTTAATCCTGAATGTTTAGGAATTAATTCTTCGTCCATGTGTAAGGTTCTTTTCCAGTTCATTTGAGGCAATGTATCGCTTTAGAAAGCTTCAGGTCAGCTCTCCGAATTACAGTTTTGGTTTGATTTCCTTGGTATCACATTTCATGTTGCAAGCATTTTAATTAAATTGTAGAACTCACGATTCAATAACAATGCCGTAAATTTAGTATGCTTGGTCTAAAAAGACATACGATAGAGTAATTTCACGTTATTTGACCTCTTATTAGCCGCTATTAAAAGCTCTGTTTGCATGAAATCTATAGTTTTGTATGAAATTTCGGGAGGTACCTTTTATTAAATTTAGACAGATATATAGAAGGTTGGAGGTCGAAAAAGGAGCGCAATTCTCTGAACATCGCATCGCAGAACTCTCCGCTTGAACATGCGAGAAATGAAAAGGTCACGTGATAAACGCGTTGATAATTTGCTTCGACTAGGCGCGCAGAGCATGCCGGTGAAACTTTCTCCTTTGTGTACTATCTTAAGTATATTCAATGTAATTATCAACTACCATGTTGTTGGTTCAACAAAATAGATTCACATAACTCAGTACTCAACAGAGTTTTGTAAGTGAGTGCACTAAAATAAGCTAAAGACACACCTGTAACATGAACTATATGAACTGCAGGAACTACAGAAATTACATGAACTTCAAGAACTGCACTGAGAACTAAAAGAAGTACAGAAACTAAATGATAATAAACTGCATGAACTACACAAAATACATGAACGGCACGAATTATACACAAATTACTACAAACTAGTTCTGTTTTTCAGTCTGTTTTTGAGTCCGTTTTGAGTCCGTTTTGAGACCTTTTTGAGATTTTTGAGACATTTTTGAGACCTTTTTGAGACCTTTTTGAGATTTTTGAGACATTTTTGGGACCTTTTTGAGGCCTTTTTGAGACCTTTTTGAGACCTTTTTGAGACCTTTTTGAGTCCGTTTTTGAGACCGTTTTTGAGACCTTTTTGAGACCTTTTTGAGACCTTTTTGAGACCTTTTTGAGTCCGTTTTGAGACCTTTTTGAGACTTTTTTGAGACCTTTTTGAGACTTTTTTGAGACCTTTTTGAGTCCGTTTTGAGTCCGTTTTGAGACCTTTATGAGACCTTTTTGATTCCTTTTTGAGACCTTTTTGAGACCTTTTTGAGACCTTTTTGAGACATTTTTGAGACCTTTTTGAGACCTTTTTGAGACCTTTTTGAGACCTTTTGAGACCTTTTTGAGACCTTTTTGAGACCTTTTTGAAACCTTTTTGAGACCTTTTTGAGACCTTTTTGAAACCTTTTTGAGGCCTTTTTGAGACCTTTTTGAGACCTTTTTGAGACCTTTTTGAGACCTTTTTGAGAACTTTTTGAGACCTTTTTGAGTCCATTTTGAGACCTTTTTGAGATCGTTTTTAGTCCGTTTTGAGTCCGTTTTGTGTCTGTTTTGAGACCGTTTTGATACCTTTTTGATACCTTTTTGAGACCTTTTTGAGACCTTTTTGAGATATTTTTGAGACCTTTTGAGTCCATTTTGAGACCTTTTTGAGACCTTTTTGAGTCCGTTTTGAGTCAGTTTTGAGTTCGTTTTGAGTCCGTTTCATGAAGTTCTAAGTTGCTCATCAGCGGAAATCCTTTCGTCCGTTGCTTCACCAAGACATTTTTTGTTTTGCGTGGGTTTAACAATTTGTCAGGTTCACAAAACTCAGTATGTACTCAACTGAGGAATATAGCGAATGCCAATAGATGTATTTGTCCCCGCTGAGTCGGCGCCTACGATTCCAAACCATTGATACACCAGGTTTTATTCACTATAACACCAAATCCGAAGGGTAAACAAGATCCTGGATTTGCGTGTATTACTCGTCCCGACATGACCGATTTTTAATTGCAATCAATCAATAACCTTTATATTTTGACACGATTAGAATTAAAGCATGACAATGGGACCAGTACACATTAGGAAGAAAGTGCACTTGAAGTGCACTTGAAAATCAAGTGGACTTGAGGTCTACTTTAGAAAGCCGATTGGGAAGATTTTTAGGCATGACGAATTGTGAGCACAGCTGAAACGAAAAAAAAAAACAGTTTTTGTAGTCCATGTAGTGTTCTCAATCGTTGTTTTAAAATGCATTTTCATTTGCTATTTATTTGGATAATTCCATTTTTTAGGCTCCCTACAGAAATACGATAAATTTTTCTAGGTTGACGTTGTTTATGGATAGAACGTGTCCTCTGAAAAGCCTACATTTTCACGTGAAGTGAAAGTTATTTGTCGTTTACACGGCATTTAATTTGTTTTTTGATGTATGACACACTAGGCGATTTTATACGCTCGTCGCGGCGATCGGCGAAAATCGTCAAGTTTGCCCGCTTCTTCGACGGCGAATTTCGCTAGCAATTTTGATCGCCGCGACCAGCGACCAAAATCGCCGATATCTGGGTAAAAAAAAAAACAATAGGAAAACCCTCATCGGGGCGGCCAAAAGGTGGCAACGGCCACTTAATAGAGGTGGAAGCTTATAGGGATTTTATTTAAAGTAACCTCGCTGAGTATTACTCTTGCTCGTAGTTTATAATTGCTACTTGTAAACTCTCTCATAAAAGATAACATTCTGCATGTCAGTTCATTACTTAGGTTGGTGAAAATTTAGAATTTATACAGAGACGTCAGATCCACTATGGAGACCCACTCAGGCCGGTAGGACGTGTTGTTACGGGGGTGTTGCAATGGAACCACAATTAACGCAACAAGTAAGCTTAAGTCCTATGAAAGTTCTCGATTTCAAAACATTAAAGTTGTAATACTGTATAACATTGGAGTTCTAACTTTACTATTTATGATGGGTAGCAATGTCTGCTTTGTATATTCGATTCTATTTTTGCACCGAATAAGTTCATACATATTTTATTAGCTTCAGTTCATGTCAGGTTCCTGTTACAGTCGAACAGATTGATATCGACAGCGTAATATACAAGTGCAATGTGAGAAGTTAGTGAGCTGAGACGTTTCTATTCGGTTAAACATAGTCGAATACTGCAAAACAATAAGAACTATACACAAGATTGCAGAAACCTGCGTGCAGAACTACAAAAACTACGTGAACTATAATTAACTACACAAACAACAAAACGGAGCGGAGGTCAAGATGGCGGGGTATTGGCCAAGTTCTTTTTTTTTTTTGCGTGTTTAACGACCAAGACGAAGTCGAGGTCCATAAACACGCAGAAAAATAACGAGGCCAATATCCCGCCATCTTGACCGAACAAGCTTGGTCAATACTGATAAAAGATTTATTATATGACTAGAAGGACGTGGGGAAATAGTTTTCTTGCGGGAACAGAGCGAGCAATCCCGACCGGTCAAGGTGGTTCCATCTTAACCGCGCGGGTAGCCAATCACAACACAGGATTTGCTTCATCTTGCCCACTCATAGAGCCAGCCATATAATAAGGATAGATAACGTTCATTCATTTGAAGAAAAAAATAATGATTAGTATCAAGAGCAGCTCTAGTCATAAACGGCGGCGTTGCTTGACGCTGGCTGTGTGTCCAACTATTGAACCAAATAAAATATGCATTAACTTATTTAGTTTTGTCCACACCCGATTCTCGTTGAACAAAAAATACATTGTTTGAATTGTAGCTACAGAGACAGATTGTTACAATAAATGTCTCAAGTCTCGCCTCCGAAAAATAGTCTGACTCTCGGCAAGTAGTTACATGTAGCTTTTTTTCTGCCGTGCTAAGTTGCTCGTCAGCGGAAGTCCTTTTGTTCTGAAATAACTTCCTTTTTAACTTTGCTTAGTCGAAAAGTCAAGTACGCGTGTCAGTTTTTTGTTGTTGTTTTTTTTTTTTCTTTTTGCGTGGGTTCAACAGTTTGTCAAAATAGTTTCATAAATCAAAAGTAAGTTCTCGAACTGAGGAATGGAGCGTGTGGCAATAGATGTTTCCTTTTATGGTTACGATACATTCCAAACCATTAAGGCACCAGGTTCGATTCACTTAACACCATGAACGATTTTATTGATGTCAGTGGGCGTGTTCCATTGCAAATCCGCGAATTAGATCGGCGATACTCTCATCGTTGACAAATCTCAGCTAGGCCATGCACGACTGCGCACGAATGCCCTTGAAAGGGAAACATAATCTTTATTTTGTTTTAAAAGTAATTAAATTTGCAATTTTATTACTGCTATCGTTTGTGATGTCTACCTGATACTATAAAATTTTCTATGAGGACGCGACCTCGTTGACTGTTCATTCACTGAACATACATACATATACATATACTTTATTTAAGTGTCTGTGTGAAAACTCAGGCAATTGACATGTTAGTTAGGTACGTGGGAATTTAGCAGGGACGTGAGTGAGTAGGAGACCCAGACGAGTCTGGAGTTGGTCGTGGTCAGTACGGAGGTGTTGCAGTGAAACCACAGCGTAACAAGCCGAGATAGCCCAATTGTCACGCCCAATAGCCCAATAGTCACCTCACGTCTTTTATCCCTTGAAATCTAGAACTTTTTTACAGTGACAGTCTTATCCATATATGCATAGTTCCTGTACTTGAAAGGGGTTGATTATTTGTGGGTAAGTACCATGTTACCTTTTGTTATATTAATCTACAACACACACCGACTTATGAGGGATATTGGCACGAGGAAAGAAGAAATGAGCGCATGGATGGTGCAAAGGGAGGACTGGAAAATCATGACTCTCAGCTAGTGAGAGTATGTATTGGGCTATGTCCCTTCATTGGTAACCTGTTTCAAGCTCTAAGCTAGTGAGGGAAAGTGAAGGCAAGTGTAGGCAGGGCGTTAAATTGTTGCGTTCACTTTCCAATAACCGCTACTTCACCGCTCGCCCCCACGAACTGGCTAGACCACGTACTGTAGCTAATTCGCTCGCCCCCACGACCAGGCAATCTGTTTTATTTACTGCTTCGGTAATTTTAGTTAAATTTTCAATTCAACACTCATCGCTAAAGAATTTTACGCCGTGAGAAATAAGCACTGGAAGTACTTGTCTCTTTTATCGTTATTTCCTTTGTCGTCAGCTTGGGTTGTGGTGATTCTGTAAAATAACATAAACCTATACTGTTCGAGAAAGTATCATAAAAATTCCTTTCATTTTTAATGAATTATATAGTTGGGAAAAAAAATAGTATAAATAAAGGCAGTTAGCCCTAAAACATTCACAGTCATTCCTGGTAGGAACATTTGGAAAGCTAGTGGACGTAATGGATTTAATAATACAAATTTCTCTAGTAAGTACAATAATAATTTATTAATACGTTATTTTATCGCTTAAAATTGGCTTTGAAGTTAATTTGAGGTTTAATTATATTATAATAGTAAGTTTCTCTACAAAATTCGTTAACCATTTTCAGCTTTTTTTTTCCAATCCTGGTAGACCTTAATATTAATAGCTGAACAAAGGAATGTCGCATTTTTGCTTGCAGCTAGTCAGACTTTTTTTCTGAGTCATAGTTTTACCTGCTCTGCAATGCTGGCTGTTAGATAGAAATGTGG
Source organism: Desmophyllum pertusum (assembly GCA_029204205.1). NCBI lineage: Eukaryota > Metazoa > Cnidaria > Anthozoa > Scleractinia > Caryophylliidae > Desmophyllum > Desmophyllum pertusum. Next base: position 5,863,510 of record MU826826.1, on the reverse strand, counting down.
AAATAAAAGTTTACAGGGCAGATTCGATTAATTTTACTTCTTGGTCTATAATTAATTCAGTGAATTGAGAGAAAAACAAAGGGTAAATATACTTCGTATACCGATTCTGATAAATCCAATCACATGCAAGCGCTTGCATGAATTTAACATGTGACTTTCTTTTCATCTATAGACTCTTGCCTTGTGCTTGCTGGCTCGTGTGGAAGTCGGATCAAGCTGGGGGAGCCCTCCATCCCCAATCAGCCTCCAATCACATTTCAGAAAACACATATGCGTTCGCAGCGGAGGGAATCTCCTTAAGATTTACACCGACCCGAACTGTAAAGTTTCCAACGGTAGATGCAAAGCAAAATGTAACGGGGCAACTACAAACGATGCTCAAACGAGTAAGTATAAGTACTATATATTAGTAAAAAACAACCATGTTCCATATTGCGAATCTGTGATTATGATTATAATTAACAAGTAGTATTCGCTGATAGTTGACGCACGCGCGCGTGTTGTCATAATTCTGAGAAAATGGCTTCCCTTTTCATTTATATTTGAAAAATTACATAAAATGCAATTCTGTGTCATAGAACAAGGAAAGTCTCGTTCTCGTTTACTACCAGCGATAGTCATATCGGCTACGCCTCGCGTTGAATAGTCTCTCGTGTCAGTCAAGATTCAGATTTTTTGTAAAAAAAAAAAAAACTTTAGAAGTCAGTGTCACAGAGATGAACGTGCTATTTTTACAAATCGGATGGATCTTTTAATCCTGTTTTGGCAGGAAGGACGTCTCGGATACAAAACCGATCACGCAGCGAGCATGAAACTGCAACTGTAGCTGTTTGAAGTCCACTAAAATCTATGTTTAGTTATTTGATGTATAAGTTGGACTGGTAATCCATTAGTAAATACAGCAGAATTTCGTATTTCTCCGATCCATCGAATTTTTGATGAGGTTTCTCAACCGCCATTCGCATGCATGAATGACCACAAAATATGACACGCACTAAATTCTTTTCCAGTGTTGTTTATGTTTGGCCATAGGTCTACAGAAATCCAAACTTATATTTTTGTAATCTACATGTAAAACGCAAGTTTTTAACACAAGATTTCAAATATTCTCGAGGCGAGAACCGAGTGCTCAAAAGCACGTGTTTCAGGAGAGCAGAGGCGGATTTGATTGACGCCCACCTAAAACACAACTTTTGCTCTGAGGGTCGCGCGTGACTGGTGATCGCTGTAAATTAACGCTCCAGTAAAGTTAACAGACCAAAATAATACAATTTTCTGAAATTTGCGTTTATTTCTAGGAGCATAATTTCGTCTTATAATGCAGTCTGTTTTATATCTCAAAGGGTTTACGATTGAAAACACCAGAGGAAGGAAGTGCATTCAATATACGGATAAACAAGATGGTAGTAAATACCCGCTGAAGGTCGTCAACGGAACAAATGTTACCTTTGAGGTGATTTTAAAAAAACATAAGCTTCACGTTTATTACATGTATATATATATTTAAATTATTTCAGTATTACAGGGGAACGAGATACTCTGCGTAGCACTTGGCGCTGAGACCAGCTGCAGTTTTGGACCCAATGGTGTCCGCGTACGAGAGCTTCGACTGTAATGAAAGTATACATCTCTCTATTTTTTAACACAACATTTTTCTCCCATCTCCGCTAGCTAGTTTTAACAGTTGTGTCTCCCTGCTCCTCTTACGTTGTTTCTTTCTACTACCTTAAATCGTTCCACTCTCTTCTTTTAACAAAACTGAACATCCAGAACTTACAGCTGTCCAATTGAATTTTAAAAGAAATTCAGTCGGAATGCCAAATTAGACTTGGGCACTGAACTGGCTCGTCCCATTAGGCAGGCAGCGGATTTGTTTTCATCCATTCATTTTCAAATTGGACAACATACAGTATAACACTGAGTCAGTAAAAATATATTTGTTTAACGTGCTGTGGTTTTGTTCAATTTACAGAAACGGCAGTGTGACAATACAATTGGCGATGACTTCCTTTTTGACGAGGAAAAAGTTAAAGGAGTATATAAATACAAACACACGGTTATTAGTAAGACCATGTGCCTAGGAGTAGCTATCAACTGTGATGATAAGAGCTTTTATTTAATCAACGCAAACAGTAAACATAGACGGTGTTCATTCAAGAGACGTTAAACATTGATACACACCTCTCTAAGGAGAACATGGTCGGCTGGTCCCGATCGAATCAAGTTTCTCTTATTTTTCTGTACGAAACTCTCTATAAGGCGGACACCTTTTTAAGGTGGACAGCTGGAGCTGGTCCCGAGGGTGTCCGCATTAGAGAGAGTTCACTGTATTTTAATTTGTATTTTCAAACGCTTTTGGGAAATAAATTTTAAATTGCGTTGATCACTTTGCATTCTTGTTTGTTTGTTTGTTTTCACTTACCGTACTTAATTTAACCATCCTTACAATATATAGTCTATATATATGATATATGTGTCCCTTGTCTAATATGTGTCCCTATTGAGTCCGTACGTTCTTTTAACCCTTTTCCTCCTGAAGAAGCATATACGCACTCTATCAGTATGGTGTACATCTTGCCCTAAAAATAGGCCCAAAAGCCATCTCCGGTTTTATTGCAACGCCTCCGGAATAATAGGAATAATATTATTGCCCAAACTTGACTATCATTTTTAAAACAATGGTAATAATCACAGATTGTCCAATATAGCCTGTGTCCCATGCATGCGGCAATTTCGTCTTTCTCTATAACATATTCTTAAAACTTCGCCAATCTCAGCCTCAATATTATTTTAAAATGATTATTAGTGTATTAGAGTGTATTATGTCCCTTACAAGTTGGTCTTCGTCAGCGCAATACTCAAGGCACAAAAAAGCAAAGTGAAAACACGTTGTATCCGTTTTTGTATTCGGCTTATAGAGAGATTAAAGGGAGTGTTTCACGGTTCGGCGCATGTTCAGGCTTATCAACTTGATCCGTTAAAAAAAACCATTCACATACTCCTCGATACTTCAGTTATCACATTCTATAAATTAGTCCAAGCAAAACGACGAATGACCAAAATTCACACAAAATTTCAACGGATTTCACTTAGAATGAATACCAGAATAAATTACCAGAATAAACTGTTAGCCCGAAGGATTTATTCTGGTATTCAATATCGACATTCTCGGTGTAATCTTTTGAAATTTGTTGTGAATTTTGGTCACTCGTCGTTGTTTTGGACTAATTATAGTATGTGATTAAGGAAGTATCGAGAAGTAAATGTGAATGGGTATATAAGCCGGCACTCAAATCGTTAAATAAATCTATCAGAGAAATCGAAAATAATTCACACGTTCACGATAAACACGAAACTACACTCTTTGTCCACACCCGATTCTCGTTGAACAAAAAATTGTTACAGATACAGATTGTTACAATAAATGTCTCAAGTGACAGTTGCCTCCGAAAAATAGTCTGACTCTCACAAGCAAGCAGTTACATGTAGCTTTTTTTCTGCGGTTCTAAGTTGCTCGTCAGCGGGAAGTCATTTGGTTCTGAGCAAAAAACTTATTTTTAACTTCCGCCAACTTCGTCGAAATCTAAAGTACGCGGTTTTTTTTATTTTTGCGTGGGTTCACCAATTTGTCAAAATAGTTTCATAAAACTCAGTTCTCTAACTAAGGAATGGAGCGTATGCCAATAGATGTTTGCTTTTCTGGCTGAGATACATTCCTATCCAATGATGCATCAGGCTAGGTTCGATTCACTTAACTCCACATCCGAAGGACAGACAGGATCCTTGATTTAGAATAGCGTGTATTGCTCATTCCGGCATGAACGATTTTATTGATTTTAGCAGGCGACTGTTCCATTGTAAATCCGCGAATTAGATTGGTACTCTCATCGTTAACAAATCGCAGTTAGACCACGACCACGATTCCGCACGAACTGTCCCTGGGTTTTTTTGCTTTCACCCTTATCCATAGCAAAACCATTTCCAGCTCTAAGCTAGTGAGGGAAAGTGAAGGCAAGTGTAGGAAGGGCGTTAAATTGTTGCGTTCACTTTCCAATAACCGCTACTTCACCGCTCGCCCCCACGAACTGGCTAGACCACGTACTGTAGCTACTTCGCTCGCCCCCACGACCAGGCAATCTGTTTTATTTACTGCTTCGGTAATTTTAGTTAAATTTTCAATTCAACACTCATCGCTAAAGAATTTTACGCCGTGAGAAATAAGCGCTGGAAGTACTTGTCTCTTTTATCGTTATTTCCTTTGTCGTCAGCTTGGGTTGTGGTGATTCTTAGAAATAACATAAACCTATACTGTTCGAGAAAGTATCATAAAAATTCCTTTCATTTTTAATGAATTATATAGTTGGGGAAAAAAAATAGTATAAATAAAGGCAGTTAGCCCTAAAACATTCACAGTCATTCCTGGTAGGAACATTTGGAAAGCTAGTGGACGTAATGGATTTAATACAAATTTCTCTAGTAAGTACAATAATAATTTATTAATACGTTATTTTATCGCTTAAAATTGGCTTTGAAGTTAATTTGAGGTTTAATTATATTATAACAGTTAAATTCTCTCTACAAAATTCGTTAACCATTTTCAGCTTTTTTTTTCCAATCCTGGTAGACCTTAATATTAATAGCTGAACAAAAGAATGCCGCATTTTTGCTTGCAGCTGGTCAGACTTTTTTTCCTGATTCATAGTTTTACCTGCTCTGCAATGCTGGCTGTTAGATAGAAATGTGGAAATAAAAGTTTACAGGGCAGATTCGATTAATTTTACTTCTTGCTCTATAATTAATTCAGTGAATTGAGAGAAAAACAAAGGGTAAATATACTTCTTATACCGATTCTGATAAATCCAATCACATGCAAGCGCTTGCATGAATTTAACATGTGACTTTCTTTTCATCCATAGACTCTTGCCTTGTGCTTGCTGGCTCGTGTGGAAGTCGGATCAAGCTGGGGGAGCCCTCCATCTCCAATCAGCCTCCAATCACATTTCAGAAAACACATATGCGTTCGCAGCGGAGGGAATCTCCTTAAGATTTACACCGACCTGAACTGTAAAGTTCCCAACGGTAGATGCAAAGCAAAATGTAACGGGGCAACTACAAACGATGCTCAAACGAGTAAGTATAAGTACTATATATTATTAAAAAACAACCATGTTCCATATTACGAATCTGTGATATGATTATAATTAACTAATAGTATTCGCTGATAGTTGACGCACGCGCGCGTGTTGTCATAATTCTGAGAAAATGGCTTCTCTTTTCATTTATACATTTTTCATTTGTGTCATAGAACAAGGAATTAGCCTCGTTCTCATTTTTTACCAGCGATAGTCATATAGGCTACGCCTCACGTTGAATAGTCTCTCGTGTCAGTCAAGATTCAGAATTTTTGTAAAAAAACAAAAAAAAAACATTAGAAGTCAGTGTCACAGAGATGAACGTGCTATTTTTACAAATCGGATGGATCTTTTAATCCTGTTTTGGCATTTTTTCGATCGTTCGTCAAACAGAAAGGACGTCTCGGCTACAAAACCGGATTACGCAGCGAACATGAAACTGCAACTGTAGCTGTTTGAAGTCCACTAAAATCTATGTTTAGTTATTTGATGTATAAGTGGGACTAGTAAATACAGCAGTAAATAAATACAGCAGAATTTCGTATTTCTCCGCTCCATCGAATTTTTGATGAGGTTTCTTAACCTCCATTCGCATGCACGAATGACCACAAAATATGACACGCACTAAATTATTTTCCAATGTTCTTTATGTTTGGCCATGGGTCTACCGAAATCCAAACCTATATTTTTGTAATCTACATGTAAAACGCAAGTTTTTAACACAAGATTTCAAACATTCTCGAGTATAGAACCGAGTGCTCAAAAGCACGTGTTTCAGGAGAGCAGAGGCGGATTTGATTGACGCCCACCTAAAACACAACTTTTGCTCTGAGGGTCGCGCGTGACTGGTGTTCGCTGTAAATTAATTAACGCTCCAGTAAAGTTAACGGACCAAAAATAATGCAATTTTCTGAAATTTGCGTTTATTTCAAGGAGCATAATTTCGTCTTATAATGCAGTCTATTTTATATCTCAAAGGGTTTACGATTGAAAACACTAGAGGAAGGAAGTGCATTCAATATACGGATAAACAAGATGGTAGTAAATATGCACTGAAGGTCGTCAACGGAACAAATGTTACCTTTGAGGTGAGTTAAAAACAACATAAGCTTCAAGTTTATTACATGTATATTTAAATTAATTGTATTATAGCAGCCATTACAGGATAACGAGAGACCGTCTGCGTAGCACGAGGCGCTGAGCGGGAGAAGACCTCGAGTGTTTAGGGGCGCGCGAGAGATAATATTTTACTCCAGCGCCTCAGTGCTACGCAGGCTACGTTTCAAGAAAAGTTAAATTTAAGGCTGATAGAAAATTAAACGTTTTAGATATCAGTTTTTACAGTGTAAGCATAGTTTTAACTTGAAATAGTGGACAGGAATGAGACATGTATACAGTCGAAGTCTCTGAGCGGACACTCTCGTAAGCTGTACTAACAGCTGTTAGTACAGCTTACGAGACGAAATTGCATGCAGCCGCCTAGACAAAACCCTATTTGAACTCCCTAGCTCATACAAACTCTGTATTTACGCATTGCCGTAAGCGACCAGCTGCAGTTTTGGACCCAAAGGTGTCCGCGTACGAGAGCTTCCACTGTATAAAATATACCATCTCTCTATTTTTTAACAGAACATTTTTCTCTCTTCTCCCTAGTTTTAACGGCCGTGTCTCCCTGCTCCTTTTACGTCGTTTCTTCCTACTACCTTAAACCGTTCCTCTCTCTTCTTTTAACAAACCGGAACATCCAGAACTTAGAGCTGTTCAATTGAATTTTAAAAGGAATTCAGTCGGAATGCCAAATTAGACTCGGGCACTGAACTGACTCGTCCGTTAGGCAGGCAGCGGATTTTTTTCAGCCATTCATTTTCAAATTGGACAACATGTAACAGTTTATATTAATTAAGAATAGATGTTTTTCTTTTTTCAATTTACAGAAACGGCAGTGTGACAGTACAATTGGCGATGACTTCCTTTTTGACGAGGAAAAAGTTAAAGGAGTATATAAATACAAACACACGGTTATTAATAAGACCATGTGCCTAGGAGTAGCTATCAACTGTGATGATGAGAGCTTTTATTTAATCAACGCAGACAGTAAACATAGACGTTGTTCATTCAAGAGACGTTAAACATTGATACACACCTGGCTCTAAGGCAGACATGGTTGGCTAGTCCCGATCGAATCAAGTTCCTCTTATTTTTCTGTAACGAAACTCTCTATAAGGCGGACACCTTTTTAAGGCGGACAGCTGGAGCTGGTCCCGAGGGTGTCCGCATTAGAGAGAGTTCACTGTATTTTAATTTGTATTTTCAAACGCTTTTGGGAAATAAATTTTAAATTGCGTTGATGACTTTGCATTCTTGTTTGTTTGTTTGTTTGTTTGTTTGTTTGTTTTCACTTACCGTACTTAATTTAACCATCCTTACAATATATAGTCTATATACATGATATATGTGTCCCTTGTCTAATATGTGTCCCTATTGAGTCCGTTCTTTTAAACCCTTTTCCTCCTGAAGAAGCATATACGCACTCTATTAGTATGGTGTACATCTTGCCCTAAAAATAGGCCCAAAAGCCATCTCCGGTTTTATTGCAACGCCTCCGGAATAATAGGAATAATATTATTACCCAAACTTGACTATCATTTCTAACACAGTGGTAATAATCACTGATTGTCCAATATAGCCTGTGTCCCATTGCATGCGGCGATTTTGTATTTCTCAATAACATATTCTTAAAATTTCGCCAATCACAGCCTCAATATTCTTTTAAAATGATTATTAGTGTATTATGTCCCTTACAAGTTGGTCTTCGTCAGCGCAATACTCAAGGCACAAAAAAAGCAAAGTGATTAACACGTTGTATCCGTTTTTATGGGTACTGCGCTTGCGCAAGTGCCCATTATTGTCGTCGTCGAAGCATTCTTAACATTCCTTCGTAAGACTTCGTAAGACTTTTTTGTAACAATTCTTTGAATAACTGAACATGATATGGCATTGTTCGATTGTTTCGCTTCATTGACAGTGGTGTCAAGTGCAATGCTCAAAAGAAGATTGGCATATTTAGTGAGCTACATGGAGAGAAATTGCGTTGCAAAATAAATATGAAAGACACGTTTGTTTTTAAATGTTTTTATTTACGTAGGTGTATTTCTTTGACAACTGCACGAACAGGGTCGCGTTTGATTGAGTCACATTGTTGAAGCTTTTGTTGAGTAACCGCCGGTCTTTTAGAGTCCTTCGTACAATTCATTTGTTTGATTAGGGCCCGGCCGCACTAGGCGAATTTTTGTTTGTTTTGCAAAAATATCTGTCATCAGTTCCGTTTCACAAGTGCGAACGGCGATTTTTTTCCTACCAAAATTTTGTCAAGCCTTACCAAACTTCAAAGGCGCCGTCATCCTGCCCCAGAGCAGGACAAAATTTTGTCAAGCGTCAAAACTGACAGATTCGTCAATTCACACACATTAATCTCAAGGTTACAGCGATGATTATTCGCTTGCCTCGGTCCGTACAACTTGTACCGGTCCAAAATTTTACCTGCTAGCAGCACCTATACTGATGTTTGAGTAGCACAATTTGCTTTACAAGCAGTGAACAGTGCACGTCCGATCGGGTACAAGTTTGCGCTAAAAAGTGACAGTGACAGTCGGGAAAAGCGGCAAGAAACATGCAAGTCGTTTAAAATTTCAGTCCGAGAAGAAGAAATATCTAGTTAATCAGTTTGTGTATCATACCACGAAGGCAGGAGAGTAAAAACTTTAGAAAGTACTGGTTTTAAAAGATTGTCGAGGAGTTGAATGCAAAATTTCACAGCAACAACAGAGGTTTTCGGTTTCTACGTGATTGATATGTTGTGGTTCGCGAAAAATTTGTCATGATTTTTGGTTTTCAAGTGCGTACGCGTTTATCAAAATGAAAATTTGGCGGAGACAAAATTTGTAGTATATTTTGGTAGCGCCAAACAAATTTTGTCAACTGAAGAGATAAATGAAATTTCTACAGGTAAAAGGTTGTCGTGTGACGTGTATTCGACTGTGACCCTCCATAGGAAAAGGGGCTTATCGCATCAGCGTTTCAAGGCGTTTATATTTGAAACGCATTTGAAACCCGTTTGAAATAATTTGAAACACATTTCAAACAGTGTTAGAAACGTTTACTTTTTTCAGCGTTTGAAACGTGGAGAAACGCATTTGAAACGCCCATCTGCCAACAACCTGCATTATTATTACCTGACTGAAGCATAATTATTCGACAACACAACAAATGCTGGACTGAAGATGGTAAACGGTAACTTCAGGCGTCGTTAATGAAATTTAAAAAGCTAGATAAATCACGGTGGTGCAGTCACACTTTTTACTTTTGATTAAAAGTTCAGTAATATTCCATCGTTAGGTCGATCAATAAAATAAACAACAAGAAAGTTAAGTGTGTTGCCGTGCATCTGTTCAGTAATAGATCACAGATGACGTCAAAATGTGGTAAGAACAAAAAAGTGGCCAACGAGCCGCTGCGGCGAGTTGGTCACTGATGTTCTTACCACATTTTGACGTCTTCTGTGATCTATTACTGAACAGACCCACGGCAACATGGAATCTATTTGTTTTATATAATTTTGGAGATATTCGCTTCGGATTTTCACTTGAATGTACGCTAAATAAGCCGATAAAAATTATGTCAACAAACATCGAGTTTAGGCCACAGTGTTTTCATGCACTCAAATAAAACTTTGTGAAAACTAAACGGCTTAAAATAAACTACAGCTCAACTCAGCAAATGTTTCGAAAAGCAAATATTTAGAGACTAACCTCTATTCCGTCCTGATATGAGGAAAAACAATCTGAATTATTCCAGTCCAAATCCCGTTGCAAGTCGCTTATAAACGGCGAACGATAAGCTTAATCCCGCTCAATTTATCGGATTCTGTTCACAAATTATGAGCTAAAGGACCATCATATTTTCCTCCAAGTTCTAGCCAAGCTTGAACAGCCGATTTAAAATTCGTATCAATTGAACAACATTGAATTTCCTACGGAATATTTCCAGTTTGACGAAAATATTTCTCTGTTTTGAGCGAAGGATTTGTTGGAGCAGGCAGGGCGCCCGCGCGTTTTCCCGCTTCGTGACGTCATTCGTGCGTCTGTACTCTAATAGATAACAGTTCTAAACCAATCACGGCGCGAGTTTTACACAGTGAATTATATAATTATTTTTAGATTCTGTTATGTCAGCGCGAATGCTGCTGTGTAAACAAAGATATTACAGTATGACGACAATCAGAAGAGTATGAGTGATGAGTGATTTGAGAATTTTGTTATGTCAGCATGAATGCTGCGAATGCTGTTGTGACAAAGATCAAAGCCGCGTGCTGGATTGCAGAAAATTAATTCACCGCGCTTTCGGGAGTCTGACGTTGGACATCGTGACAAAATGATATTAGAAAATGGATTTCAGATCTACTATTGTTAAGTGTGTTAAATTTTTTTCGAAACGAGGAATGATTTTAATATGAAAATATATTCTAAAATTAAAGACGAACTTTATATCTGCTTGGTTTGTAGACGAAAGATAAGATCATCTCATTTGAGCACAGTTTCCGTTGTTTTAAGAAAACAGTGGGTGATTGTATTCAAATTAGCTTGGGTTTTAAGTCTTGTTAGATGTACTGATCAAAATGACATGAAGGTAAATAAACTGAACAGAGTTTGTTGTCCGCAACTGAGAAGTCGGCGAGCTAGTTTACGAGAGCAGAGTGTTGCTAAAAGTGACCTAATAAATTTGTTACGTTAAACGTGAATCGTGCAGTGTACTGTAATTACCCAGTTCAGTTAGCTAGGATATGAGCAGAGTCAAGATGAGAACTGTTCTTTGATGGATTCTTGTGTAATAATTCGTCGTCTATTTATAATATGTCAATAATTTCGCGGCGTGTAATTGGTCGGGTTATTACACAATTACAGAGATAAAGGCAAATAGCTTTGACAGTTTGCAGGGTTTTTTTGGCAGGTTTTTTTTCAGTTTCGTGAAGTCAAATCCCTTTGTTTTGACTGTGATTGAAACGCCTCGTATGTACAGTGGAACCCGGATAAGACGGACACGAACAATTGTCCGTATTAAGCAACGTCTAATGACTGCAGTAAAAGACCAAGGAAGTGAAACTTTTGTGTTACGCCTGCCACGCAGCACAGTGAGCAAGACAGTTGTCAAACATGTCATGGCAATATACAGTGCACAGATAAGCGAGGTTAACTTTGTATGAGAGCGGAAAAGTGACCGTTGTAATGTAAGATAAAATATATGAGCTTTTCGTCGGGACAAACAAAACTGTCCGTAATAAATGCGAAAGGGGAGGGGATAGCCTGCGTGCAGATGTCTCCTTTTCCTTGCGCGTACTAACTTTCGAGTGCCTCCCGAGTTTGTAGGGGGGTACCGCCGGGAAATTTTTGATACAGTCGAACCTCTACTAACGGCCACCTCTCCACAACGGCCACTTTCTTTTGTCCCGGCGGACAGTCCATACATTCACTCTTGTTTTAACCTCTCTACAACGGCCACCTCTCCACAACGGCAACGGCCATTAAAACCCTATCTTTTTTGGCGTACAGTAATAAAAGGTCACGCAACTTCATCTGTACCACGCATCGTCGGGCAATACAGTATCTTATATTGCGGCACGTGTTTAGCCACTGATGGAAGAATCACACAATACTAGTAATACGTGACTCGCAGGCCCTCGCGAAGCTTTTGTTGCCTAGTAACGGGCACGCCTGCGATTTGATCTGCAAGGTTTCCAAGAATCGCTGCAAGGTTTCTGAGAATCGTCGGACGAACGCCGTGTTTTTGCTATGCCACCGGATTTTGGTTTCGATTGGAGTTCGCCCGTCTCTCGATATCTGTAATAAATTGTAGCGCTCTTGTACTGTTTTCCCCACTTTTCCGTCCGAATGATCTGAAACCACCTCGCTTTTGTAGATAAAATCTTCTTCGCAATATCGGATCGGCGAATTATTTTCAGACACAAGTCTTCGCGTCTACAATGAAAACTAAGCCATATGTTGATCGTACTTTGAGAAATGCCTGAGTCGTCTTTCCTTTTCCTGTTGTTGATAATGGATTTAATAAAGCCGGGTTTTTTTCACAAATGACCCGTATATAAATTTGTTCGATAAACAAACTTGGAGTAAAAATTGTTATTCTTCAGCAGCCGTTCCTGTTTTCTACATTTACGTGTACAAAGATTACGTCGAAGTCAATGTTATTAAGCAAAGAAAAGGGGGTTAAAAAAAAGAACGGCCTGGATTTGAACCGAAAAAAAAAAAAAAAAAAAAAAAAAAAAGAAGGACCATGTCGGATTTGAACTCACGCCCTCAATCCCGAAGATCAGATTTAAAAGTTAGCGCCTTAAGCCATTAGGCCACGAGCGCGCCGTGTGACGTCATGTCATCCCCCAACACCACAAACAAACAATTAAATAAATAAATAAATAAATAAATAAATAAATAAATAAATAAATAAATAAATAAATAAATAAATAAATAAATAAATAAATAAATAAATAAATAAATAAATAAATAAATAAATAAATATGACCGTAAAGGCCACACGAGAATTGCTCTCGCGTCAGCTCTTGGGGGACAGAATTATAAACCCCGCTACGCGAGGCCTTCGGCCTCGCTTCGCGAGGAACTAGAAAGTACAAGGCCCCCATTTTTTTCTATTTTCCATTTTTTTTACGCTTTTACAGTACTGTATTTTTATTTCAGTCGTAAATCGAGTACAGCTGATAAGGCTCTGTGTTTAAATTGCATTGCGAAATTGAAAAAAAAAAATGCCTTGTGGCACAGCCAAGTCACATTAAAATAGAACCTCGCAGCCACTCACTCAAGCAAACAACCCTTGACAACTTAATTTCACGAAAGAGAAAGTAAACGATGTACAAACTGATGTACTCACTGTACCTTACTAGCTTTGTTTTGTTAACATTCCTGTTCTGAACATCATTTTGGTTTCTGTTTTATTGATACATTTTGATTGTGTTACGTATTCATATGCTATAATAAGCATTTTTAAATAAAAATGTTGTCCCCCCAAAAAAAACAAATGGTGTCATATTACACCCCTACCTCCCCATAACGGCCACCTCTCTACAACGGCCACTTACCTCTGTCCCCAAGGTGGCCGTTGTGGAGAGGTTCGACTGTATTTCGCATTTCGTGCGTTTTGATATGAAACCAGGCAGCAAAAAGCAAACGTATAAACATAAAAATTTCTTGCACTTTTTAAATTCAAAATGGATTAATGACAAACAATTGCAAGAAACTTTATGTGACATGTAATTTACAATTTACGGACAAATGTATCTATCGATTGACAGGATTTTGCTGCGGCCTTTCTATTTCGCTCTTCTGTGACCTCTGGCTCTGTTCGGTCCATTTTATCCAATATTGACACACATGCTGAGCCCTTTTGCAGTTCATTATTGGGGTACCCAGTCTTCTCTCATTTTGATAGAGCCTGGGGATTAAAATTCCGTATGAGGGTTTTAGGTCGAATTTATCGTTAACGTTAAATTCAGCTTATAGAATCTCAAGATCTGGTCCAAAATTTAATATGTCACCCAGCAAATCTACAAATGGCGGACCTTCGATGTTATCTTCGTTGATTCAGGCTTCATTTCCAGACTACACCAGTTAGCGAATTATAGCTTTTCATTCACTTTATTTTCAGCCATCGGTCCACGGACGCACCTGTCGCATCCCTCGCCCTACGGGCCTGATTATTTTAGTGTGGTTAGCCAAAGCAAGAGATGTTTGCCTTAGGGCTAGGGTTATCAAATGCAATACACCAAAGAAAAAAATAACAAAACCAACAAAGTTGCTGCACTATCCTCAACGGCGACAACTCGGAGAACGAAGTCTTGACCTATATTATCAATTGAGAGGTCTGGTGAGAGTTAACGAAAGCCATTGGCGTGGAAATGTTTATATCTAGTATGTCTAGTATACATGTTATAAAGGGATGATGTGGATTCATGACTGCTGGGTAGAGAAAAATATAACTTACTGATTGAAATCGTGAGAGTCCCTAACCCATTTCGTTTAATCGGCTCATGGGCTACATGTATGCGCATTCTCTGAGTAAAAAATGCAGTAGCCATGAGCACGCCTCGCGGGCCTATTTTTGTATTCGGCTTATAGAGAGATTAAAGGGAGTGTTTCACGGTTCGGCGCATGTTCAGGCTTATCAACTTAATCCGTTATAAAAAAACATTCACATACTCCTCGATACTTCAGTTATCACATTCTATAAATTAGTCCAAGTAAAACGACGAATGACCAAAATTCACAAAAATTTCAACGGATTTCCCTGAGAATGAATACCAGAATAAATTACCAGAATAAACTGTTAGCCCGAAGGATTTATTCTGGTATTCAATATCGACATTCTCGGTGTAATCTTTTGAAACTTGTTGTGAATTTTGGTCACTCGTCGTTGTTTTGGACTAATTATAGTATGTGATTAAGGAAGTATCGAGAAGTAAATGTGAATGGGTATATAAGCCGGCACTCAAATCGTTAAATAAATCTATCAGAGAAATCGAAAATAATTCACACGTTCACGATAAACACGAAACTACACTCTTTGTCCACACCCGATTCTCGTTGAACAAAAAATTGTTACAGATACAGATTGTTACAATAAATGTCTCAAGTGACAGTTGCCTCCGAAAAATAGTCTGACTCTCACAAGCAAGCAGTTACATGTAGCTTTTTTTTCTGCGGTTCTAAGTTGCTCGTCAGCGGGAAGTCATTTGGTTCTGAGCAAAAAACTTATTTTTAACTTCCGCCAGCTTCGTCGAAATTTCAAGTACGCGGTTTTTTTTTATTTTTGCGTGGGTTCACCAATTTGTCAAAATAGTTTCATAAAACTCAGCAACCTCGTTCCCAGGGTCTCTCATCTCCCCACCCCAGAGGCGCGAGGGAAGAGAGACCCTGGTTGGGGCTGGTCACGTGTCTAATTGACATTTTCAAACCCCAGGGAGGGCTCCTACAATTACGAATCTTTGTCACGCTTTCTTTTGTCAACAACAAAGCGAGGCCAGAAGCTAACGTTCACAGGCAAGCGATGTTTTTACAGCAGTCTTCAGTTCGCTGTTTGCAGCAGTTACTCCAATGTTTAGAGGCAATTTACTGTGGCCGAGATGTTGTTGCTGTATTACTGACGGGCTACGGAAAATCGATGAATTTCCAGCGCGCTAGCGCTGCTCCACGACAGGCAAGGTCTCGAAAGGTCAATGTCGAAGCGTCATTATTATATAAATTACACTGACATCTGAACATTTCCACAAAGAGGAAATAAAAAATATTAAGACACCCTGGGCTTAATTCAAGTTTAATAAACCAAGCTTATATTTTGCGAGTCGCTGACTCCAGCGCTGTGAAATCTAACACATCACGTACACATCGCATATGTAAACTTATAAACAAAGTGAATGCACGTTACATGCCGAGTTTTCCTTTTTCTAAAGATATATCCTAAAAGGTGAAGGTAAGGCGAGTGCAATAAAAACAAACAGAAACAAGCAATAGTACGTAATTTACCTGGAGTTGGGTTGAATTTTCTTGAAGATTCATACCGATTGCGGAGACTTGTCGGTGATCATTTTGCCCGCATTTTGTCACCTTTTATCATTTTCGCAACGCCGCCGGTAGCGACGAAATACACGAGAACGTGAAATAACCAGAATAAAGAGTCAAGCAAAACATCGCCGCCGAATAAATAAAAGCTATAAAGATTTTCTCTATCCCTTTCCTGTCCTGGATTCGAAACATTAACCTGCTTTCGACTCCTTCGTCTTCGCAGATCTTGATCAAATGTGCGTTGTACAGATGGCGATGTTTCGGTACATCTAAGAACCCTGGCTTTCCTTGATCGCCGTCTTGAAGGCTACAAAAGTCTTTAATCGTCCGTTAATCGTCTTTTTGGCGTCTCGGAACGGCGAAAATGTTTCGCAGCGAAAATGTTTACCACTGGAAAGCACATCCACATGCGGTTATTTTGATTTACAACACTTTCCGTTCTCCCCTAGGCTCAGTATAGATAATTTGCACACTTAGCCGCCCCTCCCCCAGTCGTATATTTGTAATCTCCCAGAATCTGGGAGCCACGTGACCAGCCCCGACCAGGGTCTCTCCTCCTCGCTCTTTGGGGGCGGTGGATGAGAGACCCTGGGAACGAGGTTGAAAACTCAGTTCTCTAACTAAGGAATGGAGCGTATGCCAATAGATGTTTGCTTTCTGGCTGAGATACATTCCTATCCAATGATGCATCAGGCTAGGTTCGATTCACTTAACTCCACATCCGAAGGACAGACAGGATCCTTGATTTAGAATAGCGTGTATTGCTCATTCCGGCATGAACGATTTTATTGATTTTAGCAGGCGACTGTTCCATTGTAAATCCGCGAATTAGATTGGTACTCTCATCGTTAACAAATCGCAGTTAGACCACGACCACGATTCCGCACGAACTGTCCCTGGGTTTTTTTGCTTTCACCCTTATCCATAGCAAAACCATTTCCAGCTCTAAGCTAGTGAGGGAAAGTGAAGGCAAGTGTAGGCAGGGCGTTAAATTGTTGCGTTCACTTTCCAATAACCGCTACTTCACCGCTCGCCCCCACGAACTGGCTAGACCACGTACTGTAGCTACTTCGCTCGCCCCCACGACCAGGCAATCTGTTTTATTTACTGTTTCGGTAATTTTAGTTAAATGTTCAATTCAACACTCATCGCTAAAGAATTTTACGCCGTGAGAAATAAGCACTGGAAGTACTTGTCTCTTTTATCGTTATTTTCTTTGTCGTCAGCTTGGGTTGTGGTGATTCTTAGAAATAACATAAACCTATACTGTTCGTGAAAGTATCATAAAAATTCCTTTCATTTTTAATGAATTATATAGTTGGGGAAAAAAAATAGTATAAATAAAGGCAGTTAGCCCTAAAACATTCACAGTCATTCCTGGTAGGAACATTTGGAAAGCTAGTGGACGTAATGGATTTAATACAAATTTCTCTAGTAAGTACAATAATAATTTATTAATACGTTATTTTATCGCTTAAAATTGTCTTTGAAGTTAATTTGAGGTTTAATTATATTATAACAGTTAAAGTCTCTCTACAAAATTCGTTAACCATTTTCAGCTTTTTTTTTTCCAATCCTGGTAGACCTTAATATTAATAGCTGAACAAAAGAATGCCGCATTTTTGCTTGCAGCTGGTCAGACTTTTTTTCCTGATTCATAGTTTTACCTGCTCTGCAATGCTGGCTGTTAGATAGAAATTTGGAAATAAAAGTTTACAGGGCAGATTCGATTAATTTTACTTCTTGGTCTATAATTAATTCAGTGAATTGAGAGAAAAACAAAGGGTAAATATACTTCTTATACCGATTCTGATAAATCCAATCACATGCAAGCGCTTGCATGAATTTAACATGTGACTTTCTTTTCATCCATAGACTCTTGCCTTGTGCTTGATGGCTCGTGTGGAAGTCGGATCAAGCTGGGGGAGCCCTCCATCTCCAATCAGCCTCCAATCACATTTCAGAAAACACATATGCGTTCGCAGCGGAGGGAATCTCCTTAAGATTTACACCGACCTGAACTGTAAAGTTCCCAACGGTAGATGCAAAGCAAAATGTAACGGGGCAACTACAAACGATGCTCAAACGAGTAAGTATAAGTACTATATATTAGTAAAAAACAACCATGTTCCATATTACGAATCTGTGATATGATTATAATTAACTAATAGTATTCGCTGATAGTTGACGCACGCGCGCGTGTTGTCATAATTCTGAGAAAATGGCTTCTCTTTTCATTTATACATTTTTCATTTGTGTCATAGAACAAGGAATTAGCCTCGTTCTCATTTTTTACCAACGATAGTCATATAGGCTACGCCTCACGTTGAATAGTCTCTCGTGTCAGTCAAGATTCAGAATTTTTGTAAAAAAAAAAAAAAAAAACATTAGAAGTCAGTGTCACAGAGATGAACGTGCTATTTTTACAAATTGGATGGATCTTTTAATCCTGTTTTGGCATTTTTTCGATCGTTCGTCAAACAGAAAGGACGTCTCGGCTACAAAACCGGATTACGCAGCGAACATGAAACTGCAACTGTAGCTGTTTGAAGTCCACTAAAATCTATGTTTAGTTATTTGATGTATAAGTGGGACTGGTAAATACAGCAGTAAATAAATACAGCAGAATTTCGTATTTCTCCGCTCCATCGAATTTTTGATGACGTTTCTTAACCTCCATTCGCATGCACGAATGACCACAAAATATGACACGCACTAAATTATTTTCCAATGTTCTTTATGTTTGGCCATGGGTCTACCGAAATCCAAACTTATATTTTTGTAATCTACATGTAAAACGCAAGTTTTTAACACAAGATTTCAAATATTCTCGAGTATAGAACCGAGTGCTCAAAAGCACGTGTTTCAGGAGAGCAGAGGCGGATTTGATTGACGCCCACCTAAAACACAACTTTTGCTCTGAGGGTCGCGCGTGACTGGTGTTCGCTGTAAATTAATTAACGCTCCAGTAAAGTTAACGGACCAAAAATAATGCAATTTTCTGAAATTTGCGTTTATTTCTAGGAGCATAATTTCGTCTTATAATGCAGTCTATTTTATATCTCAAAGGGTTTACGATTGAAAACACCAGAGGAAGGAAGTGCATTCAATATACGGATTAACAAGATGGTAGTAAATATGCGCTGAAGGTCGTCAACGGACCGCGGGTAGCCAATCACAGCACAGGATTTACTTCATCTTGCCCGCTCATAGAGCCAGCCATATAATAAGAATAGATATAGTTCATTCATTTGAAGATAAAATGAGCAGTTCTAGCCATAAATGGCTGCGTTGTTTGACGCTGGCTGTGTGTCCAACTATTGAACCAAATAAAATATGCATAAACTTATTTAGTTTTGTCCACACCCGATTCTCGTTGAACAAAAAATACAGTGATTGAGATGTAGCTACAGAGACAGATTGTTAAATGTCTCAAGTCTTGCCTCAAAAAATAGTCTGACTCTCGCAAGCAAGTAGTTAGATGTAGTTTTTTTTTTGTCTGCCGTGCTAAGTTGCTCGTCAGCGGAAGTCATTTTGTTCTGAAATAACTTCCGTTTTAACTTTGCTTAGTCGAAAAGTCAAATACGCGTGTCAGTTTTTTGTTGTTGTTACTTTTTTCTATTTGCGTGGGTTCAACAATTTGTCAAAATAGTTTCATAAATTGAAAGTAAGTTCTCGAACTGAGGAATGGAGCGTATGGCAATAGATGTTTCCTTTTATGGTTACGATACATTCCAAACCATTAAGGCACCAGGTTCGATTCACTTAACACCATGAACGATTTTATTGATGTCAGTGGGCGTGTTCCATTGCAAATCCGCGAATTAGATCGATACTCTCCTCGTTGACAATTCACAGCTAGACCATGCACGATTGCGCACGAATTGTCCTTGAAAGGGAAACATAGTCCTTATTTTGTTTTAAAAGTAATTAAATTTGCAATTTTATTACTGCTATCGTTTGTAATGTCTACCTGATACTATAACATTTTCTATGAGGACGCGGCCTCGTTGACTGTTCATTCACTGAAAACTCAGGCAATTGACATGTTAGTTAGGTACGTAGGAATTTAGCAGAGACGTGAGTGAGTAGGAGACCCAGACGAGTCTGGAGTTGGTCGTGGTCAGTACGGAGGTGTTGCAGTGAAACCACAGCGTAACAAGCCGAGATAGCCCAATTGTCACGCCCAATAGCCCAATAGTCACCTCACGTCTTTTATCCCTTGAAATCTAGAACTTTTTTTACAGTGACAGTCTTATCCATATATGCATAGTTCCTGTACTTGAAAGGGTTGATTATTTGTGGGTAAGTACCATGTTACCTTTTGTTATATTAATCTACAACACACACCGACTTATGAGAGATATTGGCACGAGGAAAGAAGAAATGAGCGCATGGATGGTGCAAAGGGAGGACTGGAAAATCATGACTCTCAGCTAGTGAGAGTATGTATTGGGCTATGTCCCTTCATTGGTAACCTGTTTCAAGCTCTAAGCTAGTGAGGGAAAGTGAAGGCAAGTGTAGGCAGGGCGTTAAATTGTTGCGTTCACTTTCCAATAACCGCTACTTCACAGCTCGCCCCCACGAACTGGCTAGACCACGTACTGTAGCTACTTCGCTCGCCCCCACGACCAGGCAATCTGTTTTATTTACTGCTTCGGTAATTTTAGTTAAATTTTCAATTCAACACTCATCGCTAAAGAATTTTACGCCGTGAGAAATAAGCACTGGAAGTACTTGTCTCTTTTATCGTTATTTCCTTTGTCGTCAGCTCGGGTTGTGGTGATTCTTAAAATAATATAAACCTATACTGTTCCAGAAAGTATAATAAAAATTCCTTTCATTTTTAATGAATTATATAGTTGGGGAAAAAAATAGTATAAATAAAGGCAGTTAGCCCTAAAACATTCACAGTCATTCCTGGTAGGAACATTTGGAAAGCTAGTGGACGTAATGGATTTAATACAAATTTCTCTAGTAAGTACAATTATAATTTATTAATACGTTATTTTATCGCTTAAAATTGTCTTTGAAGTTAATTTGAGGTTTAATTATATTATAATAGTTGAAGTCTCTCTACAAAATTCGTTAACCATTTTCAGCTTTTTTTTTCCAATCCTGGTAGACCTTAATATTAATAGCTGAACAAAGGAATGCCGCATTTTTGCTTGCAGCTGGTCAGACTTTTTTTCCTGATTCATAGTTTTACCTGCTCTGCAATGCTGGCTGTTAGATAGAAATGTGGAAATAAAAGTTTACAGGGCAGATTCGATTAATTTTACTTCTTGGTCTATAATTAATTCAGTGAATTGAGAGAAAAACAAAGGGTAAATATACTTCGTATACCGATTGTGATAAATCCAATCACATGCAAGCGCTTGCATGAATTTAACATGTGACTTTCTTTTCATCTATAGACTCTTGCCTTGTGCTTGCTGGCTCGTGTGGAAGTTGGATCAAGCTGGGGGAGCTCTCCATCTCCAATCAGCCTCCAATCACATTTCAGAAAACACATATGCGTTCGCAGCGGAGGGAATCTCCTTAAGATTTACACCGACCCGAACTGTAAAGTTTCCAACGGTAGATGCAAAGCAAAATGTAACGGGGCAACTACGAACGATGCTCAAACAAGTAAGTATAAGTAGTATATAGTAGTAAAAAACAACCATGTTCCATATTACGAATCTGTGATATGATTATAATTAACTAATAGTATTACTATTCGCTGCTAGTTGACGCACGCGCGCGTGTTGTCATAATTCTGAGAAAATGGCTTCCCTTTTCATTTATATTTGAAAAAATTACATCAAATGCAATTTTGTGTCATAGAACAAGAAAGTCTAGCTCGTTCTCGTTTTCTACCAGAGAAAGTCATATCGGCTACGCCTCACGTTGAATAGTCTCTCGTGTCAGTCAAGATTCAGAATTTTGTAAAAAAAAAAAAAACATTACAAGTCAGTGTCACAGAGATGAACGTGCTATTTTTACAAATCGGATGGATCTTTTAATCCTGTTGTGGCATTTTTTCCATCGTTCGTCAAACAGAAAGGACGTCTCGGCTACAAAACCGGATCACGCAGCGAACATGAAACTGCAACTGTAGCTGTTTGAAGTCCACTAAAATCTATATTTAGTTATTTGATGTATAAGTGGGACTGGTAAATACAGCAGTAAATAAATACAGCAGAATTTCGTATTTCTCCGCTCCATCGAATTTTTGATGAGGTTTCTCAACCGCCATTCGCATGCATGAATGACCACAAAATATGACACACACTAAATTATTTTCCAGTGTTGTTTATGTTTGACCATGGGTCTACAGAAATCCAAACTTATATTTTTGTAATCTACATGTAAAACGCAAGTTTTTAACACAAGATTTCAGATATTCTCGAGGATAGAACCGAGTGCTCAAAAGCACGTGTTTCAGGAGAGCAGAGGCGGATTTGATTGACGCCCACCTAAAACACAACTTTTGCTCTGAGGGTCGCGCGTGACTGGTGATCGCTGTAAATTAATTAACGCTCCAGTAAAGTTAACAGACCAAACTGATACAATTTTCTGAAATTTGCGTTTATTTCTAGGAGCATAATTTCGTCTTATAATGCAGTCTATTTTATATCTCAAAGGGTTTACGATTGAAAACACCAGAGGAAGGAAGTGCATTCAATATACGGACAAACAAGATGGTAGTAAATATGCACTGAAGGTCATCAACGGAACAAATATTACCTTTGAGGTGATTTAAAAAAAACATAAGCTTCACGTTTATTACATGTATATATATATTAATTTTATTTCAGTATTACAGGGGAACGAGAGACTCTGCGTAGCACGAGGCGCTGAGACCAACTGCAGTTTTGGACCCAATGGTGTCCGCGTACGAGAGCTGACTGTAATGAAAGTATACATCTCCCTATTTTTAACACAACATTTTTCTCTCTTCTCCGTGTCTCCCTGCTCCTCTTACGTTGTTTCTTCCTACTACCTTAAATCGTTCCACTCTCTTCTTTTAACAAAACCGGAACATCCAGAACTTACAGCTGTCCAATTGAATTTTAAAAGGAATTCAGTCGGAATGCCAAATTAGACTCGGGCACTGAACTGACTCGTCCATTAGGCAGGCAGCGGATTTTTTTCAGCCATTCATTTTCAAATTGGACAACATATAACACTGAGTCAGTAAAAATATATTGTTTTTCTGTGGTTTTTTCAATTTACAGAAACGGCAGTGTGACAATACAATTGGCGATGACTTCCTTTTTGACGAGGAAAAAGTTAAAGGAGTATATAAATACAAACACACGGTTATTAGTAACACTATGTGTCTAGGAGTAGCTATCAACTGTGATGATGAGAGCTTTTATTTAATCAACGCAAACAGTAAACATAGACGGTGTTCATTCAAGAGACGTTAAACATTGATACACACCTCTCTAAGGAGAACATGGTTGGCTGGTCCCGATCGAATCAAGTTTCTCTTATTTTTCTGTACGAAACTCTCTATAAGCTGATAAGGCGGACACCTTTTTAAGGTGGTCAGCTGGAGCTGGTCCCGAGGGTGTCCGCATTAGAGATAGTTCACTGTATTTTAATTTGTATTTTCAAACGCTTTTGGGAAATAAATTTTAAATTGCGTTGATCACTTTGCATTCTTGTTTGTTTGTTTGTTTGTTTGTTTGTTTGTTTGTTTGTTTTCACTTACCGTACTTAATTTAACCATCCTTACAATATATAGTCTATATATATGATATATGTGTCCCTTGTCTAATATGTGTCCCTATTGAGTCCGTACGTTCTTTTAACCCTTTTCCTCCTGAAGAAGCATATACGCACTCTATCAGTATGGTGTACATCTTGCCCTAACAACAGGCCCAAAAGCCATCTCCGGTTTTATTGCAACGCCTCCGGAATAATAGGAATAATATTATTACCCAAACTTGACTATCATTTTAAAACAGTGGTAATAATCACTGATTGTCCAATATAGCCTGTGTCCCATTGCATACGGCGATTTCGTATTTCTCAATAACATATTCTTAAAATTTCGCCAATCTCAGCCTCGATATTCTTTTAAAATGATTATTAGTGTATTAGAGTGTATTATGTCCCTTACAAGTTGGTCTTCGTCAGCGCAATACTCAAGGCACAAAAAAGCAAAGTGATAACACGTTGTATCCGTTTTTGTATTCGGCTTATAGAGAGATTAAAGGGAGTGTTTCACGGTTCGGCGCATGTTCAGGCTTATCAACTTGATCCGTTAACAAAAAACATTCACATACTCCTCGATACTTCAGTTATCACATTCTATAAATTAGTCCAAGCAAAACGACGAATGACCAAAATTCACACAAAATTTCAACGGATTTCACTGAGAATGAATACCAGAATACATTACCAGAATAAACTGTTAGCCCGAAGGATTTATTCTGGTATTCAATATCGACATTCTCGGTGTAATCTTTTGAAATTTGTTGTGAATTTTGGTCACTCGTCGTTGTTTTGGACTAATTATAGTATGTGATTAACGAAGTATCGAGAAGTAAATGTGAATGGGTATATAAGCCGGCACTCAAATCGTCAAATAATCTATCAGAGAAATCGAAAATAATTCACACGTTCACGATAAACACGAAACTACACTCTTTGTCCACACCCGATTCTCGTTGAACAAAAAATTGTTACAGATACAGATTGTTACAATAAATGTCTCAAGTGACAGTTGCCTCCGAAAAATAGTCTGACTCTCACAAGCAAGCAGTTACATGTAGCTTTTTTTCTGCGGTTCTAAGTTGCTCGTCAGCGGGAAGTCATTTGGTTCTGAGCAAAAAACTTATTTTTAACTTCCGCCAGCTTCGTCGAAATTTAAAGTACGCGGTTTTTTTTATTTTTGCGTGGGTTCACCAATTTGTCAAAATAGTTTCATAAAACTCAGTTCTCTAACTAAGGAATGGAGCGTATGCCAATAGATGTTTGCTTTTCTGGCTGAGATACATTCCTATCCAATGATGCATCAGGCTAGGTTCGATTCACTTAACTCCACATCCGAGGGACAGACAGGATCCTTGATTTAGAATAGCGTGTATTGCTCATTTCGGCATGAACGATTTTATTGATTTTAGCAGGCGACTGTTCCATTGTAAATCCGCGAATTAGATTGGTACTCTCATCGTTAACAAATCGCAGTTAGACCACGACCACGTTTCCGCACGAACTGTCCCTGGGGTTTTTTGCTTTCACCCTTATCCATAGCAAAACCATTTCCAGCTCTAAGCTAGTGAGGGAAAGTGAAGGCAAGTGTAGGCAGGGCGTTAAATTGTTGCGTTCACTTTCCAATAACCGCTACTTCACCGCTCGCCCCCACGAACTGGCTAGACTACGTACTGTAGCTACTTCGCTCGCCCCCACGACCAGGCAATCTGTTTTATTTACTGCTTCGGTAATTTTAGTTAAATTTTCAATTCAACACTCATCGCTAAAGAATTTTACGCCGTGAGAAATAAGCACTGGAAGTACTTGTCTCTTTTATCGTTATTTCCTTTGTCGTCAGCTTGGGTTGTGCTGATTCTTAGAAATAACATAAACCTATACTGTTCCAGAAAGTATCATAAAAATTCCTTTCATTTTTAATGAATTATATAGTTGGGGAAAAAAATAGTATAAATAAAGGCAGTTAGCCCTAAAACATTCACAGTCATTCCTGGTAGGAACATTTGGAAAGCTAGTGGACGTATAGACTGCGAGCAGTCGGTCTTTTCTCCTCAGATCTTTGGCGCGAGCGGAAATGTTATACGCCGCGATTCTCGCGGCTCGCGGCTTCGCCGCTCACCGCTCGATCGCGCGCGTGCCCTAAAAACATTAGGAAAAGAAAGAGACTGCTCGCAGTCTAGTGGACGTAATGGATTTAATACAAATTTCTCTAGTAAGTACAATAATAATTTATTAATACGTTATTTTATCGCTTAAAATTGTCTTTGAAGTTAATTTGAGGTTTAATTATATTATAACAGTTAAAGTCTCTCTACAAAATTCGTTAACCATTTTCAGCTTTTTTTTTTTCCAATCCTGGTAGACCTTAATATTAATAGCTGAACAAAAGAATGCCGCATTTTTGCTTGCAGCTGGTCAGACTTTTTTTCCTGATTCATAGTTTTACCTGCTCTGCAATGCTGGCTGTTAGATAGAAATGTGGAAATAAAAGTTTACAGGGCAGATTCGATTAATTTTACTTCTTGCTCTATAATTAATTCAGTGAATTGAGAGAAAAACAAAGGGTAAATATACTTCTTATACCGATTCTGATAAATCCAATCACATGCAAGCGCTTGCATGAATTTAACGTGTGACTTTCTTTTCATCCATAGACTCTTGCCTTGTGCTTGCTGGCTCGTGTGGAAGTCGGATCAAGCTGGGGGAGCCCTCCATCTCCAATCAGCCTCCAATCACATTTCAGAAAACACATATGCGTTCGCAGCGGTGGGAATCTCCTTAAGATTTACACCGACCTGAACTGTAAAGTTCCCAACGGTAGATGCAAAGCAAAATGTAACGGGGCAACTACAAACGATGCTCAAACGAGTAAGTATAAGTACTATATATTAGTAAAAAACAACCATGTTCCATATTACGAATCTGTGATATGATTATAATTAACTAATAGTATTCGCTGATAGTTGACGCACGCGCGCGTGTTGTCATAATTCTGAGAAAATGGCTTCTCTTTTCATTTATACATTTTTCATTTGTGTCATAGAACAAGGAATTAGCCTCGTTCTCATTTTTTACCAGCGATAGTCATATAGGCTACGCCTCACGTTGAATAGTCTCTCGTGTCAGTCAAGATTCAGAATTTTTGTAAAAAAAAAAAAAAAAAACATTAGAAGTCAGTGTCACAGAGATGAACGTGCTATTTTTACAAATCGGATGGATCTTTTAATCCTGTTTTGGCATTTTTTCGATCGTTCGTCAAACAGAAAGGACGTCTCGGCTACAAAACCGGATTACGCAGCGAACATGAAACTGCAACTGTAGCTGTTTGAAGTCCACTAAAATCTATGTTTAGTTATTTGATGTATAAGTGGGACTGGTAAATACAGCAGTAAATAAATACAGCAGAATTTCGTATTTCTCCGCTCCATCGAATTTTTGATGAGGTTTCTTAACCTCCATTCGCATGCACGAATGACCACAAAATATGACACGCACTAAATTATTTTCCAATGTTCTTTATGTTTGGCCATGGGTCTACCGAAATCCAAACTTATATTTTTGTAATCTACATGTAAAACGCAAGTTTTTAACACAAGATTTCAAATATTCTCGAGTATAGAACCGAGTGCTCAAAAGCACGTGTTTCAGGAGAGCAGAGGCGGATTTGATTGACGCCCACCTAAAACACAACTTTTGCTCTGAGGGTCGCGCGTGACTGGTGTTCGCTGTAAATTAATTAACGCTCCAGTAAAGTTAACGGACCAAAAATAATGCAATTTTCTGAAATTTGCGTTTATTTCAAGGAGCATAATTTCGTCTTATAATGCAGTCTATTTTATATCTCAAAGGGTTTACGATTGAAAACACCAGAGGAAGGAAGTGCATTCAATATACGGATAAACAAGATGGTAGTAAATATGCACTGAAGGTCGTCAACGGAACAAATGTTACCTTTGAGGTGAGTTAAAAACAACATAAGCTTCAAGTTTATTACATGTATATTTAAATTAATTGTATTATAGCAGCCATTACAGGATAACGAGAGACCGTCTGCGTAGCACGAGGCGCTGAGCGGGAGAAGACCTCGAGTGTTTAGGGGCACGCGAGAGATAATATTTTACTCCGGCGCCTCAGTGCTACGCAGGCTACGTTTCAAGAAAAGTTAAATTTAAGGCTGATAGAAAATTAAACGTTTTAGATATCAGTTTTTACAGTGTAAGCATAGTTTTAACTTGAAATAGTGGACAGGAATGAGACATGTATACAGTCGAAGTCTCTGAGCGGACACTCTCGTAAGCTGTACTAACAGCTGTTAGTACAGCTTACGAGACGAAATTGCATGCAGCCGCCTAGACAAAACCCTATTTGAACTCCCTAGCTCATACAAACTCTGTATTTACGCATTGCCGTAAGCGACCAGCTGCAGTTTTGGACCCAAAGGTGTCCGCGTACGAGAGCTTCCACTGTATAAAATATACCATCTCTCTATTTTTTAACAGAACATTTTTCTCTCTTCTCCCTAGTTTTAACGGCCGTGTCTCCCTGCTCCTTTTACGTCGTTTCTTCCTACTACCTTAAACCGTTCCTCTCTCTTCTTTTAACAAACCGGAACATCCAGAACTTAGAGCTGTTCAATTGAATTTTAAAAGGAATTCAGTCGGAATGCCAAATTAGACTCGGGCACTGAACTGACTCGTCCGTTAGGAAGGTAGCGGATTTTTTTCAGCCATTCATTTTCAAATTGGACAACATGTAACAGTTTATATTAATTAAGAATAGATGTTTTTCTTTTTTCAATTTACAGAAACGGCAGTGTGACAGTACAATTGGCGATGACTTCCTTTTTGACGAGGAAAAAGTTAAAGGAGTATATAAATACAAACACACGGTTATTAGTAAGACCATGTGCCTAGGAGTAGCTATCAACTGTGATGATGAGAGCTTTTATTTAATCAACGCAAACAGTAAACATAGACGTTGTTCATTCAAGAGACGTTAAACATTGATACACACCTGGCTCTAAGGCAGACATGGTTGGCTAGTCCCGACCGAATCAAGTTTCTCTTATTTTTCTGTAACGAAACTCTCTATAAGGCGGACACCTTTTTAAGGCGGACAGCTGGAGCTGGTCCCGAGGGTGTCCGCATTAGAGAGAGTTCACTGTATTTTAATTTTTATTTTCAAACGCTTTTGGGAAATAAATTTTAAATTGCGTTGATCACTTTGCATTCTTGTTTGTTTGTTTGTTTTCACTTACCGTACTTAATTTAACCATCCTTACAATATATAGTCTATATACATGATATATGTGTCCCTTGTCTAATATGTGTCCCTATTGAGTCCGTTCTTTTAACCCTTTTCCTCCTGAAGAAGCATATACGCACTCTATCAGTATGGTGTACATCTTGCCCTAAAAATAGGCCCAAAAGCCATCTCCGGTTTTATTGCAACGCCTCCGGAATAATAGGAATAATATTATTACCCAAACTTGACTATCATTTCTAACACAGTGGTAATAATCACTGATTGTCCAATATAGCCTGTGTCCCATTGCATGCGGCGATTTTGTATTTCTCAATAACATATTCTTAAAATTTCGCCAATCACAGCCTCAATATTCTTTTAAAATGATTATTAGTGTATTATGTCCCTTACAAGTTGGTCTTCGTCAGCGCAATACTCAAGGCACAAAAAAAGCAAAGTGAAAACACGTTGTATCCGTTTTTGTATTCGGCTTATAGAGAGATTAAAGGGAGTGTTTCACGGTTCGGCGCATGTTCAGGCTTATCAACTTGATCCGTTAAAAAAAAACATTTACATACTCCTCGATACTTCAGTTATCACATTCTATAAATTAGTCCAAGCAAAACGACGAATGACCAAAATTCACAAAACATTTCAACGGATTTCCCTGAGAATGAATACCAGCCTGCGTTGCAGCCGGTATCCGGTGTCAAAATCCTAACCGCGGTGTAGGCTGTCTGTGACGCAGGCTAAATGAATACCAGAATAAATTACCAGAATAAACTGTTAGCCCGAAGGATTTATTCTGGTATTCAATATCGACATTCTCGGTGTAATCTTTTGAAATTTGTTGTGAATTTTGGTCACTCGTCGTTGTTTTGGACTAATTATAGTATGTGATTAACGAAGTATCGAGAAGTAAATGTGAATGGGTATATAAGCCGGCACTCAAATCGTTAAATAAATCCATCAGAGAAATCGAAAATAATTCACACGTTCACGATAAACACGAAACTACACTCTTTGTCCACACCCGATTCTCGTTGAACAAAAAATACAGTGATTTAATGCAATGTAGCTACAGAGACAGATTGTTACAATAAATGTCTCAAGTGACAGTTGCCTCCGAAAAATAGTCTGACTCTCGCAAGCAAGCAGTTACATGAAGCTTTTTTTCTGCGGTTCTAAGTTGCTCGTCAGCGGGAAGTCATTTGGTTCTGAGCAAAAAACTTATTTTTAACTTCCGCCAGCTTCGTCGAAATTTCAAGTACGCGGTTTTTTTATTTTTGCGTGGGTTCACCAATTTGTCAAAATAGTTTCATAAAACTCAGTTCTCTAACTGAGGAATGGAGCGTATGCCAATAGATGTTTGCTTTTCTGGCTGAGATACATTCCCATCCAATGATGCATCAGGCTAGGTTCTATCCACTTAACACCACATCCGAAGGACAGACAAGATCCTTGATTTAGTATAGCGTGTATTGCTCATTCCGGCATGAACGATTTTATTGATTTTAGCAGGCGACTGTTCCATTGTAAATCCGCGAATTAGATTGGTACTCTCATCGTTAACAAATCGCAGTTAGACCACGACCACGATTCCACACGAACTGCCCCTGGGGTTTTTTGCTTTCACCCTTATCCATAGCAAAACCATTTCCAGGATCGACCAAAATGAAGCCTCAATTTTCCTTCTGGGGGAGCCCCATCAAACACCCCGAATTGAAGGGGAGCGCTCCCCATCCGCCCCCTTCCCGTGTTCACCCCCCAGAAAACTAGAAAAGTTAGCCCTCTCATAGACCTTCCATAGAAAATGGTAGCCCTTTCTCATACCTACAGTTGAAACAATGCATCCCTTTTACGACTTTTACTAAACTTTTCACATGAGTAGCACCTTAAAATATTGGATGAATCAGCTGTTATGTGCGTCTGTTCGGTATATTTGAAAAGGCCCTTTTGAACACCTAAATGCTAGTTTTTCCAACCCTTATCTAATATACTTCAACTCGTAAAATCTCTACTCTTTTATATACCTCCAGCCAGAAAAAGCTCCCCTTTCGGGCGGAGCCTCCCCGTATAGTCCATTATAGACGACACCCCCAAGTCATTATTGCAGGTTTCTTTGTTACCGTTTGTAAAATCCACTGAAACAGCTAGACAACTCGCACTCGATTTCTATATAGAGAGCTACGCCATCTTGAAAAAATTGGACAATTTTTTCAAGTTCGCCGTTCGCAATCCGAATTAATCTTCTCCATCCTCAACCATCCTTGTTCTTGTTTGGTTTATTATCGCCTCTTTGGTGTTATTCTACCTTAGTAAACCGCTGTAATTTTAATTAAACTCTCTCAGAAAAGAGAACAGTCTACGTGTCAGTTCATTACTTAGGTTGGTGAAAATTCAGCAGATACGGGAAAATTTAGAATTGATACAAAGACGTGAGATCCACTATGGAGACCCAGTCAGGAGTAGGACGTGTTTTTACCATTTACGGGGGTGTTGCAATGAAACCACAATTAACGCAACAAGAAAGCTTAAGTCCTATGAAAGTTCTCGATTTCAAAACATTAAAGTTGTAATTATTACAACATTGGAGTTCTAACTTTACTATTTATGATGGGTAGCAATGTCTGCTTTATTCGAATCTATTTTAGCACCGAATAAGTTCATACATATTTGATTTGCTTCAGTTCATGTCAGGTTCCTGTTACAGTCGAACAGAGTGATATTGACAGCGTATTATACAAGTGCAATGTGAGAAGCTAGTGAGCTGAGACGTTTCTATTTGGTTAAACATAATACACTGCAAAACTATAAGAACTATACACAAGATTGTAGAAACCTGCGTGCAGAACTACAAAAACTACGTGAACTATAATTAACTACACAAACAACACAAAGTACAGAAACTACATGAACTACAGGATATATACGAACTACAGAAACACTACATGAATTACAGGAACTACACAAAGTAAACGGGAACTACATGAACTACAGTTGAACCTCACTATCTTGAACTCGGTCATGTCGAGATAGCGGGGTTCAACTGTATAATGAACTACGCGAACTACACACATTGCATGAACCGACAGGGACTACAAAAGCTACTAAAAAACATGCAGGCTCTACTGTCCATGCTCGGATCGGTATCCCTAACTAAACTACATGTATATACATGCGTTATTGGCCAATCGTGAGGTCAAGACTCCAACCAACATGTCTCAGTCTTTGTTGTCATAGCTCTTCAGCAAACGAGTGCGCCGCCACGCAGAGCTCTCGGTCCCGTTAAGGAGTCTCTTTAGGTCGTTAAAAATGGCTTGATATAAAATATGGGTTATTGACCAAGCGTGAGGTCAAGATGGCGGGATATTGGCCAAGTTTTTTTTTTTTCGTGTTTAACGACCGAGACGAAGTCGAGGTCCATAAATACGCAAAAAAAGAACGAGGCCAATATCCCGCCATCTTGATCGAACAAGTTTGGTCAATTAATGATTTATTATATGACTAGAAAGACGCGTGGAAATAGTTTTCTTGCGGGAACAGATCGGGCAATCCCAAACGGTCAAGGTGGCTCCATTTTGACCGCGCAGGTAGCCAATCACAGCACAGGATTTACTTCATCTTGCCCGCTCATAGAGCCAGCCATATAATAAGAATAGATATAGTTCATTCATTTGAAGATAAAATCATGATTAGTATTAAGAGCAGTTCTAGCCATAAATGGCTGCGTTGTTTGACGCTGGCTGTGTGTCCAACTATTGAACCAAATAAAATATGCATAAACTTATTTAGTTTTGTCCACACCCGATTCTCGTTGAACAAAAATACAGTGATTGAGATGTAGCTACAGAGACAGATTGTTAAATGTCTCAAGTCTTGCCTCAAAAAATAGTCTGACTCTCGCAAGCAAGTAGTTAGATGTAGTTTTTTTTTTTCTGCCGTGCTAAGTTGCTCGTCAGCGGAAGTCATTTTGTTCTGAAATAACTTCCGTTTTAACTTTGCTTAGTCGAAAAGTCAAATACGCGTGTCAGTTTTTTTGTTGTTGTTACTTTTATCTATTTGCGTGGGTTCAACAATTTGTCAAAATAGTTTCATAAATTGAAAGTAAGTTCTCGAACTGAGGAATGGAGCGTATGGCAATAGATGTTTCCTTTTATGGTTACGATACATTCCAAACCATTAAGGCACCAGGTTCGATTCACTTAACACCATGAACGATTTTATTGATGTCAGTGGGCGTGTTCCATTGCAAATCCGCGAATTAGATCGATACTCTCCTCGTTGACAATTCACAGCTAGACCATGCACGATTGCGCACGAATTGTCCTTGAAAGGGAAACATAGTCCTTATTTTGTTTTAAAAGTAATTAAATTTGCAATTTTATTACTGCTATCGTTTGTAATGTCTACCTGATACTATAACATTTTCTATGAGGACGCGGCCTCGTTGACTGTTCATTCACTGAAAACTCAGGCAATTGACATGTTAGTTAGGTACGTAGGAATTTAGCAGAGACGTGAGTGAGTAGGAGACCCAGACGAGTCTGGAGTTGGGTCGTGGTCAGTACGGAGGTGTTGCAGTGAAACCACAGCGTAACAAGCCGAGATAGCCCAATTGTCACGCCCAATAGCCCAATAGTCACCTCACGTCTTTTATCCCTTGAAATCTAGAACTTTTTTACAGTGACAGTCTTATCCATATATGCATAGTTCCTGTACTTGAAAGGGGTTGATTATTTGTGGGTAAGTACCATGTTACCTTTTGTTATATTAATCTACAACACACACCGACTTATGAGAGATATTGGCACGAGGAAAGAAGAAATGAGCGCATGGATGGTGCAAAGGGAGGACTGGAAAATCATGACTCTCAGCTAGTGAGAGTATGTATTGGGCTATTTCCCTTCATTGGTAACCTGTTTCAAGCTCTAAGCTAGTGAGGGAAAGTGAAGGCAAGTGTAGGCAGGGCGTTAAATTGTTGCGTTCACTTTCCAATAACCGCTACTTCACAGCTCGCCCCCACGAACTGGCTAGACCACGTACTGTAGCTACTTCGCTCGCCCCCACGACCAGGCAATCTGTTTTATTTACTGTTTCGGTAATTTTAGTTAAATTTTCAATTCAACACTCATCGCTAAAGAATGTTACGCCGTGAGAAATAAGCACTGGAAGTACTTGTCTCTTTTATCGTTATTTCCTTTGTCGTCAGCTCGGGTTGTGGTGATTCTTAAAACTAATATAAACCTATACTGTTCCAGAAAGTATAATAAAAATTCCTTTCATTTTTAATGAATTATATAGTTGGGAAAAAAAATAGTATAAATAAAGGCAGTTAGCCCTAAACATTCACAGTCATTCCTGGTAGGAACGTTTGGAAAGCTAGTGGACGTAATGGATTTAATACAAATTTCTCTAGTAAGTATACAATAATAATTTATTAATACGTTATTTTATCGCTTAAAATTGTCTTTGAAGTTAATTTGAGGTTTAATTATATTATAATAGTAGGTTTCTCTACAAAATTCGTTAACCATTTTCAGCTTTTTTTTTCCAATCCTGGTAGACCTTAATATTAATAGCTGAACAAAGGAATGCCGCATTTTTGCTTGCAGCTGGTCAGACTTTTTTTTCCTGATTCATAGTTTTACCTGCTCTGCAATGCTGGCTGTTAGATAGAAATGTGGAAATAAAAGTTTACAGGGCAGATTCGATTAATTTTACTTCTTGCTCTATAATTAATTCAGTGAATTGAGAGAGAAAAACAAAGGGTAAATATACTTCGTATACCGATTCTGATAAATCCAATCACATGCAAGCGCTTGCATGAATTTAACATGTGACTTTATTTCCATCCATAGACTCTTGCCTTGTGCTTGCTGGCTCGTGTGGAAGTCGGATCAAGCTGGGGGAGACCTCCATCTCCAATCAGCCTCCAATCACATTTCAGAAAACACATATGCATTCGCAGCGGAGGGAATCTCCTTAAGATTTACACCGACCCGAACTGTAAAGTTTCCAACGGTAGATGCAAAGCAAATTGTAACGGGGCAACTACAAACGATGCTCAAACGAGTAAGTATAAGTAGTATATATTAGTAAAAAACAATGTTCCATACTGCGAATCTGTGATTATGATTATAATTAACTAATAGTATTCGCTGATAGTTGACGCACGCGCGCTTGTTTGTCATAATTAATTCTGAGAAAAATGGCTTCCCTTTTCATTTATATTTGAAAAAATTACATAAAATGCAATTCTGTGTCATAGAACAAGGAAAGTCTCGTTCTCGTTTTCTACCAGCGATAGTCATATCGGCTACGCCTCACGTTTGAATAGTCTCTCGTGTCAGTCAAGATTCAGAATTTTTGTAAAAAAAAACAAAAAACATTAGAAGTCAGTGTCACAGAGATGAACGTGCTATTTTTACAAATCGGAGGGATCTTTTAATCCTGTTTTGGCAGGAAGGACGTCTCGGATACAAAACCGATCACGCAGCGAGCATGAAACTGCAACTGTAGCTGTTTGAAGTCCACTAAAATCTATGTTTAGTTATTTGATGTATAAGTTGGACTGGTAACCCATTAGTAAATACAGCAGAATTTCGTATTTCTCCGATCCATCGAATTTTTGATGAGGTTTCTCAACAGGGGCACCCAACGACAAACATTTTCCTGTAGGTGTCAGAACGTCGTTTTTACGTTATAACTGTGCTTTTTGTGCAGTTTAATGGCTTATTTTTAAAACGCTAAGAAAAATGTATCTGTTCGGATACGTTAGCTGAACTTTCAAACTCCAGAAAATGTTAGGGATTGAAATCTTATTACCCGAATTTATGAGGTGAATTTTCCTTTCGAAAAATCCTAGCTGACCGTTTTTGTACCCAAAACGACATTTTTATCTCTCAGAAAACAAAGGCATTAATTTTCCCATATTACGAAAGTTCGAGATGACATTTCCCTAACCGAATATCCGAGGCGATTATAGGCCTTTCGAACAGATATTTCACCGAAATGATCCGTTGGGTGCCCCTGCTCAACCGCCATTCGCATGCATGAATGACCACAAAATATGACACGCACTAAATTATGTTTATGTTTGGCCATGGGTCTACAGAAATCCAAACTTATATTTTGTAATCTACATGTAAAACGCAAGTTTTTAACACAAGTTTTCAAATATTCTCGAGGATAGAAACCGAGTGCTCAAAAGCACGTGTTTCAGGAGAGCAGAGGCGGATTTGATTGACGCCCACCTAAAACACAACTTTTGCTCTGAGGGTCGCGCGTGACTGGTGATCGCTGTAAATTAACGCTCCAGTAAAGTTAACAGACCAAAATAATACAATTTTCTGAAATTTGCGTTTATTTCTAGGAGCATAATTTCGTCTTATAATGCAGTCTGTTTTATATCTCAAAGGGTTTACGATTGAAAACACCAGAGGAAGGAAGTGCATTCAATATACGGATAAACAAGATGGTAGTAAATATGCACTGAAGGTCATCAACGGAACAAATATTACCTTTGAGGTGATTTAAAAAAAACATAAGCTTCACGTTTATTACATGTATATATATTTAAAATTATTTCAGTATTACAGGGGAACGAGAGACTCTGCGTAGCACGAGGCGCTGAGACCAGCTGCAGTTTTGGACCCAATGGTGTCCGCGTACGAGAGCTTCGACTGTAATGAAAGTATACATCTCTCTATTTTTTAACACAACATTTTTCTCCCATCTCCCTAGCTAGTTTTAACGGTCGTGTCTCCCTGCTCCTCTTACGTTGTTTCTTCCTACTACCTTAAATCGTTCCACTCTCTTCTTTTAACAAAACAGAACATCCAGAACTTACAGCTGTCCAATTGAATTTTAAAAGAAATTCAGTCGGAATGCCAAATTAGACTCGGGCAATGAACTGGCTCGTCCCATTAGGCAGGCAGCGGATTTTTTTTTTTTTCATCCATTCATTTTCAAATTGGACAACATATAACACTGAGTCAGTAAAAATATATTTGTTTAACGTACTGTGGTTTTGTTCAATTTACAGAAACGGCAGTGTGACAATACAATTGGCGATGACTTCCTTTTTGACGAGGAAAAAGTTAAAGGAGTATATAAATACAAACACACGGTTATTAGTAAGACCATGTGCCTAGGAGTAGCTATCAACTGTGATGATGAGAGCTTTTATTTAATCAACACAAACAGTAAACATAGACGTTGTTCATTCAAGAGACGTTAAACATTGATACACACCTGGCTCTAAGGCAGACATGGTTGGCTGGTCCCGACCGAATCAAGTTTCTCTTATTTTTCTGTACGAAACTCTCTATAAGGCGGACACCTTTTTAAGGCGGACAGCTGGAGCTGGTCCCGAGGGTGTCCGCATTAGAGAGAGTTCACTGTATTTTAATTTGTATTTTCAAACGCTTTTGGAAAATAAATTTTAAATTGCGTTGATCACTTTGCATTCTTGTTTGTTTGTTTGTTTGTTTGTTTGTTTTCACTTACCGTACTTAATTTAACCCTCCTTACAATATATAGTCTATATACAGTACTGTGCAAAAGTAATGCAAACGTATTTCGACGACATTCGTTAATTGTTCTCGCGAAATTTCGGCGAAATTTCGGCGAAATTTCGCCGCGATTTCGAATCGCTTCAAAACGAAATTCGACGAAATTTCGACGAGATTTCGTTGATGACAACGAAATTTCGTAATCACGAAAATTCGAAGATGCGAAATTTCGCGAATTTTCGAACTAGCGAAAATTCGCGGACTGCGAAATTTCGCGGATTTTCGAACTAGCGAAAATTCGAGGAAGCGAAATTTCGTGGATTTTCGCAGTTGCAAGCGAAATTTCGAACCATTGAAACTCGAACAAGCGAAAAACCAAAGTGGAAATTAGTACATGTAATTACAAAGGGAATGAAGGCTGTTTACACGTAAACTGTTTTATCATTTGCCGCGTGCTCACGAATGACAAGCGGCTGGGCTGGACCTTATCGTGTCTTCGCTCGCTCGTTATGTTTTGTCTTTCGCTCGGTAAAAACAAACATTGTTCAGTATCGTGTCTTTGCTCGCTCGTTATGTTTTGTCTTTCGCTTGATTACAAAAGTGTTTTAATTTGACTCTTCGGACAATAACGACAAACATTGTTTAATCGTGTCTTTCGCTCGCTCGTTATGTGTGTGACTTTTCGGACGGTAACAACAAACATCGTTTTATCATGTATTCGGTCGCTCGTTATGTTTTGTCTTCCGCTCGATCAAATTAGAGAAGTGTTTTTAATGTGTGTGACTCTTCGGAAGGTAACAACAAACATTGTTTTATCGTGTCTTTCGCTCGATCGAAATACATGTATACGGCAAACGTTTTAAATTGACGCGGGGCAGCAACAACAAACAATTTTATATCATGTCTCTCACTCACTCTTTTGTTTTTCGTTCGATCAGAATATATAGAGAAGAGTTTTATAATGTGACTCTTGGACGGTGAAATCAATCTTTTTTTATGTTATCTTTCGCTCGCTCGTTATTCTTTGTCGTACGCTCTATCAAATTAGAGAAGTGTATTATATTATATTGTACTTTTGGCGAGCGAAAATTCGAACGAGCGAAATTTCGCTCGAAGTATAGAACGAAATTTCGTTGACTGCGAAGCGAAATTTCGCACCAAATTTCGCTAGGTCCTGCGAACTTTCGCTCGAAAGTTTCGCAAACCAAAACGAAATTTCGCTAGGTCCCGCGAAATTTCGCTCGAAATTTTCGCAAGCCAAAGCGAAATTTCGCAGTAGTTAAAACAATAGGCTTCCGAAATTTCGCCGAAAATTCGCCGAAATTTCGTTTGATGCGAAATTTCGTTCATTTTCGTTCATTTTCGCCGAAAAGCCCCGAAAAGCTCCGAAATTCGTCGAATTACGTTTGCATTACTTTTGCACAGTACTGTATATGATATATGTGCCCCTTGTCTAATATGTGTCCCTATTGAGTCCGTTCTTTTAACCCCTTTCCTCCTGAAGAAGCATATACGCACTCTATCAGTATGGTGTACATCTTGCCCTAACAACAGGCCCAAAAGCCACCTCCGGTTTTATTGCAACGCCTCCGTAATAATAGGAATAATATTATTACCCAAACTTGACTATCCTTTTTAACACAATGGTAATAATCACTGATTTTCCAATATAGCCTGTGTCCCATTGCATGCGGCAATTTTGTATTTCTCAATAACATATTCTTAAAATTTCGCCAATCACAGCCTCAATATTCTTATAAAAAAATATTAGTAGTGTATTAGAGTGTATTATGTCCCTTACAAGTTGGTCTTAGTATTGGATTAAACGAAACGCGTAGGAGTATTAAAGAAGCTTTACAGCTACACGTTCGCAGTGCTGCTTAGTAGTTTAGCCTTTTGGGTAAAAAAAAAATTGTTAAAAATCCTCTGGAACAGGGTATCTTTTTACAACATTTAGTCTGGAACAGGGTCGCAAAATTAGCGTTTTGTGCTCTGGTACAGGGTAAGGGTTTTTATAGCCCAGCGGCACACCCCCACCTAATTTTTTTGGGAGTACCCCCCCCCCCCCCCCCCCGGATCAAGTCCCAGAAAACTCATTGAAATAGTTTTAAATCAGCGCAATACTCAAGGCACAAATAAAGCAAAGTGAGACGTTGTTTCCGTGGTCGTATTGCAACGTAGAACGTAGTCGAATCAAGTAATGGACTGCTCTGGTAGCGTATCAGGTAGAAGCTGGATTACTTCGTTGCTCAGGTCAATAGCTTTGGGAATCTAATTTTAAAAAATTGATGGGCCCAGGCAAAAACATTTGTCGCGTCTATAATCATAGTTTTTTTTTTTAATTTCTCAAATCTCAAATATTTCTGATCGAGGCCTATCTTATCTTGAGCAATTAGGAACTTGAACCACACGGGATATAGAATATCGGTTGGGCTGGTTACCTAAGTTAACGGAACACAACGGTCGGAAGTTAAAACGTAAGTTGTTTAGGACAAAGAAACATGACAAATTTCCGGCTGAAATTTAGAACCGCACGAAACACAAACTAACTCTTGAAGTTAATGCATAGTGAGTCATACTGAGACTATATTGTAGTCGTCAGACATGCATTCATCAAGTGTATGTAGTTACATCAGTCGCGTTAACGAGACATCACTTCTCGTTAACACTGACTCTTTATTACGTGCGGAACTCGACAAAAATGAATGAAGTTATTTGTAGAGTTCATGAATAAGTATTTTGGGCACACTTCAACGTCAAGTTTGCGTCACACGAACTGGTTCTATAATTCCAACGCAGTACGTGTAGTGGGTCATGACTAGGAACTGATCTTCAGATGCTTTTAATCAGCGTCTGCGTAGGAGGCTAAGCAAGATCGCGAAAATTTAAAATTTAAATCCACTGCGTTAAGCCCCTTTCACACGAGCAAGTTTTCCTTGACACGTTTTCACTTGACAATTTTTCCTTGCTCGTGTGGAAAGGGAAATTTTTTTCCTTGACAAGTGTCCGGCCTTGTTCCCTTTCCACACGAGCAAGGAAAAATTGTCAAGTGAAAACTTGTCAAGGAAAACTTGCTCGTGTGGAAGATACTTTAGTTCAGTATTTTTGTAAATCTAGCGACAAATTGCTTTGACCTCGAAAAGATGACCCAATTAACATCCGTGTCAACGTGTCTTATTTTAACATATAAAGTTGCACGAAAAACTGCCTCGAGACGTTTTCGTTGCAGCAAGCGTTGAACGAAGCAGAATCACTCCACAACGATTTTTTTTTTCATTCATTACCCATAAGTAGGTTTTACACTATCTAAGCAACGTTTCGTGTTTCTTGTTTCGAAACGGCGCCGCAACAGAAGAGAGAGATAGACTCTTGTAGTTGTAAGATTCAACATTACTTAGTTTAACAGCGCCAGTACGCTGCCGTCCATCGATCGATGTCAGAATAATCGAAGCGAAGTTCGTCAGAAAGGGAGTTCATTCTGTTGTAATTTTATAACTAAAACTTTAAAACAATTTAAAATGCAAGGCTAGTACTCCGGACATTTTAAAAGGACAGGATTAATGGCCAATATTTGGACTAGTTAGGCCCAGTTCAGACGCCGTACTTCACATGAGCCGAATCGAATTCGAATTTAGGCCGACCCAAATTAATTTAGATCGACTGAATTGATTCAGACGCCGAGCTTAATTCAGCCGAACTTAAATTAATAGGGGAAAATTGCTGTTATATTGAAAAATACATTATAATAATTCATGCATTTGTTTCGGCTCATGTGAAGTTCGGGTCTGAATCAAAGCCGGTCCACAGCCGTTATTCCCGGCTGAGCCAGGCGGGAAGAACGGCTGAGCCGATCCGAATTCAATCAGCCGTTCCGAATTGATTCAGACGCCGTACTACACATGAACTTAATTCATCGAATTCGATTCGGCTCATGTGAAGTACGGCGTCTGAACTGGGCCTTAGTCTTCTAGCTCTTGCCCTGTAGAAGACTAGCTCTACTATAGTGGAAATATTGGCCATTAATTAAACCTGCTGAAATGTCCGAATCAGCCATACATCACAGGCGGACCATCCAATGTTTGAGTGGTCAGTGTTTATATTATTCAGGTCACAGACTTACTCAGTGACGGTTGAGATTTGGTTTACTAGTTTAGATTTAAGAGTCAACTTGATCTGTATGGTAATTGAGTCATATGTGATGTTATTTTGTCATCCCGGGCTGTTTACGGAGGCCGAATTTTTAATCTCGCCAAAAAACGTCTTAAAAAACGTCTTAATTCCTTTGAATTTTTACGTTTAAAACGTCAAGTTTGTACTGTTCGTCTGAATTACCATCCCCAATATCTGCAATATGACGACCGGAGAAACACTGAGTTCAGTGACAAAACATAAAAGTTATCTAAAAGTTACTTCAAACAATTGAGCAGTCTGCCTGGATCGTAATTAACAAAACCAGGGCACCCTCTCGTTAATTTAAATTTAGCTCATTTTACCCAATCATTATTAAATAAATTGCTGAATGTAGCAAACTTGAACTATACTTTACAAGTAAATGTTGCAATAACAACCTTGATCCTTTAATCTCGTGAACTGTCGTAAGATTAGCAGCGGTTTTCGTAAAACCACACCCTACACCACCCCTTGACTTGAATTGATCATCCCATTTCGTCTTTATCTAACTCGATTGGCCCTCATTAGTTGGTCTGTGTATTGGCATGTATTACCTTAACATTAATTTATGGCACGTGGCAAGTGCAGTAAACAACCCAGTCACGTTCAAGTACCGTGAGGAACTATTAAGAAGAGGCTGCCACTCCCCAATGCCTGGGTCTTCATAGTCGTCACCGCGCACGTCGTTGCTAAATTCTCACGAACCTGACTAATAATGATCTACGCGCCGACCGACTAATGCCATGTTACGTTGGTCCATAATTAAGCTACACACAGGATTGTATTTAATACACTAGACTTAAGTGAGATTAATTCCCAAAATAAAGTGAGTGAACAACATGAGTATTTGAAAATTTGCAATGGCATTATAGCTTTCTCAACGTAGTAATCTTACATGGACTCTCATTGGATCTTTTTCCGGGGTGCATAGGCGTCAACCAGTACCCTCCGACGCACCCGGTTCCTTGCCACTGTTTTGGCTCTTTCCCAGGTATAGCCAACTATGCGGACTTTAGTTTTATTTTAAAACAATGAGCTATTACAGCGGGCTATTCAAGGATGAACGCTCAATGAAAGCGCCACAATAAGAGAGAAAGGGAGTGAATTTGGTGCAGCGAACCGACTAAAAATTGTCATTTCGCGGACAACGGCTGCGGAAACGCGCTTAGAGGGCGTATGTTGCATTAGCACAGAGATAGCAGTAACGGTTTAAATACGACAGAAGTGTATGTACTTCATTAGGACCACCAAAGAGTACCTCGATGCGTCTTTCGCGGGGGAGGATCACTCCTCCGTAATCTCTAATCGCGGTTCTTCACGCCCGCGCGTGCTCTTGGGGTCAATAACGGAACTTTCTGACAAAGTAGTGAGAAGTTAAAGGGACACTGTCCCGGCGTATTTGCTCAAAACTGTTATAAATGCATGAAATGGTCCCTAAATCTATGAAATAAGAACTTAATAAATTCTCACGAAATGATAAAAAGCAATTTCATCAAGACATTCCATACTGCAACAAAAGTTTTGGCAAAATTTCAAGATTTCCGAGCCAAATTTGAAACTTTGAAAAACTGACATCCTGACGTTTTTTCAAAAATCCATATTGCAATCCATTTCCATCCTCGCTGTCGTTTGTCATCCTCATTTCCTAATGGGTTCCAGTCATTTGTCGAGTGCTATTCTACAGAATCAAACCATTATTGTTCAACTTCCTATGATCTAGACATGTTTCTGAGCTTCCCAAAATCATGCTAAAATCAGGACAGTGTCCCTTTAAGTTAAGTTAAGTTTACTTTAGTTTAGTTTAGTTATTTTAGTTTAGTTTAGTTTAGTTTAGTTTAGTTTTAGTTTAGTTTAGTTTAGTTTTAGTTTTAGTTTAGTTTTAGTTTAGTTTAGTTTTTAGTTTAGTTTAGTTTAGTTTAGTTTAGTTTAGTTTAGTTTAGTTTAGTTTAGTTTAGTTTAGTTTTAGTTTAGTTTAGTTTAGTTTTAGTTTAGTTTTAGTTTAGTTTAGTTTAGTTTAGTTTAGTTTAGTTGTAAGTTAAGTAAACAAACGAATAGAACAACAGAGAGTCCACCCAAACCGTCCAAAGTAGAACGGAGGACTTGCCAGTGCTCATTTTTAAAATACTCATGTTGTTCACTAACTTTATTTTGGGAATTAATCCCACATATGTGTAGTTTATTAGATCCTGGTTAGTATATAGCGTCTGTAGCTTATGGACCAACCTAACTTGCCACGTGTCATAAAATTAACAAAAAAATTGATCACGCTCGTGCAATGTTTATATACATGAACCAAACCTTGGTGGGCCGCCACTTTCCTGACATAATTCCTCTTTGGGCTATTTTATATGGGATTGTCTTGGTAGAGCTGGGATATAAAACAGCAGCATTACAATCCTGAGATCCACGAACGATTTCACCAGCGTATTAAGGTGCAAATGGTGACCTTTCTACCAAGAGAAACGAATCGGAAGGCAACCCAACTGAGCTTTGTTCAGGTAATGTCCAGGCTAACGTGAAAAATGCATGGAGGGCTCCAGCAGATGAATAAGGTTCACGAGACTTCTACGAAGTACAGCAAGCATTGTCATATGCTCTTGGCCGGCTGCAATTCAAAATCAAAGCCTTCCATTCGGTGGTACATGTATGGTGCTCCAGCTACTGGCCGACATCTTACGAGTTAATGGAAAGAACAACCGCATGGCAAAAAGAGTCTTTAGAGGGAGACAATCAGGAGATGCTGGGGTTTCGGGCGGCCACGAAATCTTTAAATGTTTGTTTTGTAAGATTGACCGCATTTTACTATTCAAGGTCAGATAATAAAACAGAAAATACCGATTGTTTGTACAGACTCGTTTTGTTGTGTGACATGTGCTTTCCGAGAAATCACGTGATTTTCAGTTTTACGTCATTGGTCGCACCATATTTAGAAGCGCTGTAAGAACAAAACGAATTAACTTCATGTCTCGCAAAATAATTCTCATGTGTTCAATTTCATTTCATAGTCTCTCGTTTTTATATAATTGATAAATATATCAATCCTCAATTGTTAATCATTGTTTGATCATGATATATATAGTCGGAGATCCCATGACAAGCATATTGGACGACAATTTTCCATTCCCCCCTGGGCCAAATACATGCTGTCATTTCGTCTTTCTTTAAGTCAATACTAGTTGATCTGTGTATTGGATTAAACAAGCAGTCCAGTTATATGTTCATTTTATGGCTAGCCTGTTCCAGGCATTCGGATAGTGGGGGAGCGACACGAAAAGACGCGCGAAGCGCGAAGAGTGGCGAGTGAATAATAGGCGTGGGGAAATACCTGAGTATCAGGCGAATTTTTCCGCGCTCTCTTTTACTCTTCGTCTTTACGTGGTCGCGCTGAAAAATTAACGCCTGACACAATTCCTTAACGAAATGCCTTCCGCCCCTTTTCG
The DNA here is from genome assembly GCA_029204205.1 of Desmophyllum pertusum. NCBI lineage: Eukaryota > Metazoa > Cnidaria > Anthozoa > Scleractinia > Caryophylliidae > Desmophyllum > Desmophyllum pertusum. The sequence goes on along the minus strand of MU826826.1, from coordinate 5,818,658 downwards.
TGATGGATTGACATTGATTGACATGACTTCTAAATAGCCAATCAAAATTACTTCCGATACGCGATACTCGCGAGAATGCCGGATTCCACGCGTGGAACGAAACAGCTTTGGACGCCATTTTTGTTGTGAATGTTTCGTCGTTGTGTAAGCAAATTGGGGTGTTTTTCGAAGAGAAAACGTTTGAAATCAAATCTTCCCAGTATTCATATCTACATGGGAGATTTCACCATTCGAATAAGGAAGGACTATTAGATATTCTGCGAGTAAACAACACGGTAAGCGAAGGAATTATTTAAGCTTAAATGTGTTCGATCGATCATTTTATAAAGTCGACCAGGTAAACTTGTTATAAGCTTAATATTTTTTTATCATCGACTATAGCGTGACGGCATGCGAATTTAAAGCTTATTTTAAATTTTATATTACTGACATTGGCTACTTTTCATCTGATCAGTGATGTTTATTATAGTCAGTGAAAAGTCAGGCAACCACGGTTTGCTAAATTGTCATGTTATTAAAATACGTTTAATAAGCTTACAACATTTATGAGGTTCATGTATGCCGTCGCTTTAAATTGTACTAACTTTGTGCGAATAACAACTTGCAATTGACGATCGAAGTTCAAAGGCGTTCTGTTATGCGTACAATCAACAGTTTTAAGCTAATATAAGTAGAAGACTGCTTCCATGCAGTTGAACGATCGCAATCGAGTCATGTTTATAATTATTGTGGTAATTTTATTATAACGTAAATACAAAATAAACTCACTTGAATAAAAATATATACTGTTTTCTGTCCTTTGTCCCAAATAGCGGCTTCCAGACCATTCTCCCAAGTCAAAAATACGAAGAGTTTTCTGCTCTTTCCAACACTCTTTCCAACATGGCGGATTTCGCTTGACTCTCCACGCACAACGCGCGTTGCTTTTACTTCCGGCGAAGACTATTGTTGAATCAGCCAATCAGATTCATTAAAATCACGTCCAAAATCTGGACGTGATTTGTAATTGGCAGACAATCTTTAGAAGAATTGTGTCAGGCCCATTTTTAGCGTGAGACCCGTAAAGAGAATGTAAGGAGCGCGAAAAATTGGCCTGATCGCAGGTTACGTGGGGAATGTCTGGGTCCTCATAGTCACCACACACGTTGTTGCTAAATTCTCACGGTTGTTGCTAAATTCTCACGAACCTTAATAGTGATTGACGCGCCGACCGACTAATGCCATGTTTCAGTTGTGGTCTATACATTGTAAGTTACATATGCTATATACTAACCAGGATTGTATCTAATAAACTACACATATGTGGGATTAATTCCCAAAATAAAGTTGGTGAACAACATGAGTATTTAAATTTGCACTGGCATTAATGCTTTCTCGACGTAGTAATCTTACATGGACTCTCTGTTGTTCCATTCGTGTGTTTACTTAACTTACAACTAATTAACTAAACTAAACTAAACTTAACATAACTTCCACGACTTCGTCAGAAAGTTCCCTTATTGACCCCAATAGCACGCGCGGGTGTGAGGAACCGTGATTAGAGATTACGGAGGAGTGATCCTCCCCCGCGAAAGATGCATCGAGTTACTCTTTCGCGGTTAATGAAATACATCCACTTCTATCGAACTTTCTATAATCTATTAATCGTATTTAAACCGTTACTGTATCTCTGTGCTAAAGCAACATACGCCCTCTAAGTGAAACGCGTTTCCGCAGCCGTGACAGCGAAATGACAATTTTAGTCGGTTCGCTGCACCAAATTCACCCCCTTCTCTCTTATTGTGGCGCTTTCATTGAGCGTTCGTCCTTGAATAGCCCGCTGTAATAGCTCATTGTTTTAAAATAAAACTAAAGCCCGCATAGTTGGCTATACCTGGGAAAGGGCCAAAACAGTGGCAAGAACCGGGTGCGTCGGATGCACCCCGGAAAAAGATCCAATGAGAGTCCATGTAAGATTACTACGTTGAGAAAGCTATAATGCCAGTGCAAATTTTCAATTCCCCCCCTTTCTCTCTTATTGTGCCGCTTTCATTGAGCATTCATCCTTGAAGAGCTCGCTGTAACAGCTTATTGATATATGCACAAGTGTCTGGCCATTCTGGTCGATCCGCCATGGCGTATACTGGAAATAAATCAAAATCGGAATCCATGGCCCGGAATAAAAAAGGTTGAAACCGCAGAAGCAGAAGTTTCCAAGAATTTCGGATATGGATTACTGAGATGCTATAAAAAAAATTAAATAAAATACAGAAAAAACATATAAATACAGACACCTATAGCCCTGAAACTTTCATAGCTTTTCATCTAGAAGAAATTGCTGGAGAAAGAGAAAGTGGACTAAATGGATTTAACACATATTATACTCGTAAGTAATAGTGTTTTATATTAATGCAAAATATTTTCTTTCTTTTTTCAAGTTGCAACTTTCTGAAAATATTTTTTTCTTAACAAGTTATTTAAATTTAGAAAAAAGTTTATTTCTCTCCATTTAGTATTCTTAAAAAAGGTTATTCGTGGTTTATTGAGTCATTTTAGTGATGTACAAAATGATTGTCAATTCTTAGAAAACCTCAAAATAATAGTTTACCAGAATAGAAAAATGCCAAAGAGTACTGAAATGATAAACGACAACAAAACAATGATGGTGAAGATCTGGAGCGATTGACACGGATTACGAAGGTCAACGAACTTGAAAACTCTCACTTTCTCAATGATAACTGGCACGCGCGTACGTTATGACATGTCGCCGGGTTTAATTTATTTGGGAATAATCGAGGCTAAGCTACAAAAGCTCACTTAAAGGAGCTACGTCACGATATTTTAAGTCATTTTTGCGAAGTGCAAAATCACCTTCAAATTGAAGAAAGCCTCAAAATAATAGTTTACTAAGGTAAAAAAACACTGCAGAGGCAATAATAAACCAAACAGGAACAAGGATGGTTGAGGATGGAGAAGATTAAGACGGATTGTGAATGGCGAACGTGAAAAAAAAATGGCCAATTTGTTTAAGATGCCCCAACAGTGACGTAGCTCCTTTAAGCTAGAAAGATCAATGATCGTTTATTTTTTTTCTTGTAAACGAGAATGGTGACCTATTTTTTTTAAGGCATATCACTTGATTTAACTTTACTTACATGTAAGTAACTTAACTTAACTTCTACTTAACTGTGGTTTGATAACCTAACCTTGGTAACTGTTTACATATGGCAAAGTAACCACTGTAGACTGCAAAGAAACCACACAAGGTACATTTTGAGAAAAATCAATATTACCATTTCATCTAGCTAAATCTCTGGGCTAGTGCGGCAAAAAAAAAAAAAGAACACAACTTGAATCCGCGCCCCGAGGTTGATCACTGAGATTTGCGACGAGCTGCGGCGACGAATTGTCTGGTTAAACCTCGGTTACTAAGCTACCCCGTGCCTGATGCGACGTCTGACTTTTACCAACTCCTGGGTTGTCTTTCATTTGTTTCCTCCTCGTATTTCCGCGGTCAAAATTTTAACTTCAGTTAATTAAGACAAGTACGAAGCATCCATTTCAATTGTAATGACAAAAAAGCAAAACTTAACTACTATCGCCACCCTATATTTGTTTTATGGCAAGTAAGTGAGTAACTGACCTTTCGTTTCATTACATTAATTTAAAGGTGATCACGCGAGACGATTTTTAACGACGATTTATTTTTAACGCAACATTTCGTTGCGGCAACATGTTGCAGGTTTTTGAAAGCGGTTCAAAAACTTTCAACATTGTTGCCGAATTTTGTTTAGAATTTTGTTTCGTGTAACACCCTCGTCGCTGACTTTTAACGCAACATCGCGTCACATTAGCGCGCTCGATCAGTGCGCATTCTCAAGATGATCTTGCGTAAAAATCGTCCCGTGTTACATACCGTTGCCGCAACAATGTTGCACTAAAAGTCGTCTCGTGTAACATGGATGAAAAATCGCCGTCAAAAATCGTCGTTAAAAATTGTCTCGTGTAATATCATCTCTAATTATATTCTTGCGATAAAAAAAACATCCAAAAAGCAGGCAGTACTAAATTAACGAACTACGAGGCTAAATATTATCGTTTCACCTCGCAAAATCTAACGAAAATAAAATCCGACACGACAAAATAACAGGGATTAGGGTAAGTTAAACAAACCATACATAGACTGAAATAGTGTACTGGGAGTAAACGTTCTATGGCAAACGACAACATCAGCTTGCCGTTGATTATGTCTTCTTCTCAAATCATTTGCTATCCAAAAAATGAAAGCTCGAAAATATCGCAAAAGCAATATTTGCAGTTCGCGGAAAAACAAACGGTCGATAGAAACGTCAATATACCTCTGTTGTTGATAAGGTAGAGTAAAACACAAAAAAGGTCAGAATTTAAAATTAAACATTCAAATTTAAAATTAAACAAGGATGCTTAATATTTACAAGAGAGGATCCTCTCTCGATATTTACGAATGGCGAATGAAAAATTTTGGCATTCGTAGCGCAAACTAATTGATTAATTAAATAATTTGATTGATTTGGCCATTAAAATAATATCCGCCTAATCACAAACACTTAACCCGATTTGAACTCTCTTCCCACGCCATGCAAATAGTCAACTGGTTCTGCTTGACGCCTTATGAACCCCATATAATATCCAATGAGGGTCCATGTAAGGTTATATAATGCCAATGCAAAGTTTTATATACATGTTGTTCACTCACTTTATTTTGGGAATTTACCCGACATATGTGTAGTTTTTTACATACAATCCTTTATAATATACTCACCACAGGATATTGCAATTAAATTTCAGGAAAAGAACGAGGGAGCAGAGTAGAAATGGGATTTTCATTATTTTGAAAAACGTGACTTTGCACGTGTGCACGTGACTAAACTCAAAACTCGTATTTCGCGTGCTTACCAAATTAGGTAGTGATTGCATATATAAACAATAGCCGCCATTTGGCGCGAAAATATGCACGGATATTTGTCCGTGGACATTATCTGAGGAAAACTGTGAGCTTCGAGGAACAGATAATGTCCAAGGACAAATATCCGAGCATATTTTTGAAGCCAAATGGAAGCTATTGTATTTATTATCCTTCAAATATTTTTTTCACAAGGCCGCTCTGTTTGCCGTGGAAGATCTCGGTCGGCCAAGCTGTTCAAAAATATTTCTAGTCTGTTCAAAACAATCAGTCCTATTTAATTTAGCAATTTATTTGAGACGAAAACTGAATCTGCGAACGTGAAACGCAAATTTTAAAAACTGGGTAACATCACTTGGGGAAAATCACCGGATATTCCCCAGGCTTGGCTGCGTCACGTGACGTGTTTAAGCCAATCGCGCGCGAGAAAAATATTTGATGGATTATAATGCCTCTTATTAAAAACTGAACCATTGGTTAATGCATTTCTAGAGTTTTGATTGGCTTAGAGGCCATGGGATATGAGCCATTATACCATGAACGCTTTGGCGAGAAAGAGAGCTGAATTTTTTTCTCTCTCCAAGGAACAATGGCCGCCGGAGACAATTGTTTCACGGCAGAATTGACTGAAGACGAAGTAACAATACTGCTAGAAAATGCAGCAAAGTTTGGAACGAAATATTTAATAGGAAATGCTTGTAATTGTACAACAAATGCAACTGAACGAGCACTGTTTATAAAAGATCGAAGCCTGAAACAATTTACGGGAAAGTCCGGAAACCAATACAAATCTGCACAAATTCGTTCAAAATGAATGAATTACACTACAAAATATTTAAGCTTAACCTATTCAGTATTGTTACCTTGTATTTCGAAGAGGCTTGTTAATTCCAGCTGGACTAAGCTTTTAAAATCAGCACAATAAATATCCATCAGAGACGAAGCATTGAAAACAATATCACAGTTCGTCAAGCATTGGTAATGGTACAATCGAAGCCGGATCACTTCACAGTGAAATTATCTTGGAAGGTCACTCTTTTACCTCCATCCATGTAGATATTGACTCTTTCCTTTGCTCTTTACTTCAGTGAATTTGATTTCAACTGACTCAGTAATGTTTCGCTCGTCTCAACACAATTCTGCAGACGTGCACGATTTGCTCGCCGTATAAACAACCCGTTCAGCTGTCCATCAGTTCAACTTGTAAAATGAAAAATGTTCAGCTCCACATTTGCACAATTTTCCAGAATATACGAAACTTTAGAAGAAACAGCGAATATTAGTCCGAAGAAAATTCTGTCTTGCAGCTCTATTTTCATTCAGCTTGTTTACCGAACAGACCGAAGACAGCGCCGGTCGCCAGACGTTTGCCGCCGTTTTCATACAAATCATGCTTCATTTAATCGAACTGAAAAATCTCTCAGTCGATTTATAGTCTTGTTTCAAAAGTAATACCGAAGTTTTCACCTAAAGTTACTAAAGTTTTTAATAAAACAATTATTCCATTCGCCCTTGTTGGATACGAGATGATTATAGCCAACTCGCGCTACGCGCTCGTTGGCTATCTATCATCTCGTATCCAACGCGGGCTCATGGAATAATTGTTAAATATGCCACCAACCAGATTATCAAAGAATGCAATATACTGTGGTCAATTTCAGATAGTTTCATCAGCGTCATGAATCAAAAGGGAATACCACTTTCTGACTTGGCTCAGGGAAACAGCTTCCAAACGATCCGAGTTGTAAATAATTCCTTTCTCTTGCATTACGCGCCAAAATACTGCAAGTGCGCTAAGCGATGACATTTCTCCTAATAAGGCAATTTAGCAGTTTGACACACTCAAAAATATTCCGCAACACGTCCTGTAATGTACTTAGCGCCTTAGTTGAAAGAATTTTGGATCTCAACCAGATTCTACCGGAGCCTAAAGAGCGTCTGATAACCGGTCTGGCATGGACGATCGGGCCAAGTACTTGTTCCATGTAAACAGATTTTATAAATGAACAATTCAATTTTAAAATACGTCTATTTTACGCGAATTGTGCCCAAATTTGTCATTTTTCCGTTTAGGTTGACCATCGCCTCTTTGTGTTTTCATACATTGGTTAACTTTAATGCAAAGAAATAAACACAAATGAACACAACATAGTTAAGAATCCTATCCAGGCAGGAGACTACTGTAGCATCCAACGCACCCAGTTTCTTGCCACTGATTTGGCTCTCTCCCACGTATAGACATCTATGCGAGCTTTAGTACTTCCACAACTACTTGTTTTTTGTTTTGTTTTTTTCATTTCCATAAAAATAATCAGCACGCTACGCAGTTGAGTGCAAAGAGCGTCTGCGTTGGAGGCTAACAAATCATGTGATCAAACATTTTCTTATATTGAAATAAATAAATAAATAAATCGACTTGTTATTGGAAATGAAAAAATATATATTTTTGTTGATTTATAAATTTAACCGGAATCAAGGACGTGTCACTGAAGTGCTTTTGTTGGCCGAGTATTTTCACTAAAACAATTAGGGTTATAGAGTTTGGACTATAGGTTAGAGTTTGGGATTTTTTTTTGGATGTGGGTACGATTAAATAAGGACCATGCATGGCTTAGGCTTTTCTCGATTGTGCTAGCACATTTTTGGGCATAATTTGGGAAAACGAGCATATTTTTGGCACTTTTTAAGGAAAAAGCACTGCTAGCATAATCGGCATATTTATATAACTTTCAGTGCAAAATACTGAAGCCATGACAAGTTTTATTCCTTATACTGGTGGCTTTAAAGCTTTGTTCAATCTATTTTCATAGCGCTAGTAGTCCAGGCACTCCAGGGCAGGCCAAAAAACGTAAAAAAAAAAAACGCCAAAACCAGGGATACTGGGGTAAGCACCAGAAGTACACTTAATATCGGACCCAGTCCGAAAATCCCCGCTCTCATCAAAAATCCAAAATGGCGTCAGCCACGCCGGAAGATAACTTTATGTTGTGTTAAGTTAAGTTAAGAACAGTTCAGGACAAAGAAGTGATCATTTAAAAGTTAGAACTTGCTTTCGCTAACAATAAAAGTTAAATTTTGACCTTTCTAGTGTATTTTGTGAATAGCATAATTTAATAAAAACTAGCATAATTTTTGTAAACCAGCATAATTCGAGCATAATTTAGACAACAAACGAGCACTGCTAGTAGCATAATGTGCAGTTTTACTGGCACAATCGAGAAAAGCCTACCATGGCTATGTTATAATTCCGTATTCAACGCGCGCTCATGGAATGTAATTGTTAAATACCGCCATATAATTCCAATAACAAGCCCTGGGCTGACTCGTCCTCAGCCGTCTCTCAGACTCCTATACTCGGCCGCGCTTCTCTCGTTAAATATTAATAGGAGACAAGAGAGACGGCCGGGGACGAGTCAGAGCCCTGGGTATAAATGGGTACCGGCGACAAAATGCTGGGGGGGTAACCTGCGATGGACTATGGACTATGGACTAGCAGCCCATCCAGGGGAGTAGCAATACTCCTAGTCGCTTAATGCTACAGAATCCGGGATAAGCTCCGACATTTACCTTTGAACTACCGTTCAAATGAGGTAGAAAAACACCACAGTCGTAATAATAAACCAAACAGGAACAAAGATGGTTGAGGATCCGGATTGAAAAGATTAAGACGGATTGCGAACCGCGAACTTGAAAACATTGTCCTTTTTTTTTAAGATACGCCATCCGTGACGTTGCTCCTTTAAATACATTTACTGGATTTATCAAACTTGAAATGCATTTTACATGTAAATGTTGCAATAATAACCTTGATCCTTTAAAATCGTGACCGTCGCAAGATTAGCACCGGCTTCCGTAAAACCACACCCTACTCTTATCTTGACTTGAATTGATCATCATTATCAACATTTTAATAATCATCGGTTGATCTGTATAGTCGGAGATCCCATGACAAGCGTATTGCACGATAATTGTCCATATATTCCTCCCTGAGCCAAATACTTGCGACCATTCCGTCTTTCCTCTAAGTCGATTGCCACTCATTATAGCCGTTGATCTGTGTGTTTGGATTAACTTAACATCATGAGTACAATCAATAGCTATACGTTAGCACTTCAGACTTGGGGCAAGTGCAGTAAGCAACCCAATCACGTTCGAGTACAGGAAATGCTAAAAAAGAGGCTGCCACTCCTGAATGTGCTACATTGTAAATTCTTACGAACCAGACTGATAATAGAGTACTAAAGCCATGACGTCACAAAAATTAAATTTGCGAAATTATGAAATTTGATCAGCTATTTAAGAGGAAGCATGCCAAAAACGTCCACTTGCCAAAAATGAGCTCTCCATTGCAATTTTGCGGCCGAGATATGGCACTTTCGGCCGCAAATTGCAATGGGAGAGCTCATTTTTTTGGCAAGTGGACGTTTTTTGGTATGCTTCCTCTGAATAGCTGATCAAATTTTATAATTTCGCAAATTTGAAAATTTGTGACGTCACACTTTACCACTCTATGATTGACGCGCTGACTGACTAATACCAGGTTAGGTTGCGCTATATATATACTAACCAGGATTGTATCTAATAAACTAAACATTTGGGATAAATTCCAAAATAACGTGAGTGAACAACATGAGTATTTAAAAATTTGAACTGGCATTATAGCTTTCTCAACGTAGTAATCTTACATGGAACTTCGTTGGATCTCTTTCCGGGGTGCATAGGGTGTCAACCAGTACCCTCCAACGCACCCGGTTCCTTGCTACTGTTTTGGCTATTTCCCAGGAGGCATAGTTCACTATGCGAGCTTCAGCATTGCCTAATTAATTTTTTTTCCCTTTCCATTAAAACCGTGCATCAGAACCCAAAGAGCGTCTGTATGTGTAGGAGGCTAACAAAATCATGTGATCAAACATTTCCTTATATTGAAATAAATAAATAAATAAATCGACTTGTTATTGGAAATGAAACATCTTCTTGTTGATTTATAAATTTAACGAATCACTGAAGTGTTTTGTTGGCCGAGTATTTGCAATTTTAATTGGATTTATAGAGTTAGAGTTTCGGCTTTTTGGGTGTAGTACGATTAAATGAGGCTTAAGGTATTTACTATGTCTATGTCATCATCCCCTATTCAACGCGCGCTCATGGAATAATTGTTAACTACCGCCGTATAATTCCGATAACAAGGGTATGTGGGCTCTGGTGGGCTTCGATTCTCGGGAGAGCTTATTTTCGCGGGCTTGTTTTCGGGTGGGGTGTATTATCGGAAGGGAGTTTGCGTTTCAAAAATGGTTGGGCTAATGCATGTATTTGGAAGGAAGTTTGCGTCTGAAAGATTTTAAGTGTATAGGATTACTGCATGATAAAACTCTATAAACATGAAAACATAAAGCGCAATTTCTTAACTTGTCAAATGACGGAACAGCGTTTCATCATTAATCTCTAAACATCGTAACTGTAACTACATTAAATAAATCCAAAACAACTATACGATATAGGCGGGTAATAGTCGGTATCAATTATAGAGTCTTCCGCAGATGTGGGCTAGACTACTGGCTTATTTCCAAACACGTAGTAGCTCCGTGTATGATAAAAAAAAAACAGCCATTAAGTCATATTATTGGCTTCAAACCAAAATTACGTTAAAATATAGTCATGCAAAGAACAGAATGTATACCGCAAAATTTTATGATGACGAGTTGTCTTGTTAGACGTCGGTTACTGAGCTAAACCATTCCTGCTGGAACGTCTTACTGACTAACTTTTTTCCCAAACCTGGGTTGTCTTTCTTTTGTTTCCTTCGTGCGTTCACTTAACTTGTAACTAAACTTAACTTCTCACTACTTCGTCAGAAGTCCCGTTATTGACCCCAAAAGCACGCGCGTGATTAGAGATCATGAGGTACTCTTTGGCGGTTAAAGAAGTACATCCACTTCTAAACCGCACTTTTCTATCGAAAGTTAATCTCTATAAATCTTACTGTTATATCTGTGCTAAAGCAACACACGCCCTCTAACTGTAGCACGTTTAAAAAAAAAAAGACTGAAGCGCGTTTTCTGCATCCGACGGATGGAAACGGCATTAAGAACTGAAACATCCTCTCGTGACGGCGAAATTACAATTTTAGTCAGTGCGCTGCACAAAATTCACCCCATTTCTCTCTTATTGTGGCGCTTTCATTAAGCGTTCATCCTTGAATAGCCCGCTGTAATAGCTTATTGATATGCACACGTGTCTGGTCATGCTGTCAGATGCGCCATAATAGGCGTATACTGGGAATGAATCCAATGCGGAATCCATGGTCCGGAATAGGAAATATTAAACCGCGGCGGAAGCAGAAATCGCGTTTCAAGGATTTCGGATATGGATCACTGAGATGCTCGCGATACAAAATTAAATAAATAAACACGGAAAAACATATAAATAAAGACACCTAGCCCTGAAAGTTCCATAGCTTTTCATCTGGAAGAAATTGCTGGAGAAAGAGAAAGTGGACTAAATGGATTTAACACATATTATACTCGTAAGTAAAATTAGTAATATTGTTTTATATTAATGCAAAATCTTTTTTGTTTTCAAGTTGCAACTTTTTCAAAATATATTTTTTTCTTAACAAGTTATTTAAATTTAGAAAAAGTTTATTTCTCTCCATTTAGTATTCTTAGAAAAAAAAAGCTTATGCGTGGTTTATTACTGAAGTCATTATAGTGATGTACAAAATGATTGTCAATTCTTAGAAACCTCAAAATAACTTAGTTTACCAAGATAGAAAAATGACAAAGCGTAAATGATAAACGAAAACAGTACAACGATGGTGAAGATCTAGAGAGATTTAAGATGGATTACGAAGGTCAATTACGAGCTTGAAAACTCTCAGAACTTTCGGCAACTTTATCAGTGTGCATAACTGGCACGCGCGTACGTTATGACATGTCGCCGGGTTTAATTTATTTGGGGATAATCAAGGCTAAGCTACAAAAGCTCAAAATAATAGTTTACTAGGATAGAAAAATGTGAAAGAGTAAATGATAAACGACAACAGAACAATGATGGTGAAGATCTGGAGCGAGTGAGACGGATTACGGAGGTCAACGAGCTTGAAATCTTTCAAAACTTTCGGCAACTTTAATTTATTTGGCGGTAATCGAGGCCAAGCTACAAAAGCTCTCTTAAGCTAGAAAGATGAATTATCTTTCTTTGTTTTTCATTGTAAACGAGTATGGTGACCTATTATTTTAAAGGCATATCACTTGATTATCACCTTGGGTATTGGACAAATTGTTTATACGGGGCAAAGTAACCACTTTAGACTGCAAAGAAACCACACAAGGTACATTTTGAGAAAAATCAAGTACGGTGGGTGAAGTTGAAAAAATAGCCTGATGTTTCTTTTGCTCTTTGTAGTTGTAATGTTAGTTAGTGTTCTATTAGTGGCATGTTGTACTTGAGAGATAATTAAGCGGCCCATGCGCAGCGGCCGCTTCAAGAAATGCACTTTTTTTTCCATGTCGCTAGCCTTAGTCCTCTTCACGGTTGACATGATCTTATCGCATCTCGGTCTGAAATTAGCCAGTAGAGAATTTCTCTTCCACATTCTTTCTGTAGTGTCGTGTAAGTGCGTAGATGTACAGTAATCGCATTGGAAAAAGCAAAGACAAATGTCCCATAGCAGTGAACAGTGGTGTTGTTGCAAAATGTGCTAAATTTGGCGGTGTGACCTTTGCGTGTGAGGGGTTTCCCCGTTACATTGTAAACGTAGCCAGGAGACATGCAAATAAATAGCCACAAGAGAATTTCTGTTCTGTTTAATACATGCACCTCAACCAGTCAACGAACGATAAAACCCGGTCCCAAAAAACATAACAGTTTTTCTTAACACAATTCCACAGCATATATGTCATTCACAATTTATTTTCACGTTGAGCGAAAACATATCTTTGCCCACGTCGAATATGATGCAATCTACATTAGCTAAAATTAACCACAAGAGAATTTCTCCGGCTTCCGGAGCATGATGCAATATATTACATCAGGCAGTCCACGTTTTTCGTCACGCAGGTTCGTGTGTTGACTCTTAGGATTTGGAGGGTGCACCTCAGAGTCCAGTGACCGCGGATAGTTTTCGTGTCGTGTAAGAGCTCTTTTCATGTAAAGAAACAAGCGAAATATTTAATTAGACAAGGAAAAATAACCTCAACTACTCGAGAAGAGCCATTACAGAGCAGGAAATGGAGGGGTCCGTGTCACGAAGTAACGAAAGTTAATTTTATATTTCTTATATTTATATTTCTCGTCACGCATGTTCGTATGCTGACTCTCGCTCATTTTAGGGGTGCACCTCAGAGTACAGTGACCGAGGGGGAGTCGGGGGAGGAGAGATCGATTGTTGTTTCCCCCATTATTAAGGTAATCGGCCGCTTGTAAACTACTTTAGGAGTTCTTGTTTTTTGTTAAACGTGCCATACGGTATGAATCAGTTTTATACCCGTTTGTAAACCCTGAATATAATATTGGAAATTTTCGCCTAAAAAGGATAAACCCTTGTCAATTTTGATTGACTGGGTCGCTTTGCGCAAAATTTAATTATATTCTCGCGAGAAAGAAATCAAAACAGAAGGCAGCACTGCATGGATTAACGAATTACACGAGGCTATAGTCTCCTTTAATGAGAATAATCTTTGTGTTAATTCAACAATATTACCATTTCATCTAGCTAAATCTGGGCCAGTGCGGCAAAAAAAAGAACACAACTTAAATCCGCGCCCCGAGGTTGATCATTTGCGACGAGCTGCGGCGACGAATTGTCTGGTTAAACCTCGGTTTACTAAGCTACCCTGTGCCTGATGCGACGTCTGACTTTTACCAACTCCTGGGTTGCCTTTAATTTAATTTGTTTCTTCCTCGTGTTTCCGCGGTCAAAATTTTAACTTCAGTTAAGACGAAACTTAATTTAACTTATATCATAAAAACAGTACTCCGTCAGCAAACCCCTGCTATTGACCTCAATTGCACGCACGGTACGTGACGAAGTTCGGAAGTCACTGAACGTGATAAATTAGGGTCTTGCGAGCTTACCACTAATTGTGGTTGACGAATAAGTATATCCACTTCTAAACCGCATCTATCTATAAAACGTTAATCACTATAAGTATTAATCTTACTTATACCGTTACTGATATCTCTGTGCTGTTTTATTTTTCCGGATTTAGAATTCGCGAGAAACGTGATCGGTAACGATAACATTTTGCGCCGGTAAATTCAACTTTTTGCTCAGTGTTTCATGAGCCACGTAAAAGACCTGAGACAAGAAAGAAGCATCTAGTTAAAATTGTCAGTAATTAAGTGTGACAACAAAAAATTAACTACTGTCGCCACCGCCCTAAAGTATATTTGTTTTATGGCAAGTAAGTGAGTAATACCTTTTATTACATAAGTACTGAGATTTACTCACGATAAAACGATTGCGTATAAATGATACATAAAATCCATTAGCCAATAGGAAACGCGAACGATGAAAACTCACTAGTGAAAAAACGTCGTTCGTCCAATCACAAACGCGAACGACGAAAACTCACTAGTGAAAAAAATCGTATTGGATTTTCCCGCCATTAGTTGACAGTTGTTTGTCGCTGTAAATTTAAACAAGGTTTCAAGATTCGTTCCGACTTTTTTAAATGTCAAGAAAATAATTCAAGCGGATACAATGAAAAACTCCCAACAGGGAATGTAAGTAATGGACCAAATATCAAGAACCGAAGCAGCCGAAAGCCTGACATCGACTTCGAGAAACAAACACAACATCGTCCGACTGCCGTTTATTGAAGTGTCGTCTCAAAAACTTTCGTGGCGGATTGAGCTCGCTACTGGAAAGCGGCGAAGGGAAATTTGCCGTCAACTAACTTCAGGTAATGTGGGGGAAGATAATTAATATTGATTATGGATCGATTTTATATCGAAATCCACGGAAAGTCGACAAAACTTCAACTTTGATTCATTCATTCAGCTACGAGCTCGGCTGCATGCAAAGCGGCATAGCTGACTTAATGATTTTTGTGCCGTGGATGTAAACAAAATCATGTTCATTCCTCGTTTACTGACTGGAGTACATTTTAATTGCATTTCTTGAATTGATCAGCTGACTATTTGCTCTGTAGAATATTTTGATGTCGAATTAAACATGCCGAATTATTTGCAGTTGAGCTGAGTTAAGATTATGTGAAACTTTGCTTTCGCCTCGGCGACGGCGATTTTGAAAAAATATATTTTTTACTCAACATTGTAATATCTCAGTACTCATGTAATAAACAAATTACTTCATGGTTAGTTCGCTTGTACGATTTTTATTCACGAGTTGTGAAGAATAACAAACGAACGAGCGAGCACAGCGAGCGAGTGAGTTTGTTATTCTTCACAACTCGTAAATAAAAATCGTACGCGCTCTGCCGGTAAACGGTCAAACCGGTTATCCGGGAGCCTCCTACGCTGACGCTCTTTAAGCTCCCGCCGCCGGGTAGAATCTGGTTGAGATCCAAATTGGCACTAAGTACATTAGAGGACGTGTTGCGGAATATTTTTGAGTGTGTCAAACTGCTAAATTGCCTTATTAGGAGAAATTCCATCGCTTAGCGCACTTGCAGTATTTTGGCGCGTAATGTAAGAGAAAGGAATGATTTACAACTCGAATCTTTTGAAAGCTATTCCCTGAGCCAAGTCAGAAAGTGGTATTCCCTTTTGATTCATGACGCTTACGAAAATATCTGAAATTATAATGCTGTATATTCGCCAAAGTATATTGCATTTTTTGACAATCTGATTGGTTCCCTACTCAAGGCATATGAGGCAATATGCCATCACTACCTAATTTGGAAAGCCGGCGAAATACGTACTCGAACTCGCAAGGAAAACAAAAAATAGTCCGAGATAGCAGGGGTTCGAGTTAGCCGATAGTAAATGACTGAAAAACAAGGTCAACGGGAATGGGTTTGAGTTCGAGATAGCGAGGAGGCTCGAGTTAGCGGGGTTCTACTGTAATAGACTAAAATACCTCATAATTATTTACAAAATAAAAAAAACGCGTATTTTCACGTTTCTGCGATAGGAATTGGTCTATACTCCTTGTATAGAAAGTAGATGATTACTAGATTTAAAAAAATGCAAAAAAATAATAGGTCAAGGTGCTCGTTTACGAGAAAACGATCATTTACCTCGCTGGCGAGCAAAGCCACAAAGAAAAAAACCGCCATGTTTTTAATGTACGCGCGCTAATTACGCGCGAAATTATGCGCAGAAAGGATGCGCAGTGCAATACTAAGGAATCACCTTAACCGCCGTACGTAGCGAATTAGAAAGCTGACGTTACAAGATAGTTCCAACGAATAGCTAACGCTCGAAATGTCAAAATTTGCTTCGGCATAGCACAGCAGTTTCTTTAGAAACTAATCACTTTGATTTACCTTGTCACCTTTTACGTTAATATGTCACGTGTTTTTCTTTATATGCAGGTTGTAGTTACGTCGTTGCTGCCTTATATGGAAGTCGGAGCAAGCCCAACTGCGGCCCTTAGGAGCCTCGGCTCACATTTCCGTCAACACAAACGATGTACCGGTGGCAATCTTATTAAGATTGACACAGCTCAATGTAAAATTTATAACGGGAAGCGACAGTGCAAAGCAAAATGCAATGGCTCGCAAACCAGTGACCCTAAAACGAGTGAGTAAAAAAAAAAGAGTTTTTCGTATTTTAGGCCTGGTGCATCTTAGTCGAGGGGTTTATTTGATACCTGTTCTTTACTACTTGTATGTGTTTTGTCAGAAATACCGAGCAAGCCAACCAAACAAACCACAAACTAGACGACAAAAGTAGTAAAAAAACGTCAATACATTTATTAAATAAGACCATCTTCATAAAGTGTTTTGTTTCCCATCGCCCTCTCTCTCGTGAAAGTGGGTCGGTCGGTCGGTAAAAAAAATAAATAAATAAAAACGAGAAACGAAATAATGACAAATTAATACATAAATAATGCAAAGCGAGCCTTGATTAAATCTTCCCCGTGATCACCATTTTAAAACGAGCCGATATCACTCTGAAAGGTGTTCGAAGACGTCATTACTGGGCTGATTTAGATGTTAGAGTGACTTTAAGATGTAAACAAATCATTTAAACTTGGTAACAACATTTTAAACTTTTACTTTTTGAAAAAATTGGGTCGGTCGGGCGATGGGAAACCAAACATTTTATGGGGATGGCCTAAAGAAGCCAAAGCAGTTTGCTCTCATGAAACACGGATGAGACCCATGAGACACCGCGACACGATGATTCACAAGCTTTATGTGAAGTTAATTGTGGTTAGTTATTAGACCTCACAGATAACCGTTCATTGAACGTTTTATACATATATCAAGGTAGAGTTGCCAGATTACCTACAGACTGCTATGACGAGGGTGACCGTTGTGGAGAGATCTGGGTATAATTATTTTCAGTTTTTGTCTAATATATAAATTGCATTTCATTTATCAAAGAATTTACGATTGTGGAAACTCTCCCGCGAGTGGAAACCGTGCGATTAAGTGCATTCAATTACTGATGACCAAGACGGTACTAGGTATGCACTCAAGGTCGTAAACGGGACGAAGGTTGCTTTTGAGGTGAGTTAAAATCAACCCAATACGGGACTAGGCAGTGGTGGATACAGGGGGAGGGTTGGGGGTCCGGACCCCCCTATCAGACCTTACAGGTTGTTTTTTTGCTTTCTCTATTATCCATAGCAAAACCATCTCCAGAATCCACCAAAATGCACTTTTCAGAGCCTAAAATCTCAATTGTTTTCTCCCCCCCCCCCCCCCCCCCACCCTTGCGCCTTTACAACTGCCGTCTACTTCCAAACATTTTCCTTTAATCTACTTCACATTTTCGGAAAAACCCTGGGACCCCCCCCCCCCCCCCCCCCCCCCTATCAAAAAGTCCTGGATCCGCCTCTGCTAGGAAAAGTTAATTTTAAGTTGATAGGTAAACAGTATTATGAATTGGAATGAAAGTTGAAGGAGGAACAAAGTGGACCAAGAAATAGACTACCCCCGCATGAAAGAATGGTGTGTGCAATGAGTTGAATAGTACGTAATGGTAATGGAATTTATATAGCGAGATCGGACATCAGCTTGTAAAAGGCGCCCATGGCAGCCGCTATCAGTCCATT
This sequence comes from Desmophyllum pertusum, assembly GCA_029204205.1. Lineage (NCBI taxonomy): Eukaryota > Metazoa > Cnidaria > Anthozoa > Scleractinia > Caryophylliidae > Desmophyllum > Desmophyllum pertusum. The sequence continues at coordinate 5,800,545 of MU826826.1, read as the reverse complement.
CATGATCTCACTCCACACACCCAACCCATGAATACATGTGAACAGACCAGATCACAACACCGGGGACTACGTCTTCTTATTTTTTCGAACAGTGGTGGCTTTTAAGTGGTTAATCATTAAAATGATTAACGCGTTGGACTCCGGATCCGAGCTGTCCGGGTTCGAGCCATGGCCTGGGTCACTGTGTTGTGTTCTTGGGAAAAGCACTTAACTCTCACAGTGCCTTTCTACACCCAGGGCCGGGTTGTTCAAAGGACGATTAAGCTAATCCAGGATTAGCGCAAATTTTAATTTCAGTTTTGCAACTTTTCAGTAAGATTTTCTGTTTAAATTTTTGGTCTTTTTGTTTTGACTTTGACTAATCTTAAACTTTACACGACATCAGCATAGAAAAATACTTTTATACAAGATAAATTAAAAGCTTGTTTAACTTTTAATCCTGTATTAGCGTTAATCGGCTTTCGAACAACCGGGCCCAGGAGTATAAATGGGTACCGGCGACTAAATGTTGGGGCGTAACCTGCGATGGACTAGCATCCCATCCAGGGCTTCATGCTAAGGAAACCGGGATAACCTCCGGCAGTGTGGGCCAGTTTGCCTCGAGTGCGGATTTACCTTACCTTACATAGCAGGTTACCATAACAATAGTACAACGTGTCGAAAACACCCTTGTTTTCATAACAAATAATTGCGCCCTATAAAAGAAATTGTTTACTTTAGAATGCTTATTGATTCCATGTTTTTTTTTGTTTACTTTGATACTTTCATTCACAGGAACAACCACTACATGTATGCGACAACACAACCGGTGATGAGTTCCTGTTTAAACAAGAAAAAGTCGCCGGAAAATTTCAATATAAAAACACGGCTACTAATGGGGTGATGACCATACTAGGAGTAAATAGCAACTGTGATGAAAACTTAATTCTACTTAACAGCACATACAGTCAAGATAGGCGTTGTTTATTTAAGCTACGGAAGTAACTTTGTTAATTTCTGCTAGTCATTTTCAAATTAAAGTGCACATTACATCAATCGAACAAGAAAAAATTATTTCCCTGCTAAATATATATCAAGAGGACAGGATGAAAAGGCCATTTCCGAGTTGCTTTTTGCCTTTTTGCCTCGCATGTTCATTTTCATGCAAATCAAACTCATTTTAATTTGAATGGTTTCGCAGAACTCTTGTGCTTGCGCTTATGCTTGCGCTTGTACTTGCGTCGATAGTGAAAACCAGGCTTAAAGGGGCACTATCATGAGCATCAGTTGAAAAGTCAAAAGCCAAAAGACATATTTATATCAATGGAAACCTAAAAATAATGGTCCAGTTTTGTTAAAAATTACTATTACTAGTGTACTGAAGCTATAAAAGGAGTTCTATCGTGAGTTTTCCATAGGAGCTTTTGATTTTTTTTTTTTTTTAACTCGGGCAGACTTTTTTCAAATTATGCCCTTGTGTCCTGGAAAAATCGCTAAAAACTAACTGTTACGGTTTGCTCTCCCTTCAACAATTCACTTGATATCTTCCCTTCCTCTTCATGTTCTAGGGGCATTTCGTTTATGAGCTAAGGTAGTTAGTCATAATTATTGCACCGTTTAAGGCCAAAAAAGCAAAAACATTCCCGTGATAGTGCCCCTTTGATGAAACTTAGAGTCACAGCAAAGTCATAGCCTGCTTGTATCATTACCAGCTATTTGAGCCTTTTTCATCCTGATCAGCTTTCTATATTGTCAAACAAACAATGGTCAAGCAATAGTGCATTCCAGCTTTGTAATGTTATCTAATTAATTTGAATGATATGCATGTATACAATTTATTTCATATGATTTTTAATTCAAACAAGTAGTCCTAGCGTCACGATAAGTTTCAAGACACTTTTGGCTCACTTTCGCAGTTTAAAGTTCATTCAATAATTATTTATTAGATTCTATAGCGGTTTTAGCCTACGTAGCAGGCACTGGAGTAATATTGTGCGCGAGTTGGAGAATGCCTGCCCGAAAGGCTTACATAGTCTTTTTTTTTTTTTTTTTTTTTTTTTTGTGGGGGGGGGGGGGGGGGGGGTCATTTACCTCGTTCGTGCCACTCTATATTACTCCAGCGCAGGATATAACAGTTGTAAAACTGCCATTATGTTAGCCATTGTAATGACGAAAGATTGTGCCGATTTTCTTTTTTCGCGAGTGAAACTAACTCACTCTTTTCTATAGTATATATTTCGGATTCGTATATACAGTTCATGCAACGTTTAAACATAGTTCATCCTAGAGTGAGTGTCTCTTGTTTTTATTTGTTGTTAAGTGAAATTTCGGCATTAAAATCTGGAAGATTCTTCGAGGAGTATCGCGTCATCATTCTTACTTTAAGTTGCCGTTATGTTTAACCAAACTCCTGGCCTAAAGCGATATAATAAGTTCAAGTTCAAGTACTAGTTTGAAGAATATTGGCCTCGTTCCGCTTTCCGAAGCGTAGACGTAAGCCACCCACATACGACCAGCAGACAAAAACAGGAAATGCAACGTCTCGCTCATGTATTCAACAAAATAAGAATCTATTATAATGACATACTAAAAGGATATAAATTATTGATAGTATTGGCTGTCTTTACACTGGATCTCAAGTAAACTTAAAGGAGCTACGTCACAGATGGCACATCTTGAAAAAAAATTGGCCAAGCAAAGCAAAACGCCAATTGGCCAAGCTAGCAAAACGATGGATGATCAAAATTCACAAAAAAATTTCAACGGAATACACCGAAAATGTCAACATTGAATACCAGAATAAATTACCAGAATAAAACCTTCGAAACTGAAGGATTTATTCTGGTAAGCTGTGACAGCCACCAGAATAAATTCATCGGGTCAACACTATGTTATGGTATGTGAATTACTGAAGACGTGAAGTACATGTGAGTGGGTTTCTTAAAATGTTATGCTTGCACATGCGTCGAACCGTGAAACACTCCCTTTAAAATTACCGATAATTAAGAACATGTAGTTGCACGAAAACACTCGGACGATAAATAAATAACCGATAACTGACCATGTACAGGCATCAAACGAAGATGGCGGTGAAACTCGCCCGTCAAGCGATATTTTAAAGTTTTTTACAAATATCCCAACAAAAAAGTCATGAAATCTACAAAGTAAAGTAAAGTAAAGTGAAGTAAAGTAAAGTAGATCGGCATGTTGATCCGACCTTACGAAGACTAAACATTAAGGGGATTCTAAGTCAAGTGCGTTCAGATTTTACTTCGGCGCGATCCAGTTTTTTTTTTTTTGAATTGCTGAGCAAAACAGTCTTACTAAAAGCCGCCCCGACGGCCAATTTACATTTCACGCAGAGTTTCCGGTTTTAAAATATTGCTCCAGGGCTAATGTTCCTAAAATAAATTGTTATCGTTGTGGGTTTTAAGTGTCTATTTATTTGAATCAATCGTCCATTACTGGGCAGAATTCATGCAACTGAACAATCGACAAACAAATAATTACCGAGTAGTATTATTTTAAATTTGAATAGGCGGAACTGATCTTAAAATGATCAATCCCATATACAACTTTGGAAGTAATATTTCAAAAACGAGCTGCGAATGTTTCATTGTTTTCGAGTGTTTGGAAAACCCAATAAAACACGAAGCACGAGTTTTTTTTAATTGAATACTTCTCCAACAAAGACAATTACATACCTCTAACGAGCATTGCTTATTCAAATAGTCATTTGGCCACTGATCGAACTGGTATTGATTAGCATCATTTGTTCTAGTTGCTAGAAAGCCGTAGTAACATTCCTTGGTGCTTTTCACGACTTTTTGCCCCCATACATGATTGCGTAGCACTTGACAAACAAATCACATTTTCGTTTAACGTCGGGTTGAGTGATGCGCGATCGCTTACTGCGGAGTTTTCGTTTGAAGAAAGAGTTCAACATTTGAGCCGACTGGGAAAGGAGACAGCTGCAAGCTAGAAGCCTATGCTGAGAAGGGATCATGAAGGTAGTGAAAAGTTTTATAGCCAAAATGAAAGTACAAATTAGAGGTTGAAAGTTGAGGTTTTATCTATCAACTTTGTTCAGATAGCAGTTGTGCTTTATTTTTGTAGTCGAGTCAAGCTTACAGAATTACAGAATACAGAATTTATCTTGAGTAAAAGCATACATTTACAAGTGTCATTCAAGTATTGGGTAATGTTTACAGCTAAAAAAGGCATTATTCATGTTCTAATTGTTCTAGTAATATGTAGATTAAGAAATATTTAGCACACGTAGACCTGAGTTGATCCAGCTGGTATTTCCACCTGACTAGAATTAGGGCCTATTTACATGGAGAAAAGTTGTCCCTGGTAGGAGGACAACCCCCCCCCCCCCCCCCGGCCCTCCCGGGTTCACGCATGCTCTATATGTCCCGACTTGTCCCTGGTAGGTGAAACAACAATAGCCAAAGTGTTTACATGGAAAAAAGTTGGCCCGCCCCCCAGGGTCACCCTACCTTCAAAGCGAGTAACTCTCCACCCAGGGTTACCCTGCCCCCCGAGCCAACTTTGCGTTTCTAGTGTGAACACGGCTATTGTAAAAAAGAAGTTTCTAAGTCGAGGCCTATTCTGTCACAATGTATAATAAACTATATATATTAATTATTCAAACGGGCGACCAATGGTCTCATTTGATTGGTTAATTCACCCAGATCTAATTATGTGCAATGATTCAGTATTGTCCAAGTTGTTTGCACAATCACAAAGCTTGTAAATCTGAATAATTTTGAACATCCCGCCAAGTCACCTTCACGAGTCTCGTTCTACATGTAGTTCTCGACAAACTCAGATAAATGGAAACAGGTGGCTCTTTGATCGCAGGCTTGAGCTTAATTTGCAGCAATTTTAGTTAGCCGCGAAATTTGAATTCTCAGGGACTTGGACTGTACGGTACATGTCGAAACGGCGAAGGGGATTCATCATTTGCATTCAGTTCTTCCTAACGGTGAATATATGTGTTTGCTTTGCGCTCAATATTTATTATTTAGCCGGCTTGTTTAATTTATTTGACATAAATCAATTAGTTGTTTGGATAAACCAACCCAATTTTTCTCGACCGTTGTACCGTTGTTGTGCGACGTTTCGGCTTTGGCCACATTCCATTAATGATAAAAATAGACAACAAAGCGCTTCAGAGGGGGGGTGGGGGGGGGTGTCCTTGCCTTTTATAGGCTCGCTCCGTGAAGGGCAAAATTGCCTTCAAACTGAAGAAAGCCTCAAAATAATAGTTTTCTACCAAAGAGGTGATAATAAACCAAACAGCAACAAGGATGGTTGAGGATGTAGATGATTCAGACGCCTGACTGCGAACGCCGCAAACTTGAAAAAATTGGCCAATTTTCATCCGTGACGTAGCTCCTTTAACCTCTATATACCTCTACATTTATACTGAATTGATGATGAATCAGTTGATGTATCTGCCTGCGGGTCCTTTTGACAATGTTATCACTTACTCTGATTAAGTAGCTATGTTACGTCATTTTTGCGAAGTGTCAAGTCATTTTTGCGAAGTGCAAATTCACCTTCAAGAAGAAAGCCTCAAAATAATAGTTTACCAAGGTAGAAAAAACACCAAAGAGGTAAGAATAAACCAAATAGGAACAAGGATGGTCGAGGATGGAGAAGATTAAGACGGATTACGAACAGCGAACTTGAAGAAATTGGCTTATTAGATGCGCCATCCATGACGTAGCTCCTTTAAGACCCATTCATCATTCGTAACAGGAACTGACGGCAGAAAATTATATTGTGGGCGTTTATTTCATAAAAGAACCTCATACGTACGTTTCTACCACAACTCTATGGAAACACGGAAAAACACTGCTTGTTATTTGTAAATAGAACTGACTAGCAATCCAGTTTTAGAAATGATTGACAGCTATATTTCAAGTCTTTAACAGACCTTCGACATCATTCCGTGTGACAAAAGTGTTTTTTTTTTGTATTAGCTTTCTAGCTAAAAAAAAGAAAGAAAGGATTAGAATTGGATAAATTAGCTTATAATTTTGTAGAGAATTTGTTGAAAAAAGTATATTTTAATGACCCCAAAAAGTCAGATAAATGAATGATAATTTTTATGTGTTTCCAGGAATCTTGAAGAAGTCATTATTATTATTATTATTGTTATTATGACAGTTTTTTGTGGAGATCCAGTGAGCAGCACAAGACTATTACAGCGTGAATTGTTTTATTTGTCCTACGCGTTTCGTCTGAGACTTCAGACTTCGTCAGGGATGTAATACAACTCATTATTATTATTATTATTATTATTATTGATGTCCACTTCACTATTAACATCCTTCTTTATTTTTTATTCATAATGCATTGAAATAATTTTATATAGCTTTTTACGTAATCATTACGTAATCATTACACATCATTTTCTTTTTAATTTTTCAGCTTTACGAAGTCGATTCAATCATCCATTTCATCAATCGTCGATTCAATCATCATCATTTTGGGTGCGAAACAGACCTCTTAACTTGTTTTTATTTATTATTATTTGCTTATAGGGTTTAATTTCTTCATTATTGTTCTTTCATCGTAATTAATTCAGACTACTAGATTATTCAACCAATTATGACTTTTTATTGTTTGTAAATGACTAAACGATAATCGATTTTGTGACACTTCCACAGTAGTTTCAAAAGACAATTGTTGTTATAGCATTTTCGAGACGTACGTCGATCAATTTTAGCAGTGGTAGTTCGTTGCCAAGCAGCAGTTGTTTTCTAAAAGGCATCTGTGCAAATAAACTTACGACAAAATGATGTAAATCAAATTAACAGAACGAATACAGAACGGTAACAACCCTGAAACGTTCTCGGTGATTACTATATTTTTTCTGGTTGGAAAGGGAGTGGACTAATATGGATTTGACACACGTTTTTATAGTAAGTAGAACTAACATCAATGTAGCAGTTTTAGACACTTAGATATCAACTAATTATAAATAATTATATAAAACATAAATAAACTTAATAAACACCTCTCTTCGAGAAGGCGGGACTTTTCGCTCGTATTAGCTTTTATAAAATAAATAAAATCGTTTGCTTCTAACGGGATTTATTTGTCGAGGCTAAAACGCGACTCGCCTGGCAAAGTTTATCTTTGGCAAAGTTTAGCGTATGGAATCGATCGCGAGAGGTGAAAGTTTCAGATATTAATTTTCACGTTTGTCAATGAATACTTTAACTATTGTACAATATACTCGTATATATTTCTTCAAATGTCTTTCTCGATCTCCTTGTTGTTTCCAGTTATTAAAAGAAGCTACGGTGTTACGACTGGCACATCCTAGATTTAGAAATGCAATCGGTCTTTTCTTTCCCATCCTCCGGTTCCTTTTTGGTTTACTATAACTTCTTTGGTGTTTTTCCGTGTACTGATATCTTTAGAGTTGTAATTTAACACATCATAAGAAATAATTACATCATGTATCGTGACTCCTTTAATCAAGGACAATAACTATGTTTGTTTGTATTTCATTTATCGGTAGATTGTACTCACGTGCTTGCTGACTGTTGGATCAAGTTGGTATCAACCGACACGTCAAATTATCTTGAGCCTCCGCTCACAATTCAGGCACAAAAAGCCCTGCAATGGAGGAAACCTCATTAAGATTGACACCGATCAATGTAAAGTTTCTAACGGAAAGCGGCAGTGCACTGCAAAGTGCAATGGATCGTCTACCAGAGACCCTAAAGCGAGTAAGTAAAAATAAATGAAAAATTGTAAGATTTCCAATAAATTTCTAAAGTGGTTTACTCGAAAGTCATTTGAACGTATCCAACCAATTTCAAAATTTTGTTTTGTTTATTCGGCAGTTTTTAGAATTTTCCGAAGGTTAGTCAACGTTTGCGAACATTATGAGCATCTCCGAAGATTTGAAGATCATGAATTGTTAATGTTGATCCTTTATGCGTGCCGGCTAGTGGCACATGAGACGGCAACAAGCTTCTTCCACTCCGGACGATCCCTAGCTTCAAGGCAGCTTGTCCCCAGTTCATTTCTTATTCCCCCCCCCCCCCCCCCCCTCAATTCTCCCTTCAATGTTCGGTGCATGTAGTTTGTGGGCCTCCGCGTTTACGCTTTCCCTCTGGTGTCCATCTCAGGGCCGTTTTAGAGATGTTGCCATCCTCGCGCCGCAACACATGACCAATCCAATTCCATCTTCTTCTGGTAAGAATGACATTCATGGGCTCTTGACCAGTCCGCAAATAGCTCACTGTTGGTTATTTTGTTAGGCCGAAAGATTATCGTGTTGTATGGAAGGCTGGCAGTTTCTTTACGTCGGTCTCATGCAGTCATACCGCCAGCATTCAGATCCCTGTAACAGGGTAGAAAGAACACAGCTTTTATAGATACAATTGAACACCGCTATTAATCCCATGTCTTGATCAGTGAATTTATTAAACATATTGTTGCTCGAAATATTGTTGCTCGAAATATTGTTCGAAGATATTGTTCGAAATATTGGCTCGAAATATTTTTGCAAACGTATTGTTGCTCGAAAACATATTGTTCATTTCGAAATTACTAATAACCTACTTTCTCGAGAAGTGTTAATTAAAATCGTTAGGAAATTCAGGAGAGATTAAGTACCACGTTCTACGGAAAACGGCAAACGTCAGCTTGCACTCGATTTTCTTTACTTTTCCTCCAATCGTTAAATAAATCCATCAGAAAAATCGAAAATAATTCACACGTTCGCGATAAACGCGAAAACTACTCACTTTGACGTACAAACGGCAAACGCCATACGGCAAAAGTGGGATTGTTGCCGTCTGCGGGAAAAACAAACGTGATCCTTAATCTCTCTATAATCTTCTGGTGTTAATCCCGGGCCAAACGAGCATGAGAGTTGTTGAGAGTTGGCTCTCCTGGAAGTCTCATCGATCAAAGAGGAATTAAATATGGCTCTCGTGAGATATTTGAGCCGGTTTAAATTCAATGACAGCGCATGAAATTTTAAGGGCAAACGAGAGTGAGAGTTTGAACTCTCAACAACTCTCATCTTCGTTTGGCCCGGGCCAATTTAAGTTGGATTCCTATAGGCAATCCATGCAATATGTCATGTCGATATGTATTATGTTTGATGCTGCCCACCAGACAACATATAGAGCTCTTACGAATCGTAACAAAGTCTATTTTTCCAGATTTTCGCTTACTGTATTTTATTTATCACAGGGTTTACGTTGGTTAAAGTAGGAGGAAGGAAGTGCATTCAATTTACTGATGACCAAGACGGTACTAAATATGCACTAAAGGTCACCAATGCGGGAATGAATGTTACTTTTGAGGTGAGTTTGTGAGTTTGCTGCAAATCCACTCGTGCATTTAAAAAAAAAAGCACATAACAATTATGTTTTATGTTTTCATATAAATATTAAAGCAACCAGTAAGTATATATATTACCAAACTGTTGGAAGACCCATAACAAAAGTCAGTTCCAATTTTTTATTGACGGTTTTATGCATGGGGCAACTCGGGCTGATGATGAATGACGTATACTTCGCCATTTTATTTGCAAAGCCAATATTTTCAGTATAGATTTGCATTTCCGTTCAAAACAAAGGAATATTTAAGAACTGTCCCATGAATTTTTATACCACAAACAATTCGAGTTGTTTTTAACCTACAAAACACATCAACTTTTTGTTGCCCTCTCAGCCCAAGTTGCCCAATTGAAAATCGTCAAGAAACTATTGGAAACTTTTAATCCATTCGATGTAGAAAATAAACATCATTTGCATCATGATTTACTGACCCAGGCAAGTTTGGGCAGACCTTCTACATCCATTTTCTACTGTTATGACGTACTGCTTAGCTCCGTATCACCTATATCGCGGTCCGCATGATCAGCCCGTCCCAGAACCCCCATTCTATATACAACAACAGCAACAACAACAAACTTTATTTTACCCCACAGGTTACTAAAAGTATTTACAATAATTGGATAATACTACTATTGTGCGTGCAGACGCTTGATTATGGAAGCCGCTTACTCGACCCGCCATCATTGGCACTTGTAGCAGCACATGTACAGTCCGTTGTTTAGAGGATCCTTGTTTTTGCAAAGTTTAGAATGTTTATTGGATTATTGTTTTGTTTCAATTGCATACACAGGAACAGCCATGCAAAAGTGCAATAGATGACCATTTCCTGTTTGGCGAGGAAAGATTTGGCAAATATTATCAATATAAACATGGGACGATGAGTTTCGGTGTGCCTAAAGACTGTGATGAGAACTTATCCCTTATAAGTACAAGTAATGGAGATAGGCGATGTTTTTTTAAAAAAGACAAAAAATGACTTTCAAATATGGACTATCATTTGTAACTGAGTTATGACAAAATAAAAATTCACTAGTAATGATAATGTTATTTTCTTGTCTGTTTATTTCATCTGAGTTGTATTTCTTTTGGATTGTAGCACTCTGAAGGGATGAATAATGCATAAATGTAGTATTTCGTACAGACTAGCGAATCTATGGCCTTGCTGAGTTCATCCAAGGATGGTAGAACATCCAGTTCTTCCAAGACAGGCAGGCCTTCGATGGTATCAGTTGGAAGAGACGCGAGAGGACAACAGCAGCTCTGCCAGCAGATCCTGCTTTCACCTGCAGTAACTGCAACAAGGACTGTAAATAGAAGTGACTAGCAATCCCGTTTTAGAAAGGATTTGCAGCTATATTTCATGAAGTCTTTGACAGACCTTCGACATCATTCCGTTTGACAATAGTGGGTTTTTACGGTATAAGCTTTCTAGCTAAAAAAAAAAAAAAGAAAGAAAGGATTGGAACCGGATAAATTAGCTTATAATTTTGTAGATAATTTGTTGAAAATAGCATATTTTAATGACCCCAAAAAGTCCGATAAATGAATGATAATTTTTATGTGTTTTCCAGGAATCTTGAAGAAGTCATTATTATTATTATCATTATTATTGATGACCACTTCACTATTAACATCCTCCTTTATTTTTTATTCAGAATGCATTGAAATAATTTTATATAGCTTTTTACGTAATCATTACGTAATCATTACACATCATTTTCTTTTTAATTTTCCAGCTTTACGAAGTCGATTCAATCATCCATTTCATCAATATAATTTAAATAATTCTTTATTATACACACTACAAACACATACATCATCATCGTACATTGCGATTACGTTACATTATTCATATTTTGTATTAAGACTACCGCATATACATTTTAAATAATAATGATGATGATGATGATAATAACATAACATTTACAAACAAACAATACATTTACAACTAAGGGCCTCCACAGACTAGAGAGATAGTTGTCGACAACTATTTCGTTGTCGATCACAAAAAGTTGTCGATAACAAAAAATCCAGTGTGTGAAGTTAGTTATCGATAACTAAGGGCCTTAGTTATCGACAACTAGCTTCACACACTGGCTTTTTTGTTATCGACAACTTTTTGTGATCGACAACGAAATAGTTGTCGACAACTATCTCTCTAGTCTGTGGAGGCCCTTAGCAATAACTAAACAACATTTACAACTAAAAATAATTTCTGGCAATAAGGTACAATGCGGAAAGCGTGCTTAGTACAGCGTCGTTAATTCTGGATGACGTTTTTATCTATCAAGGGTTTCCATTTGTTATAATAATTCATTATTGTTCTTTCATCGCAATTAATTCAGACTACTAGATTATTCAACCAATTATGACTTTTTATTGTTAGTAAATGACTAAACTATAATCAATTTTGTGACACTTCCATGGTTTCAAAAGACAATTGATTGCTATAGCATTTTGGAGACGTACGTCGATCAAATTTAAGAGAAGCAGTTCGTAGCCAAGTAGCGATTGTTTTCTAAAAGGCATCGGAACGAATAAACTTAAGACAAAATTATGTAAACAAGGCAACAGAACGAATACAGAACGGTAACAACCCTGAAACGTTCTCAGTGATTAATTTTCTTTCTGGTTGGAAAGTGAGTGCACTTACATGGATTTGACACACATTTTTCTAGTAAGTAGAACTAACGTTGATGGCTCTCGAGTAGCAGTTTTCAATACTTATTTATTTATTTATTTACAACAATATTTATACATCAAGTGATAATAAATAATTATATACATATCTTCCAGAAGGCGGAACTTTTCGCTTATATTAGCTTTTATAAAATACATAAAATTATTTGTTTCTAACGGGATTTTTCGAAGCTAAAAATGTCTTTAAACGTTTCGGACAGTTTAACTGTCCTTCGCGTGGCAAATCAGTTTATCGTACGGAATCGATCGCGATCGAGAGGGGAAAGTTTCAGTTCTCGATCTCCTTGTTGTTTCCAAGAAGCTACGAAGAAGCTACGTCGGGGATGTCACATCCTAAATTTGTCATGTTTGACGTTTGTAATCCGTCTTAACCATCCTCGTTCCCTTTGGTTTACTATAACCTCTTTGGTGTTTTTCCATCTACAGATATATCGAGGCTGTTCCTTTGATACTAAAGTAATTTAACACATCATAAGAAATAATTACATCATGTATCGTGACTACTTTAATGAAGTTTATTTGTATTTCATTTATCGGTATAGATTGTATTCACGTGCTTGCTGACTGTTGGATCAAGTTGGTATCAACCGACACCTCAAATTCTCTTGAGCCTCCGCTCACAATTCAGGCACAAAAAGCCCTTCAATGGAGGCAACCTCATTAAGATTGACACCGATCAATGTAAAGTTTCTAACGGAAAGCGGCAGTGCACTGCAAAGTGCAATGGATCGTCTACCAGAGACCCTAAATCGAGTAAGTAATAAAATAAATGAAAAATTGTAAAATGTCCAACAAATTTCTGAAGCGGATTACTCGAAAGTCATTTGAACGTTTCCAACCAATTTTGTTTTGATTTGTTTATAATTTTTTTGAAAATTGCAGAAGGAATACTATAGTTTTGGAGGATTGTACGAAGGTTAATCACCGTTTTGCGAATATTATGCAGTCAACATTTCTAAAGATTTCAAGTTTTCAAGTCTTTCGAACACTTTAGAAGATATAGAATTTAACACCGATATTTATCCCATGTCTTGATGCCTTACCATCCTACATTATTTTTTTAAATCGCTTGAGCATGTTTAAATAATATCTTTTTTTCGAACTTACTACTTACTTTCTTGAGAAGATTAAAATTGTTAGAAAATTATCTTCTAGTGTCAAGCCGGCTTGGGCCAAACGAGGATGCGAGTTTTTGAGATCGTTTTCTTCAACTCTTATCGACTATAAGAGTGGGCCAAACAAGAGAAAACTATATCGACGACTAGATCATGAAAAAATTGATTAGGTTCAAATTCGATGAGAGCGCATGACAGTCGCCGAGTCGCTGAGAGCGCACGAGAGTTTCAGACCAAACGAGAGTTTGAACTCTCAACAACTATATCATCTTCGTTTGGCCGGGACATATATAGTTCTTGCTTCTTTTTTTATCGTAACAAAGTCTATTGTTTCCATGTTTGCGCTTACTGCATTTTATTTATCACAGGATTTACGCTTGTTGAGGTAAAAGGCGGAAGGAAGTGCATTCAATTTACTGATAAGCGGAATGGTTCTAAATATGCACTGAAGGTCATCAACGGGACGAAGGTTACTTTTGTGGTGAGTTAAAAACATAGTTCTTTGCTGCAAATCCACCCATGCATTTTTTTTAAAAGCCCTTAAAAATTATTTTAAGTTTTGATACTGATAAATAAAGGAACTAGTTTCAAGTGTTGTGTTAGTATATATATGCCAAAGTGTTAGAAGACCCAGGAAGAGTTGGGAGGAAGCCCTCCCTGTCAACCGAGTGGAGTGGCGGGAAATCGCTGAAGCCCTGTGTGCCACCTGATGATGATATAGTGCATTCTCGTCCCCAGAGGCCACGATCCTTTTGGTCAGCACCAAGAATCGAGACCTCTGGCCGGAACCAATTTGTTGAGCATGCGCAGAGTAACCGGAAGTCCGCGAATCGCGGACTACCGTCAAATCTGACAAATCTGATTGGCTGAGAATATAGAACGAGTACTCTGCGCATGTTCAACAAATTGGTTCCGGCCAGAGGTCTCGATTCTTGGTGCTGACCAAAAGGATCGTGGCCTCTGGGGACGAGAATGGATATAGTGCCACTGCTATGTTTAGTTCAACTGTTTTCTGGCTACACAACATTGTTTAAGGTAATTCCTTCGAAATAAAAGTTACGCTGAAAAGTTTCTGAAACTTTCCCTAGTTGAACAATGCGATGTAATATTTCAAAATATTGAATAAAAAGAATAGGTCACCAGCCTCGCGAAAGAGATATAATCAACTAAAAATACCTCCTAATTCCTTACAAAATCAACCAAAAACACGTATTTTTTCACGTTTCCAGTAATTATTAATTTTTCTGCACTGAGAATTGGTCTATACTCCTTGTATAGAAAGAAGATGATTACTAGACTTAAATTTGCGAAAAAAAATGATAGGTCCCCACGCTCGTTTACGAGAAAACGATCATTTACCTCTCTGGCGAGCATTGCCACAAAGAAAAAGCCGCCATGTTTTTAATGTGCGCGCTAATTACGCGCGAAATTATGCGCAGAAAGGATGCGTAGTGCAATACTAAGGAATGACCTTAAGACTCGGCAAAAGGACTTTACGGCAAAACAGACGATATCTGTGTACTCCGCTCCAGTGCCTCTCGCAATCTTAAAAATATTGAAATATAATTTTTGATCAATTAAATACATTCTTACCTTTGTAGGCTCTCTTGTGCAATGTTCTGTCTAACGCCTATGTAGCACATACGAGCATACTAAAAACCATAATGTAAACGTATAAAAGGGGCCTGGCCTGGCCATTCTCGCACCTAGTTGTCACCGGAATCAACCACCGTGAAAGTGAAAACAGTTGACAAACAGAACTGCCCTTTTCCTACGACCGTTTATATACTAATAAAATGGGTTTCATTTTTTCAAGAATGTTCTATTGATATGTTTGCAATTTATACATATATTTGTTTAATTTAGTTTAATATAGGACACTTGACAATTCCAGCGATATTATTTTAATATAATTGTGTGTGCAGATGTTTGATTATGCAACCGCTTACTCGACCGTTATTGGCACTCGTTGCAGCACATATACAGTCCGTTGTTTAGAGGATCCTTGTTTTTGCAAGTTTAGACAGTTTATTGGATTGTTGTTTTGTCTCAATTGCATTCACAGGAACAGCGATGCAAAAGTGCAATAGATGACAATTTCCTGTTTTACGAGGAAAGAGTTGGCAAATATTACCAATATATACATGGGACGATGAGTTTAGGTGTACCTAACGACTGTGATGAGAACTTATCCCTTATAAGTACAAGTAATGGAGATAGGCGATGTTTTTTTTAAAATAAAATACAAAAAATGACTTTCAAATATGGACTATCATTTGTAACTGAGTTATGACAAAATAAAAATTCACTAGTAATGGTAATGTTGTGTCCTTGTCCTTGGTTTGCCTGTTTATTTAATCTGAGTTATAAGTATTTATTTTGGATTGTAGCACTCTGAAGAGATGGATAATGCATAAATGCAGTATTTCGTACCGACCTTGCTCAGTTAGTAGTAGTAAATGCTTTATTTAAACACGATTGAATAAATCAGCAGAGCTGGTGGGGTCGTGTATTAAAACAATAAACTAAAATCTCCTGTAACATTTGTACTGGGCAGAAGTTTCTGCCGAAACATGTCTGTTGTAAAATGTAAAGTCGTCGTGCTGTATTTAAAAATTATTGTCAATAAACTAAAAATATTGAAAATATGAAAAGTGTATAGAAAAAGAAAAAAAGAAATCTACCTAATTATAAAACCTAATTATTTACAGGGAGAAATAGTTAAAAATCCACTGTGAGAATAAAATCTAAAAATCTGATACAAAATTGGAATCCCTTTGTTGTGTCACCGCGACATTGGAGTCAAACATTATTTGGTCTATATTAAATGTTGATATATTTATTGCATTTGAATTCGCCAATGCTGCTTGACATTGACACGTTACTGTCTAGGCTGTTCCACGCTATAGCTCCACGATAGCTTACGGAGTTTCTCATAATGTTTGTTTCCGGGCCTTGGGAGAATAATGTCTTGGTTCCTTCTTCTTTCCCGGCTTGATCTTCTCTGTGTGAACAGGTCGTTGAAATCGGTGACAGTGAGTCCTCTTATGCATTTGAAAACAAACTCTGGTTGACGTAGTTCATCCAAGGAGGGTAGAGCATCCAGTTCTTCCAAGACAGGCAGGCTCTCGATGGTATCAGTGGAAAGAGAGGAGAGAGCGACGACGCGAGAGGACAACAGCAGTTCTGCCACCAGATCCTGCTTTCACCTGCAGAACTGCAACAAGGGTTGCCGTTCTAAGATTGAGCTGTATAGCCACAGCAGACGCTGCAGCTCCACAACTGACTGATCATCAATCGGTGCAGCATTCTATTGTCCTTCGAGACAGACAGACAGACAGAGACAGACAGACAGACAGACAGACAGACAGACAGACAGACAGACGCCAACAACAAGTATTTTGTATTTAAAATCGTGAAAAAGTGGAGGAAATGCAGTTTACATCTTTCGAACTCTAAAAAGACGTTGCTTATTATATACAGGTGATTCGCGCGCGCTATTTTTCGTTGAAGGAAATATCTCATGATAACTAGCTATCGTTTACGAAATTACAATTACCAGGAAATTATTTTCGGAAAAACTTTATGACTTTAATTTGGATTGATAATTTCCATCATACAAACACATGTGGTCAAAAAGCCATTGTAATCTGTCCGGTACGAAACAAAAACGGCCTTTTGAACTTGCGAGAGTCAGATAATTTCTCAGAGACAAGTCTTCATGCATGGAGACATTTATCAATCCGTCCCCTGTAGTTTTTATTTGTTTCAGTCACAGACACACATGTACAGCTACATGTGTCGTTAAGTATAGAAACTACTCTTCATACTATTACTGGACTGTTTTGTTCCAAACGAACGAATCGAACTGGCTCAGCTTGACTCGGCTTGTGTCAATATCACTCTGTCCTCCAATAATTATATTCTTATTTTCCAGTGTAGTGCGATCAATCATAAATGCAAAAATTAATGGGTTCCAGACTTTAGAAACCCGGTATAAGAAAGCAAGATCGTGAACAGGAAGGGCGTACACACAAATATCAGCAAACTAGCGACCTCCAGTCGATATCTAAAGCCTGGTTATCACCCTCACATCCCAAAAATAATTAATCCCCATCCCAGCTTCGCGAGGACCTGCGAGTCACGTATTACCAGTAATAGATCGGAATGAAAATTACAATTTTAGGAGACAAGTGACGCTTATTTGAAGTAGGGTGCTAAATGGCAATATAACAGTACGTGTAAACAAACAACAAAAACCAAACAAACACGAATTCAAATTTTCACCCCTGTTGGATTTTATTGTTCTAAAAAAAATGTATTTATCAATTTGTAACGTCTCCTGAATGAACAACGGGTATTTTTACTGTTTGAGTTGATTACCTACTAGTAAGCTATTATTGAAAATACAAATTAGTATCAATGACTTTGTTTAAAGTTTCTTGAAAACACACCGCATATCTACACTGTTTGAGTTGATTGAATACATGTATAAGCTAACGTCATTACAGTTTGCAGCTACTCCTAGGCACATAGTTTTGTTATTAAACGTGCGTTTATAATGATATGTTCTTCCTCTTGTTTCCTCTATAAACAGGAAGGCGTCTCTGTTACATTGCCGTCTCTGTGAATGGCGGGAAACAAAGCAAAACAAAACAATAATATAGACGTAGACATTCCGCTAAAACAAAAACTTTCTTTATCAAGCAAAATTGTTTTTCAATGAAAATCTAACTTGGTTTGCTGAGTCCATTTGCTGGGCGTGGATTATCAAAAGCGCGCACGATTCCAACGAGACGCGTAGCACCGAGTTGGCTATGAGTTCATGTACGACGAGATTAAGGCCCAGTTCAGACGCCGTACTTCACATGAGCCGAATCAAATTCGATGAATTAAGTTCATGTGAGGTACGGCGTCTGAATCAATTCGAAACGGCTGAATCAATTCGGATCGGCTCAGCCGTTCTTCCCGCCTGGCTCAGCCGAGAATAACGGCTGTGGACCGGCTTTGATTCAGACGCCGAACTTCACATGAGCCGAAAAAAATGCATGAATTATTATAATGTATTTTTCAATATAACAGCAATTTTCCCCTATTAATTTAAGTTCGGCTGAATTAAGCTCGGCGTCTGAATCAATTCAGTCGATCTAAATTAATTTGGGTCGGTCTAAATTCGAATTCGATTCGGCTCATGTGAAGTACGGCGTCTGAACTGGGCCTAAGTGGAATGATTGTTTTATAATATACTCGCCGGCATCAAGATATTGCAATTAAATTTCCGGGAACGAAGGAACAAACATAGGAAAAATAAGGTATTTATTATTTTGAAAAAACATGACTTTGCATGTGTGCACGTGTCCCAAACTCGTAATTAGCAGGCTTCCCAAATAAGGTAGTAATGGTAAATTGCCTCATATGCCTCGAGTAGGGAACCAATCAGATTGTCAAAAATTGCAATATCCTGTGGTGAGTATATTATAAAACACTATATCCACTGGATAGCGCTGTCAATCTGCTTTTGCATCATAGCTTACCGACCAGAAAACAGACTATAGTGTTTCACTGTAGTTAATGTGTTCTGAGGAATGCGTGGGTATGTCATTATGTAATGGTAATCGGAGTAGATTGGCAAGAAAAGCAATCGTGCATATATGATGGGTGCAAATGTAGATAGGTCGGTCGGTAAAAAAAAATAGAAAAACGAAAAGCCCAGAAACGAAATATTGACAAATTATACATAAATAATTCCAAGCGAGCCTTGATTATCTTCCCCGTGACCACCATTTTGCAAAGTGTTCGAAGACGTAATTACTGGGCTGATTTAGATGTCAGAGTGACTTTAAGATGTAAACAAAGCATATTAAAGTTGGAAACACCCGGGAAAAGGGCGCAGGCAATGAATCAGAAACTTTTTTTTTACTTTTTGAAAAAATTGGGTCGGTCGGGCGATGGGAAACAAAGCATGTTATGGGGATGGCCTTATCGAAATAAGGAAAAGGGAGACTGCTTGTAGTCTGAATAATGGGTTGTTCTTAACTCACCACAAAAGCCACATTCGTCTCGTTGATGACCTTCAGCACGTATGTGCTACCACCGTCTTGTTTATCCGTATATTGAATGCATTTTCTTTCATCGCGGCCTTTCTTAATCGTAAATCCTTTTGTAAATAAAACACACTATTAGCGTCGGTATACATCTACCTTTACTTTGGCTAACTATCTCTTCAGCGTTTCTGTACTTATAAGAAACTCAGCAGAATTTCTAGATTCTGATTAATTGATCAGCGACGAGTGTATATTGAGGTTATAAAGTACCGTAGTGTATGAATTCGCTAAATTTTGCAACATTTTTCTTCAGTTTTGTACTTCAGTAGAACTCTTGGAAGTGAAAGGGTTAAAGAAAAAGCGAAAAACGAACACACTAGGAAAGCTACACAAACGTGGCAAAAAGCAAAAAGGGGCAAATGAAAAAAATAGTTAGCGAATTCATATCAGAAGACGGGAAACTCGTCTCAGACGAAATTCCGTCTGACAAAATTCCGTCTAATATGAATTCAAGGACGGTAAAATTAGACGGATAAATGACTTAGAGCCGTCGGAGACTAGGACGGGTATGAGGCCAGGTTACATTTCTATCCCAGAAGCAATTGCTGGATTTCCAGTAACAGTGTGTAACAAACAGGAAACCCGTCCCTCGTCCTTCACCGGATTCATATCAGACGAGTTTTCCGTCTTAACCCTTAACAACCCAAAATTCGCACATTTAAACGCATTTTTGGGTCACGAAACCCGTTTTGTTGGTGCTGTCACCCGAAATTTGGCTAACCGTTGCTAAAAATGCCGTTTGGAGAACTAGGGGAAGATTTTGAAAAGGATTTAGGGCAAAAACGTTCAATTTTATCGTTGGCCAAAGTGCATAGCCAAAAAAAGACTTTAAAAAAAACATTTTTCGTCTGATTTTTTCTTTCTCTCTTTTCCTTTCCTGTTACTCCCCCTTTCTTTTCTTTCTATCTTTGGCGCTTGATACACTTCCTATCAGCTGGAAAAGTTTTGACCTAACCTTTTAAGGGAGCTAAATAATGAACCTGGAAGTATGTTGGGTGCGAGAGCCAAATTTGCCACTGATTTTTCAACAAAAATTGAAAAGGTTTTTCCAGCATAACTCTGGAAGAATTTGTTAGATTTCCAAAATTAATGCACGGTTACAAAGATCCATCCTTTCTGCATCAGATGTGTGTCAAATTATCTTGTCGCGTGTTAATTGATGACGTCACAATGAACAATATATATCACCAGAAATCATCAAGCATTACCAGTAGAGATGTTAACCAAACAATAATATCATTTACTCGTGAAATCCCTACCCTTTCATGTACTTCAACTCGTGAAATCCCTACCCTTTCATATACTTCAACTCGTGAAATCCCTACCCTTTCATATACCTCGAGCCTAAAAAAGGGCCCCTTTCGGGCGGAGCCTCCCCGTATAGTCCATTATAGGGAGTACCCCCCCCCCCCCCGGGGGGGCTTAAGGCTCGTTTAATGTTGAGAAACATCACTCGCGCATAAAATCGCGATGGAACGATTCCAAATCGAACAATCCAGTCATATTCAAAGACGACCTTAGAGGATGGCTTGATCGCAGGTTAATTCAAAGATTCGTAAGAGACCACGATTGTTTTTACTACTACTACTTATACTTACTCGTTTCGGTATCGCTTTTATATCGCCCGTTGCATTTTGCTTCCCATCTCCCGTTGGTAACTTGGTCGGTGTAAATCTTAAGGAGATTCCCTTGGCGTCCGTTGCACGGTTTCTCTAATCTGAAATGTGATTGGAGGTTGATCCAAGTTCGACGAGTCACGAGGCCTGATTCGACTTCCTCGCAAGCCAGAATGCACACGACAACAGTCTACGGATAAAAAAATCCACATGACATGTCAGGTAGTTACTGATGGTCTACATGGAATTGGAATGAATTTGTGCATTTAGGGCCAAATCAAATCAGTGAGACCCGTTTTTGATTTCAATATACATGTGTCAGGAAAAATATATAACTAATTAAAATCGTTTAACGTTCATGAGAACGGCGTTTGAAAGTTAACTATCCTCCATTGAAATAAAGACCAAAAAAAGGTAAAATATACTGACGAAAAGTTCTGGAAACCGTTTCTATATCTTTGTATCTAATAGCCAAACGTACATTGTAATAAAGATAGAAAGTCGTAGGCTAACATAACAAAAAACTGGATAACATAATTACATGTAGGAAAACGACGAGTATAAAATACCAAAAAAATAATATTGCAAACTTTAAATATGAAATTAGAGAAAGTCTAATGAAAACAACTTTAAGTGATATAATTAAGTGGTACAGTTGAATCCGAGTTATCGGGGTTCAACTGTACTACTGATTTCACTTACTAGAAAAATGTATTTCAAATCCATTAAGTCCTCTCTCTCTCTCTCTCTCTTTCTTACCAATGTTCTTCCAGATCAATGACTATGAAAGTTTCAGGCAAAGTGCCTTTATTTATATCATTATGTTTTAATTTTAATTGCACTATACAATTCATTAAAAATGATAGGAATCTCGCAAAAGTAGTATTCCTTATACAAAAATTCCTCATAACAAGAATACTATCCACCTCAAGCTACACTTGAAGTGCAGTTACACAGTGCTGAAATTGTTTGACGATGAGTGCATGATGCTCGCCTCGCTCTCCAGCTCGTTCTCGGGGGTGTTCCCCAAACCTGAGCCTGATTAGGAGATAAACAAACAAATGACGAATTGAAACTGATTGTACACACAAAAAGAGACACTTGAGTATCGCCCCACCGGAAGACATAAATGTACCACTCATCGTGAAAAGGTCGCACTTAGCAGTGACCTATCCTTACTGTGATTCAAAGAAAAGCTTCAGTAGGATGAATTCAACAAATAAAGAGACTCAACAACATAAGTCTTTTAAATACAGCTTTGTATTTTCATCTTAAGGAGAACTGTACCGTGGTGTGGGTCTTTCCTTAGTGATTCAAAATAACTGTTTTATGGCTTCCCGTTTCGTTTTATGATATTTGTTCACTTCCTCAAGCATGGGTGATTCAATCACTGCGAAAATGTTTGGAATTACACGTGCACGCCTAACATACATTTTACATCATTTAGTTACTGAAAACTCCTGTATTTTTGGATTCGACTCTGTCGACTGGAACGCGGCAGTGGTCGGAACTTCAGGAATTGTTAAACCGTCAATTGTGTATCAAGAAGATCCGTTGTGATTACATTTAAATCCCCAGTTAGGAAGAACCACATGTCTGTTTTTTTTATTCTCAGTTTTGTTTTGTTTAATCGTGTTTAATGTCAACAACCAAACATACATGTATATTGAAAGTGAGAGTACAGTTGAACCTCGCTATCTCGAACTCGCGGTCATGATCTCGAACATCCCCGCTATCTCGAACTCAAACCCATTCCCCTAATTCTTGTTTTTAAGTCATTTACTATCGGCTATCTCGAACTCCATTTTTATTTAAAGGCATTTGTCATTTGATCATTTCCTCATAATATAAAGAATAGATTCAAGCTAATAGCTCACTGTAATCACAATTTTAAAACTACATATATAAACGGTAAAGTCTTCACTAGCCTAGTGGCCCACAACTGCCGGGGTTTATCCGGTTTCTGTAGCATTAAGCGACTAGGAGTATTGCTACTCCCATTTATACTCCTGGGTGGAGAGAAGCACTGTGAGTATCTTGTGCCCAAGAACACAACACAATGACCCAGGCCAGAGTCCAGCCCGCTAATCATTAGTATAGGCCACAGCGTCTCCCACTACATATAAAACTACATAATTATAAACCCTTCTACGTGGGGAGAAGCGTTGCGTGACGACACAAATAACGGCTGCGTAGGAGACTAAATCAAAGACAGATGCAAATTACTTTGAAATTACCAGCTTCAGTGGAGATTTTCAATGACGATAATGATTTACAAACGTTCTATCGCTTATGATGATCTTCAATGATGATCTTTTTCAGGCTATATAGAAACAATGTTGAATTTCGAAATTCCGACACATTCAAGAGGAGTTATAGTAAAAATTAGATCAAAATTCCATACATTCAATGTAATTAATTTTTGCCGCGTTTTAGATGGCGGCAAAAACCGTGAAGAGGTCATTCTCACGAAGCTAACAGATAAACTAATAATAGACATGTAGAAAGCTTTCTTTTATGAGAGTCTAATTATTCAATTAAACTACGAGCTCGAGTTTTCTGCGAGGTTTAGTCAACGAGGCTGCGTCCTAATAGAAAACGAGTGCGAGTTGTCTACAGCTGAATCCCGCTATCTCGAACACTCAAGGGGAACAAACAAAAAAACAGTTCGAGATAGCGGGGAGTTCGAGATAACCGATAGTAAATAACTGAAAAACAAGAACAAGGGGAATGGGTTTGAGTTCGAGATAGCGGGGTGTTCGAGATAACCGAGTTCGATATAGCGAGATAGAAAAAAGCTGACGTTTCGAGCTTTAGCCCTTCGTCGAAGCAAAATGCAAATGAGAGTACCGATCTCACGACGAGTGCCTGCTAATGTCAATTATAGATCCGTCATGCCAGAATGAGCAATACATGTACACGTTATTCAGTAATCGATCTTATGTGCCCTTTGGATGTGGTGTCAAGATAATTGAACCTGGTGTATCAATGGATAGGAATGTATCTCCGTAATTGTTAAACCCACGCAGAACAAAAGGACTTCCACTGACGAGAAACTTTTATAGAACGATTATTATCTCAGTAATTAGGAAAGGAAACATCTATCAATATTGACATACGCTCCATTCCTCAGTTTATAGAGAACTGAGTTTTGCGGTTAACCTGACAAATTGTTGAACCCACGCAGAACAAAAGGACTTCCACTGACGAGAAACTTAGAACGATACGAAACAAAAACTACATGTAACTCTTAGAACTGCACGACAAACTCTTGAACCTACTGATTTCCATGTACGTGCATTGCTTGCGAGAGACAAAAAAAATAAATAAACAACTTTATTTAAGTGTCAGAGGATTTAGCACTGTTGTACTAATTGTGGACACTCGGTAAATGAACAAACAAATATTGTAAATAGAACATAAACTTGTTAAGAATCCCAACTGGTGGGAGGCTGTCCAGTTGGCTATTTACAAAGCGTGGCCGAGGAGTTGAACTCGGGACTACCGAGAGCAAATCCAGCTAGTGGCAGGGTGGAGGATTTGAACCAGGGACCTCCAGATTTCAAATCCAGCGCCCTAAACCACTCGGCCACGCCGCCTCCCAGACTGTTTTTCGTCTGTCTTGAGACATTTATCAATCTGTCTCTGTAGCTACATTGTAATCACGGTATTTTTGTGTTCAACGAGAATTGGGTGTGGACAAAACTAAATATAAGTTTATGCATAATTCATTTGGTTTTGGCACACATAGACTTGCCACAAGTCGACTTCTTTGCCGAGCGACGAAGACAAAACACAAAAAAAAACACAAAACGGACTTTGAGAAAGTCTAGGGCACACAGCCAGCGTCAATTAACGCAGTCGTGTATAACTAGAACTGCTCTAAATACTAATATATTAATCACGTTTTTTTGTTTAATCGGAATTTATCAATTGACACAGGAAGTTGGGCCTGCATGTAGTTTCAGTAGTTTTGTTAGTTCATGCAGTTTCCACTGTACCCCGTTAATACGACCACCTCGTTATTACGACCACTTTGTTATGGCCCGAACAAAAGCCCAATCATTTTGGAGTCCCCAATCGCAAGAGACTATGATCTGTAAGTCTCTTGCCAATCGTTATTTTCTTTATAAAATTACCCCGTTAAAACGACCAGTCAAAATGCTTGGTGAGACTACTGAATGAAAACAGACACAATCTGACAAACAATAACGCATCTTAGCGAATGTTGTCCGGCAAAGTTGTTAGTGAGTAGCGTGTAAAAAAGGTTCATTTATAGCGGAATTAAAGGTATAGTTGTTATGGCATTATTTAGAAGGGTGTAGTTTGACCCTACCCCGTTAATTGGTCGTATTAACGGGTTTCCACTGTAGTTCCTGTAGTTTTGTATTACCACGTATAACAAACCAAACTGATAGAGGCGTCTCAGCTCACTAAATTCTTAAACTGATTGCCCAAAGCGTCACTTGTCTAATATGCTGTCAATATCACTCTGTTCGACTGTAACAGGAACTGCATGAACTGAAGCAGATAAAATATTCATGAACTTATTCAGTGCTAAAATAGATTGGACTGAAAGCAGAACATTATTTTGTTGGGATGTTAGACCGCTTGCTAAGCCAAATGTGGCACGTTTCTTGATAGACTTGTAGGCGTTGTATTTCCCGTTGTGGCACAACAGCCACAACAACCACTTTTTCCACGTAAAGGTGGCTAAAGAACATATGCGCGTGTTTTTCATGTACAGCTGTCTCACTCTTCTCTACATACACATACAACATTAGCAGTCAATAGACCTATATTTCGCTATAGAACAAGCCGGAAAAGGCTCTTCCTCGTTGTAATTATACACCATGTTGATTTTCATTACATACCGCAACACCCACAACACAGACAACAGCCACAACATCCACAACGCCCACAACAGCCACAACACCCACAACACCCACAACACCCACAACACCCACAACACCCATACCACCCACAACACCCACAACGCCCAACGCCCACAACGCCCACAACACCCACAACACCCACAACACCCACACCACCCACAACAGCCACAACACCCACAACACCCACAACACCCACAACGCTCACAACACCCACAACACCCACAACACCCACAACACCCACAACACCCACAACACCCACAACACCCACAACACCCACAACACCCACAACACCCACAACACCCACAACACCCACAACACCCACAACACCCACAACACCCACAACACCCACAGCACCCACAACACACACACCCACAACACCCACAACACCCACAACACCCACAACACCCACAACACCCACAACACCCACAACACCCACAACACCCACAACACCCACAACACCCACAACACCCACAACACCCACAACACCCACAACACCCACAACACCCACAACACCCACAACACCCACAACACCCACAACACCCACAACACCCACAACACCCCACACCACCAACACCCACGACACCCACGACACCCACGACACCCACGACACCACGACACCCACGACACCCACGACACCCACGACACCCACGACACCCACGACACCCACGACACCCACGACACCCACGACACCCACGACACCCACGACACCACGACACCACGACACCCACGACACCCACGACACCCACGACACCCACGACACCCACGACACCCACGACACCCACGACACCCACGACACCCACGACACCCACGACACCCACGACACCCACGACACCCACGACACCCACGACACCCACGACACCCACGACACCCACGACACCCACGACACCCACGACACCCACGACACCCACGACACCCACGACACCCACGACACCCACGACACCCACGACACCCACGACACCCACGACACCCGACACCCACGACACCCACGACACCCACGACACCCACGACACCCACGACACCCACGACACCACGACACCCACGACACCCACGACACCCACGACACCCACGACACCCACGACACCCACGACACCCACGACACCCACGACACCCACGACACCCACGACACCCACGACACCCACGACACCCACGACACCCACGACACCCACACCACCCACGACACCCACACCACCCACGCCACCCACAACACACACAACACCCACGACACCCACGACACCCGCAACACCCGCAACACACACAACACCCACAACACCCACAACACCCACAACACCCACAACACCCACAACACCCACAACACCCACAACACCCACAACACCCACAACACCCAACACCCACAACACCCACAACACCCACAACACCCACAACACCCACAACACCCACAACACCCACAACCACACCCACAACACCCACAACACCCACAACACCCACAACACCCACAACACCCCAACACCCACAACACCCACAACACCCACAACACCCACAACGCCCACAACGCCCACAACGCCCACAACGCCCACAACGCCCACAACGCCCACAACACCCACAACGCCCACAACGCCCACAACGCCCACAACGCCCACAACGCCCACAACGCCCACAACGCCCACAACACCCACAACACCCACAACACCCACAACCCACAACACCCACAACACCCACAACACCCACAACACCCACAACACCCACAACACCCACAACACCCACAACACCCACAACACCCACAACACCCACAACACCCACAACACCCACAACACCCACAACACCCACAACACCCACACACCCACGACACCCACACACCCACGACACCCACGACACCCACGACACCCACGACACCCACGACACCCACGACACCCACGACACCCACGACACCCACGACACCCACGACACCCACGACACCCACGACACCCACGACACCCACGACACCCACGACACCCACGACACCCACGACACCCACGACACCCACGACACCCACGACACCCACGACACCCACGACACCCACACCACCCACACCACCCACAACACCCACAACACCCACAACACCCACAACACCCACAACACCCACAACGCCCACAACGCCCACAACGCCCACAACGCCCACGACACCCACGACACCCACGACACCCACGACACCCACGACACCCACGACACCCACGACACCCACGACACCCACGACACCCACGACACCCACGACACCCACACCACCCACGACACCCACGACACCCACGACACCCACGACACCCACGACACCCACACCACCCACGACACCCACAACACACACGACACCCACGACACCCGCAACACCCGCAACACACACAACAGCCACAACATCCACACCACCCACAACACCCACAACACCCACACCACCCACACCACCCACACCACCCACAACACCCACAACACCCACAACACCCACAACACCCACAACACCCACAACGCCCACAACGCCCACAACGCCCACAACGCCCACAACACCCACAACACCCACAACACCCACAACACCCACAACACCCACAACACCCACAACACCCACAACACCCACAACACCCACAACACCCACAACACCCACAACACCCACAACACCCACAACACACCACAACACCCACAACACCCACAACACCACAACACCCACAACACCCACAAGCGTGAAGTTCGATTTCGAAACATGAATGTTGCATTGTGATACATGCATATCGCACCGAGTATCAACATTGAATTGAAAGACACGAATGTCGCATTGTACATCATGAATAATTTGAGAAAGTCGCATGTAAACGGAGCACGTTGAATTGTAAAGATGGATGTTGAATTGTAAATGTGGAAAGTTGAATTACAGAAGTTGAATATTGGATTGTAAAACGAGCATAAATTCGAAGCATCAATGTTGCAAACCAAAACTTGAATTTTGGCGGGGATATAACACCATATATATGTACCACTGTCAACCGTTAGATTGATAAATATCCAAGGTAAAGGGCACTTAGGATAAATATGAGGTATTCGGAATACTTAAGGTACTTGTGGACAGCTAAAACACCATTCTTACTCGATTATTTGCGTTTGGGCACCATCCATCCTAGCCGTGACCTTTGTACTTATGTTGTAAACATTGTTGCACATAAGCTCTAAAAAATGTTCGCTCGCGTCCAACACAGGATGATACCCGCAGGTTTAACTTCAGAATCTGCTAGAATAAGGTTGCATCTTTGCTTTAAAGGGCATTTTAGCCCTAGTTTAGGTGCCACTTTTGAGATTTCGACTCTTGCTTTTAGTTAAATTTAGGTTCCTTTTGACCAGCGACGCGGTACGTTGTCTTTGATTTTGCCTGGTTTATCTAATTTTTATCCAATCGTTACAAAATTTCGTTGCAAAGCACGTCAAATGTACCTAAATACTGTGGTATTGTTGATATTTATTTATACTTACCTGTGTTGAAGCAGCGCGGCTCAGATAAAACGCAAATGTCGACTTCTGGACCGGCATAAAATCCCACCTCGAACGGCCGAAGTCATTTCGGCGTGTAGCGAAAAATAAAAGCAAGAAATTTAACAAAATACCCTGGTTTTAACATTTACCCACCAAGTCCTTTTCGTCCACAAAATATAAAGACTAACTTTTTTCCGACCCGAACTTGACCGGTCCGCTCTTAGCGGGACTGCCTCGATATAACTTTAAGTAGTACTACTAATTTCACTTACTAGAAAAATGTATTTCAAATCCATTACGTCCTCTCTCTCTCTCTCTTACCAATTTGTTCTTCCAGAATGACTATGAAAGTTTGAGGCAAAGTTCCTTTATTTATATCATTATGTTTCAATTTTAAATGCACTATATGATTAATTAAAAATGAGAGGAATTTCGTATTTTAAAAAATAGGATTCCGTACACAAAAATTTATTATAACCAGAATAGTATCCACTTCAAGCTATTTTTAAAGATCTTTAAAAAACGGAACTGTTGGTTTTGAATCCCAACTAAAGGCTACCACCTCCAATAACTGCTGTGACAGTTTGTGATGAGATCATCGAGTCGTCTCGATTTATGCATCTTTACGTGGGATGTAAAGTTTGCGTAAAGTTGCGCTTTACTAGACCGTGGTCGGACGTAAATGATCTCTCATAAGAAAGTTGCTAATTAAGATATTATTTCGCTACACCGTTCTTGGCGGACTGAGAGGCAGAGAAGCCAATTTGATTTTGAAAATGGCAACTTGTTTTCATACGTAAAAAAACCCGATCTTCAAACTATAGTGGAAGATCATCATAGCAATCCGGTTAGATGGTAAGTACCAGCTAGTCTGACGTTGGAATTTTAACATTTCAGGCACCTGCTAAATTAACTTAAAGCTACTTGTTTTGACTGGACCAAAATGTCCGTTGCAAAGCGAGCAGGATATTCTATCAATGACTTTTAATAAGTGCATATGTACTTCTATCTTTATACTCCGAAGAATGTATTTTATTGCTGTGAAGTTTGTCGGCTGAAATCGATTAGTCGCGTGCGAAATTTAATTAGAACTGGTAATCGACAAAGAAGGGAATCAGGCATATATGTACCACTGTCAACCGTTAGATTGATAAATATCCAAGGTAAAGGGCACTTAGGATAAATATGAGGTATTCGGAATACTTAAGGTACTTGTGGACTGCTAAAACACCATTCTTTTTCGATTATTGGGCACCATCCATCCTAGCCGTGACCTTTGTACTTATGTTGTAAACATTGTTGCACATAAGCTCTAAAAAACGTTCGCTCGCGTCCAACACAGGATGATACCCGCAGGTTTAACTTCAGAATCTGCTAGAATAAGGTTACATCTTTGCTTTAAAGGGCATTTTAGCCCTAGTTTACCTGTGTTGAAGCAGCGCGGCTCAGATAAAACGCAAATGTCGACTTCTGGACCGGCATAAAATCCCACCTCGAACGGCCGAAGTCATTTCGGCGTGTAGCGAAAAATAAAAGCAAGAAATTTAACAAAATACCCTGGTTTTAACATTTACCCACCAAGACCTTTTCGTCCACAAAATATAAAGACTAACTTTTTTCCGACCCGAACTTGACCGGTCCGCTCTTAGCTGGACTGCCTCTTAATTATGCTCATTTTACCATGTGCGCTTCTCTATTGGTTATCACGCAGGACTCCCGTGTCCGGCGATGTCCAGAGCTGTGTATAATTTTCAGTTTAAAGTATTGGCGATAAAATGCTGTCATAAAAACGTTTCTCTATAAAATGCAAGATACAACTGCTCAATAGCATATTCTACGTTTTCACACTCGCTCCTGAGACCTTTCGTTCAAAGACCGCGCGCATTCCTTTGACAGACCAACGCAAAAAATACGACTGTTTTGCAGTCTAGATAGCATAAAGTCAGTCAACTCAAAGTTATCTTAACTCTTGATATTTGTTCAGTTGCAATCGCGTCTACTTTGCTAATGGTCATTGCAACTTTTGTCCGTTACAGATCAAAAATAAAATTTTATCACCAACTTCTGAAAAACGTCTGGAAATTTTTATTATTATTATTTTTTAGAAAAGTGGGGGGCTGAAGCCCCCCGCCCCCCCAGCCCCTCCCTCTGCGCGGTCCCTGCCTATTTATGTTAGGCTAGCCCTCCGTACCCAGGGGAATTTTGTCCTCTCCCCAGATATCGCTCACCAAATAATCCAAGATGGCGGCTCCACGATCGATCGTGACCGGACGCGACGATTTTAGCGCAAAAAATAGAGGGACTGTTCACAGTCTAGAACATATCCTAAGGTCGAAAGTTATTTAAAACGGAAGTTTATGACTTCCGCTGACTAGCAACTTAGGACGTCACGAAACATAAACTAGCTCTTGAAATTACGGATAAACACACATTGTTGCGAGACTCAGACTATTTTTCGGAGAGCAGTCTTGAGATGGGAGGGAGGTTGAAAATATAGCGTTTGGCATGTTTGTAGTTGGGAACATGACCAAGTGTCCACTTTCAAGAGGTGTCCGCCTACCGGAGGTGTCCGTTAGCAAAGTTTCGACTGTATATCTAGAACTTTCATAGGTAAGCAGTTTAGCTGGCTTGTTCGTTGTGATTTCATTGAAACACCTCCGTAAAACCACACCCTACTCCAGAGTGTGTCTTCCTAGTCACTCACGTCTCTGCCAAATTCTCACGAACCTAACCGGATGATTGACGTGCATTAACATTTATGAACGAATTCGAAACGAATAGTCAAGCCTCGTGGACTACACGTCATAGAAAAATGCAAGGGTGAGTTGTCTGTTTGTTTTATAGTAAACTCTGCAACAATAAGAAACCTTCAATTCTGTTATTTTTAGGCAAAAAAAAATAGTTGTCCCTTATTGACTAAGTTCTGTGAATCCAGTTTGACAAATTGTTGAATGGACCCACACAAGCAATATCTGTCGGGTACTTGAATTTCGACGAAACAAAAGGATTCTCGCTGAAGAGCAATTATTGAAGACTTATTGATCGATACTATGAATTTCTTGCGTGAATCAGAGCATTTTTCGGAGACCTGTCGTAAGACATCTACATTGTATCAATTTGTCTCATTGTAATCACTCTTTTTAACGAATATTGGGTGTCGAAAAAACTGAATAAGACATGCATATGTATAATGCGTCACCCTAAAAAAACGGGCTATTATTCTCCTAATC
This sequence comes from Desmophyllum pertusum, assembly GCA_029204205.1. Taxonomy (NCBI): domain Eukaryota; kingdom Metazoa; phylum Cnidaria; class Anthozoa; order Scleractinia; family Caryophylliidae; genus Desmophyllum; species Desmophyllum pertusum. The sequence goes on along the minus strand of MU826826.1, from coordinate 5,768,082 downwards.
ATAACTATAACAAAATTCTCGAAAGTGATTGGGGATAACAAAATTTTCGTGCCGTGTACTTGATTGGGTTCCTTCTTCTGACTTCTTTATATCCTCAAAAATGACTTTTTTCCCTCGAATCTCGTCATAGAGATGATAAATTATTAGGTTGCTTCGCTTTGTCTAAAGTTCTCCTCGAATTTTGTTCTATACAAAGAAATAATAACTGTTATGTCTCAAAATGACACTATTATGACATTATTATGCCAGCATTATGCTCGATGCTCGACCTATAGTATTATGCTCGAAATTATGCCGTCATAATGTGTCAACCCCTAATGAATTTTACTGGACTCGCCTGTGTAAAGATATTTTGTCCGTAATAGCACTCTGTCCACGAGAAATGTAGTCATATTTGTCTCAATATACTTAAGCGATAAATTCATAAGCGCAAAGTTAACGGTCTGTTGCTATCATTAGATCCGAATAAAAATGACAATTTTAGGATGGGCTAACCTAACAAAAATAGTGGAAGGTCATCATAGCAATCCGGTTAGATGGTAAGTACCAGCTAGTCTGACGTTGGAATTTTAACACTTCAGGCACCTGCTAAATTAACTTAAAGCTACTTGCTTTGACTGGACCAAAATGTCCGTTGCAAAGCGAGCAGGATATTCTACCAGTGACGTTTAATAAGTGCATATGTACTTCTATCTTTATACTCCGAAGAATGTATTTTATTACTGTGAAGTTTGTCGGCTGAAATCGATTAGTCGCGTGCGAAATTTAATTAGAACTGGTAATCGACAAAGAAGGGAATCAGGCATATATGTACCATGTTAGTGGGGAGAAGCGTTGCGTGACGACACAAATAACGGCTGCGTGGGAGACTACTCTTAGCGGGACTGCCTCGATCTAACTTTAAGTGATACTACTAATTTCACTTACTAGAAAAATGTATTTCAAATCCATTACGTCCTCTCTCTCTCTCTCTTACCAATTTGTTCTTCCAGAATGACTATGAAAGTTTGAGGCAAAGTTCCTTTATTTATATCATTATGTTTCAATTTTAAATGCACTATATGATTAATTAAAAATGAGAGGAATTTCGTATTTTAAAAAATAGGATTCCGTACACAAAAATTTATTATAACCAGAATAGTATCCACTTCAAGCTATTTTTAAAGATCTTTAAAAAACGGAACTGTTGGTTTTGAATCCCAACTAAAGGCTACCACCTCCAATAACTGCTGTGACAGTTTGTGATGAGATCATCGAGTCGTCTCGATTTATGCATCTTTACGTGGGATGTAAAGTTTGCGTAAAGTTGCGCTTTACTAGACCGTGGTCGGATGTAAATGATCTCTCATAAGAAAGTTGCTAATTAAGATATTATTTCGCTACACCGTTCTTGGCGGACTGAGAGGCAGAGAAGCCAATTTGATTTTGAAAATGGCAACTTGTTTTCATACGTAAAAAAACCCGATCTTCAAACTATAGTGGAAGATCATCATAGCTATCCGGTTAGATGGTAAGTACCAGCTAGTCTGACGTTGGAATTTTAACATTTCAGGCACCTGATAAATTAACTTAAAGCTACTTGTTTTGACTGGACCAAAATGTCCGTTGCAAAGCGAGCAGGATATTCTATCAATGACTTTTAATAAGTGCATATGTACTTCTATCTTTATACTCCGAAGAATGTATTTTATTGCTGTGAAGTTTGTCGGCTGAAATCGATTAGTCGCGTGCGAAATTTAATTAGAACTGGTAATCGACAAAGAAGGGAATCAGGCATATATGTACCACTGTCAACCGTTAGATTGATAAATATCCAAGGTAAAGGGCACTTAGGATAAATATGAGGTATTCGGAATACTTAAGGTACTTGTGGACTGCTAAAACACCATTCTTATTCGATTATTTGCGTTTGGGCACCATCCATCCTAGCCGTGACCTTTGTACTTATGTTGTAAACATTGTTGCACATAAGCTCTAAAAAATGTTCGCTCGCGTCCAACACAGGATGATACCCGCAGGTTTAACTTCAGAATCTGCTAGAATAAGGTTACATCTTTGCTTTAAAGGGCATTTTAGCCCTAGTTTAGGTGCCACTTTTGAGATTTCGACTCTTGCTTTTAGTTAAATTTAGGTTCCTTTTGACCAGCGACGCGGTACGTTGTCTTTGATTTTGCCTGGTTTATCTAATTTTTATCCAATCGTTACAAAATTTCGTTGCAAAGCACGTCAAATGTACCTAAATACTGTGGTATTGTTGATATTTATTTATACTTACCTGTGTTGAAGCAGCGCGGCTCAGATAAAACGCAAATGTCGACTTCTGGACCGGCATAAAATCCCACCTCGGACGGCCGAAGTCATTTCGGCGTGTAGCGAAAAATAAAAGCAAGAAATTTAACAAAATACCCTGGTTTTAACATTTACCCGCCAAGACCTTTTCGTCCACAAAACAACACAACAACAACAACAACAAGCTTTATTAACTCTTTGGTTAAGTACAATGATTTTCACCTCCCGCAAATTAGCAGGGCTATTCGAGGCGGGAGGTGACGAAAAACAAATTATAATAAGGGTAGCTAATAGTAGGGTTTTAGTAATAAATAACAAGAAGAAAATTATCAATTTATATAATGGCGTAGAACAAAGAAATTAAAGTAGTAATTTTGTTTCTGTATAAAGTAGAGAAGAGAAAGGAAAACTAACTAACAAACTAACAAAGCAAAACTAATCAAACAAAATTAAGAAAGAGATTTAAGGCTATCTATTAGGGAATTGACTTCAACATAGTCGTCCTGAGCTGAGAGTATATCAAACATATGGTAGCGAATTGTTTTTCGGAAAATTGACTTAGGTTTGTCTCTCAGGGTAGGTGCGATATTGTTCCAGACTAAAGTTCCAAAACGGGAAAATGAACGTTTTTGAATTTCCAGCTTAGCATCTTTCTGAAAATAGTTACCTTTTGCTGCGGATCTAGTATTGTATCGGTGGACTTCATTAGATTTTATGAAGAAATCTCGAAGAGGTGACGGTGCAGATCCATGGGATATGTCGTGCATTAGGTTCGCGACAGCTTCGTAATAGATCATTGTTACGGGCAGAATCGATGATTTAACGAAAAATGGAATAGCATGTTCATTTCTAGCAGTGAAGTATATAAGCCGAAGAGCACGTTTTTGGAGGATTATAAGCTTGTTGATAAGACATTTAGCAGCGTGGCCCCATACACATATCCCATAGGTTAGGTAGGGTAGAATCAAGGATCGATAGATCATTAAAAGTGTCTGTATAGGGACAAAATGTCGCAATCTGGCTATAATCCCAACAGTTTTACTTATTTTGAGGGCAATGTAATTAATGTGATGATTCCATTTTAGGTTGCTATCAATGAGAACACCAAGGAATTTAACATAGTGTTTACGATCCAAAGAATGGTATTTCTTAGTATTGTTGTCATAAACCTTGATAGTAATTTCACGATCAGTCTTCTTTTGGGAAGGATGAAAAATAATATAATTTGACTTTTGGATATTTAAGCTTAATTTGTTTACAGTCAACCATTCGCAAACCTTTTTTAACTCAGTATTCACAACTTTTTCAAGCGTTTGAAGGTTTTTGTGTGAATATAACAGAGTAGTGTCATCTGCAAAGAGAAACAATTTAAGTATATCAGAGGATTTTTGAATATCGTTAATATAGACCAGGAATAAGAGTGGGCCAAGAATAGATCCTTGAGGGACACCACAGGGATTTATTTTCTTTTCTGAGGTATGTTCACCAATTTGAGTTACCTGTGATCGTCCGCTGAGATATGAAGAGAACCAATCGTTAATAATGCCCCTAACGCCATAATGATACAATTTATTCAACAATAAAGTGTGATTAACGGTATCAAAAATATAATAGACTAACTTTAAAATATAAAGACTAACTTTTTTCCGACCCGAACTTGACCGGTCCGCTCTTAGCGGGACTGCCTCGATATAACTTTAAGTGGTACTACTAATTTCACTTACTAGAAAAATGTATTTCAAATCCATTACGTCCTCTCTCTCTCTCCCTCTCTCTCTCTCGGAGATTGAAAGTAGGGCACTTTCGGTAACGTCTCCTCTTTTCTTTATAACTTACATTGAAACGAATAAAACAACTGCTGTTTATATTTCCCTGATAGATAACGACCTACCCTACACTCACACGCCGATTTAAGTTTATTGCTTTATTTATGATTTTGTTACAGAATTAAAACTCATCGGTACGTTGCATAAGTTCCCTATCGCGTGGATGGTACTTTTTAAGGCCCTTGCAAGCGGTTTTTTGCGTGGATTAAAGGGTATCCAACCCATTTAACTATTTTTGGGGCTTCTCTCACTTTCCACAATTTGTCTCTTTCGAGAAATGCCTAACACAAAAAAGTTTAGTAGTAGCGTATAAGTTGTCATAGACTGCGAAGTCTCGAAAGTAAATCGAAATAATGAAGGAACAATTTTGGAGCAGAAAATGCAATATCTTTGGAAGATATTTTGTTGAAATTCCACACAAAACTAAATGATATAATAATCTTTCACTATAAAAAAAATTGACTGGAAAAAAAGCGATTAAGTGCTTTTTTTTTCAAACTTAGCATTTTCGATTTGCAGCCGTCCCGCGTTACGTAAGTGCCCTATTGTCAAGTACATTTCAAAACTCGTTTAAAACTATCTCTTCTTGTGGTTTTTGAAAAATTCTTCACATCAATGAATACGCTAATGAAGTCACTTTTAATCCACGACAATAACCAAAACAAATTTTTATTTCTAGCAGAGGATATGTAAGTAAGGTTTTGGAAGGGGAATCGGTCGGAATCGGGCACTTTGGTAACATTAAAAAAAACTGTAAGGTGGATGTTCTTTGAATGTGATTGTATGTTACTAGAACTGTAATTTCCTATGATTTTTATCTGAAAAGATATATCAGAGGGTTAGAAAACTGAAAACTCAGATGACCAAGTTCAGTTTCAGGGGGCGGGGAGGTCACTAGAGATTCCTGCTGTGGAGTAGCACTCAAGACTGGGTACAGTCCACTTTTAAATGACAAAATAATCGATGTTGTCTTTAGTTTAATTGTTACGTTAGTGATGCACGTTCTCTTTGTGTTGTGTTTGATTGTTACGTTAGTGATGCACGTTCTCTTTGTATTTAGTTGTTACGTTAGTGATGCGCAAATTCTTTGTGTTGTGTTTGATTGTTACGTTAGTGATGTGTGCTGTCTTTGTGTTGTCTTTGATTGCTACGTTAGTGATGTGCGCTGTCATTGTGTTGTGTTTGATTGTTACGTTAGTAATGTGCGCTTTCTTTGTGTTCTTTGATTGTTACGTTAGCGATGTGCGCTGTCTTTGTGTTGTGTTTGATTGCTACTTTAGTGATACACGCTCTCTTTGTGTTGTGTTTGATTGTTACGTTAGTGATGTGCGCTGTCTTTGTGTTGTTTTTGATTGCCCGTTAGTAATGCGCGCTCTCTTTGTGTTGTGTTTGATTGTTACGTTAGTGATGTGTGCTCTCTTTGTGTTGTTTGATTGTTACGTTAGTAATGCGCGCTCTCTTTGTGTTGCGTTTGATTGTTACGTTAGTGATGTGTGCTCTCTTTATGTTGTTTGATTGTTACGTTAGTGATGCGCGCTCTCTTTGTGTTTGATTGTTACGTTAGTGATGCGCGCTCTCTTTGTGTTGTTTGATTGTTACGTTAGTGATGCGCGCTCTCTTTGTGTTTGATTGTTACGTTAGTGATGCGCGCTCTCTTTGTGTTGTGTGTTTTGTTTGATTGTTACGTTAGTGATGTGCGCTCCCTTTGCGCTAAATTGTTTGTACATGCTGTATGACGCACACTGCGCTAAATTGTTTGTACATACCGTATCATGCACACTGCGCTAAATTGTTTGTACATGCTGTAACATGCACACTGCGCTAAATTGTTTGTACATACTGCATGACGCACACTGCGCTAAATTGTTTGTACAACTGTATCACACACACTGCGCTAAATTGTTTGTATATGCTGTATCACGCTCCCTGCGCTAAATTGTTTGTACATACTTTATCATGTTCACTGCGCTAAATTGTTTGTACATGCTGTATCACGCACACAGCGTTAAATTGTTTGTACATACTGTATTATGCACACTGCACTAAATTGTTTGTACAACTGTATCACACACACTGCGCTAAATTGTTTGTACATGCTGTATCACGCTCCCTGCGCTAAATTGTTTGTACATACTGTATCACGCTCCCTGCGCTAAATTGTTTGTACATACTGTATCATGCACACTGTGCTAAATTGTTTGTACATGCTGTATCACGCTCCCTGCGCTAAATTGTTTGTACATACTGTATCATGCACACTGTGCTAAATTGTTTGTACGTACTGTATCATGCACACTGCGCTAGCTTGTTTATACATACTGTATCATGCACACTGCGCTAAATTGTTTGTACATACTGTATCATGCACACTGCGCTAAATTGTTTGTACATACTGTATCATGCACACTGCGCTAAATTGTTTGTACATACTACATGACGCACACTGCGCTAAATTGTTTGTACGTACTGTATCAGGCACACTGCGCTAAATTGTTTGTACATACTGTATCATGCACACTGCACTCAATTTTTTGTACATGCTGTATCACGCTCCCTGCGCTAAATTGTTTGTACATACTGTATGACGCACACTGGGCTAAATTGTTTGTACATACTGTATCATGCACACTGCGCTAAATTGTTTGTACATACTGTACCATGCACACTGCACTCAGTTTTTTGTACATGCTGTATCACGTTCCCTGCGCTAAATTGTTTGTACATACAGTGTCATACACACTGCGCTAAATTGTTTGTACATACTGTATGACGCACACTGCGCTAAATTGTTTGTACATACTGTATCATGCACACTGCGCTAAATTGGTTGTACATACTGCATGACGCACACTGTGCTAAATTGTTTGTACGTACTGTATCATGCACACTGCGCTAAATGTTTTGTACATGCCGTATCACGCACACTGCGCTAAATTGTTTCTACAACAACAACAACAACAACAAGCAACAACAAGCTTTATTAATTCTTTGGTTAAAGTACATAGATTTTCACCTCCCGCAAATTAGCAGGGCTATTCGAGGCGGGAGTTGACGAAAAACAAATTATAATCATACATACTGTATGACGCACACTGCACTAAATTGTTTGTACATACTGCATCATGCACACTGCGCTAAATTGTTTGTACATACTGTATTATGCACACTGCGCTAAATTGTTTGTACATACTGCATGACGCACACTGCGCTAAATTGTTTGTACATGCTGTATCATGCACACTGCGCTAAATTGTTTGTACATACTGTATCACGCACACTGCGCTAAATTGTTTGTATATGCTGTATCACGCTCCCTGCGCTAAATGTTTTGTACATACTGTATCATGCACACTGCGCTAAATTGTTCATACATACTGCATCATGCACACTGCGCTAAATTGTTTGTACATGCTGTATCACGCACAAAATTGTCCGCCGGACACGAGGAAATAGTTTCTACTTAATATAAAACAGTTTTCTTTTGTTCAATTTTTCATAAAAGGAATTTGGCGAAATGAGTTCGTTAGCGGTCCATCTTAGCGATCCGTGTCGCAAAATTCGGACCGTTCAGGGAACCAATCAGAAGCTCCTTTTCATCGTGGACCAGTTTGCCATATACACTCTTTATTTTTTATAAGAACCTTTTTTATAAGAACGTTGAGACTGAGATTAACGTTTTTATTCACTTGTTTCTTGCATCGAGCTCTACATGTAAATACAATATTCCAGTATCCTTTCAAAACGTTAACATAATGTAACATTTAAAATATCTCAGTGAATACGCAGTTCAAATGAACTCAAAATACTTGAATGCACATTTTTTTATAGTACCAACATGAATTTATATCACATAAACTGTATATACATTTTATGTTAAGAACGTTTTCAGGCTGAAGTCGCCAAAAAAATAATTAAATAGTTATTTATTATGTAGAAATTATCAGCTTCTTTTCTAAATTGCCACAGTATGTTTGGAAACACTCGATAATGACAAAATTGGATGATTTAAGATTTTTGGCTAAGTAATCTGTCACGCTACTATAAGTGCCCTATGCAACGTTACCAAAGTGCCCTACGCAACCGTTACAAAGGTGCCCTAACGTGGCATAAGTGCCCTAAACGTTACATAAGTGCCCTGGACGTTACACAAGTGCCCTATTTTACGTGACAAAAGTGCCCTTCAATCTAACTCTCTCCTCTCTCTCTCTCCCTCTCCCTCTCTCTCTCTCCCTCTTACCAACTTGTTCTTCCAGAATGACTATGGAAGTTTCAGGCAAAGTTCCTTTATTGATATAATTATGTTTTAATTTTAAATACACTATATAATTAATTAAAAATGAAAGGAATTTCGTATTTTAAAAAGTAGGGTTCCGTACACAAAAATTTCTTATAACCAGAATAGTAGCCACATCAAGCTATTTTTAAATAGCTTTAAAAAGCGTCTGATGTATTATTGGCTGCACTTCAAGTGACTGCATGCACAGTGCTGAAATTGTTTGACGATGAGCGCGTGCTCGCTTAACGTGAGCCTACTCGCGGGCTATGAAGTTAGACAATTTATAAAAAAATCGTCCACATAAGATTATTACTTGCCTTATTGGAACACCCCTACAAAACCACACCCTAGAATATCTTGAGTTGAAAATGATTATTCCAGAATAACCATTCCGTTCGTACGTGAATAAAACGATTATTCCGTTTGTGGGTGGTCTGCGATTTCCCTAGGCCTGTAGAAAGGACATTCCTCTTGAACACTTCTCGAAATATGTTGTGGTCACAGCACTTACTTTCTTAATGCGAGTGTCAAGGTTTTCCATTTCCCTTTAATCTGCTCAGGTCGTGCCCGAGTTGGGATTTTCTGTCGTTAAACTCACTGTTATTAGCTCCCACACGCTTTTTTCTTATAATTTACATTTCTTAACAGCTTATCGTATTCTCTATATCGTGAAATTAACAGTAAAGTATCTTCTCTGCTCCACAAAAAGCCTTTCCTTCTCTCAACACTTCAGTCAACTTGACGCCATCTTGGTTTCCAGCGGAATAATGACGTCATTATTCCAGATTATTCCGAGTATTCTGCTCCTGTTCCCCAGAGCAGAATACTTGGAATGCATTCCGTGTATACCTTAATCAGAATAGCGACTCAATCGAATGGATTTTTGGGGTTATTCCATTTATTCTTATTCCGGAATAAGGTAAATCGAACGCACCTTTTACATGTACGTATATCAGCTCTCCATAGTCACTCGATCACGTCGCTGCTAAATTCTCAAGTATCAAACTTGATATGACACTGATATGATTCTAGCGCAGATAGATTGGGGAAGGAAAACATCTAATGACATACGTTCCATTCCTCAATTTGAGTACATGTACTTGAGGTTGGTGAACTTGAAAAATTGTTGAACCCACACACAAAAAAATGTCGCGTCAGACTTGAATCTCAACGAAGCAAAGTTATAAAGGAAGTTGTTTAGAAATAAAGGACTTCCGCTAAACTGCAACTGCATGTAATTCTTGAACGTACTGATCTACATATGCATTGCTTGCGAGAGTCAGAAAAGTTTCGAAGACCAGTCTTGAGACTAGAATATGCGAATAGTCAACGATGAGAGTACCGATCTCAGGATCATGAGTGTCTGCTAATGTCATCAATTATAGATCTATCATGCCAGAATGAGCAATACATGTCACGTTATACTTCAGTAATCCAGGATCGTATATGACCTTCGGATGTGGTGTCAAGATAATTGAACCTGGTGTATCAATATAGTATAGTGTATAGGAATGTATCTCAGCAAGGAAAGGAAACATCTATCCGGCAATATTGACATACGCTCCATTCCTCAGTTTGAGAACTGAGTTTTGTGAACCTGACAAATTGTTGCCGGAACCCACGCAAAAAAAAACTGTCGCATACTTGAATCTTGACGAAGCAAAGTTAAAAAGGAAGTTTTTCAGATCAAAAAGACTTCCGCTGACGAGCAACTTATCTAGAACGAAGCGAAACAAAACTGCATGTAACTCTTGAACTTACGGATCAACATGCAGTCTTTTACATTGTAATCGCTGTATATTTTTGTTCAATAACGCCGTACTTCACATGAGCCGAATCGAATTCGAATTTAGGCCGACCCAAATTAATTTAGATCGACTGAATTGATTCAGACGCCGAGCTTAATTCAGCCGAACTTAAATTAATAGGGGAAAATTGCTGTTATATTGAAAAATACATTATAATAATTCATGCATTTGTTTCGGCTCATGTGAAGTTCGGCGTCTGAATCAAAGCCGGTCCACAGCCGTTATTCTCGGCTGAGCCAGGCGGGAAGATTCAGCCGTTCCGAATTGATTCCCAGACGCCGTACCTCACACGAACTTAATTCATCGAATTCGATTCGGCTCATGTGAAGTACGGCGTCTGCAGAACTGGGCCTTAGGATGTCGTGTCAAGAGAATTAAACCTAGCCTAGCCTGGTCAGTGTATCAATGGTTAGGAATGTGTCTCAGCGGGGAAAGGGAACATATATTGGCATACGCTTCATTCCTCAGTTTGAGTAGTGTTCTGAGTTTGTGAACCTGACAAATTGTTGAACCCACGCAATAAAACACTTTCGCGTACTTGAATCTCGAGGAAGCAAAGTTAAAAGGGAAGTTTTTCAGAACAAAAGGACTTCCGCTGACGAGCAACTTAGATGACACGAAATAGAAACTACTACTGAACTTACTGATCAACATGTATTGCTTGCGAGAGTCAAACTATTTTTCGGAGACCAGACTATATACATGTAGTTCATATTGGAAAGCGATGCTTTTATTTTGCGTCTCGTTGACAATTTGTTGACTCGGATAATAAAGCAGTTATCCACCTCAATCTTGGGAAATGTTGTCTGATTTTAGCCAACTCGGACTTCTCGGTGGCTAAGTGAAATATCCCGGTTAAATACATATGTATATAACCCAGTGGCGGATACAGGGGGAGGCTCGGGGTGTCCGGACCCCCTATCAGACCTAGGGTTTTTTTTACTTTCTCCATTATCCATAGCAAAACCATCTCCAGAATCCAGAACTTTTCAGAGCCTAAAATCTCAAATTTATTTTTGTGGGAGGTCCCCAAACACCTCCCTTCGCGCCTTCACTACTGCCGTCTACTTCCAAAAAAATTCCTTCAATCTACTTCACATTTTCAGGAAAGCCCTGGGACCCCCCTATCAAAAAATCCTGGATCCGCCTCTGTAACGTGTTGTCTTGGCCGACAATATGGCAGCCAAAATCAAGACAAGACTAAGAACTGGACTGATATAGCCAGCACTAAAACTGTGCTTATCGGCAAAAGAAACCATGATTTCTCCCCAACAGCTTCGGTGCAACTAACCGTTCGAGGGAAAACACCGATTTTTAACTTTTCCATATAATCTCGTGAAAGGATTCCAGATATAACTATGCGGAGTTAACCGAGCCTGTGTGAATTGCCATTTCCTTCCAAACGAAAAAGGTATGATAGTGCAGTTCACCTATGAAACAAAATTTAATATCGAAGATGAAATTCATTTTTTTGTTTCATTGTCCTAATTATTCATCAATTAGAGATGGCTTTTATAATAAAATAGATACTATTGCATTTCTGGCCTTCTTTCTAGCCTACAGAATTAATTATAGAGTTGTTGAACTCTTCTGATTATTTTATTAACATACAGTTGGTAAAGTTCATTTCCTCCTGTATTGATCTGCAAAAAAAATTGTTATCAGTCTAGTTTGATAATTAATATTTACGTGTAATTCTGTTTCCCATTGTATTTTTTATTTATATTTCTATTTTAATTTTAATTAGTTTTCTATCAGTACTTGTTGTTGTTATTGTTTTTGTTGTTGTTATTGCTGTCGTTGTTGTTATGGTTGTTGTTGTTGTTGTTGTTGTTGCCAGTGTTACATGGCACGAGATACAAGATGAAATAATTGGCGTTTCTTGTTAATAAAGATTTATTGATGTAAATGTTCAAGTATACAGACTATACACTTAGGTGCGTTCTATATATAAATACATTTTCACTCTAAACTCATGAAGTGATTTATATTTATCGTAACAAATGTTTCTTATGACTTATTTTGTTTCTTTTAGCATTATGATTGACAACGGAAGGACCTTCTTTTTTTACTGGAGCTTCAACATGTCCTTGAACTGGTGCTCCTATCTGAGGATGTTCCTGAGCAGTTAATTTCCCTTGTTGTGTGTGACCTTGCACGGTCGCTTTTGCCTGTGCAGGACCTTGCACCGGTGGCTGACCGTGGTTTTGTACTGCAACTTTAATCGACATGATTTTCTGTTTGTCTGCCATCTGTACCTTGGTTGGAATTTGTGACTTTTTACAGCAGTTCTGTGTAGCACAAATACCAACACATAGCTTATCGCAAATCGCCGGGCACGTGGGAGGTATTCCGGAAGGTCCCGGTAGTCCCGGTGGCCCCGGTGCCCCGGCTGCTCCGGCATCACCGGGGCTTCCCATTGCTCCTATGGCTCCCATAGCCCCGTCCGTTCCTTTGGGTCCTTGAAGACCTGAAGTAGAGTGATAAGATAATGACATGTGTTTAGCGCAAAATAGTGGCCACATGGTTGAACTATTTAACAATTAAGCCTACGAGCCAAATAACGGCTGCGAAGGAGACTACGGTTTACTAAGAGCGAATAGTCAATGTGGCGCAGTCGAGTTCAGACTATCGCTCATAGAAAACGAAGGCGAGTACTGTACTTGTTTTAAGCCTGGTTTCTATATGATCGTAACGATCGCAACGATCGCAAGAGTGGTTTCCATATGATCGCAACGATGGAAACGATCGCTGCGATCGTTACGACTGCGATCGTTGCGATCGTTGCGATCATATGGAAACAGGCTTTAGTACACACTTTAAAGGATAGCAGACAGAAAACTACAATTTTAGGTATTTTTAACCAAGAATAATTTTACCTTTTAAAGGCAACACATAAATAGATTGGTTCCGCCACACAAATTCGAGAACAGACTATATTAGTTACTTTTGTAGCCTCAAGCATTGCATCCGGCACTCTTCACAAAGAGTCGCAACTGAAAGTTCTACTAACCTGCTAGGCCAGGTAAACCGGCCGGGGGTCCTGCAGCCGCGGCTACAGTTGTTGGTACCCCAGGGGGTCCCGGTGGATCCGGAGCTCTTGCTGCTCCGGCTGCTCCGGCTGCTCCGGCTGCTCCTTGGTCACCTGGAGCTCCCATCGCTCCCATAGCTCCCATAGTTCCTTGCGAACCTTTAGGTCCTTCAAGACCTGGAAAACGTGCAACAAAAACATTTTCATTTTTAGACGGCATATCATAGAGAAAGATCAAGTTCAAGTTCAAGTTTATTTGTCCCATGATTGATGTTACAGTAGTTTTATTAATTCATAGTTATGATAATGGAGCAGGAGCTCTCAACAAACCCTACTCAGGGGCACCCAACGGATCGTTTCGGTGGAATATCTGTTCGGAAGGCCTATAATCGCCTAGGATATTCGGTTAGGTAAATGTAATCTCGAACATTCTTAATATGGGAAAATTAATGCCTTTTGTTTTCGGAGAGATAAAAATGTCGTTTTGGGTACAAAAATAGGTCAGCTAGGATTTTCGGAAAGGCAAATTCAGCTCATAAATTCGGGTAAAAGATTTCAATCCCTAAAATTTTCTGAAGTTTGAAAGTTCAGCTAACGTATCCGAACAGATACATTTTTCTTAGCGTTTAAAAATAAGCCATTAAACTGCACAAAAAGCACAATTATAACGTAAAAACGACGTTCCGACACCAACAGGAAAATTTTGTCGTTGGGTGCCCCTGCCTACTGGGCTTACAAGGAGAGCCCCTGTTACATCATGTTTTTACCTACTTTACAATAACATCGCTATGAGTTAACTACTGGCATTACCTAAATCATATTTCAATATATATGTATATATTTGTTTTAATTTTTGCTAAATACATTTCTATCTATATCAAGAATATTATTTACAGAGAAGATATTCTTTGATTTTTTTCTATATTGACTTAGACATTTTTATATCTGGTGGAAGGTTGTTCCAGAGCTGACTTCCTCTATATTTTATTGAATGTTTGTTATTATTTGTTCGTACGTAATCTACATGAATCTGTGTTGACGATCTGGTATTATGGCTGTGCAAATCCCTATTAAGGGTAAAAAAACCTGTCAAATGTCATTGGCAGCATTTTGTTGAAGAAACGAAACATGAATAAAGCAGTTTTCTCTTTATTTATTTCATCAATTGGAAGAATTGATAATTTTTTGAAAAGAGGGAGAGTGTGATCTCTATAGTCGGAAAATGTGGGTACCTCCCTGAAATACCGTTTATTACTGGGATGTAAACAAATCTACCTAATAATAGGGGTGGCGAATGGTCTATCAAAAATGACGAATCTCGGCAAATTTAAGCCGTGTCTCGGAATCTCGGCGCTTAAAAAAAGCGTCTCGAAATCTCGGGCTCGCCAGAAATAGGACGATCTTGGAGTCTCGAATTTTGAATCTCGCAAATGCAGCTTCTTGTATACTCTATTTTCTCGGAGTTTTGGATCACTGCGTCTCGGGCTCGGATTTTTGGAGCGCTAAGTCTCGGGCTCGGACTTTTAAACCAGGGTCTCGGCGTCTCGGCAAGTCTCGGATTTACCATTCGCCACCCCTTAATAATGCCATTGTCATTATTCACTAAGACTTCACTTGCAGTTGAACCTCTCGAACAACGACTACCCTGAGGAAGAATTGACTGGCCGTTGTAGAGCGGAGATGGTCGTTTTAGGGCAGTTTTATTTAGAGTATAGTGTATGTATCTGGGAAGAAAATTCATTTGGTGGCCGCTGGAGAGAGGTGGCCATTAGTGGAAGTTCGACTGTAAATAACAACCAAACGAGGAATGTTCAAGAAAACATTAGGGGCTTGATTAATTCCTTGAAAACAAAACAAAAAACCTATCAGGAATCCTCTTTCTCCTCTTGTCATGCTTTTCATTGCATTTATCGATTGAGATATGGACTTTATCCAACGTTTCTCCTCCTGCCCTTGCAAGGTATATGATTTACACCACAGTTATTCTCGGAGTCAGTCGCAGTTCAAGCATGAAAAGTAATCAATCCCCTTCGACTTGGCATGCGAACTCATCCAATATTTCCCCAATAAGGCTACAACAGTTCAATAATATCTCAGTATACACTGCGACCCAATCATGACGAACATGATTGTTGTGATATAAGTATTGCTCATGGAAGACATTTTTCTGACGCATCATTGCTCAACACAAAAAATATATATTTACATTTCTTGACAATCGCAGTAACAACTTTTAAAAAGACTCTTACCTGCTGGGCCTGGTGCACCAGCTGGGGGTCCTGCAGCCGCGGCTGCAATTGCTGGTATCTCCGGGGGGCCCGGTGGACCCGGGGATCCTGCTGCTCCGGCTGCTCCTTGGTCACCAGGAGTTCCCATTGTTCCCAATACTCCCATAGTTCCTTGTGGACCTTTAGGTCCTTCAAGACCTGTCAATCAATCAATCAATCAATCAATCAGTTAGTTAGTTATTTTATTTCCTTGCAAATGGAATATGTTTCAAAGTTCCTGGTTCTTCTTCAAATTGAATTATTCGAGGCATGTAATCTGTAATCAGGCGCTCTTTTCTGCTTATTGACATATTTGAAAGGGTAATCTGATCACAGGTCACGAGACATGCAGAATATTTATATCGTAGAGCATTATTAAAATTCGGGAATGTAGATCACATGGCTAATTAATTCATATTTGTTGTTTTGCTTTTTGCTTTTTGATATGACAACGTTATTGCAATTAGGTGTATATGAATATGATAACCTTTAAACGGAATAATGATTCAGAGTAACATCACATGGTCTGAAATAGGAGAACAATCAAACCAGCTAAATTAAATGGGTCTATTTTTTATAAAAATGTGACATTTCTTGTATGGCCTCAATCGCAGGAACAAAGTTCTTACCTACTGGTCCCGCTGGGCCCGCTGGGCCAGCCGGGGGTCCTGAAGCAGCGGCGGCAGTTGCTGGTACCCCAGGGGTCCCGGTGTACCCGGGGATCCTGCTGCTCCAGCTGCTCCTGGATCACCCTGTTTCCCCATGTCTCCCATGGCTCCCATAGTTCCTTGCGAACCGTTAGGTCCTTCAAGACCTGAAGAAAATTAAGAATTATGTTAAACTTAAAGGAGCTACAACTGTACGTCACGATATTTTAAGTCATTCTTTGCGAAGTGCAAAATCACCTTCAAATTGAGAAAGCGTCAAAATAACAGTTTTATACCAAGGTAGAAAAACACCAAAGAGGTGACAATAAACCAAACAGGAACAAGGATGGTAAGTAAGTAAGTAAGTAAGTAAGTAAGTAATATCTTTATTTAAAGAGGGTAGCACATAATAGCAAAGCTAATAAACTTGTGGCCCTCTAATTAAAAAAAACTCTAAAAACTAATGATATTTAAAATAATATTTACAATACTGGTTAAGGATGGTTAAGGATGGAGAAGAATAAGACGGATTGCCAATGGCTCACTTGAAAAAAAATGGGCCAATTTTTTCAAGATACGCTATCCGTGACGTAGCTCCTTTAATGGCAATAATCCTGCGTCTTGCAATACCCCGTGCATGGATTCGTTTGGTTTTGTGGATTGGTTCCCACCGAAAGTATTGTTCCGAATGACATACAAATGATATACACATAGGTTTAATTCATGCGATCGCGATTGATAGCGTTATTATAATGCTATAATGTTGCCGTCAAAACGAAAGAAAATGTACCAAGAATAATTTTCTTGATCACAAATCGACGAATCAGTGTCTGGCGAGAAAATACTTATACGTGGTATGCGCACATTTTGAGAAGACAGTTTAAGTCTTTAATTAAGATGGCGATGGTTTTGTAACGAAAGGTAGTGAAGCGGCTTTCGATTGCGAGGTTTGAATATTCTTGCCTGAGGCACAATAACCCTTCTATAATAATATTAGTATATGAAGGAAAAGCTGTGCTGCTTCATCTTTACTTTCAAATCGAATAGTGCTGAGCCGTATTCCTATCAAACTAGAAACACCAACGATCTTCATGGTCAATCCAAACTCGACATTTTTTAGCTTAGCGAGGTTCTGTGAGTTTCTAACTAGTTTACCTGCAGGACCAGGAGCTCCAGCTTGGGGACCATAGGCAGGGGCTGCAGCAGCCACTCCCGGAGGACCCTTAAGACCCGGTAGACCTGGCAGTCCCGGTTGCCCGGCGGGTCCTGAGGGTCCTTGACCCCCGCGTGCTCCCACAGCTCCCATGGGCCCGTCTGTTCCACTCGGTCCAGGAATACCTAAATTCAAGCACAAAAAAAAACATTAGACTAGAGTATATTTTTTAATTAATATACCGTTGAATCAACCTGGGCAGGGCATCTCTAGATCCTTATATGGAGGAGATACATACATCTAAAGCAAGACGAGAAAGGTTAATACAATCATAAATCAAGCAAGGCCATACAGTTGCGTTTGTGTCACAAAAACTATTTAAGGCAGGCTGTTACTCTAGTTTCTATAAACTAAATCAGCTTATTTTCTCATTGTGGGTAGCCCCCAATTACATCCTTGATAGTACCGACACTTCTGATTGTAGATGAGTGACATAAGAAAACAATTTCCTTGCCTAAGTAAAAAAAAACACGAGATAAACTATACGACAGTGAAGCAACATGAACTCACCTGGAATTCCTTCTGTGGAGTAACAACAAGTGCTCGGACATGTGCTAACACAGACTGTCTCACAAATCTCAGGGCATGACGGCGGAGGTGCAGTGGCCGGCACTCCGGGAGTTCCGGGGGGTCCCACCGGTCCTGGTAGCCCCGCGGCACCTTGGTCTCCTTGTCCGCCTGACTCTCCCATGGCTCCTGGGAGCCCATTATCTCCAACGGGTCCTTTTAGTCCTGGTTACAGTAAAGGATGCAAGCGCAGTCAAATATACGTCAAATATTTATTTGATGACGACGATGATGCAGATGATGAAGACGATGATGATGATGATGACGACAACGACGACGACGACGATGATGATGATGATGATGATGATGATGATGATGATGATGATGTTCATAATATGATCATCATCATCATTGTCAACATCATCACCACCGCCATAATTGCGATCATCACGATTATCACGGTCAATGTCATCGCCATCATCATCACCACCACTATCACGTCTATTTCCAATAAGCCCTTTACAGAACCCTATCACGTGACCTTGTCAATCATTAAAAAAGGCGGCAATGTAAAATGGTTGTGTTATGAAATAAGTAAGGTTGCCAATTTTGAGACCACTGATAATTCCAGATAGGTGTGGGATTTTAGGGCGGTTTGAAAGTTTGAATCATGATTTAGAGGATTTGTATGGGGAAAAAGTTGCTGGATGGCAAGCTAATGGTCAGCGCATTGGACTCCAGATCGAACTGTTCGTGTTCGAGCGCTGTCCGGGGTCAATGTGTTGTGTTCTTGGGAAAAACAATTTACGTCTCCCAGTACCTCTCTCCACTAGCAGTATAAATGGGTATCGGCGAAATGTCAGAGCAACCTGACAAAAGCGCTGGGGAGTTACCTGTTTGGGTTTACCGGTAAGGTATTTGGCGAAATAAAACTCAACACATTTCTGATCAACGCAGCATAAAATTACCACGGTTTCACGCGATCTGCAATTGGAGAACTGGTAAGTTGTATTCCAACAGAATGGTCAGTTCGGCCATAACCAGCAATACGAACTGGCCATGCAAGTCCAGCTGAACAGATCAGACAAATGGTAAGCGCTTTGCATAGTTTCTCTACGGCGTTCTCCCAGGCCTTCACGATCAATTCATTTTGGTGACCAATCCGAGACGAACGGCCGACGTGACCCGAAACGGATTGGCCACGGCGAAATATAGAGGCGCAAATAACTAGGCAAGTAAGAGCCCACTTTCAATGAAAATATAAATCAACTTTACCTGATGGTCCTGGCAATGCTGGTGGTCCGGGAGGTCCTGGAAGACCTACAGGTCCCATATCACCGAGTTCTCCTAACATCCCGGGTTCACCAGGAGTTCCTGAAGGTCCTAAAGTACCTTTTGTGGGAACATAAGAGATTAGATGCAACAACAACAAAACAACAACAACAAAAGCTTTATTAAGTCTTAGATTAAAATATTGTAAAATGATACTGCCAAAATAAACCTGAGCCCACTACAAAACGAAATTACGAACGTTTTATCAGTTGATGAATAGGAGCATAGGACTGCTTTTGCCCAACAGTTCTGGTAATGGTAATGGTAATGGTAATGGTAATGGTAATGGTAATGGTAATGGTAATGGTAATGGTAATGGTAATGGTAATGGTAATGGTAATGGTAATGGTAATGGTAATGGTAATGGTAATGGTAATGGTAATGCATTTATACAGCGCATTTTCTATATATCCAAATGCGCTTTACATTTTAACTCAGGGGCCTATGATGTGATCATGATGAGTTATTTAACGTTCCCTACTAATTTGATATGAGGAGATGTAGGAGACTAGACCAACGGCTTAACTTCACCGCCCAATGACGCGATCGTCTGAACTGAGACTACGTGTTGAACACAGCCAGCATGATCTTACCAAACCCTAACTAGCCCTTTTCGAAAAGAAAAAAAAACACAACAGAGTTGTATTCAGTATTCAGTTTTCCTTTCATAATCCACTTGGCTGTTGGTAAATCGACCGTCAAATTAGTCTCTTCTCAAGGTATCAAAATCAAGACCACTTATGTTGTAAATCACTTTTGAGACAAAGGATTT
This sequence comes from Desmophyllum pertusum, assembly GCA_029204205.1. NCBI lineage: Eukaryota > Metazoa > Cnidaria > Anthozoa > Scleractinia > Caryophylliidae > Desmophyllum > Desmophyllum pertusum. The sequence continues at coordinate 5,748,114 of MU826826.1, read as the reverse complement.
TCTAATAGGCCATTTCCGAGTTGCGTTTTGTCTCTGCTTCGAAACGAGTCCTGGAGCACAACCTTTCACATGGAAATGAGTTTGATTTGCATGAAAATGAACTAGCGAGTACAACTCATTTCCATTTGAAAGGTTGTGCATCAGAACTCGTTTTGAAACAGAGGAAAAAGGCAACTGGTAATTTCTTCAAATCGCGGTCATCTGCGTATCCTTCTAGTTGGAGGTAGTAGTGTACATACCGGGGGGTCCCGCTAAGCTGCCAGGAGCTCCGGGTAATCCTGGGAAACCCTGTGGTCCAGCCGGTCCTGGCACTCCCTTTGGTCCATCTGGTCCAGGAGGTCCGGGGGGGCCGAGAGGCCCATCTGGTCCGGGGGGTCCGGGTTGCGGAGGAGAAGGGGGTGGTGGTGGAGCAGGTGTGTAATAATTGTAGTAGTTACAGCAACCAGCTAAACATTCTGGATAACAGTATGCCGGGCAGTCGTAACCACATGGATGAGCATCACGTTTGAAATCTGGAATTAACAAAACAGTACTTAGTAAACTTTTCGCTCCAAAGAGTCACTTAACATACACCATCGTTTATTTCTATTCATATCTCACATATCTTTAAGCCCCAGGGGGGTACTCAATGGCAGTGGTACTTCAGTGGCGGGGAGGTGCGAATGGGGCACAATTTTTAGTCTCCAAAGTGGGGGGGGGGGGGGAGCGAAGAATGTCTCTTCCTAAACATTTCTATCCAAAATAACCAGACAATTTTTAATCCCCAAATTTAAAAGGGAGGGCCACTAGCTCGTCAGTTGAGATACTGTTATTTAAAAAGTCCCCAAATCGCTAATTTCAAACCCAAAAAGGCCTTCACACCTCTCCGGCGCAATGAGCCCGCACTCTCTGTTCAGTATGTTTTAGTTTCTGAACAACATCGAAAGGTGTGAAAGAAAGATTGTGTAGCAACAAAGTGCCATTGATTGTAGCTCCCACGAGTCTCCCGTATCTCATTGGTAGAGCATCCGTCGACTAAGTACTGTAGTCATGGGTTCGAATCCCGTTGAGAGAATTCGGGATTATTTTTCCGAGTAACATTTTATTTCCCATTTAAACGTGCAAGTTCCTAACAAAAATCAGCGCAAAAACTAGTGTCCTATAAAAAACACTATAATACAGTGGAACCCCGCTTTACGGAGTCTCGTTAATACGGACACCCGCTTTTTACGGACAATTTTGTTTGTCCCGACGACACATATATATTTTCTCTTATATCAGCCCGCTTAATACGGACACCCGGATAATACGGACACTTTTTCATGACCCTTTGGTGTCCGTATTAACCGGGTTCCACTGTGGGCCATTTCCGAGTTACACATTGCTTCTGTTTCAAAACGAGACTCGCTGCAATACCTTTCTTATGAAGAACATGCGAGTACTAGATAATTTATTTCCATGTGAAATATTTTTGCACCAAGTCTCATATCGAGGCAAAAGGTAACTTGGAAATAACCCATTGTTCACTGTCGAGACGTGATGGCTAACTAAAAGAGTACTTTGAGATCACTAGAACCCAGTCTCATTTACGTCAATCCTGATCCGCGGATCTTCACGCTTAAATAGAATTCGGTGAATCCAAGCCACCCTGATAATTTACTTCACGGATGGTTGCGCGAGAAGTTAACTCAATGGAAATATATTTATATTTATATTCTCGTCCATATGATATTTCCTCTTTGTTCCTTTCATAAAAGGCTGAGAGGCGAAAGAGTGAGCGTGTCTACAGTAGATCACCTTGTTTTAGCGCCAGACGACCAGAGACAGATGCAAACAACATCCACCATGCTCCCACATAACAAATAAATGACCAGTAGTACTTCAAATCCATGAGTTGTTAGTTGCTCTAGAAATAGAAAAATAATAAAATAAATTAATGGTTATAGTTCTTCGTCGGTTCGAAAAATGAATTGATACTTCTTCTTTTTTTACTGTATGGTGGCGAGAAGATTTTTTCGAAGCGAATAACACAGCGCATTACCACGATAAAAATACCAATATGAAAAAGTAAATATATTGAGACAGTAAAATAGGCACAGGTAATACGGGATTTATTAGATAACTGATTGCTAAAATTACTCCGGCAAGGAGTATGGCGGCAACGCACGGTTATAGAAATATCCTTTTAACAAACAGATCTGAATTCAGCAGTAGAGATTGTAAAGATCCTCATCTGTATACAGGTAAAATATCACATGCGGTTGAGCTAGTAACATAAAGTAGAAAAAGCGGTCAGACTTGCTTCGTAGGTGGGCTTTCGTGTTCAACTAAGCGCGTAATAATGAAATTCTAACTGCGACGATAATTAACTAAATCAAAAAGTGAAAATTTCGACCCGAAATCCAGTCAGTATTGATGCCGTTAACGGTGTAGGCTAACGACCTAGATAATTTTTTGTTTATAATTGCCGAGACAAAGTGATTTATGAAATGTTTTCAAAATATTTTAATGCTTAGGACTAATTCTTAGAAATAAACACAAATCATCTATTCAAAACTATATGATTATTAATACTTACTTTGTTCCAAAAATATTTCGCGGATCTGCGAGATTCCGCAAAATTTCGATCTTTCCTTTCAAACCTCTTTAACCAAAAATTCACTTGCTCGGTTTTTGTTTGAAGTTCAAGTCTTTAATATTTAACAAAGACGGGATATTTCCTTTTGTACAACGAAAGACAGTAAATAGTTCTTCTGTTTGTCTTATTCAGGTACCATAGCAGGTAACTAAACCAAGAAAATCTCCTTACCCGTTTCCATACATTTTATATGATATTTTTTTGGAGAATTGAGTGATCAATCACGTATGACATCTTAAGAGCGGTCATTCGGTTTCTCGTTGCTTATTACTTGGAATTTTGGCTGGATTGATTGAAGAGAAATTAGATTTTGATCCGGAAATGTTTTCCTCCTCATAGTTTCTTTAATTTCAAGGTATTGCATTGCATTGACGATGTAAGATATATTTGCAAGTCGTCTAAGTGGACCTTTGAAAACGAGAAGCACTGGAACGAGTCGCATCTCGCAGTCGCTTATAGGAACGTTACTGGGAGCGCGTCGTTAAGCTGGCTGCCATTTTTCCCAGTAACGGTCCCACAAGCGACTGCGAGATGCGACTCGCCCCAGATTGCTTATATTCGTATTCTCACTGTTGGACTGGAACTAGCTTGCAATCGAGGCTCGTGCGGGGGAATCTTTTCATGCAAATATTTCTAATGATATTCCCCCGCATGAGCCTCGATTGCAAGCTAGTTTTAAACGTGAGAATATGAATATGGTCTGTTGTAGGTTTCGTTCGCGTTGTATTATTACCAGCGAACACTGTGGTTTCAAGCGCTTTAGTGTTTTTCTACCAGAAAGTATTATTTTGAGGTTTCCTTCAATTTGAAAATAATCTTGTCCATCAGAAAAATGACTTTAAATATTGTGACATAACCCCCTAAAAATTTGGTTGAGATGGCTGAGATGGCTGAGAGAACCCTCGCCTGCGGCTCGGGTTCCCTCTACGCCATCTCGGGAGCGAAATGACGTTGCTATGATCTTTATCAGAGTATAAAGACATAGGAACGGAGGTTTTATTCCTTAAATAATACATGGCTTAAAATACTTCTTTATATGCTCGCGAAACGATAAACATGGCTTTTCTATGTTTTTCATTTAACCAATCACAGTGCGCTGAGAATCAAGTCCATATTATAATACTGAGATTTATTTATTTAATCCTTCAGTCTCCGCTGACTCAGTGTTTTCCAAACAGCCTACAAATATCGATGTAATTTTTGAAAAACTTAATCTAATTTAGCACGATGGATTCCCTGCGTGGGTTCTTGACCAAGATGTATCTAGTTTGGCGAGTTTCTATTTGTCCCTTAGATCTTTCGGCAAGTTTTTATCTGAAGCGAATAATGGACTACAGCAGACAATTTCCGTTAATGTTTTTGACACACTTTTCATATTTTCTAATTAACATCGCGCCATGCTTAATGAAAGAAGCACGTCTTAAAAGTAATATCCTAGTGGGCATGTTTCAAGATGCATGTGTTTACAACACAGCTGCGAATCGCTTATACATTTTAAACCGTAACAAATGTATTTGTCCTCGCGTGATAAAAGGTATTTTACAAAGAAGTGAACTGTAGAAAATATGATGGTTTTAGATAAGTTTGTATGAGCGCAATTTATTACCAAAGTGGTTTTCATTTCTTAAAAAGGAGACAAAATAAACCAAATTTTAATTCAGCTCGATAGCGTAATTTTTTTTCTTTCGAACACAAAATAATTAAGGACTAATGTAATTCCCCGGAGTGCCCAGCGCGGGAGAAAGTCGGAACTCAGCAAATCCTACATTACAGCAATGCCGACAATCTTTACGTCCCGATTTTGTTTGATTATGGTAATTATATTATTTTCTTATCTGAAATATTAGCAAAGAAGTGAGACACAATTATCATCGGCACGTAAAGTTGTCTTTACGTACAAGTAACAGTTTTGGTTTGGCATTGTCGGTCAGTTTATTTCTCGATATAATTTTAAGATCATTTGTCGCCAGTTTGAATTGAATCACGTTTTTATCGATGGCTTTCTCGTTTAACCATTTCATATTGTGTGGAGTTTTTGTTTGTATCTTATGCAATGGTAAGTATATGTTACATGTTGCTACATGGTCTGCATGTTTAATATGTTTCCTACTGAAAAAATAATTCCCGCCAAATATATCCATTTCAGGTTGTGGTTAGGCCCAATTTATACGTCGCATTTCAGTTGCGTCAAGAGAGGATGATCTCTCTTAGATCATCCTCTCTTGGTTGCGTCTAATGTAATTCAAACCACATAAATCTCGCTAATATTACTTGATTCGACTACGTTGCACCATGGAAGCAACGGGTTCTACTATGCTATTTGTTTGATTATTGCGTTGATTTAAAGCGATTTTAGTGAGTTTTCTGGGACTTGATCTACATTCGACGCGACTGAAATGCGATGTATACATTGGACCTTAGAGTCAGCGGACGCGTACGGGTTAGTCAGGGGCACCCAACGACAAAATATTCCTGCAGGTGTCGGACGGAACGTCGTTTTTACGTTATAATTGTACGTGCTTTTTGTGCAGTTTAATGGCTTATTTTTAAACGCTAAGAAAATATATCTGTTCGGATACGTTAGCTGAACTTTCAAACTACAGAAAATTTTAGGGACTGAAATATTATTACCCGAATTTATGAGCTGCTTTTGCCATTCTGAAAATCCTAGCTGACTAAGTTTTTGTACCCAAACGACATTTTTATCTCCCCGAAAACAAAAGGCATTAATTTTCCCATATATCGAAAGTTCGAGATGATATTTCCCTAACCGAATATCTGAGGTAATTATAGGCCTTCCGAACAGATATTCCACCGAAACGATCCGTTGGGTGCCCCTGGTTAGTTATCAGTCTGTGTATACATATCATACTGGACGTTTCCATCTACAAGATGTATTTATCCTTTTATTCGAATTCTCCATGCATTGATCAGTTATAACTTTTCCTTCCCTTCACAAAACAAATTTAAGAAGGCAGGTATTAAGAATAGAGTACTTGATTAGTCTTGAGCAGTAAACAAAACTATCGATCGTTTAATAAGTCCCTAACGGCCTGCGTGGGTTAACAAAGTCGACATCGGCGGACACTGAACACGCAATGCAGGCAAAAATAAAATACAATCTCTTCCGAGTGCTATGAAAACAAGAGTACATATTGAAACCTGTTTTAAAAGCAAGTTAAACATGTAATAATGACGCAGCAAATAAAGCACCTGTGCTTAAGCTTCAACAAATGTTATGAGGACCGAAAAAGTATAATCTTGGTTCTTGGATGAGGCAACAGAAAATAACAAGAATTGTGTTAGATTTTATTCCAATTTCCATGCTGTAATTAGAAAATAGAAAAAATAAAATAAAATGCGGGTAAAAAAGGAAGAATTTATGTAACAAAAACCGATGCCTTGGCCATCCCGCTATCATGCAAAAACAAAAACAAATACAGTAATGGTTTTCAGTGTTTTACACGAAAACACTCATTCTTTATTTTCTGGATTTGTTTTCAAAGAATGCAGGCAGTTCATTTCGTGCATTTCGATTCGACCATGGATAGGAGATTGACTGGCAGATTTTTACCACACTCCAGAATATTCTAAACATCTGCTTCAATCCTTTCAAAACAGTCATCTTTCAGTTAAAACCAACCGCAGCGGTGATGTTTGACCATTATCTTGATTTCTCGTTTTCCGAAACACTGTTTTACATAATTACCCTTTAAAAGCTTATATAATTAATGAAAAAATATTATCTGCATGAATTAAAGGAGCTATGTCACGATATTGTAAGTCATCAGTTTTGGAGAAGTGCAAAATCACCTTTGAATTGAAGAAAGTCTCAAAATAGATTTTAAAGGTATACTCGGCCTCAAATTGGCCTCAAATCGGCAGAAATCGACCTCAAATCGGCCTCAGGAATCGGCCTCAAATAGGACTCAAATCGGCCTCAAAACGGCCACAAATATCGGCCTCAAATCGGCCTCAGAAATCGGCATCAAATCGGCCTCAGAAATCGGCTTCAAATCGACCTCAAATCGGCTTTAAGAATCGGCCTCAAAACGGCCTCAAATCGGCATCAAATCCTCCTCAGGAATCGACCTCAAATAGGCCTCAAATTGGCCTCAAATTGGCCTCAAATAGGCCTCAAATCGGCTTCAAATCGGCCTCAAATCGGCATCAAATCGACATCAAATCGGTCTCAAATATCGGCATTAAAACGGCCTCAAAACGGCCTCAGCAGATCGCCCTCAGATCGGCCTAAAAAACGGCCTCAAATCGACCTCAAATCGGCCTCAAATTGCCTAAAATCGTCCTCAAATTGTCCATAAATCGGTCTCAAATGGCCTCATATTTGGGGCAATTTTTACAACATTTGCCATCCGTGACGTAGCTCCTTTAGGCTTGATTTTGCACAAAAATCACAACAGGAAAGTGAATTATTATTTAACAATTATTCATCGAATTTGAGGCGATATCATTGGTGAATATTTGCCGAGACGAGACGACCTAAAGGTCATTCCTTAGTATCGCACTGCGCATCCTTTCTGCGCCTAGCTTCGGTTTCGTTTGTTTATTTATTTGCCACACACAAATGAAAACAAAATTTACAGTAATCATATAAGAAACTGATTAACAAATACAGGAAATGACGGGCCTAAGAAGAAACCATAAGGCTTTTAAAATATTAGGCCCCCTCGTTACAATACTTACTAACTGGCATTACGTTGGAAACTATGGAATTAGGTCTAACAGTTTTTAAAGATATAATTTTTAAGCTTAGATTTAAAAGAGGGTATAGAGATTGAGATAACGATATCGTCATCTAAGGAATTAAAATACTTCGGGCCTTGATAGGTTACGGAGAATAGTTTTGCATTTGTTCTACTGACCCGGTTCATCGAAAGCCGATTAACGCTAATCCAGGATTAAAAGTCAATCGAGCTTTTAATTTCTCTTGCATAAAAGTGTTTTTCTCTGCTCGTGTTTTGTAAAGTTTAAGATTACTCAAAGCCAAAACAGAAAGACAAAAAATATAAACAAAAAACCTCACTGAAAAGTTACAAAACTGAAATCAAAACTCGCGCTAATCCGGCCTGGATTAGCTTAATCGTCCTTTGAACAATCGGGCCCTGGAAGGTAAGTTACAGGCATGAGCATTTCTCGTATTGTATCATGAACTGAACTATTCTTTAATATATAAAGAAAGGTATTCCTCCTCCAACCTCCAATATATTTTATACTAGGTTTAGATGTTAGAGCCATCTTGTGCAAAATACAAAGCCACACCGTTCAAGGGAGTGAATTATCTGTGAATCCCAATGAAACAGTTTCCCTGAATTGCTCTGTCGTCCAGGGAGGACCAGCAAGACAGATCACGTGGTACAAAGTAGGCAATGAAACGAACAGTCAGCGACTTTTCACAGTAACATCAGGACTAGTATCAGGTCTCTGGTCGAGCTTACGGATCAATAATGTCAACGCAGAGGTTGCTGGGAGATACAAATGTGAAGCGAAGAAGGACACAGAAGAAGATGTTTGCGAAGTAGTTCTTCGTGTAAATTGTAAGTTTATATCTTCAATCAATTCTTCTGCAGCAAGATAGGCGGAGGCGGGAAAAGTGGAAGTGGGGGCAAAAATGTCGCAATATATAAACTATAGCCTCCATTTGGCGAGGAAATATACTCGGATATTTGTCCGCGGACATTATCTGTTCCGAGAACTGTGAGCTTCGAGGAACAGATAATGTCCAAGGACAAATATCCGAGCATATTTTTGAAGCCAAATGGAGGCTGTTGTAGTTATTATCCTTCAAATATTTTTTCACAAGGCCGCTCTGTTTGCCGTGGAAGATCTCGGTCGGCCAAGCTGTTAAACATCAAAATAATTATGTTGGCGTTCAAAAATTTGATGGATTATAATTCGCAATAGAAGTACAAAGAGGCGGAAACCACTAAGGAATGGGCGGGAACTGGGAGTCAAATGTACGGGAAGTGGGATGTTCAGACCCCTGTCCCTGTCCTCCTCCCCCCCCCCCTCCCTCCCCCCCCCCCCTCCCTCCCCCCCTTTTTTTTTACCGTCAACCGCCAAAGACGAATTTCCTCAGTTAGGCATCAAACGACGTCCCCCTACACTTCTAACATGATACTCTCCATCTCCCATTTAGCTCGCCCACGTATTTTGAAAACGAAAGGATTCTTCACCACAACACCACAGGTCATGTCTGAAGGACAAAATCCTGTCTTCCATTGTTACGCCAGTGGCTGGCCGAAGCCTTCCTTCGCTTGGCTCAAAGTCGGAAAGGAAATTAAAGATGGCGATAGTATGCACTCGTACGCGTTAACTAGAAGAGCTGGTGGCCTGGATTTAGAGATTCTTTACGTGAGACAGAAGGAACATGCTGGTCGATACACGTGTGTGGCAAAGAACAAGTTTGGCGAGCAGCAAAACGACATCATTCTCTCTGTTAATAGTTAGTATCCTCCATAGTTAATAGAGAAAAATTGTTATAGAAGCCGGTAACTTCAAAGAAGCAAACAAAGATGCCAAGATGTATGTTGGAAGGTCCACGATCATGTACAGTCTTTTGTTTTGCGCTCACACACTATGGTTGAATTACGTAACCGACACGTTTCTATTGGTTAGTTACTCGAACACAACTCAAAACTTATTGTGTTTTGTGCACAGTCAAGGCCAAAAAATTGAACAAAAACATGGAACAAAGAACTTTGTTGGGTTTCATAACCGTTTCCCTTTTCTTCAACTTTGGTATCCTCAGGGCCCGGTTGTTCAAACCAGGATTAAACTCATTAATAATTCATGAAATTATAACAAAAGAAATCATAACCGATCAGTCGAGATCAGTTAATTAGCATATATTTTTTACGATTGTATTTCTGCGTTTACCCCTTAGTTTTTGTTTCGATTGAGAAGATGAGAAAGTAAACTCTACTGTTGGACTCAAGTTCTGTGTCTTCTCTGACGTTTCCGAGGATTGTTTTCACTGCCAGATCCCGGCCTCTGGGAGCCTGATAGACTCCGTCGCTGCAAGCGTGGTTCTTCCCCCTGTATTAGTTATCACAAGGAAAACAGCCAAACAGCACAAAAACCTATTATAACACGTGTTTGGAAATCGGATGAAACACTGTATCTCGTGCCGTGATATATGACAGCTAGGAATAATTTGTAGTTCGTTAATACATACACAGTACATTTACATGTACTGCTTGTAGAACTTGTTTTTTATTTTCAGCATATTTTAAGTCGCTACAGTCACACAGCGGCCAAACGCAAAAATTGCGCGCCACTTCCGGTTTCCGCGGCCTTGACTTTTCCATGAGTTTGAAGCGTAATGGCCGCGAAGTTTGTAAGGAAACGTTATAGAACATGCAGTGGTAAACGAAAATACGAGCTGAGACACTTTTTGGATATAACAATTATTACATTATCTATGCATACTCCGAGTATAAAGCTTAAGTTTTCAGTAAATTTCTTAAGTTTGAGCTTTAAAGCGGACGACTTCGCATTTTAAGACATTTGACTGCATAGTTTTGGCGGGAACTGCGCGCGCGCAGTACGTTTGACCGCTGTGTGCGCTACAGTATGCTCAGACTTGCGGCGATCCACACAGCGGTCAAACGTACTGCGCGCGCGCAGTTCCCGCCAAAACTTTGCAGTCAAATGTCTTAAAATTGCGATGTCGTCCGCTTAAAAGCTCAAACTTAAGAAATTTACTGAAAACTTAAGGTTTATACTCAGAGTATGCATAGATAATGTAATAATTGTTATCCAAAAAGTGTCTCAGCTCGTATTTTGGTTTACCACTGCATGTTCTATAACGTTTCCTTACAAACTTCGCGGCCATTACGCTTCAAACTCATGGAAAAGTCAGGCCGCGGAAACCGGAAGTTGCGTGCAATTTTTGCGTTTGACCGCTGTGTGGCGGCGATCAATAGCAGTTATTACAGACGGTCAGCGGTTTGACATGCAAACGAGGCGAAAGGATCAATCTGGTATTGTTAGCCGTTTGACATGTAAACGAGGCGAAAGGGTCAATCTGGCATTGTATTGGTCCATTAGCCTCATTTGTAGACTCGATTACCAGCCGCTTTTCGGGAAAAAAAAAAAAAGACCGGACTTGAGAGAGCGGCGGAAATCGAGCCTAACTCGTTCGCATACTTTTTAAAAACAAAAGAATATTTGACTGTGGGCTCAACTGTAATAACTGCTATTGACGACTGGATGAGTCCCTTTTACCTTAGAAACGGCTGGTACTTTTTCTTTATATTATTTTTATTTATTTATTTGTTTTTATTTATTTATTTATTTTCCACACACACAAATGAAAATATATACAATAATAATAATAGCTTTTTCATTCTACTGTTCAGGAAAATTTCCAGTTTTACCTCCAAAAGTCCATCCATACGCGTCTGTCGATCAAGTGGCCATACGCAGAAGCGATGACGCGCTACTGACATGCGTAGGAGAAAACACTCCAAACAAAACCACAGTTGTTTCCTGGGCGCTTAATGGAAAGTCTATACCGCTGAACAGTGACGATGACTTTCATCACGTGTCAGACTTCGTGTATTTTGCAGAACAGTCCACGCCTAAAGTGAATTTCTCTCTCCTTATAAGGAACGTAACGGAACGAGATACCGGGGCTTATAACTGTGGGGTTCTTACTCTTAAAGGGAAAGACACAGATACAATCTACCTGAGTCTTGTTAAACCAGGTAAGTGGTTGTAAGTTAAACTGCGTGCATGCGTAGTCATGTGTGACAGACGAGCGAACAAGTACCAGAGTTAAGGGCGAAATCATGTAAACTGACTCGTGACGCTCGCACCAGCTCGCGCGTTTTGATTGAACAAAAAGAATCGGCGACTCTTTCACTCCCAAGAGTGCTAAGTTCAAAAGTGAGGGGAAAATCTTGAATTTCGTTTTTCAAAATGGTCAGAAAACAAACAGTACCACATGAAAGTACTGCTCAATAGCTTTCATTTGAATGGTCACACACTAGGGTTTCATCCACGGACTCAAAAGTTAGAAACACGTTTATTGACTCAAGGTTTGACTCTGGGAGTGAAAGGGTTAAACTGAATACAAGGGTCCATTAAATAATATTTTAGGCTGTGAAGTAAGCCACTACCTCTATAAACCTATATTTCCAGTCCTCCCTTTAAAGATCACTCCACTATTCAGTTTGTTAGGGCTAGGGGACCTGTTGCCTATAGTTTCTAGAGCCAATGACATGCGTTTGTTCCTAGAGCTAGTGGGCAACTCGGCCTACATAGCTGACGGTCTTCGTCCCGTGATCTACACTCTAACAACAGAGACGTTGATTCCCTCAGTTCTCGAACACTCTCACCATCGTGCGAGAGAGATCGTTGGCTATTTGTTGTAGTAACGTCTTTGGTCGGAATCATTATTTTTTACTCGACCACCTGCACCCACAAGTTTATGTTTATGGTAAGTTTCATGTAGTGTTCTTCAGTTCCCCAGGTTCTTTCTTTTTCCCGAAGAAGATAGACCCTGTGAACGAGGTTGCAGTTTACACTGTCTTTAGCATAGATCTTCTTAAATCGACCCTTTTAGTCGACTCCATTCAGTCTGTAGCTTTATCTAAGGGGTGATCAAAGAATAATTATACCTTCTTGAATACTGATAGCAGTTTGATTGAATGATTGATCTCATAGTTGTTGTCTGTCGTCTGTTTAGATTCTCAACAGGGAGGCGTAAGGCGTCTTTAACAGAAATCCTGCTCGTGGGCGCAGGGATCCTTTGCGGTCTGGTGACAGCGGCCATCGCTCATCGACAATGGAGCAAGAGACGAAAACATTGGAAACGCAAGTTGCATATTATTTTCTTCTTTTTAAAGTTGTTTGATCGCTTTTTACCGTTGTTGTTGTTGTTGGTGGTGGTGGTGTTGTTGTTGGTGGTGGTGGTGGGGGTCGTGGTAGTGGTGGTTTTGTTGTTGTTGTTGTTGTCTTTTATGTTTTCTTCTGGTTTTGATTGCTGACAAACAAGAGTTCTTCTGCATGATTACGTCAGTTGCTCACTCAAACTCACCCCCAAGCCTCGTTTATACGAAATTCTCGACTGTGGCCTCTGGCACGCGGTGTATACCGTTTACAAGGTGTATTCGTTTTCATATTTGCCGCTTATGGGAATTCCTTCAATATAAAATTTATAAAGTTTGGACTTCGAAAGCGAGGTTAGCTAGTCCGACTTACATATAAGCATGATAAGGGCTATTAGGTACTGACATACTGCCATAATTCTCATTAATTCATTTTTTCCTTCATTTTATTGATATCGTTTTTCGTTGCCTCTTTCAGATGAACTGCAATCAAAGAACTTCCAGTATGACGTGTTTATTAGCTTCAGCACGCTCGATTACAACTGGGTACGAGACAACCTCACTCCGGTGCTGGAGAGAAAGCGAATCAACTACTGTATCCACAGCCGGGACTTTGTAGTTGGAAAGGCAATCATGGAAAACATTGCTGACAGTGTCTACAACAGCAGAAAGGTGCTGGCTGTGATCTCGCACCATTACCTCGCCAGCAACTTCTGCCGTGAGGAACTGGAAATAGCGTTGCACCGCTGTACTGAAATGGCGGACTCGTCTCTGTTGCTAATTCGAGTAGATGGTGTTGACAAGAGAAACCTTCCAAAACCGTTAAGAAGACGAACGTTCTTAGATTACTCGAGCGCTACGGAGAGGATGGACTGGGAGCAAAGATTGCTGAAACATATAGAGTTTGATGACATAGACTCTAAACCAGGTCCAAGCGTTCCCATCGATAAGGTTCAACTCATAAGTGAATCCAGCGTTAGAAGTGTTTGATCTGCTAAACTGGAGACGTAGCACATGAGATGCGGCTATAAAATGGCAAAGCCAAATAAGCGACATATATAGAATGTATTCGCCATGGTAACTTGTTGGTTACTGCTGTATGATCAACTACCAAATTTCAACTTGTTAGCACGAATAGAACAGAAGATATAGAGGCTCAAAGTTTGATACCGTCCCATAAACAAACCTCTCTAATAGACCAATTTCGATATATTAATATTCTAACTTGGCTCCGAGGCTTAGGGGAATAAAACAAAAGAAATGATTTATTCATCCCTCAACCTCGATGTGATTTATTGTCGATTTCATTTGTTTATTCCCCTAAGCCTCGGAGCCAAGTTAGAATATTAATATATCGGAATTGGTCTATTGTGCGCCTGTTCTAAATTGAAGGAACAGACAATTAGAAGGGTTTGTATGGAGAAATTAAAACCTGAAGTGCCCATATCTCGGCCACAAATTGTAATGGAGAGCTAATTTTTGGCACGTGGACGTTTTTGGCATGCTTAATCCGAATAACTGATCAAATTTCATAATTTCGCAAATTTATTTTTTGTGACGTCATAACTTTAGTACTCTGTTGCTTACCAACCTCGATCCCAGGCTCTCTCTCCTTTTCCCCCCTTGTCGTTGTGAGGACACGTCACACGTCATTCATTTGGGATCCGTAATTAAAGGGACACTGTCCTGATTTTAGCATGATTTGGGGAAGCTCAGAAACATATCTAGATCATAGGAAGTTGAACAATAATGGTTTGATTCTGTAGAATAACACTCGACAAATGACAGGAACCCATTAGGAAGTGAGTATGACGAACGACAGCGAGGATGGAAATGGATTGCAATATGGATTTTTGAAAAAACGTCAGGATGTCAGTTTTTCAAAGTTTCAAATTTGGCTCGGAAATGTTTGAAATTTTCCAAACATTTTGTTGCAGTATGGAATTTCTTGAAGAAATTTATTTTTATCATTTAGTTAGAGTTTATTAAGTTCTTATTTCATAGATTTATGGACCATTTCATGCATTTCTAACAGTTTTGAGCAAATACGCCGGGACAGTGCCCCTTTAAGCAATCAACCTCGATCCTAGGATCTCTCTCCTCAACAACAAGGGAGGAAAAGGGGAGAGAGTCTGAGATCGAGGTCGATTGCCTTATTACGGATCCCAAATGAATGACGCCATGTGTCGCAGAGGGCGTGTACAAATAAGTGCCATTCCGCCATGTCGAATAACTACGGTTGTCTACGTCTGAGATCAACTGAAAGTTATGTATAGGTGTCAGTTTCAGTGTCAGTAGTCAATGTCAGTTTCAGGTTGAAAATTATTCGCTGCAAATAACGTTGAAGCTCGCCAACTTTTTTTTTTAGATGTTTCGAACATAGTGGTAGCCGGTGAACACTCCGCTCTGTGAATCCAGTTGTATAAATCCGGTTGTGTAAATAAAAGACCAAAGTGAGACTACGATTCTCATATTGAAGTACACCTGGTGAGTCTGTAAACCATCAAGAGAGGTCAAATAGTTTATCACTTTAAAGCAGTATTGATGCGCTATTAATGTTGTTGTAAAAGTTATGTGCCGTTTGAAAGTGTCCGGTTTCTCACAGTGTTGGCTGGACTGAGACAGTCTTTCCCGCCCCTCATTCCGGTATCAGTTACAGCTTTATCAGAATGTCAGGAAACGCCACTAACTCTAGTCACTGGCAAATGTGGGTTTGCACTTTCATTCATATCATGCCAGTCTAACTAAAGAGATACCAATACAAAGGCTGTCACTTTTTTCGCTTTCGATCTACTGTAAAACATTCTTAAAAATCGTTGATTTGGAAAGTTGCCAAAAAACTAGGGATTTGTATGGGGAATAAATAAATGGTTTATTCATCTTGGCTCTAAACTGATATGAACCAGAAAGAGTGGAACTAAAACTCACTGGAATCGCGCTAAATTGGCCCATATAATACAGTAGGAGCGAAAGAAACACACAATAGCAGTAAGGCAGGCAATTGTTATTGAAAGCGCCACTGAGAATAGATGTTTTTTCCCCATACAAATCCTTATATTTTCGCCACTTCCCGCCGATCGCGCTCTCTCCTCGCGCTTCGCGCTCGCCGAACTCCCCTCCTACCTTTCATTTCTACGCCTGCCACGCCACGCAGGCTATCAAGAGTTAAAAGGATGAGAGTTGCACGAAAGTCCAACTCTCATCAGCCCGGGCAGGAGCCCAACGGCGAACGAGAGAAAAGACTCTCAAGAAAAATCTGAACAGGTTCAAATTCGATAAGGACGCATGTCCCAAGAGCGCGCGAGCGAGAGTTTGATCTCGACTAAATATTGCGTGACATACAATCTTTTCCAAGCTTAGCTCCTCCCCATCTTCCGGCAGGAAGCGAAGCCAACTGGAACATGTCATATGTAGTCTATATCCTGCTGTTGACAGCAGTCTGTCAGTCTTATAAAGATTACAAAATACAAGGTGCAAAGTTCTCCAAATATTTATACGTAGACACCTACATTCCACTCAAGGAGTCCATTCGATCGCTTGACCACAAGAAGTCGATAAAGCATCGGAGAACGGTTAAGGTCCATTGGTTAATCAGCAGCTAGTAAAAGAGCTATAAGAAAGTCAAGGAAACGCTTCTGTCACGATGCGTGTGGAATTACTTTATTTTGCGCTTGGATGTGTCTTCTTACACAGAGCAGTGGTGAGTATGTATATCGTATACAGCGATTTTGTCGCCATGTTGCTTTAGTGACCATAGCATAGCGCCCAGACATTATTATTGTTAGGGATTGATGAAACGACAAGTCTATTCAGGGACTGCCTTTGCTTTCTAACAAAACAGCTTTTTGTCGCATTTGTTCTCGCTCACTCGCTATTTTGTAGAAAGTAAACAATCCTCCATTGATTTTTTATTGTACAGTAAATATTGACACATGGCTTTAATAGTCTTTTATCGTGCCACAATGCGCTTTGCATTTCCTACTTAAACTATCGCTTTCAATACTGGCCTCAACTTTCATTCCTTGCTTGGCTCGGCTAAAGCAAGAACGGCCATATATTTGCAGCAAATCACATCTACTTGCCCCAATTATTTATCAAGGACAGTTCCGTACATATTTTAACAGCGAGAGACGTGTAAAATTCTTGTCGTGTTTTGGTTTCCTGCACTGGATGGATTCTAAATCCTGCGTTACCCGATGATCCTATTGCTGAGCTGCACATTCTAAGGGCAGCGCGGTTTTTTTTCTTCAAAAGAACGTCACAAGCGCAAATTACGGTTGTCTCCAAAACGAAGATCGAAGACCGAAGGGTCTTCGTTTTGTAGTTTGAGCCGGCCTTTTCTACAAAGCGAAGACCCCATCGATTTCTTGTCCTTGGCGTCTGACAAAGCTTTTTAGCGAGGGTCTTCGTTTTGTAGTTTGAGCCGGCCTTTTCTACAAAGCGAAGACTCCATCGAATTCTTGTCCTTGGCATCTAGTAAAGCTTTTTAGCGAGGGTCTTCGTTTTGTAGTTTGAGCCGGCCTTTTCTACAAAACGAAGACCCCATCGATTTCGTTTTATTTGGCGTCTTTCAAAGCGTGTAAGCCAGGCTCATCCGCCTGTAATTTGACAGGTCTAAAAGTGATGAGGTCTTCGTTTTTCGGTCTTCGGTCTTCGGTTTTAGGTCTTCGATCTTCGGTCTTCGGTCTTCGGTCTTCGGTCTTCGGTCTTCGATCTTCGATCTTCGTTTTGTTACAGCTTAACTTAAAATTTGAGAATTGTATAACTACATGTATGTGCCTAAATTGCAGTTGTCCGCCTGGATTTTGGGCGTTTGACTGAATTTCAGCCGTCTCCTCGAACTCTGATCGCTCTTAATAATTCCCGTCTCTCGGAAGTATTCAGCCTATTTTGGGTGTTGCGTCCGGTAAGAAACACAGGCCTCGTTTAAACAGTGAATAATTTAGCGGATAAATTGCTACCCTACCTGGGTGCCAGACGTTGTCGCGGCTTCGCCGCTTTAATACACTGAGTTCGCGCAAAGGAAAAAGGAACAAAAATCCCTCTGGCACCCAGGGTAATTGCTATGCAGCACTGAAGCAAAAATCAATTGTACAAGCTTTTGGCAGGAGTCCATATCCCGGGCAGGAGCCCATATCCCGTCCAGGAGATGGGCTCAACAAAAAGATGATTCAGACATTAACCAAAAATCCTAAGCCGGCCATGGTGTAACAGTAACGAAATATTTGTATTCACGAGTTGCTGTGCTGAACTGTATACCAGATAACAGCGAAATGAGAAAGAATATTTGTCTTTGTTCTTTTTTTCTGCTAATTTCGTTTATTTTTCATTTCTTTCTGTTTGTTGCTGATCTGTTTCTATGAAGACGGCGGAACAACCACCGGCCACACATAAGGGTAGGTACATTGTAGGGGGGGGGGGGGGTTGGAAAACCAGTGGGGGGGTGTCGTACATAATTTCTGACTGATTAGAGGGGAGGCAATAACTAAATTAACTCCTTTGGGAGGGGGGTATTACCTAATATTTTCCTACATGAAGCCCATTTTCCACCCCCCCCCCCCCCCCCCGCCCTCCTGATAATTATTGCACAGTCCCTTAATAGGCCATTTCCGAGTTCTCTTTACCTCGGTTTCAAAACGAGTCCAAATGCAAAACCTTTGATATGAAATGAGTTTACTCACAAGTTCATTCAAATTCAAATCAAACTCATTTTCATTTGAAAGGTTTCGCATCTGGACTCGTTTTGAAACAGAGGTGGAACTCGGAAATGGCCTATCAGGTACCATGTGCTTTCGATATTAACTATATTTAGCAAAACACCATCGGCTGTTACCTAATTTAAAAAATTATGACAGTCATCCGAAAAAAAAATAATTTATCGTCTGAACAAGCCTTCTAATGAGTCTATGATTGGTTCTTCTTCCATTAAATTAACTCCGTACGTGGTCACGTTAAAAGTAATCATAATCTTAAGAGAGGTCTATATAAAAGGCTCCTGTTTGATTTTAAACTGATAACCAACCTAAAACGTAGCTCAGAAAAATCCGCTGCCAGACGAAAACTGATCTGAATGTGGCCTGGGAATTTCAGTTCGCAGACAATCTCTTGTCTCGTCGAGCCAACTGGGAATGTCTGCGTAGGAGGCTAGAAAGTACGGCGTGCTCAATGCTTGCTTTATCTCGAGATAATTTTAAAAGGATTTTTTATCCCGAAATAATGTTTTATCCCGAGATAATTTTTTATCTCGAGATAATTTTTTATATTATCCGAGATAATTTTTTTTATCCCGTTATCCCGGGATAATTTTCTATCCCGGGATACTGACGAGACAGTGACGAGATTAAATTAGAATCGAAACTGCAGTCTTGCCCATTTGAATCCTTTGACTGAGCATTAAGGCAGAAACCAAACTAACAGTTGATGGTCTATTATTACAGACCCAGTTCAGACGCCGGGCTTCACAAGAGCCGAATCCGGCGAATTCGATGAATTAAGCTAAGGCCGGCGTCTGAATCAATTCGGAACGGCTGATTGAATTCGGATCGGCTCAGCCGTTCTTCCTGCCCGGCTTTGATTCAGACGCCGAACTTCACATGAGCCGAAACAAATGCATGAATTATTATAATGTATTTTTCAATATAACAGCAATTTCCCTCAACTGAATTACGTTCGGCTGAATTAAGCTCGGCGTCTGAATCAATTCAGCCAGTCCCTAAATTCGAATTCGATTCGGCTCATGTGAAGTACATGTACGGCGTCTGAACTGGGCCTTACAAACCGAAGACATCAATCTTTCCATAGACGGCGATACGTCGACGTAAATTAACCAGCGTGCTCCTAAAGCCCCGATCCGTGTCAACATGCATTTGTCAGTCAACAGTGAGAGCCGATGTTGAGGCCGTTTGACACCCCCTCTCAACAATCTTGCATGAGAGGTGTTGAGACATGTTGAGGCGAGTTTGACTTCCATTTAAACTTTGTCTCAACATCTTCACAACATTTTTGTACTTGATCTGTTGAGAGGTTGTTTAGGCCGTTTGACCGGGCATGGTCTCAACATCTCTCAACACGACTCAACAAATGTTGAGAAAAAGTTGAGACAAATGCATGTTGACAACAAAAACTCCAGAGGAAGATGAAGACATAGGCGGAGATGAGTTTTCAAACAATCAAAACCTCCAGAAAGAATCGTGATTCTTAATTCTCTCTCGAAATACACAATCGAAGAGCGCGCGCGAGAAATTGGGACGGGAAGGCTTGGGGCGAGACGAGGAAGCGCGCGTCTCGCCCCAACCCCTTCTCTCTCTTTCTCGTCTCGCCCCAACCCTTCTCGTTCGACGTCCAGAACGCGTTCCCGAAGGACCCTAAGAGAAAAGAGGGGCTGCAAGCAGTCTAGAATCGTGATCGATGAACAAACAGCCTGAAGACCCTGAGAAGAGAAACAGCAGGGACAGAAAACGCCCGATGGCAAAAGAGCCCGCCAAAACGAAGATAGAGATTTAGCGTCTATCCAGGCGAAGAAGAACAGCTCAGAGGAAGCCATCGGACCTCGAGAAGGGCGCATGCCCTAAAAGTTTAAGATACCGCACATCGCGGGCCAAGCGCGCTGGTGAAATTTCACCACAGGCGCGTTGAAAGACTCACGGATTAGCTAAGCCTATCCTCCTATCCCAACCAGGTATTTGAGAGAATAACTCGTTCCATTTTAACGAAAAAGATTACCTACAAACTCATGGAACCGCCATGGGAAAGAAAATGGCCGCTAGTGAGTCTCATTGTGGAACACCCTCATATACGAATTTTTTTTTGCACCCAACTAATTAAATTTACGGCTGAAATCTCACAAAAATAGATTACATTCTTGGACACAAAAGTGTACAAAGGTGACACTTCGAGACACTTCACAAGGAAATACTACCCTTTGTAACACAATACCACCAAACATTCCTAGCCTAAAGAACATACTGATGCGGGGGAAATGGCACCTCAGAACGAGCTAAGCTATGAAGGCTTGGCGGAGAATATCGTTTACGACTGCAGAAACTGCGTAGGCCCCTCAAAACCTTTTAACCAGTTTAAACAGGGTCCATTCTGTAAAGGACCACAAACAACAACATTTCAGAACCGGATGTCATGTTGGCCGCCATCCGTGGTTACGTTCGTTCGGATCACAAGTTATCTCGGGGAAAAACTATCTCGGGATAAAAAAATTATCTCGGGATAAAAAATTATCTTGGGATAAAAAATTATCTTGAGATAAAATTATCTCGGGATAAATGCCTAAATTATCTCGAGATAAAAAAAAATGAGAATGGCACCTATAGGCCACCGTAAGAACTGAGAACTCTTGTTGGGATTTTTTTGCTGGTGACATTTTGTTTTGACTGGCCGGGAGAACACTTCCTTTCTAACATCCTGCTGCTGCTTTGCAGTGAGTCACTTACTTGGTCGCACGCGTTTTCCCGCGCTTGGCGCCGGTTACGTGTATTTGCTTCAACGAACGTAAACAACACAATGAACCAAGAGAACCGTTCTCATTGGTTCATGATGTTGCTTACGTTTGTTGTGATTGGCCGTTGTTATTGATTTGGTTTTGGTTTTACAACACTGAATTGAAAACCGCTAGAGCTATCTATACATTATCATTACTTGACTAAATATTCGTTCCGCCGATCACTCCACAGATCCTTGTCAGAACGTTTTCTGCACCAAAGGACGCATGTGTGTTGTGAACAAGGATCGTTCCACTACGTGTGTGTGCCCACAATCCTGCCCTGATGAATACAACCCTGTATGCAGCGTGTACCTCAGACAGTTCAACAACAAATGCGAACTGCATAAGTTTGCTTGTAGAATTGGAATCATGATGGCAATCGAACGAACAGGAAAGTGCGATTTTAGAGGTGTGTACTTTGGCATTATCAAAACTATTCAGCTTCTAATTTATCTTTACTTTTCCTTAATGGAGAGGTTGAAATATTTTGATTGTGGACTCTTTTGCTGTGAATTTGTCTAACGTATCGAAACCAAGCTAAAACGAGGCAAAACGGGCATCATAAACGACTTTGGGTAATCTTCCTTAATTAAAGGAACCTCCACTGTTGTAAAATATGTTTTCAACAAATTTTTGTTTAGATTATTTTCCCACCAATGGTAGCTTGTTCCAATAGTGGAGGATTCCTTTAACAAATTGATGTTGGAATATTTTTCAGGTAGTGACTTGGAGCCATGCCCAGTCTCCCGTCTTCTGCAGTTCCATGATCGATATCTTGAGTATCTGATGGCGGCAAGGGAAAGGGAACTGGACCCAAACTTTACATTGGAGTCGAAAAGGCTCGACTCGCTCACGGAGTCGGAGGAGCGGAAGCAAATCATCGAGGTAAATTATAACAGCTACTCGGAAATATTTTTCTTTTTATCGAGTAGCTTGTGTCATATTATCACTGGTCACTGGCTGATTACAAATTACAACTGCCACCTTGGGGAAGAATTAACAGGTCGTTGTATGTCTATATGCCAAGTGGCACAGAAGGCCTCAATAAGGTCTCTCCAGCCTTCTCAGCTCTATCCTGCATCGGTCAATCTAACTGCTTTCTCCTACTCTATACCAGCTACTTTCAACTCCTTCAATATCGTCCTCCTCTGTGTAATGCTTGGCCGCCCTCTTCTTCTTCTTCTTCTTCTTCTCCTTCCATTTCTTTTTTGGTTAATTCACTCTAATCCATTCTTCTTACTATTTCAGTGGGAATTCTCCAGCCAGGACAGCAACCAGGATGGTATTCTTGATGAACATGAGATCGAGGCAATGATCGACCGAGATGAGGACTGCATGGTTGGATTCATGAAGTCATGTGACTACGATCATCATCCCGGAATCAGTAGGAGGGAATGGAATACTTGCTTTCCGCCAATGGTGGCCGGTGAGTAGGCGACAGTCTCTGAAAAAGAGCGGGAAAAGTTAATTGAAAAAAATCGCGGGTGACTTTGGGTTTTCCGCATATGATTGGACAAAAAACAACAATACTACGACTGTTCAGACAGATTTACTGTGGAGTTTCTTTTAACGAATTATATAGTGCTAAATAACTTATTACATATAATTTTCGCGACAACTTAATTTCGCGATTTTGAGGACGATGCCGATTATTTCGCGATTTGACAGGATTTTTAGAAACCAAGACAAAAACGGCCAAAACAACGAAAGCAAACAGGTTCAATAGTATGTTTGTCTTTAGGTAGAATATCCCGGCTCCTTTCCAGTGACAGTCCAAGCTATTTCTCATTTTTGTATTTGTTTTGTTTGTTTCAACAGAAGCCACTGAAGAGTCGATGGAATCGTAAAAAAGAAAACGCTATGTGGTTCTTTAGTTACGAAGACAGGAGGAGAGCATAACGGAACTTGAAGAAAACATACAAATTATTTTTATTGTCTAAAATGTTACTTTTTGTCGTCAATAAAGGCTTATAGTTTAAAATCTTCAAACCCTGATGTCGATAGATGTGTATGTATATAAATTATTCCTTCCTGTCTTCATGCGTTTCTTTAATAGAAGTTGGGAGAAATTGCCGATTGTATATCGAAACAATTCTCCCATTATAATACGTTCATTTATTCCTTGACCTAAGTGCATGCGTACTAATCATTTGGAGGAGAAAATTAGAGGCCAACCAGAGGGTTTGGTACCGCATAGGGTGTTTAAATCTAAAACGATCACCCTTGGAGGTATTCCGGTACCTATTAGGTTTCTGAAGCCGGAAAAAATCTGTCAGGAACTAGTTTTGTTTAGAATTGGTACCTCTTAGGGGGAAAAATTAATTTGAGCCATACCCAGAAAGCGAGACTCTGGTACCTTTTAGGGGTTATTTTCAAAATTTCCGACGATCATTCCCGTCACTTTTATATGGGATTCCCCCTCCCTGCTACCAAGTTCGTCCCCAGACTGAGCCGGAGATGAAGAGTCGCGTGTTCTGGGGACGAGATTGGCCAGTGTAGAAAAGCATGTCAGTCTCTTTCAACTGATCACAGAACATCACAGCGGAAAATACAATACATCTGTGTTCTACGTAGTATCAGCCTTGCTTCCATTTTCTACGTACACCAGCAGCATTTTCGTTCGCGGTCCTTTGCCACTTATGCAATACATATGTACTAGCATGAAGGAAAATATAGAGTGATATGCTCCTGGTCAGTATATCTCTAGCTGAAGAGTTACGTATAGGCTCTCCTTTTCTTGCCACCTCCTTATTACAATCTATTCGATCCTAGACAAGAAGGTACATTGTACTGTAGCTTACCTAAAAGGCAACCGTTCGACGAGTTTTCTTCAACTCTCGTCGAGATAGCGCGCGCAAGCTTCGAGTACGCGAGAGTCGATATCTGCATATAAATGAGTGGAAACTCATCGACGTTGTTTGAGCATATAGGTACGTTCAAAACGGCCTCGATCAGAGACCCCGCACGGATAGTAACCAGTACCAAGAGACATGCAGATCAGCAAAGAGTATAGCCTGAGATCAGGCTCCGAGAGAAATCAGCGCGCGCTCGGAGATTTCTCTCGGAGCCTGATCTCAGGCTACAAAGTGTACAATCAGCATCGGTTGCAATTGTACCAAGAGAGGATAATCTAAGAGAAGGCTTCCACCTGCCTCACGATAATTTTTTGAAAACTATTTTTAAACAGTTTTGCTCCATGCTATGAAAAGTTATTTTTATTTCCTTCTAATCACGTTACTCGAACTGACCAATGAGGTAGCGCTCATAAAATAGCTCAGCTATTGTATGGACTGAAAGTTAAAAATAGATTTAAAAAAAACATCATTGGAACGTGTGGGGAATGGATTGTTTCGCAGTTCGCAGACACTGATCACAGTAGTCGCGCGCGGAACCGCGTTTGCTATAGCCTGCGTGGCAGGCGTATAAAGGGGAGGGAGGGGAGTTCGACGCGCGCGAAGCGCGAGAGCGCGAGTCGGCGGGAGGGCTTACTCCATCGCGCTTCGCGCTCCGACTCCTCGCGCTTCGCGCGCGTCGAACTCCCCTCCCTGGGTCTTTGAATCCAGCGACCTAGAGACCCTGGGTGCTATGCAGACAAACTCGTTCCCAGGGTCTACTCCGCTTTCAAGATGGCGGCTGTGAACGGAGGTTGCTATGCAGACAAAATTTATGGTCAGCGGAGAACCTAGTGAGGCAAAAGGAAAATGGCGGCAGGTAGCGTTAGAAAATGCGTGTTCTTTTATCTTCTATTTCCTTCTATTTTATCCGTCACAGGAGCTCTAAAGTGCGAGGGTAAGTAGGAGTAGTTATCTTTTAATCCCTGCAACGTTCTATTTTACCAATAATTATCAAATTTGTTGTTATAAAATGATTTTGCGGTTGAAGATTGCGCCAGCGAGAGATCTTTGGGCGCGTGTTTCTAAATAAGTTCCAATTGTCTCTAACTGCTTATACTTCTAGATACGAATACTCTTTGTTTACACTTCTGGTCAGATAAACACTGAATTAATACATGGAAGTTAATTGATGATTTAGAGATTACTTGATTGTGTTGTCAGCTTACACTTCGGTACAGTACAAATATAAACCTTGCTGGTTTCAAATTAGGGAACTGTAATTCGGAAAAATTAAAATGAATCCATAGAAAAAGTGGAGGAGGAGAGTAAGAAAGATTTGGTCGTTGTGATCTATTAGACTTGTGAGTTGTGTTGGGGGGGGGGGGGGGGGGGGGGTGCTACAGGCCTGGACCAGGGTGCATGCAATGTACATCCCATGCTGAAGATACACCAAGGTTTTCAAAAATTCTACGCCAAGCAGCAAAGGTCTAGTTTGCCAGCTAATGCTGAGCACTGCTTTAATTCATGAGGCCGGCATATGGCACAGACTACAATCATATGCCACGTGCTTTTGAAACCCACACCAAAGATACATGTATTTGGCATACCCACATAAATTGTACCATGGGGATGGGAAGGCTACTGGAGATACTGTATTTGTATAAATGCTGGGCCCCGAATAAATGCTGGATTCGAATAAACGCCAAGTCTATCAGGTCGAGTTTTAAATAAACGCTCCTGACGTTTAATTGAGGTCCCAGCGTTTATTTGAGGTCCGGCAGAGAAGACTAAGGCAAGCAGGAAGATACACTAACTTCTGACCCCTCTCCCTCCAGCCATCATCTCTCCTCCCCACCCCTCCCCCACACACTTTTAAGGAGGCCTAAGGGTATAACAATACTATGTGCTGAAATGTGTACTATAGTATAAGATATTTACAATACTTATAGAGGTTATTCAGCCTAAAGGCTCGAAAAAATAAACACTGACGAGTAAAAATGCCCAGCCATATTACACAACTTTCCGCTGAATAAATTGTTTATTATACGACATAATATCTTTCCTAAAATATAGGCTTTCAACAGTGTTTTCCGTAGCGCGCGGTCAGGGGGACTGAGACCCGTGTAATACATATTTGCTCTTGTCTTTGTGCATATTCGCACTCTAAAATGCTATGTCGTATAATAAATGTATATATTATCCAACATGTTTTTTTTTTCCTGAAATCCAGACTTTGAGCCATATGCATTGAGCAAGTCATACAAGTACAAACAACAAGTTAAACCTGCCCTGGCTCCTATAGTGCAAATAACCAGCTTGTCCTTGTGCCCTGCATTATTTGTATTTGTACTCTGCTGCTGAGTGGATTTTGCTAATAATCGCAGTGTTTTATGTCTACAGAAATCTCTATTTCAACCTTGTCAAGAAATGTAACGTTTAAAGTGTCACATAACGAAAGTTCCATTATAGCAGTCTGTGTACATGGTGGTGAGCTCACACTATATCGGTTATGGGGCAGTGTTATAGTTGTGCTGGAATTTGAGTCCACAGATGTGCAGTTTTACGAGGCTGAAAGGTGAGTTCATTTTGTTTACAATTTTCCAGCCCCGGCGGAAATACAGTCATTTTAGATTTTAACACCCCTATGCAGTACCAAACCACAAATTTTAACCCCTAAAAGGTACGACGATCATCTTTTATATGGAAGTCCCCCCCCCCCCCCCCCCCGGGTTTTCCAGGCGCTTTCAAAATCTGAGTTGCCTTTTGCCTCTGTTTTCAAAACTAGTCCTGGTGTACAACCTTTCTTATGGGACTGAATTTAATTTGCAAGATAATGAACAACATGCAAGTAATACTCATTACCATTATGAAAGGTTGCGTACCAGGACTTGTTTTGAAACAGAGCAAAAGGCAACTCGGAAATGGCCTGAGTAAATGAATGGTGTACAAAAACTCACTCATTATTTGTACACCATTCATTAAACTCATTTCATTTCCTTGAGCACATTTCATTCATTAATTTCGGATAAATGGCCTATTTCTAATTTTTTTTTTAGATTTATACCTACATGTACATGTGTTAATTTAAACCACAACTTAATTATTTATATGCTATTGTGTCTCTATTTGGCTATTGTTATCACTCTCCACATATCATGCACTCTGGTAAAGGAAACATGTGATAGCCAATTGGATTGTGATTTTATGCTACTAGACACTACTAGACATAAAATTATATGCAACTCTTATATTTTCGCTATTTCGCAAGAATTACTACACACACAGAGTAAACTTGCATGGCTTGAAATTGAGGCAAACCGATATCTAGCAGACAGACCTTTGCTTGGAGGTCAGTTTTTAAAATTAAATTTACAAATCTGAAATGTACTAGGCATATACTACTGTAGTTTATGCTGCTAAACACTCAGTGAGATGCTCGTATAATATTATGTGATTTCCATTTCTATCCAACAGCTGTTCTGCTCTCAACCCAGCTAATCAGTCCTGGGCATCCATCTTGCAGTCTTTTGTGACAAGCAGGAATGTTATGGATCACATTATTTTCAAGCACTCGCCATTCAAGACATCGTGTTTCTGCAGTTGAACTTTATCAAAAACAAGAAGTGAGAGTTTCGGCTGGATTTGAAGGTGATGCACTGTAAATGTAGGAGTATGGTTTAGTGATACACTTGAAACCTATTTCAGGGTTTGTACAGGTCCTTGTTTGTACAGGTCTTTGTACAAATCCTGGAAAGTCTTGGAATCTGGCATTTTCCAGGACTGGAAAGTCCTGAAATACGAGTGTTCTTTTTTGGCAGGTCCTACACATTGTAGGAGACATGGTGGCCTAATGGTTAGCACGTTGGACTCTGGATCGAGCGGTCTGGGTTCGAGCCCTGGTCTGGGTCATTGTGTCATTCTTGGGAAAGACACTTTATCTCGCAGTGCCTCTCTCCACCAATTCTCGTTCCCAGATCCTCTGTTTCTTTTGGTCACATGGTAGGCGAAACGGAGGCTCTAGTCTCAGACGTTACCGGATGTCCGAAAATTTGGCAGACATCCATTCATTAATTCATGTTGTGCATTCATTTTTTATCAGCCAATGAAAAAATTCGATTTTTTCCTTGCAACCAGGGCTACTCATTTCCGGCGCAAAGAAAAAAACGAGGAGCTCTGGGAACAAGGATGCTCTCCACCTGGGAGTATAAATGGGTACCGGCAACAAAATGCTGGGGAGTAACCTGCGATAGACTAGCAACCCATCCAGGGGAGTAGGAATACTCCTAGTCAGCTTCATGCTAAGGAAACTGGGATAAGCTCCATGGCCCAGTTGTTCAAATGACGATTAAGCTAATCCAGGATTAGTGTGAATATTGACGTCAGTTTTTTAACTTTTCAGTGAGGTTTTCTGTTTATATTTTTTGTCCTTCAGTTTTAACTTTGAGTAATCTCAATTTCTACAAAATAAAAGCATTGAAAAACAGTTTTATACAAGAGAAATTAAGACTGTTAATCCAGGATTAGCGTTGATCGTTTTTCGAACAACTGGGCCCAGCAGTGTGGGCAAGTTTGGCCCAAGTGCGTCTTTACCTTTACCAACCCATGTCCCCATACAAAATGACTACACAACCAATCTAATAATTAGGATTATTGGAGTATCCATTATATTATCAAAATTTATAACTACACTGTAGCCATGACTTATTATCTATTTTGTTCTATGCCAAAATTATGTTCTGTTTCCATTCAGTGATTGACTGGTATTTCCCAGCGACATTCCTGGCAGGGCTGATCATTTTCTACAATGCAGAGAGACTCAGTAGGTATATCATTAAACAACCTTTCTAATTTGCCACGGTTAAGCACTTGTGTGACAAAGTAAACTTGTTGTTGTTGTTGTTCATGTCGTCATCTATAATTCTGTCTGTATTCATACTCATGATTAACAAATCAAACTCCTCCTTCGTGGTCGTCCAATAGTTTTTTAATCACTTGTATGATTACAGAACAAATTGGACTCTGCTCAGTCCTTTTACTATTATCTGTAACGTCTTTCTGGAGCTTCCAAAGAACTATGAGATGCATGGCAAGTTGTAATGTGGCAGGAGTATTCATACGGTTCTGTTGATTTTCTCATCACCAGGAATAGTGTGTTCTTTTATTCATCTGGTGTCTCACTCGGCCTCATCATGTCCCTGTTGTTGCTTGTTTACATTCTGCACAGACTTATTCCTGGGGTAAGAACTCATTGATCCAGACTCTGACTTGTACATGTAACTGAACATTAATCTCTACTATATTTGACGTGAAAATATGCATGGCTGTTTGGCCATGGACATAAGATCTGTTCCGAGAAAAGAATATTTTTTATGAATATCGCGAAAAGCATTGTGCATATGGGGAAGAGCGTTATATATATTGAGAATCATGGCATTATGCATAGAGTAGTTTTCAATTTGAGTGTCATGAATACAAATTGGCCAATCACAACAAACGTAAACCAATGAGAACTCGAAACAAATACATGTAACCGGTGTCAAGCGAGGGAAAACATGCGTGTCAGCAAGTCACGATTGATTTTGGTTTTGCATCTGATTGGTTGAGTAACTATACATGTACATGTAGGTGGCGTGAATTTTTTAAACCTAATCACAGAGCACAGTGAAGCACAGCCAAAGCAATTCTAGATTACTTTCAAACTCAATTGAAAACTGCTCTATCAGGTGGAAGAGCGTTCTGTATATCGAGAAGTGCATTATAATGATTGGTGTGATTGTCACTGTATATCACTCACTCATCCTCGTTATGACTGTGTGGAACATGAGGCTTAAACAATAGGGAGTTTAAGATCCACGATGGTTACGCCGAGGACAGCGTTGATTAAAAAACTAGTTTATATTTTAATTGAGAATCTCGGGATAATCCAAACCAATTCAGTTTGTCTATTGGTGTCAGAGCTATCCTCAGCTGAATATGTAAAGACTACAAACAATCAAATAGAAACGTGACAAATTCATCTTTGCGGTTCTCGTTCTTCAGAAAACGCAAAATTAGGTCATTTCACGTTGTTGTTTTACGGTTAAGAAATGTACCAAGATGAAAAACGCACGTGCAGATTAATTGTACTGCTAAATAAACCTTTTGTTTAGCGACGTTCTCATTGCCGTTGTGGTTTTCTTAAACTCCCTAATGTTCCTCCGGGCTACTTACATAAGGGAGTTCATTATGTTGAGGGTTCCTCCTTTTGGGGTAGGCTCGATTACCAGCCGCTGACCGGACTCGAGAGAGCGGCGGAAATCGAGCCTAGTTTTGGGGGACTCGTTATAACAGTGTTCGTTTGGTATATTTGTTTTCAAAACTATGAGCGTTTTATTCAACCATTATTTTTCCTTTCCTCCATTTTGCCATTTGTCCAGAGAGGAGGTGCCTATGCTTTATTAATCGGAGGCTGGAGTGTGGCGGCTTATCTAATCCAGTGGACCTGGAGTAACTTGAAAGACCTGTTAGTTAATCACAATCAGTGGGTAATTGGATATCTTGTAATAGTAGGTGAGTGTGACTATATTCTTATTACACCGATAACGGACGCACCTTATTACAGGGTTCATATTCTCTTCCCATACTCTTTTTCAACAACAGTTTACAAGAGCTTTTCAAGGCATTTTTCAGGACTCTGTAGATTTTCCAGACTATAAATGTACAAGCACTTTATATTCGCGATTTCATGGAACTGGTAAAAAAAAAAGTTGACCAAAATTTCAAGCAAAACAATGAAAAATTAAAATGAAATAAAGTGAGTCACTAGTAAAGCCATACACAGATAGATCTTTCATGTAAGTCCATAGTGTTCTAGAGTCTTGGCGCTGCCATATAGCAAAGGCTCGTTCTCCTTATGTTTTTAGTCTGGCGTATGGAGATGACAAACGTTGTTGAAAAGATGATGGTAATGCAGTAAGTTCCTGATGTAGCAAGGCGCAGCACCGTTATTATATAGAGACCTTACGCAACCACGACGGCGACGCCGAGGTGAACATCGATTAAAAATATCTATTCATCGCTGAATATGTAAAGATCGCGCTCAATTCTAAACTGAAACTTGAAAAGTTCGCAGGGTGGAATAACCCTCTCCACAAAACGCAAAATTTGGTCACTCGCATTTCATAATGTTGTTTTGCAGAGGATATCGGACGGTTTTAGAAATGCACCAAACCGTATAACGCACGTGCATAGCCATCGTACTTCTCGTTAAACCTTTTGTTTAGCGACGTTCTCATTGCCGTTGTGTTGCGTAAGGTGCCTATCAAAGAGCTTTAGAAACTAATAAGAGAAGCTTGTCGATTATAATACAGCGAACAGGTAGCCAGTGAAACTTTTTAACGCAGGGGTTATATGATCAAATTTCCCAGTACACGTAAATAGCTGACAGGAAACATTTAAAAAAAAATTCTGAGATGAAAAAAGTTTAAGTTTAGGACTAAACAGACGGGGTTGCTTTTTCAGGTATCATTAGCTTCTGTGTGTGTTATTATCGCGGCCCCGTGACAAGCGACAGGGGACTGGACCTGATACGATGGATGCTACAGCTTGTAGGCTTGACACTGCTCTACATGGGCACTCGCTCAGATGTGGTGTCGTTTGGTGTGATAGCCGCTGCATTCTTGTCACATGTTATCCGCAGCAGTGGCATCCTGATGGGTATTATAAAAATGCTGCCTCGAAACTGGTAGGTTGGCAGTCGTGGATATAGTACAGAAAAATACTAGATAACTGATTAGTGATTCTTATCCGCCAAGGCAGCTCTAGTCTCCCACGCAGCCGTTATTTGTGTCGTCACGCAACGCTTCTCCCCAGGGAGAAGAGGAGGGAGAAGCGTTGCGTGACGACACAAATAACGGCTGCGTAGGAGACTAAGGCAGCTCAGGCGGGATCAATTTAGAACTCTAACCCAGTCCCCTAGCCCTTGTTTTTCAGTCATTTCCTACGTGTATCCGCTATCTCGAACTGTTTTTCGTTTCCCTTGAGAGTTCAACTGTAGTTCTTTTTTACTTTAATTCCTTGCAGTGTTTCCTACAGAGTCTATTACTTCTTCTTTCCTCCAAAACACAAGTTTCTATCAGAGGAGGAATATGTTATTCAGGGAACTGAAGAAACAAGTAGAGCGCTGGAAGATCTTAGAGAATATTGTCACAGTCCTGACTGCAACACGTGGCACGTTGTTAGCCGATTAAGACATCCTTCCAGGTACGGCAATACTGAACTCCACATAGACAGGTGTAGGAGATGATGAATACATGAAATAAATCATATATGTGAATTGCGTTGGAAAGAACGAAAGAGAATGAGATATTTGTAGTTATATATCAACTGCTTTTTCATGAAAACAAATTCAGGCTACAAAAGGGTTTCGAGCCCATGACGTTTACAATTGACTAGTTCTCAGTGGCTTCATATCTCGGTTGTGGGTCCGAATCCCGTTGGAGCTAGATTCATAATTTACTTGCCAACTTCAAGTTGATAATTACAAGTATTTCACTTACCCGCCGACACAGTTTCTTTAGAAACTAGTCGTTTTATGAGAAATATGTTTTACCAGTCAATGACACAAGCTACATTGTACTCGGAAAAAATATTTTCGAGTTCTCCCAACAGGAGTCGAACCTATGAACGTTTTGTTATCTAATACAGCGCTTATCAGTTGACCATAAAATTTTCTTTATTAGAATTAAGCTTTAGTCCACTGAAAGATTGAACCCAAAATACAGTGGAACCCCGTTAATACGGACACCTACGGGCCAAAGAAAACTGGCCGTAGTATAACGCCGTTCTTTAAATAAGAAAATGACTGAATGAGCTTCCGTTCGGGCCAAAATTAAGTGGCCGTAATAACGAGGTGGCCATAAGGCGGGGTTCCACTGTATTTCGATAAACACGTGTGTATTATTCAAACAATGATTGTTTATTATCGAGACCTGATAGCTAAGATAACGAACGATTATACACGACTTGTGATACTTTTGGAAAGGTCAACTGCTACCCTGCGAACGCATACGTATAAATTAGAGAGCGCTAGAATTCAGTTTTGACGTTGTCCCTTTAAAGGGGCAGTATCACGAGAATTCTCCCAAGTTTTTATGTGAACTATGCTTGAATTATGAAGGTACACTCGCTGATGCACAAAATGGTTCCTGAACAACAAGAGAAATACATTATCAATTCATTCTCCTGAGGTGGGAACAAACCAGAATCATTGATTTTGAGCTATTTTTCCCAAGAACACCGTAAATCTTGAAATCGTCGGCCCGACTTTTTCAAGTTTCATTCCACTTCCTTCCTACCCGTCCTTAGTCAAATAAAAAAATTTAACAGTTTTTCTGTACTAGTATAGTAACGTTTAGCAAGACCAGGCCACTTTTAGTGGATTTCCATTGATACAAACACTTCTGCTAGGTTGTTTCAATTAGTACTAAATCTTGGTGACACTGCCCCTTTAGCGTACATTCCGACAATGGAGACAAATCTCAGCTCTCATGGTCTCAGATAGCTGATCAGGCCTCCTGTTTCCATCGCATGAAGCAACTGGGAGTATCAGTACTCCCCTGGATGGGATGCTAGCCATCGTCGGTAAACCCCCAGCGTTTTTGTCAGGTTGCCCTGACAGTTCAGTCGCTGGTCTCCTGTGTGGAGAGAGGCACTGTGAGAGTTAAGTATCTTGCCCAAGAACACAACACAATGACTCCGGCCAACGCTCGAACCGAGACCGCTCGATCCGGAGTGCAAAGCCTTAACCATTAAGCCACCGCGTTTATTAAATAAACATAATAATAAAGAGGTTTTTGATTATTTCCGAAGATTTCCGACCATTTTCCGAAGAATTCTGAACGCGACTCCCCAGCTCCTGCATTTGGAGTGGACGTTTAAAGCTGACACCGGTCGCTCTTGATTTCGTTCTAGATTCGCTACGTTCGTAGCCAGTGGACAACACATTCTGGACGAAGAAGTGAAAGTATATGAGGACGATCTGGCACCTTGGCTCACTTCTGATAGCGATAGTAATAACAGCGATCACGACCGTGATTAATATTTATTACTTTGTCTCAAGAAACAGCATCAGTCTTCGATGCCATTGAATCGATTTGTGCAACGGCGCGGCTGCGGTGGAAATATATTGAGATATTGAGTCGGGGTGCTGGCCACTTAGGAACAGTACATTTGCGAAATACAGTGAGGGGACGCCTTCAGGTCACTGAGGTTTCCTGCCATGGGAAGGTCAAAGGAATGAACACTGCTTGCGCGCCATAGCATGGATCTTGTGTACCAATGTAAGGAACATATGCAAGAGCCGCCTCCTATAAGAAGACACTTAACCGTGGCCCTTAACCTCTGAGGCTCTCGTGGTAAGGTCAACGGAATGAACATTGCTTTGCGCCATAATATTGCCGTAGGCCTGCCAGAACCAGCCTACAGAATTGAAGGTAGCCACTGGCGTTGACTAAGACATGAGAAGAATAGGTTCTCTTTATTCAAGCATCGGTGAGCAAGGCACAAAAGAAGACAGTCCTTACTATAGACTTATTGTCTGCGCTGGAAAGCGACACACAAGTGTTTCTACACGATGTAGAATTGATGCAGTTGCTAACGCGGAAATTACATCCCAAGCTGGGCATCCGAACAACACGCGCACAGTTTTGAAAATCTTTAGTTTTAATTTTCATTCGAATTCCCTTTAATTTATTTAGAAATAGAAGTCTCCCTGTTTGCGTATTTGGATCACTGTGATAACACTGTTAAACAGTTAGAGCGATTTTCAATTGAGTGTCCTACAACCAAAACCGAAGCAATAACAACGACCAATCACAATGAACGTAGACAAGACAATTAATAAACCAATGAAAACTCAAAGCAAATTCACGTGAACCAACGCCAAGCGCGGGAAAACGTGTGCGACCAAGTCGCGATTGGTTTTGGTTTTGCATCTGATTGTTTGAGTTGGTGTCGCGAGTTATTTTGACTGAACCAATCACAGAGGGCGGTAAAGCAAAACCAAAACAACTTCGGATTACTTTCGACACTCAATTGTAAACCGCTCTATAAAATGCTGAGAGTGATTATTAAGTGCAGTCAAAAACCGCTTTCCGGACACCCGCTTAGTACGGACGCTTTATGTGTTCCTCGCGGCGTCCTTGTTAGCGGGATTCGACTGTACATTGTTAGTGTTTGACTATTCAGTTATTTATTCAAAGAGTGACAATTATTTTATATCGCTCAATGGAATAAGTAGAAAAGTTTAAAATTGCTAAAGGTCGGTTTTCACTAGCGACATAAGCATACGCATAAGCATAAGCTAGTGAAGACAGCTGAGACAGTTTTATATGACCATACCACGAAGCTGGTGTAGTGTGCCTCTTTCTGTTTATTGTTTTCATTCTTCTTTATCAGTGTTGTCCTTAGCCTCCTACGCAGACATTCTTTGGGGGGCTATGTTGTCCTCTGCTTAAGCATAAGCACAAGGGAAACGAACAGTTTTTCTAATGTTTGAGCTCATGTTTATGTCGCTAGTGAAAATCAACCTTTAGCTCCTCATAAGTTCCAAGAGAGATCAACGTCGAATTTCTCCCTACAATCAACCTCATTCCCAGTGTCTTCTCGTGACGTTTTTCAGCCGCCATCTTGAAAAACGAGAAGACCCTGGGAACGAGGTTGGCCTACAATATCAATGTATCTTCAACAAACAGGTGACTAAATTGAAGACAGTTAGGAAATAGAGGATATGGTCTTGATATAACACTAAATTCTCATAGCTGACTTTGAAAGAAATATATGACAGTCAGTAAGAAGAATTGAGATGCTGATCTTTGGTTAGGACATCTTGTTAGAAGTTTGTCTTAAGTTCCCTTGACAGTTTCGATAACTGAGGTTTTTGTACGCCCACTTTAAGATGGCGGCGTTAGATTTAATTGCGTGGAGGGGGTGGGGAGAGGGAGGGGGGTAATTTAGTTAGGGTATTGAATCGCTTAATTTATTGATGTTCAAACTCTTTTTATACTACGTTTTTTATTGTACTTTTTATTACTACAAGAATAAACATTTCTATTTAACTTTACAGTTGTTCAGTTTTGATAGCTAATTAGTAACATTTTGACTAGGTTATTTTTCAGGCTTCGTTATTGATCGAGAAATCGCTCTAGACACTACTACTTAACAATTAGATTATTCGCTCTCAATTTCTATGATGTAATAGTTGATGAGGCCGTAGGCCGAATCAACTATCACATCATAGAAATTGAGAGCGAATAATCTAATTGTTTTAGTAAAAATCATAACAATTGTCTAGTATTAACTCTAAATCATCCACCGAAACTTTGTAGAAACGAAAATAAACCGCAATTTTGTGACGACCTCCAGCCACTGCACACTAATGGCTGATAGTGTTCGAGTAGCTCAGCCAATCAGATTGTCTCATTTGCATTAGTATACTAGTAGATTTTTACTACATGCAATTATTGCTGACTAATTTTCTAGTGCCATTGCTTTTCAACATGTGATTCCCTTGTATTGTACTACGTATCCTTTCTGCGAGTAATAAGCGCGCGCACATTTCAAAACATGGCGTTTCGCTGTGGCTATAAGTTCGCTAGAGAGACATGGTCGTTCGTCTCGCAAACGAGAATGGCGACCTATCCTTACAATTATCCACGCTTAGCAAAAGTGTCGACCAATTTCCATGCATTACGTTTTATCGCTAATCCGTGTGGTTGTTGAAGTACATCCGTTATACATGTGGACTTTATTCATAAATGGCCGCCCTCCAATATTTTTATATTATATTTTATGAAAACAAACAAGATACTACGCGCGCTCTGATTGGCTCAAAACCATTTACCATAACTCTATGAAAGCAGAAATTGCTTCGTGCTTTTATTTAATAAAAACAATAGAAAACGTTTTCCCTGTGTTTCCATAGAGTTATGGTATCACTCGTGAAAGTTTGGGAGAACTCGAAATCGCTGTGGAAATTGCATTTCTCGTTCTCCCAAACTTCACTCGTGTTACCATAACTCCATGGAAACACGGGAAACGTTTTCTATTTGGTATATATCTTGAGAAGTTTCACAACCTACATGTATCCTAAATAGCCTCGCTTTCAAGTTTCTTCCCAAAAGCCAATAAGCCAATAACTTCTCCTCAAATAGCAATATAGTAAAACTACACATGATTCATTTTGACATATTTCTTGTTATTCAATTCCTTCTTTAGTGATATATAGACATTGCGATTTTGGCAAAGTTTCAAAGTTCGGCTAGTTAGGATATAGGTTATGACTTCCATTACAAATGTCGTTTTATAAGAATTTGAATGAGCCATAACTTTGGAGCCGTTAAACGAAAAACGCTCATACTTCTCTACACAATTTATTTTGCAGTGATTTTTAATGTAATAACCTCAATTTTTAACGAACAAAAAATTGCAGGTGAATATGGTGTATAATATTCAAAGTTTTTTCTTTCCCTCCGTGATACCTGCTCACACAAATCAAACAAATTTAATTCCGGGATTAGCGCTAATCCACTTCCGAACAACCTGAGCCGCGGCTGTATAGCGGGGCCAACTATTATAGTGCGGAATTTTAACCGTCGACGAACTGGGTCGAATGGATCACATGAACATTTCTTAAGTCAATCCACTAATAAATATGCTAGTAACTTTTTACCGTCAAAGGGTTGGTCTCAAAGGGTTTAAGGATGAAAATGACAAATAAGAGTAATTATATTAATTACCGTTAATCATCGAAGGAGGGTCTCGATGGGTTTTAGTGGATTTAATGCATGACCGCCAACTGGAAAATGAGGTTAATTTTTACTGTCAACCAATCATGGATAAAAATTTTAACTCTCAAACCATAGATAAGGATATTTTTTACCGTCAACGGAGGATTTTGGTTGGCGTAACCCTTTCACTCCCAATAGCGTTAAAAGTTCAGAAAGGTACCATCACCACTTGAAAATACTGCCTGCAACAGCTTTCATTTGAATGGTCACACACTAGGGTTTCATCCACAGACGTAAAAGTTAGAATCACCTTGTACAGCATAATAAACAGTACCACATGAAAGTACAGCTCAATAGCTTTCATTTGAATGGTCACACACTAGGGTTTCATCCACAGACTTGAAAGTTAGAATCACATTTATTGCGGGACTCAAGGTTTGACTCTAGGAGTGAAAGAGTTAACATTCAAAAGACTATAATGGATGAAGATTTTGATGTCAAATGATAAATGTCAAGGGTCTCAATGGGCTTAACATTTAAGGGTTCCAATAGACCAATTTGGATATATTAATATTCTAACTTGGCTCCGAGGCTTAGGGGAATAAAAGAAATTATTTATTCATCCCTCAACCTCGATGTGATTCTTTACTATTTCTTTTGTCTTATTCCCCTAAGCCTCGGAGCCAAGTTAGAATATTAATATATCGAAATTGGTCTATAGATGAGAATTTTACGGTCAAACAGGACAATGATATATTTTTGAACAGTCGTTGTCAAAGCCACACATCCATCATGACAGACCGTGTATATACATCTAATGTCTCCTAATGAAAACGAAGCAAGAGTCAGCCTCGACAAGCGTGAAGCAGGGCATACTCTGAGAAATATATTATTCTGTCAGTGACACAAGCTACTCGGAAAATAATTTCCGAGGTCCTCCAACAGGAGTCGAACCTATGACCTTCCGTACACCGGTCGGACGCTCTACCACTGAGCTACAGGAGATTCGTGGGAGCTTAGGCCATACAACTAGGTTCAAATGTGACAAGCATCCCGCATACTGCTAGGATTAGATTTGTCGATGATACACTCTACTTGTCGCAGTGTATATCCATTCTTACCATCACACATCAGTGTCGTTCCACTCTGCTAGACCCATTGTCTTTGATGGGCGCTCGTGATTGTTGAATGACGCATCGCCCGAAAAATCCTCAGTTTAGATATGTTCTCATGACTTCACTACTTCATGAGTTTGGATTTCCAACGCTTCACTTAGAAACTGTTGAACCTGAAAGACGGACCAGGTGAAGCATAGTTGTTTTCCTATTTCCCTAATTCCTTCTGTTCGCTTAGCTGTGAATTGGGGCGGTTCCAACAGATGTGATTGTACGCCCATCTTGTCTCGTGTTGGATTTCGTTCGTTCCTGTCTGCATCGCACGTTATAGAGTTTCACGTCGTTGACGAGTTCTGTGTTCAAATGAAAGGAATACAAACGGTCCTTAGAATGTGTTAGATTGTTTACTCGGGTCACCTGTTGCTGGTGTTAAGCTAAACATGATTCTGCCAGATTTCCCTTGTCTTTATTCGATTGATTGGATTAAAAAGGAGAGAGAAAGTTTTTTTTCCTTTTTCAACAGAAATCACATATATATTTTCGAAGATGCTCTTCTGAAATCTTAGTTGTGTTTGTTGCTTTGATTCTACTAGCCATCAACTGTCATTTTGTCAACGAAATGACATCAAGTAAAATAAACAATAGAATGGAAGAAATGACTGACTCGTTGCTCAGAAAAAAGAAAAAAGATCAACATACAAATCAGAAAAAAACTGCTTATTTTCAGCTCCTCGCAGCTGAAAGCTTGGCAAAACAGATTAACGACTTCATTGTTACTTTTCAACGTTTTCCTAAGGCGACTGTTTGGAATCGTTTGTCATTTTTTGCGACAAGTCAAAGTTTATTGAAATGCGATTCAATTAACCAATTGAATTCCGCACCACGGACCACTAAACACTGAGACACCGGTAATATTATCACTCATCGTTTATGCATTTCATCATTTTTAAACCAATTCTCCAAAAGATATCTCCATAGCACCAGTAACTTTAAGCAAAAATAAACTTGGTATATAATATTGAAGCAAACCAAAGTCCCGACGAGAGATCAATAATTCCCGAATCTCATGAGTGTTCAATAAGGTCTTTTAAAAGGAAGTATTCAGTCGAGTGTAGTCGGGTCTTGGCTAGCAGCGTTCGAGTCTTTGTCCAGTGTAGTTGACTCTGTTGTCTCCAAACAATCAAGACACCTGCCAGATATTTGCTTTAAAGTTTGGATAACACTGGTTTTGACACTGGTTAATAACGCTGTTATTTACCGGTAGATTTGTATAAGCAACATGCACCAAGGCAAGATTCCTATGAAGCCAAGCGTGAACACAATGGCTGCCACGATCCCCGCATTGGACAAAAGAGATACCATGAATTATTTACCGGCCCGGCTCTCATAAAACTCCTTGTCGAACAATAGCGGGTGCATATTAGTGGAAAATATCGAACTGCAAAGGTGAGAGATAACTTTTCTATATTTGACATGTCTGCCTTTGTGGTTCTGACTCATAAGAGATAACTTGTCGTATTGACTGATCAGACAAAATGTCAAAACTTATTTAACTCGTATTTTTTTCTAGGCTTAGCCATGGATTTTAGGCTGGTCTTCTGTTCCCTTTTAGTTGTGGTCGTCTCAGTGACTGCTAAGGCAACACATCGAGGAAGTAAGTTGGTATTTTCCTTGTCTTGGGGTTAACAATTGTGATATCAGTACACTCTTGTCTTTTAATATTAGCTTTACTTTATTAATCAGCAGGAAAGTTAAGTAAGCTGCTCTCAACTAAACAATGGTTTTACAGTAAGAAGTGACGAAATTCGTAAAGAACAGTAGAGCACCATTCTAAAGAATTGATTGACTTGAGTAGAAACCTAGACGTTGGGACAAATAAGAAATTACGATTAAGAATATTTTCTTTGTATCAACTTGAATTTGAGTCAATCTTTTCTTTTTTAATAAGTAGATGGAAATTGGAAGGGTTTGATCCCAAAGCGACCAAAAAAATAAATTAGATGAATATCTTTTTTTTTTCTCATAAGGTCATAATTTGAGATGGAGAGACCGCCAAAATGTAGTATTCTTAGATATAGTTCTTGGAAATAACTGTTCGGTTTAGTCATAGTTATTAACTATGGTTTAGTAAAATGTCTTTTGGCTCAAGCGAATTGCAATCCCAGTGAGTAATAAAATATTTATCACCAAAAGCTGATGTAAAATCAAAACGGTAGTAATTCGTTCATAAAGTGTAGGTTTATCTAACAGAATTTGAAAAGAACATCAGAGAA
The DNA here is from genome assembly GCA_029204205.1 of Desmophyllum pertusum. Taxonomy (NCBI): domain Eukaryota; kingdom Metazoa; phylum Cnidaria; class Anthozoa; order Scleractinia; family Caryophylliidae; genus Desmophyllum; species Desmophyllum pertusum. The sequence continues at coordinate 5,707,161 of MU826826.1, read as the reverse complement.
GTTATTATCTTATAATCTAAACTCAATTCGTTTGTTATTTCTTGTAAGCGAAATTCAGACTTCAAAAGCAGTGCTATTGAAATCCAGTTTTGTATATCTCCCGAGTGCGTGCCAAATGTACTCTTTAAAAATGGAAAATTTAATGACCCGACTAAATATTGACCTTGAACACGCACAAACACTCATAGCTTTTACAACTACGTTTTTTTTTTCTTAAAACTTGGAATTTGCGATCGCAGATTTTCCCAAACTAGAAGATCAAATTTATTTACGTTCTAGTTCCCCCGCTATTTCAAAATAGACCTGTTTCAGGTTATTAACAATTCATGCCATCTTAAGAAATGCTTTTATATCAGTTCTACGGGTTGTTTTCTGCTTTTCATCACATTTTACAATCAATTTTCAACGGTTTAAAAGAGATACTGAGTTTTAAAAAAATGAGTAAAATAAGCTCCGCTATTCTTGCGATAAGCAAGGATGGTGTTGTACATGTATTCTTTATTTGAGACAAATACAGGAGATTTTGAGCCTTTAACCGTCATAGAACGTTGTATAACTTATTAACCATTATGATCTGGTTTCTCGCGCATGAAAGGTAGTTAACGCATTTTTTCGCAAGCTCAAAGTGGTCCACTTTCTGACTGCCATATAATGATTAACTGTGAGAATTTGATCAAGACGATATGCCGCTAGTTGATTATTTTTCTTATTCTCATCACCTGTCTGCCCAACGAGTATCGGCGTTGAAAAGAGAAAATACGTGTTGATCAATCTTGGGAGTTAAAAGTTTAAGGAAGCTTCGCCTTTTTTAGGAGTAGATATATTCTAGGAAAATGCAGTAGAAAGTTTTAAAATCTGCCAAATGAACATTACTTTTTAGAGACAATATATTATGTACATGTGGGCTGCTACTGACTGTTGTCGGTTGAATTCTTTCCTTTGACAAAATCTATTTCAGTATTTCACTGCCTAAGTTTGCCTTTGATGTACGTTGAATCCTGCGAAGCTAATGACATTGTTGTTTTCTTTTGTCAATTTTACAGGTATATTCAAAAGAAGCCCGAACCCATGTCCACCCGGATGTGGCGCCGGATGCGCCCCGGCATGTACAGCGGTATGTTGCGCGCCGCCACCACCACCACCACTTCCTCCTCTTCCACCACCACCACCCCCACCACCACCTCCCCCTCCCGGTCCCCCTGGCCCTGATGGTCCTATGGGTATGGCAGGTCCTGGTGGTCCCGATGGTCCCAAGGGGCCCCCAGGACCTCCCGGATTACCCGGCCCACCCGGTCTCCCAGGACTCCCCGGTGCACCAGCTGGACCCCCAGGACGTGATGGACCCATGGGACCTCCCGGCCCGTCTGGACATCAAGTAAGTACGATGATATGTAATTCAATTAGGATGTTCTGCACGTGCGTTATACACCTTGGTACATTTCTTAACCGTCCTCTGCAAAACAACAACGTGAAATGACCAAATTCTGGGGTTTAGTAAGTATGCCGGATGATATGTAATTATCTGAGGATGTTCTGCACGTGCGTTATACACCTTGGTACATTTCTTAACCGTCCTCTGCAAAAAAACAACGTGAAATGACCAAATTCTGGGGTTTAGTAAGTATGATGATATGTAATTATCTGAGGATGTTCTGCACGTGCGTTATACGCCTTGGTACATTTCTTAGCCGTCCTCTGTAAAACAACAACGTGAAATTACCAAATTCTGCGGTTTTGGAGCACTTGAACAGCAACGGCGAATTTTTTCAAGTTCCTCTTTTAATTTGAACGCTGAGGATAGTTCTGACACCGATAGACAAACTGAATGGAACTAGAGATTCGCGACATTCTGAAGCAAATTGTAAATTCATTTTTTAATCGACCTTGTTCTCGGAGTTGCAGTTATTGTTGCTTGAACTCCATGTACGGAGCGCGGCGAACGAGATGAGAAATGTGTGTTTTCCACAGGCTAGGCTTTAGTCTTCCTATCTCATGGAGCGGCAGGGCTGCAAATAACAGTCGGTCATCGGACAATGGCCGACCAAAATTTGCCAATGTCCGATGAAATCCCAACTGTGGTCGGACATAATGTCCGGACAATTTTTTTGGCCTTCCAACGCAAACGCACATGTAGTTTACTCTGCGATGACAACACGTTAAATTAGCAGGTTCGCTTATCAAGCAGTACTGTAATATGATGTCCGATCTCATTTTTGTTTTGTCCGACCAAAATGGTGACTAAGTCGGACACGTATCCTTTCAAGAAAAATATATATATTTGCAGCCCTGCGAGCGTGTAGCTGCTGCGTATTAAAATGTGAATATTGACAACTTCGTTTTGTTTACTTCAGGGACCACCCGGTGACCTCGGCGCAATGGGTGCCCCCGGAAACCAAGGACTGCCCGGACCCCCGGCTCCTCCCGGTGGTATGCCTCCATGCCCACCTGTCTGCGTCCACACATGTATCAAGGCTTGTGCACCACAGTGCTGTCACGGTCGCAAGAAGAGATCTCACCTCCTGGAATAAATACAACGACAACATCAACAACTGCAGCTATTTTTATACTCCTGTTCCGACGAGTGATACCAGTTTTTATCACACCGCTGAGCGAATAATAATATACAGTATTTAGTGATACCTTCCTAAATCATTCTCTTTCCCGGTAGAGTTTTTCCTTTTAAGTTTGTTTTATGTTGTATATTCGTAGCCAAATGTCAGCTCGCTTAGTTTTTGTTGTTTTCCTTTTGAAATAAAAACAGTTGTAAGCTTTCAATGGAAAGGTGCGTGAGTTTCGAGCATCGGAGTATCGCAATTGTCATTATATTATATTCACTGCGCCTTCAACGGGCTTTGGTATAAGAGGCATTGCATATACTGATAAAGTAGGCGTGTTGAGTGAAGGAATTATTTGAAATGTTTAATAAAATTATCTCTCTTAGTACACTTTTGAGTTATATCTCTCTGTTTGACTCTTCCCTCCTTGACTGATGATTACCCGGAGCCCATTACCCGGAGAGAGCACCTGCCATAACACAGCGTTCTTACAAACTGGTTTATTTTTAGAATCCCTTTTCCCGAGAAAATATGTGTTTGCGAACCTCATGAGTTATATAATATGAAATAAAAGAAAAGAACAATGATCGCGACCTAATGGTGTTACAAATGAATTTTGATTGTCTTGTGGGAATACCACTTCACGGGAAAAGAGAATCTAAAAATAAACCAGTCTGTAAAAACGCGAATTCATTACAATTGTCCGCTCCGAGTAATGGGCTCCTCACTGGCAATCCATGATCAAAATCCTTTTATTATTATTATTTCACAGACCTTTTCGTCAAAGTATATTTTGTCTCATTGTTATTTTTCAAAGGCATAGAACATTTTGCTCGACGACGAAAGTTGATTGAATCGATTTTTTTTTTTATGCTATATGCGCCATATAATCCATGAGTTTTTAGCGGGAATAATCCTAATACGTGACACTCTTGAGTCAAGGTATGTCCGGCTTTTTAATATTACTTTAAATGTACACCCTTTATATAAGATAGAATGCCTTAATACTGATCTCTCTCAATTCTCTCAACGACGATTAGAAATGTACGCAAGAATAAGCCAGTACTGAGCCAATCAGGAACTTGAAAGCTCGTCACGTGTTTATCAAGTTCCCGCTTTTTCGTTTGCGTAAAGAAAATACCACATTTAACCAATGTGATGATAGTGTTTGTATTTTTTTAGCAATAGTGCGCGCGTGTTGTTGGAAATAGACGAGAAGAGCTTGCATTAAATCCACCGAAACCGAGAAAACAGGTCATTTTCAAGCTTGGTTGGGATTCTTCCATAACAAAAAGTGGCTTTTATTTTTTGCCGGTCTACACCATTAGAACATAGAAATGACGTGAAAACTTGAGTGGAACCACGAGCAAAGCCAGTGGTTTCATTGCAAAGTTTTGGACATTTTATGGCGTCACTTCTATGCTGTAAAAAAAAGTGTAGACCATGAAAAATGTGGTCGATTTGTTTTTTACAATAAAATTTACCGGTAAATTAGAATTAAAGGAAAATTCAGTTCGAAATCGCGCCCGCGTGACAGGAGGACAAGAGGACCTCGATTTTCGTCTGCTTGAAGAACAAGTTCTCCGTCCAAAACTTCGCCCCAAATATCAAGCAACTTTCCTGTGGCCTCTTATTGCAAACATCGCGACAATTTCCAACTTGATAGAATTGTCTTGCGTTGCGTTACATATTCCCCTCGACCAATGAGCGCGCGAGGAATCTACCGGTTATTGTAAAAACAATCCTTAGTTAATATAACTCATTATCCACCAGTCGCAACGCGCGTAACTTCAACAGTTTTTTTTTTATAAATTTCCTTAACGTATGTCGTAATTAGCATTTAAAGAGCAGTTAACTGTGTCGTGAACGTTTGTCACCCTTTTGAAAGGCCATGTTCCGGAGTAGCTTCATTCGATGGAATTGTTTATGCGCGCGAAAGGAGTTGAACCAATTTTCGCCACATGCATTTATATTAATATCATTTAATGTGAAAAGGATTGAAGAAGATGAAACAACAAAATCGAACTGACTGGTACGACACCATTTTGGTCGGTACCCGTCTCCACCAATTTTCTGAGCCAGTGGTTTTCACCAGATACGCCGTTTTGCTTAGCAACGTCTCCATGGCGTTACTAAGCAACACGGCGTATTGTTAAGGCGCATGTTGAAATAATTTGATAGGAATGGATTCTAACGAAGATATTTTAAGAACAACAGTTGTCCCGCGTTATTTTAAAAGTGAAAGAACACCTGCCAATAATATGATACAGTTTAAAAATTAGCAGGATAAGCTATCATTGAGAAGTAAGCAAAAAGCCAAATTTAAAATCTTCCATTCTTGTTTTAAAGGTAGCTAAAGAATTAGCTTCCCTTATGAAATTAGGCAAGGTATTCCACAATTTAGGATCAGCATAAATGAAGCTCTTTTTCAAGTAATCAGTTGTTGGTATAGTGGTAAAATGATATTTAATTCACTGTTCCTAATATTGTATGGTTTACTTGTCTTAACTTTGGAAAACTTGTCAGTTAAATAGGGTGGGGCTTCACCCGTTAAAGTTTTATACATTAGTGTGGCTTTGTGTTTAGCTCGTTGAGTTTTTAAATCAGACCATCCAAGCTTATCTAAGCTTACCTTACAATCTGGTTGCAAGACCTTTTGATAGATTATCCCATACTATGTCACAATAATCAAAAGAGGGCTGGATAAGGGAAGTATATATAGTTTTGAGGTGTCTTCATTTACATATTGTCTTATTTGCCTCAAGCCCCCAATTGCAGATGAAACCTTTTTGCTAAGTGATTAATATGAGTGGTCCATGATAGTCTTTCATCTATATAAACACCAAGTGATTTGAGTAGACTCTTTTAATATTTGTATCCCCTAATTTAATCTCAGGAGAATAGCCAAGATTGGCGAGATTATAATCAGAGCCATGCAATAATTATAAATTCTGTTTTTGTGGTGTTTAAACTTAATTTGTTTGCTAAGAGCCACTGTCTAATATTTTCTAAATCATGGTTTGTACCATTCTGTAATTCAATCAAATTCTTACCAGAAACAGTTACCGAGGAATACCCGAAGTTGTTTCTCCCTACTATCAATAAGTTTCGGCTCATCCAACATTTGAAGCAAATGTGATGTTGTCGATAAGATATCGTATATTTTACAGTGTTTCTCAGTGGGAGAAATCCATGTAATTCACTCTCGTTTAAATAATAGAAATTGATACACCATTGATTAATCTCGCACACTATACGCAAAAGAGACTCGAACTTTCCACCCCTTTTGAATGGGTTTAAATTTCTCGTGTCGTGCAGCTAGTGTAAATTACCACATTATTTACGCTAGCTTGGCGCGCATCCTTAAAATCCAAGGCTTGATATGATTATTGACAGACAACGAAAATGTTCTTTTTTTTTTTTTCATAATGATGAACTATTTTACAACTGAAAAAAAAACTTTTCAGAAAAACTTTTCAGGGGTGAGATTGGGATGATTGAGCAACGCATTTATTGAAACAGGGCACGCGTATGAAATGCGACAAGTATACACATAATGCGTTTGCCCCCGAGGTGAAAGTTGTTTTTCTCTGATAGTCTTTGTTTAGCTTCAGTCGTCCGCTAAAAGAAACAACTAATTTGTTTCACGCGTGCGTGCATGAAGGCATTTTGTCCAATATCAACTTACTACCCATTATCGTGCATGTATCTACCTGAATTCTCACTTGTCATTCGGAAATCTAATAAATCAGCCAAAAGGAGGACGAGTTGTTGCTTATACTTAGTTGTGAATGGAATATTTCGCCGTTTCCAAGTTGTACAAGTCAATGGGGTACTTTTTTCAATATTTTTGCACAAACAGCCACCCACGCAAGTTTAATTTCGTGACAGTAGTCTCGATTGGAATGGAAGGCATGTCGAAAACGTGCAGGATTTCGAAAAAGGTACAAAACATGAAACCCAAGGTAAGCCACTGAAATTAAATATTTCAACTTGTATGTAATATATATATACCTGTAATTTTGCATTACTGCCATACGCTGAGGAATCAAGCCACAGTTCGGTGTGCACTGTCCAATTTGAAGACAAGGACTAATGACGTTTTAAAATTTTCCATCCCTAATAGTAAGTTCTATAATATTTTTAAAGCTATAGCTAAAAACTCTTAAGAATGTGGAATGTAACGTTTTTAAATTTTCTTAGGATTGTTGTCAAATATTAGCAGAAATGAATTTCGTGATCTCCAAATCGGATACTGCAAAAGTAATTTAATTTATCCCTGTTGTTAATTGATCCCCATAAGGAAATCAAGAAAGAAATTCAATCATCTGTCGCACGAAGGTGCAGATGACCCATATTCAGAAAAGTCCCAGTATAACTGAAATCTGCGTAGAAATTATTTGGAAGAACACTCGTCAAACGTCTTTTTTATGTCAAGTTTTTCTCTACAATTATCGACCAGAAGATTTATCCCATTTGATGTAAAAACAACTGTTCACTACATGCTGAAACGTCTCGGATAAAATTGCAAATAAAATAGCTTCAGGTCTTACAGATTAGAAAAGCGATCCGTGTTCGTGCATTTAGATGTATTGCAAAGATGTTTAACTGTCGATCTCTCGTTACGTCTATAAAGAGATCATTTTTGAGTGCAGTCGAATTCTTACTACCAGATTATCGTAACATTACAATGCATTTGGTGTAGTTTGAAAGGGTTTGGCTCTGTTGATCCATTTGATTAAACACAATTCATTCTGTAAGCCGAGTCCATTTTCTAAAACTTCCTGTGGAACATTTTTTGCTCAACTATTTTGGGCGTATAGTGTAGGCTAACTTGGGATTGATTAATCGGACCCCGCACTAGGCATACATGTATATCAAGATGTTTATGTTGTTATTCCAGCAGTGTGATTTATCTCTCGAGTTGTGATGAAACAAGTTTCAATGGCTTTTACTCAAACATGTGTCGGAGATATAGTCCGTTTTACTCATATATATCGTCTTTCAACAGCAATGGACTGTCGTTGCAGCTGGCGTGTCTTAACTCCGGCCATGTCAAATCATTTGTCGGAGAGAACTGTGATGGATATGGGTGAATTTGAAAAGTAAGTAACTTCTCAGACCTATTTAAATAAAATGTCTCTTCATGATGCTCATTTGAATACAGGCCAGCAACAAAATAAGTCTTTATGTGCATTTTAATTTTACTGTAGTTGCACAGAACACCAAACACTCAAACAATAACAACTTTTCAAAGCTTATAGAACAAATAAAAGGAATGTGCACTTTCCGCAGGTCGCGAAGGCTCTGATTAATCGAGCGAGCGAGTTCTCGTTGACGCTCTTTGAAAAAAAAGATTTTTATTACTATTCGGTAACTACATCACTTATGCTCTTGTCTCTTCGTTGTGTGGCATCAGCACGCTTTTTTAAACGCAAATATTTTCTGTTTGAATATGACCTCAAGTGAAAGTTCCCAATTCCTGCAATGCCGTTCTCGTACAAACAGAGGGCTATCAGGGACATTTCTCATGTTATGTAACACTTTATATTACGTCAAGAAGAAAAAACCTTCTTCTAGCGATCTAAAATGAAACTAATTAATTTTATTCTCGTATTTTCATCCTTGGTTTAATACTCACAACGGCATGTATGCATGGACGAGATGGCAGTTGTGCAGAGTTATCAGAGCAGCCGAAGGGACCACATTTTTTTGGTCAACAGATACCTTTTTAACATTGAATAGGTCATGCTATGTATTTTTTTAAATACTTTCTAGCAAAATTAAAGACAGCCTTGGCTTACATCATCTGTTAGTGAGAAGTGGTAGTTCGAAGAAATTTAATGTTGAAGTTAGTGCTCTGAGTTAAATATAAAAAGAGATCAATGGCACGTTGCGTATTCTAACGAAATATTGCCAAGTACCTTTAGTTTTAACTCTTAACCTCTTAAGAGTGGTCGGCAAAGTACATATATTGGACAAACTTTCCAAATGAAAAATGAACAGCACCAACTTCTAGCATTCTTTTCAATGGTCAAACACTAGGGTTTCATCCACAGACTGAACAGCACCTTGAACAGCATAATAAACAGGACCACATGAAAGTACTGCTCAGTAGCTTTCATTTCAGTGGTCGCTCACACACTATGGTTTTACAAACGTAAAGGTTAGAACCACCTTGTACAGTATAAATAAACAGTATCATGAAAATACTTTGGAGTAGCTTTCTATTCAGTGGTCATTGACACACTAGGGTTTTATCCGCAGACTGATTCGTTAAGAGTGCTAACTTCAAAATTGAGGGAAAATAATGAATTTCATTTAGCAAAATTGTCAAAAACAAGCATCTCCACATGAAAGTACTGCTCAATAGCTTTCAGGTTTGGCCACAGACTTAAAAGTTAGAACAACCTTGTACAGCATAATACATGTAAACAGTGCCACATTAAATTTCTGCTTAGTAGCTCGCATTTCAATGGTCACACACTAGGGTTTCACCCACAGACTTAGAAAAGTTAGAACCACATTTTACAGCATAATAAACAGTGCCACATGGAATTTCTGCTCAATAGCTCTCATTTCAATGGCCACACACTAGGGTTGTATCTACATGTCTAGGCTTATATGACTCTAGAGGAAATAGTTAGTCACATGTTGAACTTGTGGTCGTGTGTTATTGTTTATTACATCGAATGTCTTCGTGTGCATGCGAAATTATAAACCTTCGTATTGAAAACAGCTTTGAACTCTGTTAAAAGCCATCTTGCAGTGCTTATCATCACTCCATCATCTATTCGAATTTTCTGGAACAGCAGCTCTTATATCTTACCCCGGGGGATACTCCCTTATATAAGCTATATAGGTATGTGCCGCCCCAAAGGGTATGGTTTTTGAGCCGTTTTGGTCTGAAATAGGGTATAGATTTTGACCATTTTGGTCTGAAATAGGGTATGTTTTGTGCACTCTGGTCCATTAACATCGGGGAATTTGAAGGCCTTTTCAAATGTTTGCGCAAATGGAACCCATTCCTGGGTAGCTGAAGTCATGTATACGACACGTGTACTAATTTTATAGGTCTGAAATAGGGTATCGATTTTTGGGTCAGGTCTGAAATAGGGTATGGAAAATCACATATTTTGGTCTGAAATAGGGTAAGGGTTTCAAGAAGCGGGCCGCACACCCCCACCAAAAATTTCAGGGAGTACCCCCCCGGGTATCTTACTTTCTGTAATTACAGCGAGGCTCACTTGATACAACAAACATGTTCTGTTCAAACTGATGACAACAATATGTTTCATTGTGTTTTTGTGCTTCCCCTTTTGGATCTTTGCATGCTGTGCTGTTTGTCTAATTAAAAACAAATAACTAATTTGAGATGTTTTGAAATATTTTATAGCCTTGTTTGCTGTCAGAGGGGAAAAAAGAAAGAAAGTTATCCACCACTTTAACCATTTGAACCACATTAAAACAAGGTCAAACAAGTTTGGGATCGAAACCTGCGTGACTCACAAAGTAGGTTCTAACGGTACGTTGTCCGAATATTGCGGTTTTCCTATGGTTTTACTTTACTACGCTCTGATGGGTTTAAAAAACTCGTGACACCTACTCAACCAATCAGATGCAAAACCAAAACCAATCGCATTTGATCACACGCTTTTCCCCGCGCTTGGCGCCGGCTGTGTGTATTTGCTTCGAGTTCTCGTTGGCTTGTTTTGTTGTTTATGTTTGTTTTGATTGGCCATTGTAATTGCTGTGGTTTTGGATTGAAAACCGCTCCACCTCAAGCTATGGAAACAAGTATTTCCTTGGTGTCTTATGAGTGCACTTTAACTGTTGGGGACATATGTACAAGACTACAGGAGAATAAGCTCAAATGTTTTCGTTATGTTTCAGTACCATTTGCAAATAGCATTTGTTATCCAATATTATAATTTTAATTGTTTGGCCTCGGACATCATCTTAACTTCCGCCCATTAAAATCCAAATGATGTCACTGAGGAGATTTACAAGTCGAAGGTGTCATGTGTGTCTTAATTATGTTCCTCCAAAAGATGTAACAAAATACATCCACACGAAATGCAATGATGATGAGTTGTGGTTTTTTTTACCCAGGCCAATCATCCATAACCTTTCCACGCAAAGAATCGATGACGTTCGGAACCATTAACTGGGACAAGCTTTCCTTGCCTTTCGGAAGCACATATCTTGGATGAGTCAAATGTTTGTGCCGGTAGGTGTGTTTATTCCATCCTATGTTATTTGGATCGGCCGACCGTTTTGAAAAGAACGAACACCAGAAATTGAGCAATAAGAAAGAAATCTGTATCTTGTTCTTGTACGTCACCGTGTTGTCGTGAAGGCAGGACAATGCCCTTCATCCGCTGCTCGCAGGATCTAATATTGGGCGTGGATGTGTGTGTTCTATTGACTGCCTCTACTGAAGTTCATTCACAAATCTCTCTTCCTGCATAAAAATCGGTTCATTCTTATTTTTTTTAATTTGTTACCTGCACTGTATAGCTCTTTTGAACTATAAGTGTTATGTCTTGTTTATTGTTTTGTTGGTGCAGAAATTACTGTTTGAAACCTTCACTCATCCTCTTTGTCCTTTTTTGTGCCTAGGCTACTGACACAGTTTTATTGATCGAAAACCTGCTTGTCTGTAGAGTCCTCTCTCCACGATTAAGACCGAAAAGGCCTCATTTATACTTTGTTGCAAGAAATTTGTTTTGGCTGTTGCTCGAGTCAACGGGGATGGACGGGCCATCGCAATCTTAACATTTAATTTATACACATGATTTTAATTAGTTGGCCATGGTTGCAGAGCAATTGCATGACCAGTTCGATGACAATATAGACATTCCTTGCCGACAATGATCACAGAATGCAGTTTACAACTACCACCAACTGCGAACTGAGTTCGATTTAGATGAATATACTTAGGATAAAGCGCAGGCAAATCTAAACGGTAGTTAATATCTGCAAATACCTGTGAGGATGTTCATCACTGTTCTACACGGAAACCATGTTGAATCAGTTCAGACAGTAACTTAACAGACAGAGCAATGTCCATGAAGTTTAGCGTCATGCAGTGAAATTATTTGTCCATTCTCTTCTTTCAGGCTATTCGGAATGGCTCTTCATCGAAAGTCAGTTAAATGCTAAAGCAATTTGACCTAAAACCATATCATTTGATGGAACCTTTGCAGTACAAGTATATTTCAAGTTTTGGAATAAGCTTTTCAATATTTTTCCATCATAAGACAAGATAACCCTAGTCTTTTCGTTTATTTGTCCTTGCATGCAATACGGGAAAAAAGCTTTGATCGACCGAATTACGAAGGAAATATAGTCCTTTCCTTCGACTTCCGCCGGAAAACCACTCTGAACGTGAACTCTGAACCACCATGAACGTGAATATATGATAGAAAAGCAACCTACATTTAAAATGAACATAAAAGAAGAAACATGCATTAAATCGAAAGAAAATCCCGAGGAAAGCTGTCTGCGTTCACAGCACTTTAAGGAAACTGGTGATTTAGATGTTCGGAAATTTAGGTATGAAGAAGTAACGCCGGACTGAAGAGATGCCTTCCGTTATCTAAGCATGCAACCGAAATTTCACCATGCCAAGCTAATTATAAACGGAACAAGATTGTTTGAATGTTCGACAGCGGCAGTCAGCGGCAAATTTGCGGTAAATTCGCTCAAATCAGTGTTGACGTTGATGAGACGGGGCTCAGTTTAAGGTTTGGTTGACCGTGAGCTTGCTCGTGTTGTATATTTTCAGTCATCGATCACGTCTTATGTTTAGCGCAAAAATAACCCATACCATGTACAAGGATTACATTCTATCCGGATTTATGCGCTGGGCGATGTGCTCGGTTGTGTCATTTAACTAATTCATCTACTACAAAGTGTAAAAAAACAGAGTCAAACCTAGCATTTAAGTTTGTTGATGAAACCGTAGTGTGTGACCATTTAAATGAAAGCTATTCAGCAGTACTGTTATGTTGTACTGTTTGCTTTTCAGTATATAGAACATTTGAATTTTTTTTTTTTTCAATTGTAAGTTTGGCACTCTTGGTAGTGAAAGGGTTAACCCTCTCCATTTTATTATTTGAAAGGGATCACTTCCCATCCAGATGCAATGCAATTAGGCCACGAGGCGAGAAAGGACAAATGATGATGATGGATTCGTGCAACAGGCGATTGACACCGATTGTGTTATTTGGCTGCATTGTCAAAAAGAAATTGCTCGCGACATGATCGGCTGTATAGCCATCGTACATTCCTCATTTTAATTTATAAGACTGAGGATAAGATTTTCAGTCTATACCAGTAGCCTTTGTATTGATCCCATCTGCATTAATTCATCTATAAGCGATTTGCACGATAGCGTACTACAGCTTTATTTGAAGTAAAAACTAACACAAAGGGTTGTCAAAGGTAGCCACAAGATCGGCGGTTGCATGCCATCGCATTTTGCTCTAAGACGGTCTCTAATAGGGTCTCTGAGAGGTTACCAAGACTCTAAGCACACCTATTCGACATTTACGCAGAGACACTTGTAAAGCTACTGTAGTCGAATTTATTTTATGGAACTAACACTAACATGAATTTACATGCAAGTTCCAGTGCTTGCAATAACTGAGGCGCGGTTCACTCTGAACCCCAAACCCTTTCCCGTGGTTCTCTTTGTATTTTGACTTTCACTCCATGCTGCGCTTGATTTAAAACGATTGGTTATAGCTTTGTTTATAAGAGAGATTTTCTGTGACCATGCAGTATTGTCTATACTGAAAAACATAAAAACGTATCATTTGGTACACTGCTGGGCGACTGAGAAATATAATACAACCTTTCATGCTGATAATCCCCACGTTTACGCCTAAAGACTACGGCCGTGTCGTTTTACAAGCCAACAACAACATGGCCTCGCTATACATCGCACACAGCATCCCTTAAAGAAGCATCTTGAAAAAATTGGCCATTTTTTTCAATTTCGTCGTTCGCAATCCATCTTAATCTTCTCCATCCTCAACCATCCTTGTTCCTGTTTGGTTTATTATCACCTCTTTGGAGTTTTTCTACATTAGTAAACTATTATTTTGAGGCTTTGTTCAATTTGAAGGTGATTTTGCACTTCGCAAAAATTACTTAAATATCCTGTTTGCCTCAAACTTAAAGGTGGAAGTTAAGGATCGATCTTTTCTTCGGTTTTGAAAATGCTCGAAAATGTCCCTCGCCTGAAGATAAATGGATCGATGCCAATCGTCTTATGACATGATCGTTTTCTTTGTCCCACACCTTAAGAGTAATTAAATATTTTCTTTGAACCAGGCATCAATGACAGCATCTAAAGAATTTGAGGTAGACTAAACCCGATTATACTATAAGCACTTTGGAAGCACTTCGAACTCGTACGTCGGTTCTTTTATTACACTTTAATTTGTTCATGAAATAAAATCACGATATACAACCCAAGACAGAAGTAGTTGGGAAGGTTGGAAAAATGTACCCCTTTACAGTACTTGTTTACTTAAACTAAGTTACAACCAGAAAAGAACAGTTTGAGAGTACCCCCCCTACTTCCCCCTCCCCCCAACCAATCAATGCTACAGCCTTGCAATGCAATCCTGTGAGAGTAAGGTTGCTGGAAGGGGAAGGAACAAAATTATTTACCTTTCCCTTTTAACACTTCTGTCCTGGGTTGTAGAAATAGCATACTGTTAGCCACAAAATAAAGAGAAAACATTCCTGCCGGGAGTCATACATGTATGTGGGTTGAGTTATTGTTGGTTCTCATCCTTGCTTCGAGGGTTTTTCTCCCTCAACAATAACTAACATTTCTAAATTCCAATTCCATCTGGAATCCGAGGGCCACAGGTTTTTCAGTCGTAAGACTGTTATTATGTCATGCTTATCCATCGTGCACGTACATTTTAAAAATATGTATTTATTTTTTTTAAGATCGCAGTCTTGCTGCTGCCAACCGTTCTGTGTGTTGATGTCGACCATGTCGCCCGGCAGTACTGGCCGTGCCAAATTCAATCATTTTTTGCTCGGGAGTACGGCTCTGGTGAAGGCAACCTACTTCGGGTTCATTTGAATAACAACGGTGCACCAACTAACGTGACATTCACTGGCTCCTGTGACAGTGCCACCTTAAAGTTTACAAGTAAGTTCAGTTGGATTTTGTCATCCAGGCATCAAATCATAATAATGTCCAGTAAGTTGTTGAATTGGAAATTTGCATCAGTGAAACAAGGGTATTGAAAACGTTTAACGTTTACGATGGAATCAAATGGCAAGATTTCGCTGACTATGTTTATAGAAACGTATCTCAGTTCTCAGGAATTCATAAGGGCACACAACGGAACGTTTTGGTGGAATATCTGTTCGGAAGGCCTATAATCGCCTCAGATATTCTGATTAAAGTTTGATGAAATCGCGAAGTGAAAGTGAACTTTCGTAATATGGGGAAATTAATACCTGCTGTTTTCGGACAAATATAATTGTCGTTTTGGGTACGAGAAAAGGCCAGCTAAGATTTTCGGAAATGAAACTCGGATAGTGAGATTTTGTTCACTAAAGAATTCGAACATACCAAACTGTGTTAGTTTACACAAATTTCCCTTTAACCCTAGACGATATGGGGAAACAGAGCAACGCCATTCCAAGTCTTTTGGTTAATTTTCCTCACTGCATGGGTGCCATCTATTCAGACACGTGAAGACGTTTTACAATGTTATCTCTTATTTCAGTATCTGAACCTACAATCCCGGCCATAACTGTCGAAACACTTCGTTTTTGACACATCTTGTTCTTCACCGCACCTCCCCTCCCCTATTCAATGAAAAATGAACTGCTACATGAGTGCTTTTTGCCTGTTACCAACATTGACAGGGGAAAGGCGGTGTGGAAACTCGTTAAGTAGTTATGAAGATCAAACTTTCAAGTTTTCGAAAGCGTTTGAAGGAAACGTGGCCGGATATATTATATTGTGTTCCATGAGATTTTTCATTGGCAGTAAGTGCCATGCAGGATTGCCTCAGGGGCACCCAACGGATCGTTTCGGTGGAATATCTGTTCGGAAGGCCTATAATCACCTCTGATATTCGGTTAGTGAAATGTCATCTCGAACATTCGTAATATGGGAAAATTAATGACTTTTGTTTTCGGAGAGATAAAAATGTCGTTTTGGGTACAAAAAATGGTCAGCTAGGATTTTCGGAAAGGCAAAAGCAGCTCATAAATTCGGGTAATAAGATTTCAATCCCTAAAATTTTCTGTAGTTTGAGAGTTCAGCTAACGTATCCGAACAGATACATTTTTCTTAGCGTTTAAAAATAAGCTATTATACTGCACAAAAAGCACAGTTATAACGTAAAACGACGTTCCGACACCTACAGGAAAATTTTGTCGTTGGGTGCCCCTGTTGCCTTCTAATGCATCGGTAAGATCTCGTCATAATCAAGGAAACCAAAGATGACCATACACATACAGACCTTACGCTACTGTTGTAAGTTGCTTGTATCCATACAGTAACCTTACCTTATGTCCTTGTCCTCATGAATGTTTCAAGAATTCATTGAAGAGCGAAGGGTCATCAATGGTTCATTTGAAGTGTCCTTCCGATGGGCCGTGAATAATCATTATGTACTGACTGTAAAGCAAGGGACTCTGGTTATGAAGGTAAGAACATGCATCATACAATAATATTTTGCATAAATTTCTTTTTAACTCAGATTTCTGTTAATTATGTTTACTTTTCCTCGAATTATGTAATAAATTCATCAGAAAAAAAACTTTCACGTGCAAACGGAAAACAGTAGAACGTAAAAGTGGGATATTTAATATATCCATTATCCAAGAGAGGATGGTCTAAGAGAAGCATTCCCCTATATACAAGGGTATCTTCCAATGATTATTTTTTGAAATCTTTTTTAACTTCAGTCCATAGCTGAGCTATTTAAGAGCGCTACCTGATTGGTCAGTTCGGATAACATGACTTCGGATCCTCGATCAAAAGGAAATAAAAATAACTTTCACAACATGGCGCAAAACTATCAATTTATTTCAAAAAATTATCATGGGCACGGGGAACCTTCTCTTAGATCATCCTGTGTTGTATTATCTCAATCTCGCGCATCAGTGTTTTTCGTGGCATGCAATGACAGCTTGTGCTGAATTATTGGTTTTTATTCGTTTTGTTAACTGAACATCACTATTTTTCCATATTTTAACGATTACTTTTTTTCTGCCTCTAGTTTTCTCCTAAAGCTAGGAAAAGAAAAGCTATAAAAGGCTTTTCCAACATTCATTGGTTCATTTTGAAGTCATGTGACGCGTGTTATCCCGGAATGAATCGACTGGAAACGTTGTCAAAGCCTCATTTGTACGTCAAGTCAGATTCTTCTGGAAGTCCTTTTATGGACCCAGTGACAGGGCGCATGGCATGGTTTGAAATTATGAACTCTGCTTGCTCCGAATTGTAAGGTTGGAAATATGTTTCCCCTTCTCATTAAACAAATGTTTTATTTACAGAAACATTGTGATAGTCATTCTGTGATAAGATATAAAGCCGCCATTCCTTTGATTAGAGAATCATGGAGGATAGCCGGATAGAAAATGTCATGAACCCATTGGTATAAGGAGTTCTTTTTGTTCCCTTGAATATTGAATAGTTCGGATATCCTTTGATAAACTCCAAATTAACTCAAAAATATGCGCGTTAGAAAAACGGACATGGGGTTGCAATTGTATTGTGCGGTGACATATTTAACAATATTTACAGCTTAGTGTGGGTTTCATTGTAAAGAAGTGAATGAAATGGCATACAAAGAACTACTAATATAGTAGACACTTATATATAGTAGGTATTTTTAATGATGATTTTATGTACTAATTTCAGGCTCTTTTGGCTAGCCTAGTTATGTAAATGGAAGAGCATCAAATTTGTCGCGTAAGCTTCCTGCCTGTTGGTACTTAAAATATGAAAAATTTATCATTATAATAAAATCGTCCAGTGTGACTTTTTCATTTTGATATACCGAATTTTGTATACATCGAATAAAAATTAAATTCATTCTACATATGCTAATATTACTGTACTGAAATCGCAGAATTTATTATAAAAACAACTGCGTTGATTTCCCTTGCTTCTTTGTCAAAAAAGCAACGACTGTATCGCGGCTCTTAGAAAACTGTAATTTTCGTCTGGTTTATTATGTTCCGTACCGTACTTCAGCAGTTTATTTTGAGCCTGTGTGCAAGCCCAGCCTAAATATTATCGGAAATTTAACGAGCTGTAAAATTAAATTTACGTTAAATTTATAAACATGCAATTTGTAGTCAATAAATTGTTTCTTACCATACTTTCACGTAATTGTCATGAGGGTGTCATGAGGGTTTCAATTTGCCAATTGGTCATGATTGATGCGGAGAACTCAGTCTTCCCAATATTGCTTTGTCGAGAGAAGTTAGTACCTTTTTACAGGACCACTTCTCTTGGCGTTTAAAATAAAGAACAATAGACTTTGTCTCCACCTGTTAAATCTCAGTTGGTTTCCATTTATTATTCTTTTCTTCGGTAGCCGTGAAATTCCGATAAAATGTCTTATTGTGACTAATCGTGTAATGTAGAGTTTCAAACACAATTATATCAAATAAAAATATAAATAACATATTTACAATTCTACAGCTTAGATCTTACCTTATGTCATCCCAATACTTGCAGCAATTTCGTTCGTTTGACTTGACCAAGGAAACCATTTTTCCCATTCGAGTTTCTGTTAACTATTGTCACAAACGCCGTGAGGCGTTATAAGGTATTTGTAAAATTAATTATCTTAGTTTCAAGCAAACAAAGCCAAGTCAATTTCAACCAATCACATATCAGAAACGTGGTCACCGAACGAAATATGATTGTTATATGCTGGTGACACATTTTTACGTGGCTGGTAGTCATGGGCCCAGTTTGAGGGAGTGATAAAATCAAAATAAAATTCCATTACATATATAAGCCTTAATTGACCCGAAAAAATCCTTTAACTAGGTTTGACTGTTAAGCAAAATATATCAGGATAGGTTAATTGTTTTTTCTTTATTGTCACCCGCAATTTGAAAAGAAACAGTTTGAGAAATCATAGAAAAATTTGCGCAGGCAAAAAAATATAGGTGAAGAAATTGAATGTGTATGTTCATGTTTTTCTTTAAGATAAAATAAAGGTTAGAGTTTTTCTGAGCATTGCACAACACCCACCCTTGTGTTCCATCTTTTTTCCCTGATGAAATGGATATATTATTTTGCTGTAAAGGATTATGCATTTTGAATTTCCCTGGAAGTATCAAGGATCAAATCAGACGCGAAAAGAAAAATAAAGAAATGCGACTGAAGCGCTTTTCCCTAAGTTGCTTGCCTTAAACGGGTACCAGTCCCTGAGACTCAAGAAACTTCACGGTCGAGTAGAGAGCTCGTTCGCTATGTAGCTCTCATTCATAGTCGAAAAATGTGAAACATGTTGTAGTTCAAAAGCTTTAATCGACTTCGTTGTCGCGCTTTTAGTCTTGTTGCCGTTTTCCCATTCATAACAGTGGCTACGCTGTTAGTGGCACTGTTTCCGTTCCTTATCGTTGGTCGATTCATTTGGTATTTCTCGCTATCTTGCTGAAAAGAATCTTGTAAATGCAAAACTGCCACCCGTAATGTCTGTCATTTCTCAGTTGTGTAACCCGTTTTTTGAACAATGGCTTCGTCCCAACCCCTTTTAAAATGACGTAATATCGGTGAAAATGTCAGTGAACCTAGAAAGGCGCAGTTTACACCGGCAAACGACAGCAACTCGTCACATTCAAGAAATGTTGCCACAGAAATGTCCTGGATGTCATTGTCGATCGAGTCTTCTTTTTTTCGAAGGAACCGCGTTCTCGAATGCTTGATCAGTTTCGTTGCTCTACCAGCCGGCTTGAGTTCGTGAAGCGTTAAAAGACCAGATGAACCTAAAAAGAAAGTAATTAATTATTCAGCAGCGCAGAGACGTTTAAGGGCCTGAAGTTGAAAGACGCGAACCATAATTCGCCAACAGCTTTGCAACTGCAAGGGTAAGGACCATGGCACTTTGTGCCTTTTTATTTGCTTTTTAATTGTTTCGTTTCTTCTGATACTAGTTTATAGTTTCATAATTACTTTGCAAAACATTTTGGGTCTCCCCCTGACTTTATTTATAAATTTTGGCTAGAGTGAATCGCATTATTTTGATTTAAGACCAATTGTTTTGGATTTGGTTTTGGATTTGTAGAAATAACTAAAAGCTCGCTAAATCTGTTGACATCCGTAATTAATATAACCATACAGTAATTTCCAGGATGTTGTTAAATTCAGTTCTATTGGTTATTATGTTTTCTGTTTCGTTTTTAATTTCAAATTTGACAATAATTTGGGCGCCTTTGTTCACATTGAAGAATTATGTTGCCACCGACTCGTCTGACAGAAAAATGCTCAGTTTTCTATACAATCCAAGCACCTAAAAGAACTAAGGATTTTGTACCCTGAAAATTTATGTAATTACAAATTGAATCGCCTCTGCGAATGACAACAAGACCAGTTCGTAAAAAAGTTTGCTTATTGCCCGGAAGGTCTTGATAAGTTTATCGATGATTTGCTGATACGGGTTTACAAAATAATGACGTTTAAAATACTAGCTTGTTTTGTTTTGTGTAATTACAAATTTTATGGGAGACAAAATAACGAAGAAAAATAAGGTCAGTATTTTTCACACTGGCGATTTCACCGCTTCGGATACACGTATTCAATTTGTGATGCACATATTTAATGCGAAAGGCAGCGAAAACTAGGAATCAAGTATGGTTCGTTTGGACGTCCTTTTGTCGTATGAAGAAGTTGAACTATTCTCTCCCTTTTCTCGAAATAATCTTCATTTCTACGTGTGTTTTCTTCCGTATAATATCGTATTTTTCATAACATCATTAACTTTGCAAAACATCACTTCTAAGGTCAAATTCTATAGAAACATCAATTCTCCTTACTGGTTATCACACATTTCTTTTAATATCAGTTGTGAGAATTTGGTAGTACATCAAGACAATATCCTCTAGTTGATGATTTTCTTTATTCTCATCACCTGTCTGTAATAATTGTATTGATATTATAAGGAGAATTTAGAGGTTGATCTATGGGAAGTAAAGTGTTAAAGGAATCTGACCAATTCTTTTTTTTCTCTTGATAGATGGGTTTACTACAGGTGTTGGGTTTTGTCCTCTACGTCGCTTCAATCGCTTCGGCGAGTTCACTCGGTAAGACTTCTCCTTCTAACGTGTGTTTAACACTAACAGGTCATTACGTCAATACCATGTGGCATGAAATATTTGCGGGTTCTAATGTTTGCAATTTTTGCGGGGGTTTTCACGATCCGCAAAAAAAGTTCCCACAAAAAATCATTCCCTGGAAAAAAAATTCCGCAAAATTTATTCCAATTCTTGAAATTGTCAACATCACCTTTAAAACAAATTGCGTTCGTATCTATACCGATCCCCATCGTACAGATATGAACAAATTTTCTTACTGCGAATCGCACAAATCAGTTTCCAAATCGCAAAAATGAGATCACAAAATAACTGGCAATCCGCAAAATAAATCTCCTGCAAAATTTTCATGCCACACGGTAGTTATTTCGTAGCTACAAATTGATTATCGTTTCGATTATGTAAAGAAAGCAAAGACAAATAAAAAATGAGCTATGATAAAGTTTATTGCGCGTTGTCTTCTTACAATGGCAATCCCCTTTTCTAACTGAAAATGACCTTATATGGTAGATTGATTTGATTGGTCAATTGAAAATGACCCGTACCATTTCCTGTTTATGGCAACGCCGTTAATCATTCATAAATAATGATACAAATTATTTCGAAAAAAAATCGCTAGTCCAAAACTGCCAGTCCTGATTTGTAATTCCTCGTTTTGGCATTTATTAATAGAACGTGTGTTCTGGAGAAATTGTCTTTTTTGACTATTGAAGAATTGAATGTTAACCTATTAGCTGTTAACAACTATTTTGTTCACCTCCGAAGATGTATCCGTTACTAAATCACAAAACATTAAAAATAATTAATTTAGTTAATGGCATATGTAATACCTGTTGTCGTGACTGGTCAGGGGATACTCCTTGTGCCTTTAGGGCGTTGGAAATCGTGTTTTGGTATCGCTTAGGATTTTCGCTGTCAAATTTTCAGTTTATACATATGGCCACAAATAAACAGGAATTAAGAGGTAGTCTAAAGATACATCCTAGGGGTAAAAATTAACTTGAGCTACGCCCCAAATAAACTGATTCTGGTACCTTTAAATAGTTTCTTTCAACATTTATGAGAACATCCCCGTCACTTTTACATGGTAGTTCCCTGGGTGATACAGTTCCCTGGGTGGTGCAGTTCCCTGGGAGGAGCAGTTCTCGGGGTAGTGCATTTCCCTGGGTGGTGCAAAGCCTCTCAATCTTAAACCATTTTCTAATTCTAATTTATGTAATTTATTTTACAGAACAGCTACGGCACTACAAACGAAGCCCTAGTCCGTGTCCCCCAGGTTGTCCTGGTAGCTGTGCTCCCGCTTGTACTGTATCGTGTTGTGCGCCCTCTCCCCCACCACCTCCACCCCCACCACCACCTCCTCCACCTCCCCCTCCTCCACCACCACCTGGTCCCCCAGGTCAGGATGGACCAATGGGGCCACAAGGACCTCCAGGACCTGACGGGCCAAAAGGACCATCAGGGCCCCTCGGTCTCGCAGGACAAGTTGGTCTCCCAGGACTTCCCGGCGCACCAGCAGGTAAGCACTGTTAAGCTCTAAAGCGTTTGAATAGGAACTGTTTCTTGCCGACAGCTTTCAAGTTCGCCATTCGCAAACCGTCTTAATCTTCTCCAGCCTTATATTAATCATGAGAGCAAACCAGGCAATTTACTGTCAGACAACTACAAGCAGCTGACTAGATCATATTCAACTTATTGTGTTCATCCAACCATAGGTCCACCCGGACGTGATGGCCCCATGGGACCTCCAGGACCCCCCGGAAATCAAGGCCAAGGTGGAGATGGTGGACCACCCGGTTAGTCCATAATTTTACGTACACTCTCGAGGCTGAGAAAGGCCAAAATTTTAGAACATGCTAATAATATTACCAAAGGCTGAAATTTGGCTAAGAACTTTTTGTTTTCAAATTTGTTGTGAAAATGACGAAACATAAATAAATAAATCAGCCTTCATTCAAATCCAATTTGTCGGCGCGCGATGGCACGAGCCGCGAGAGGAATGGGGAGGCACTCCATCCGCCCATTTCTCTCGCGGCTTCGCCGCTCATTTTCGTGGCCTCGCTGCGCAAACAAAATCTGCCAGGCTAAAATCCAATCTGGAACCAACATTGTCATCGCCTGACAGTGATGCGGACGCGAACATGTACAATTTTAATGCGTTTCAGAGTGATTTACTGCAATACAGCTTCGATTCGTATCAGTTAAAATTGAAAAATATAAGACTATTCCAAGTACATTTTCAGGCTCAAATCGTTGACCAATTAAGAACGTTCAGTCTTTAAATAATGATTTCTTTGGTTCAGTAGCGATTTTGTGATTTCAACTGAAACTTTTGAGCATTTTTTTCTTTTCTTTTAATTTGGCGACGATTGTTGATGACATAACTGCTGGTTCGTTTTAACCCTTTCACTCCCAAGAGTGCTAACAAAATATTGAATTGCAAAAACAAACAGCACCACTTAAATAGCTTTCATTTGAATGGTCACACACTAGGGTTTCATCCACAGACGTAAAAGTTAGAACCACCTTGTACAGCATAATAAACAGCACCACATGAAAGTACAGCTCAATAGCTTTCATTCAATAGTTTTATCCACAGGCTTAAAAGGTACAGCCACATTTATTGACTCTGGGAGTGAAAGGGTTAAATTAAACAATCGTTAAAATAGTCAATAAACAGTTTCAGGGGTCTAACAGGATTTGTTCTCTTTGCCATCATAGGACCTCCTGGTCTCCCCGGTGCAGCAGGCCCGCCAGCTCCTCCCCCTATGCCAAGCCCCTGCCCAATGGTCTGTACTCACACATGCATCAGAAGCTGCCCGCCACCATGTTGCCGTCGCTGAGAACCTGAAGACAAGTTGCGTTTAAGCGATCCTGTTGCTTTAGTTTATAGCCGTTTGAGAATGGAGGTTTCTTTTTCACTAATAAAATGATTTGTCACAATAAACTTGATTGGTTTTTGTATGTGTTAGTTTTGAAAACAAAGCAGTAAGGCATGCATTGCAAGATGCTCGAAAACCAAACATAATATTATATATTCTCAATCAAGACAAAAACTATAAAGCAGTAAACGGAAAAATAAAATCGTAAGAATCTATGCTATAATTACGACCAGGTATCCAAACCTCCGACACGGTTATGGTTTTCTTTGTTTTTACTTGATGAATTATTACTGAGTTTGAGAAGTCTTCTTGCATTTCATTTCTGTTGATTAATTTTCACTTACACAAATAGCCGGAACTGATACAGTTGAGAAAGTAACAATTACACAATCAGTTTGAATCACACCTTTATTGTGTCTTCGTTACATGGATAATTACGCTCTTTCCATAAAGTACCATTTTTCAAGACTGTAATGGCCTGTTTAATTTTATGGGTTTATTTTATATTTCTATATATTTATTATCTACAATTCTCTAAATGTTCAACTTTCTATCGCTTACTATATATATATATAATACATTGACTGTTATCTATATACAAATTCTAAACTACACCAGTACAAGTCTCGACAAAACGATCCATGATGTAACGAACCTTCCAATATAACCTTCCTATCAAAGTATCAAAGTCACAAGAAGTAATATGTTTACCTATTTTAAAAGTTTTCGACACGGTAAACATTTTAAATTATATCTGTGGAGTTCTGAAGTGAAAACCTGTGATGACAAAATATGGTATGAAACTATGACATGATGAATGTTGAAAATAAAGCATGAAATATATTTTAAGAACGAATGTCGCTAAGGATGGAGCCAAATTGGAAATGGTCAAAATAAACTTTCCTTCATACTTTGTGTGTAGTTAGTCCTTGGGGTGGAAACATTCATGATGATATTTGTTTCACTTCCTGCACTAACCTAGACTTGGGATCAGGGGGGAAGTTCATGCCCAAAAATGTATTTTTTGAGGTATTTTTAACCCTGAAAACTGAGATTTTGTTAACTAATTCTCTCAAAATACAAAAGTCCGGTTAAAATTCTGCTGACATCCTGGTATAATATCATCCTTCCACTCCACAAAACTGGCACCGGATTTTCAGTTTGCCCCCTGGGGGCCCCTGGCCCCCCGTCCTTTGTAAGGAGGGGAACAGCCTTTTTAAAAACTGAAAATGAGACATCTTTGGCTAAAATAAAATCAAACTGGTATTCATATTTTGATCAAATTTGAAGCTGCAAATGACTATTTCGTCCTTTGTGAATCTTTTGGTACTGAAAAGTCCGCGGGCACTCAATTATTTTTTGCAGAACAAACAATTTACAATTCATACCCACGACAAAATGATAATTTTCCGTCATTTTCAATGCCCACTTTCTGGAGCTTAAATGATGTTATTTGTAGCAACTTACCACTACACCGTTTCTCTATCATCGATAATTTGAAAATATTTCACTTTTACAGCTTACATTTAAGCAACTTCAGAAAAAAAATGTTTTGAATAGCACACCACTGGTGAAACTGTTAATTTATGCAAATAATAACACTCAACTTTCCGGCCAAAAAAATATAAAACTGAGTTGTGTAGTCAATTAAACCACATAAATAAAACTTATAATAAACAATTGATGTAATGCATACCATTTATTAAGTAGTAACTTCAAGAACCATCTCAGAGGCAACGAGGAACATTTTGCCGTGGGTATGTAATTGTAAATTATTTGTTCTGCAAAAAATAGTTGTGTGCCCGCGGACTTTTCAGTACCAAAAGATTCACAAAGGACGAAATATTCATTTGTAACTTCAAATTTGATCAAAATATGAATACCAGTTTGATATATAACTGCGAAAGTCACATGCTCTTTCGCTAAAATATGCTATACTGACCTATACTGCGCCTGTTAATGCCGCTATGGTTTTCTAAATCAATCTCAAAATCAAATCAAATCACAATAAATATCAGCAAGTTGGTTATGAAAAAAAAATGTTTGTTTTGAAGAAAATATAACCCTTTCTAGCGATCAACAGCAGCTATGCCCTACACCTTTTAGTAACCGACGTTTTGAGTTCTATTTTGGGCGTTCACCGTCAATTAGTTCGCCAAACAACTAGCAACGTTCCTGATAAAGAACATCCAAATTAAAACTGCTCTTAATTCTACAACGCTTAAAAAATTGCAACATCGCATTCTGGGAACACAGTAAGTAAATTTGACGATTTAACTGAGCATGACGCGTCATTGTTACGTGAGATGTGATTTTAACTGGTTTCTTCATGCGTAAATAAGTCCCTTACTAGGTCTATCTACCCAGCCCAGCCCCAAGTAAGAAAACAAAACCAACCCACAACTTAGTTTAAAACAAATATTGAAAATACAAACAACGTCATCATGTACTGAAACGTTGTGTACGTAAATCCTATATGATGACATAGCTATGTGTCCTCGACATCATACATCACACACTTTGGTCCCCAGGATAACGATCCATGTTGTGACTTCAGCAGGATTTTTGCCAACCAATGATTTTCCAGTCTTATCAGTCATGACGTAACAGTGAGACAAGACATTCTTCAGGGTTACCATTGGGGTTTCGGGTTCGGTAGTAGATGCGCAGGAAGCTAGAGCACAGCTGAGTTCGAATTTGTATCGATCTTTAATGTTGTTGACATGCTGTTAAAAGAAACATAAAAACGACATAAAAAATTATCCAGCTAAAAGAATCACGATGTTTTTCGCCTTTCTGGCGTGCAAGTTTACGTTTTTAATTGAGTAATATTTAAATGACAGGAAAGGGGCAAACATTATGTTTTCTCGATTAAACGCCGGGGGCGTTTATTCGGGGCCCGGCGTTTATTAAACACATGCGTCGTGGTTCTGCTGAGCTTGCATGCATAAAGTTGTCTTAATAAAGACAACATTTAACAAAACATAAAAACGTCAACTAAAACCAAAATATCACCAACTTCGTCTCCAGTCAAAAAACTTGACACAAACAAGTCATGGCGAATGCGGTACTTGAGTGGATTGTAGAGTTTGGAGTATTGGGTTTAAAGAACCAAGATACTCAAATTTATTAATTTAGGCTCACAACACAATGAATTTCCTACCTCCATTACTAAAGTTTCGTTTCTAATTGCCAGCGCATAATTGTGGTGGGTCACATTCCTGAAACTAACAATCAGTGATCCATTTCTTTCTTCCTTTTCCATCAGAAATTCTGAAATAAACAAGATCAGAAGAAATATAAAATAAATCTCAGGGGCACCCATCGCGAAAATTCAAGCAAAAGACTTGGAATGATTCAGTTTTCCCATATGGTTTTTATGAAATAAACAGGATACTACGCGGGCTCTGATTGGCTCAAAACTATTTACCATAACTCTATGGAAACATAGCAAAATTGTTTCGTGCTTTTATTTCATAAAAACAATAGAAAACGTTTTCCCTGTGTTTCCATAGAGTTACGTAACACTCGAAATTGATGTAGAAACACTCGCCTGTGGCTCGTGTTTCCACAGCATTTCGCGTTCTCCCAAACTTCACTTGTGTTACCATGACTCTATGGAAACACGGAAAACGTTTTCTATTTGGTATATGGTCATTTAAAGGGATATTTGTGTAACTAACACAGTTTGATCTTTTCAGATTATTTAATATAGCTAAAATTTAAAGTGGTAGAAATGTTTAGGGAACGAAATCGTATTACCCAAATTTACGAGCTGCTCTGATTGCCTTTCCAAAAATCTAGCTGGCCTTTTTTCCTACTAAAAAATACATTTTTGTATCTCAGAAAACAACAGGCATTAACTTTCCCATAAGTATGAACGTTTGAGGTGACATTTCACCAAAGAAAACTCCAGTTTCTCAACAAACTTTAATCCAAATATCTAAGTTGATTGTAGTATTCCACCGAAACGATCCATTGAAAGTTACCCCTCGTCAAACCTAAAATCCAAAAGTAGCTTCTTAGAATGATATATTTCATATGGCTTATATCATATAATACATTTGCTTCAGTTTGGATTCCCAAAAATGGCAAATGCAATGTGACATGATAAACCGATGGAGTCCATCGGTTTATCATGACACGTTGTAGTTGCCATTTTGCTTCGTAGAAGGCAGAAATGGAAAAGAGCTTGACTGTTTGTCAGAACCACGCCCCTTCCAAAATGTGTCCAGTTTTGAATGATTTATTTAACAATTATCCTGCGAAATCGCGCGGAATATCGACTGATACTTATCCGACGAGGCCGTAGGCCGAGTTGGTTAAAATCAGACGATATTCCGCAAGATTGAGTGGGATAATTGTTTTATTATTCAACAAATTGTCAACGAGTCTTAAAATAAAAGCATCGAAATGTCCTAAACGTCCTCTCAAACTCAGCAGCGCTTTCCAATTTGGGACGAGTCTACTGAAGTGCACTTCCAAATATGGCAAACTACATATACCGCAGAATATCTGTCATGTACGAATGACAGATAACAAGAGCTTCTTCACCATATATGGAGATCGTGACAATTTGTTGAATAATAATGAAAATTATTGGGTTTTTTTTTCAAATTTAAAGCAACCCATTCCTTCTCTCCTCGCGTGAGACCTTCAGGTCGGACCCACAAGTTAATTAATCAATTGTTTCAGTAAGACGTTTTAACTGAATTAACACTTAAGTGTCTTCTATATCATTGTCAGTAGGATTAGCCGGATTATGCTCGTAAAATCGAGCATTATGCTTTTGGGCGTCACCCTTGAAAACGGAGCATTGTGCTCAAAATTATGCTCGGATGGTTGTATTATGCTCAAAATTATGCCGGTTAAATTTCACAATTTTTCCCTTCAAAAAAGTTCCCAGCTTTCGCACCCCTATAAAATAAACATCCTAAAATCAGACGATATTCCGCAAGATTGAGTAGGATAATTGTTTTATTATTCAACAAATTGTCAACGAGTCGCAAAATAAAAGCATCGAAATGTCCTAAACGTCCTCTCAAACTCAGCAGCGCTTTCCAATTTGGGACGAGTCTACTGAAGTGCACTTCCGAATATAGCAAACTACATATACCGCAGAATATCTGTCATGTACGAATGACAGATAACAAGGGCTTCTTGACCATATATGGACATCGTGACAATTTGTTGAATAATAATGAAAATTATAATCCATCAAACTTTTTTCTCGCGCGCGGTTGGTCTAAACACGTCACGTGACGCAGCCAAAACTGGGGAATATCCGAGTGATATTCCCCAAGTGATATTCCCCAGTTTTGAAAATTTGCGTTTCACGTTCGCAGGTTCTGTTTTCGTCTCAAATAAATTGCTGAATTAAATAAAACTGATTGTTTTGAACAGACTAGAACTATTTTTGAACGCCAACAGAATTATTTTGATGTTTAACAACTTGGCCGACCGAGATCTTCCACGGCAAACAGAGCGGCCTTGTGAAAAAAATATTTGAAGGATAATAATTACAGTAGCCTCCATTTGGCTTCAAAAATATAATCGGATATTTGTCCTTGGACATTATCTGTTCCTCGAAGCTCACCGGAACAGATAATGTCCGCGGACAAATATCCGAGCATATTTCCTCGCCAAATGGAGGCTATTGTTTATTTATTGCTTTTCAGTTTTAAATTTAAAGGAACCCATTCCTTCTCTCCTCGCGTGAGACCCTCAGGTCGGACCCACAAGTTAATTAATCAATTGTTTCAGTAAGACGTTTTAACTGAATTAACACTTAATAAGTGTCTTCTATATCACTGTCAGCACGCCTATTATTATGCAGAGAGTACTGACCGGTTGTTATTTTAGGGTCATTGCAGGAACCATTGAAAGACACTTGACTGGGAGCGGTCAACTGCCAATTAGGAACTCGTAGAAGATTTCCTATCCCCGCCACTCCATTGCCTTGCCTCGCTCGGAAATAGGATTGTATTAGGCATGTCACTTTTTGTGGCCTTCCAGTGCAACAGCAAGAAGAAACAGCTATCAAAAGCAGCACAAGCTGAACCTGTAAAGGATGGAGATTGACACTAATTTACATCATCAATGACAACTTGGGTTTGCCGTGAACAACATCAAAAACGTGAAGGTTTTTGAGTAAGCAGAAGAAAGAAAAATTTGACCAAATTGTAGTCATATGATGATAGCCCTATAATAACAAAAAAATAATATAAAAAAATGTATGCTTCTCGCATTTTGTCTCGCGTTGGAACTGGCCAACATGATGGCCATAAAAGTATTGAAATGAAATTCAGTAAAGGAGATCTCGCCATCTATATTCTTATTCGAAACTAAAATAAAACCTCGCCCGGCATTCGATCAAATTTAAAACTGCTTTAAGATCTGTTCCACATGAAAATGTCACTAATGTCTAGAATATTTTATCTTTGTAGCATGAGTAGTTGATGACTGATCAATTAAAAAAAATTAAAATAGAAAACTAAAAAAAGAGTAGTTGATGACGGCGTATAAAAAGCAACAAGACTCCTTTGTTGTAATAATACTTGACCTCAATGTGGATGCTTATGACCAACTCAGTTTAAACGACTTTATTGTCAACTTATTTATGGTTGAACGGAGCTCGAGTACATAAAAACAATCAGTTTTAAGTGGTGAATCCTCTGAGAGAAAAATAAGGTAAGTCTGCCGAATCTATTCGGTAGGTCGAGGATGTTCGTCGTACCTTATCGTGCCACACAGAATAGGTACCTGTTCCGGGTTACAGTGAATTTACATAAGCCATGCCTCCAAATGAACATACACGTTTATGTTACATGTGAGTTCTATCCTCTTCCCCAGTAAATATTTGAATTCCTTAAAAGCCATCAGGCTTAGTTTCTAAACCTAACTCCTCACTGAATCACTGTCATTCTCAACTGATTGAGCAATAATAATTAATAATAAAAAAATGTGAAAGTTTTTTTACAGCACGTGCACATGCTGATACACGTGCCGTTAAGCACGAGTACTGATTACAGACCGAATTGGACGATACGAAGTCCAGTTAAATATAAATAATACTTGACCTCACTGTGGATGTCTACTTCTTTATGATTAAACGGAGCTTGAGTACATAAAAATAATCAGTTTTTAAGTGGGAAAAAATAAGGCAAGTCTGCCGAAGCTATTCGGTAGGTCAGGGATGTTCAGTCGTCGAACCTTCTTTTGCCCCTCGGAATAGGTACCTATACGGGGTAACAGTGAATTTACATAAGCCACGCCCCCAAATGAGACTTCTGAACATACACCTATATTTTATATGCAAGTTTTTCCTCTTTCCCAATAAATATTTGAATTCCTTAAACAACCATTCCCTTAGTTCCTAAAAGTAACTCCTCGCTGAATCACTGTCATTCTCAACTGATTGAGCAATCTATCTTACGGTGAAATAATAATAAAAAAACGTGAACGTTTTCTTACAGCACGTGCACATGCTGATACCCGTGCCGTTAAGCACGAGTACTGATTACAGACCGAAGTCCAGTTAACTATATTTGACCTCACTGTGGATGCCTCTGACCAACCTTATTTAAACGAGGTTGTTGTCTACTTCTTTATGGTTGAACAGAGCTCGAGTACATAAAAATAATCAGTTTTTAAGTGGTGAATCCTCTGATAAAAAAAAAATAAGGTAAGTCTGCCGAAGCTATTCGGTAGGTCAGGGATGTTCAGTCGTCGAACCTTCTTGTGCCCCTCGGAATAGGTACCTATACGGGGTAACAGTGAATTTACATAAGCCACGCCCCCAAATGACACTTCTGAACATACACGTTTATTTTTTTGCAAGTTCTATCCTCTTTCCCAATAAATATTTGAATTCCTTAAAAAACCATTCCCTTAGTTCCTAAATCTAACTTGTCAATGAATCACTGTCATTCTCAACTGATCGATTAACAAAAAAATAATCAACAAAAATAGCCGTATCAGTTCATGTCTAACTTTGGATTAATAATGATAATAGGACTGACTGAAGTCCAATTCTGTCTGTATATAATCGTACGAGTGATTAACAAAATCGGAAGTTCACCGCGAAGCAGGAATCCGATTCGTTAAGCACGAATATGATTACAGACCGAACTGGACGACACAAAGTCCAGTTAGCTATAACAAAACTTGCGAAAAAAAGTTGAGTTTGTTTTCGAGACCCGGCCATGGGCTTGCTGAAAGCCATCCTTCTTTGCAACGGCTACGAGTTTATACCTGCAGACGCTACTATCTTTACTGTCGTTGTTATCGACGGTTGTTGTTGTTGTTTTTGTTGTTGTTGTTGTTGTTGTTGTTGCCTTACATCGACACTTAGATAAAGTTGATCACATTTATTTCAGTCAATAAAGCCAATAAGCTTTTATTCTTGCAAAACTGTTCCCTTCATTGTCACCCTGTGTCATTTGATGCGGATGGACATTCAAAAGAGAAAACCAAGGGTTTCAGAAATAACGGCTTTAAAAATAGCCAAAAATAGAATAGTATTATATATATATATGACCTTGAGAGAAAAGATAAATATAAGTCGTGGTACAACCCAACACGGCCTCTCGAAATCCGTCCGAATTCCATGCGGAATCTCACGGAATCCTTAATTCGTGTCGCTGTTAAAGGGTATATTGTCTTTCAAGAATTTGGCAGTCTGGGCAAGGAATTGGTGTACAACAGGGTGTTTTTGATTTCGGTAAATTAAAAAAAGATTGAATGGGGTATCAATACAGTTGAACTTCTCTACAACGGCCACCTTGGGGCCGAAATAACTGGCCGTTGTAGATAGGTGGCCGTTGTAGGGAGGTTAGAATTAGAGTAAAGTGTATGTATCGGTGTACGGTTGGGACGAAAAATCCTGGCCGTTGTAGAGATCAGAGGTGGCCGTTGTAGAGAGGTGGCCGTTAGTGGAGGTTCGACTGTAATTTGCATTTAGTGGACTCGAAGAAGAACGCAAGCTCAGCATTGTTATACCGGGTTTGAGTCCGGCGGCACAACCCCCATTCAAATTTCTCAATGAAGTGAAGTAATATTGGTTCAGAGATCCACATAACCTGTGCTCTACACTAGGAAATTCGGAATAAGAAATGTGATTTCAAGAACAATAAATAAAAAAAGAAATGTCTTCTTCTTCTTAGACTGATTAATCAACGCCGATTCTAGCTTGGAGTCATTTAAAAAATTCAGCAAGTCATTATGTTGGAGACATCTTTTTATATTCATTTGTGGCCTGTAAACTACTGAACTAGTGTGTCTCTGCAGACTTAGCTCGTCACTCGTCCATGTATATTGGACGCACCTTAACCATAGCTAAGTGTACTGACTACTGTAAATAAACGTCTCAAATCTTACATCATGCATTTTCCGTCCATTTTGATGCCTTTCCTTCCCGGTGATGTCTCTGTCCTCCAAACTCTTTTTTGTCAATTATTGTATTGGGAATACTGATGGTCATATAGCCAACAGGTTATCATCATCTTTTCAGTGTTGTGATCGCTAACAAAAAGTTCTGTTTACCTACAGAATAACTTTATTGCCGTGTATCTGGCAATTTCTTTCTTTGTCCGAATGCCCGGGAACAGTCTTGGGCATGCTTCCAAAAAAAACTCGTAACTGCATGAGGTATTTGTGGTTATTTTTTTTATCATTACTGTACTTGGTCACGGTAAATAACCCATGCAAGCAAGCTCATAATTCACATTGTAGCTCCGTGAATAGTGATAGAAAAACTTACCTTTCGCGTGGAATCCAAATCTTTTATCTCTAAGAACCTCATCACGGCGCGAATAGGAGAGGAAACAAAGCAGATACTCTTGATTTGATGTTGTTTCCAATTTGTACTACAGGCACCAAAAGAATGCGAATTTTCTCCTCCCACGCAAATGAAACACTAGTCATTTATACCTTTCAGCACATGGATACTCCAAATTGATTGTGAGAGGTACCCTCTAATAGCTAGCCCGGGTATTTTTAATCCTTTGCGATTGACAGTGAGTGTTTTTGAGTGGCAGCACTGTAACCTTACGAGCGTTAACTAGTGAACGAGTCAATTGACAGCATGTCAAATGGGCGTTTCAATTGATTACGTAAGTCGATCGAGTTATCTTTGCAAGATTGAGCTCGTTAGCTTGTAGCTTGCGCAATCAATATCTCATGAAAATGTCCATCATATAAAGTAACTCCGTTGGATTATTGTTGTAATAAAAAGCAGTTCTTGTTACTTTATGACAATTTTTTATTGGAGAGCGTTCTTCCTGTACTTGAGACATTGGGTAGTTTTGGCGCGTAATTCCTCTCTAACCGGTGAGACGGAAATTTGTCTATTTTTATGTCAAAATAAGAACCGTTTTTGGCTACGTATACCTTGATCATTGCATGCAAAGAGCATACAATTGCCTGCGGTGTTTCAGTATGATCAAAGGAATTGACGTCATCCTTTTGCCGACCAATCAGTGCAAAGTATCTAAAGTGCCTGGAATATTCACCTCTTCAGTCGTAATTTCTTATCATTATCGATCGTATGTAACAAAGCAAGAGAGCTGCTTTGGGAAACCAGTTAGTGAATCCGTGTTGAATGAAACTGCCCCACTACTATAAATAACAGCACAGGAAGAAAAATAGCATTGCGCAAGGAGCCATTGCGTGAAAGTGTTTAATGCCCCTTTAACCTAGCTTAATCCAAAACACTGTCGAGATAACAAAACCCCGCCGTTTCCTTTCGTTGAGCACGCGACCCAAAGGGTGAATTGGCCGCATGCACGCGATGTCCAAAATAATTATTTGGATGTTCTCTCTCATAATTTCCGTTGCTACCTACTTCTTTTTTTAGAAGACGGTGCATTTGTATCTACAATTGGCTTTTACCTGCTGCGATTAATTGCAAGTAATAACAACAAGGACATGTTGTGTACGAGTGGATATCGACCGTAAAATCTTAAGAAGGTTTGAGACTTTCAAGTATGCATAACAAATTAAATTATGTCCTGAACAAGATATGGTTGGATCTTTGCCACTGCGTGGGGTGGATGGCGCTCACAAGCACGAATGACCATCAAGAGATGGAACTTGTTATCAGCAAAGTTATGCCAACTATTTTTCTACGTCAGTTCCCAAATCTTTTGCAATTTTGTTTGCCTAAACTGAAAAATCATCTCAGATCCTTCAAGATAACTTTTGTATGATCGTGACCATGTAAATGATCCATTCCTTCTTCGCCTGGATCGATTTCGCAAACTAGACACCAAGTATTGATTGTTTTTTAGATATTTCACATAAAACGAGTGTTTTAGCCAGTTCTGAAAACATTTTCATGCAATCTTTGCTTTTCTCAATTGAAGCGGAAACACTTGAAAGAAACTTCCTGTTATCGTATAAAAGCGCAATAGATTCTAATTTGCGGTAGGCCTGTTCACTTGCAGATGCACAGAAGTTGTCAAAACATATAATAAAAACTTTGACCTTTTGTTTTTAAATAAATCATGTCTTGGCTTAAACTACTGATTTGATTAAAAGACAATACAATACAATAACCTTTATTTAATTATTTTGAACCTCTTTACAACGGCCACAAGGCCAACCTGTCCTGTGGCACTATGCGGAGATTTCGACAAGAGTATAGTGTCTGGATCGGCGCACGGTTGCGACGAAAAAAGCTGGCCGTAGAGAGGCTGCCGTTAGCGGAGGTTCGACTGTAATTCAACAAATTAGCTGATATTGATCTAAACAGTATTATCGCTGCAAAGTTTGTAATTGAATGGCAGGCTTAAGGAATTTGTTTGTTTGTTTTTACAATTTTTCAATAGTACAGTGGAATGCCGCCATACGACCACCCCGTTAATACGACCACCTCGTTATTACGACCACTTTTTTATGGCCCGAACAAAAGCCCACTCATTTTCTTATCTGAAAACCTCGTTAATCCGACCACCCCGTTATTACGACCAACGACCACCTTTTGGAGTCCCCAATCGTTATTTTCTTTATAAAATTACCCCGTTAATACGACCAGTCAAAATGCCTGGTGAGACTGCTGAATGAAAATAGACACAATCTGACAAACAGTAACGCATTTCAGTGAATGTTGTCCGGCAAAAATGTTAGTGATTAGCGTGTAAAAAAGGTTCATTTATAGCGGAATTAAAGGTATAGTTGTTATGGCATTGTTTAGAAGGGTCAGTCCAGTCCCGGGGTCCGCCCACGTACCTACAATAGTTTCGGCCTCTCGCCAAAATTTCCCACACATAATCATTGTAAAAACCCCGAACGTACATCCAAAGCCATACCCGACCGTACAGGGGTCAAAGGGAGGGGTTAAGAATTATATCTGAAAATTTCGAAATTTGGGTACACATGCATGTCATTACGCGGTTGCCATGGCAACGTCAAATACTGCAGACAAACAGTTGCTGTACCAAAATTTCCGGGAGGAACAAAGTGTGCTTGGAAAATGGTGAAAAATATATCATTAAATGTTGACTTTTGAATATTTTTCAATAGAAAAAAACACAAAGAGGCGGGAACCACAACAAAAGGGGCGGAAACCGGGGGTATAAGGTACAAGGTACCTGAATAGTATCGATATTGCAGAATTTTTCTTCTAGATTTATATATTACAACAGTTCGGAGCATGAAAAAGTTCGCTGGCTTGTCTAGAACTTTCAACCTCTCAGGGTTCTCTTCAGGACATGATAAATCAGAAGTAGAAACGCAAAAATGCGTTCCAAGTACGACTACATGGTCAAATGTTCCGTGCGCTTTGCCAGAGGCGGATCCAGGATTTTTTGATGGGGGGGGGGGGGGGGGGGGGGGTCCCAGGGTTTTCCCGAAAATCTGAAGTAGATTGAAGGAAAATGTTTGGAAGTAGACGGCAGTAGTAAAGGCGCGAGGGCCTCCCACAGAAAAAAATTGAGATTTTAGGCTCTGAAAAGTGCATTTTGGTTGATTCTGGAGATGGTTTTGATATGAATAATAGAGAAAGAAAAAAAACCCTAAGGTCTGATAGCCCACGATTGTGGGCCAAGTTCGAGCTACATGTCGAAAAAATATGTTAGACATCAGTGAAATCTTAATTTCTCGGAAAAATGAGCACCAGTTTTACTATTACAATCAGATGCAGATAGACTTAAAAGACAGTTTGGCGCAATTTTGAAGATTTTCCTGTTGGTTTCGTGCTGATCTTTTGTACTTTTTAGGAAACAACATTGAATAGGTGTCGTGACAACTTATCAGTAGATTGCGTGATTTGATTAGTTTCTATTTTAGTGAATACGTTTCAATACGTTTTAATGTCAATCAAATTTAGCAGGCCATAAGCATACATACAACTTTATTTGTTACCGCAGATATGTGGGTGTAAAAGGAACCGCTTTGAGACATGAGTGAATCTTGTGATAACCTGCGATCAGGCCCTCCTCTAACCTTGGGAGTTCAGTTGACCGCTAGATTATATCAGTAAGATTATTCACAGTAATTGTAATAATGTGTCCACGCATTAGGAAATATAAAGTAAACCACAACTGCGGTAGTTCGCAAAGGAACAATCATGAAACTCAGCCAACTTAACCACTGTAGTGTAAGAGTAGCCGGATCTACGCAATAAAGGTTTATATCCGCGGTTATAATCCATCAAATATTTTTCTCGCGCGCGATTGGTCTAAACACGTCACGTGACGCAGCCAAAACTGGGAAATATATATTCCCCAGTTTTCAAAGTTTACGTTTTACGTTCGCAAGTTCAGTTTCCGTCTCAAATAAATTGCTAAGTTTAATAGAACTGATTGTTTTGAACAGACTAGAAACATTTTTGAACGCCAACATAATTATTTTTATGAGCTTGGCCGAGATCTTCCACGGCAAACCTATGAGAGCGGCCTTGTGAAAAAATATTTGAAGGATAATAACTACTCTCGGAAAACTGTTCGCTACTCGGAACAGATAATGTCCGCGGATAAATATCCGAACATATTTCCTCGCCAAATGGGGGCTATTGCTTATTTATTATAAATTAGGAGAACATTGTAATCTTTAGTCAGAACGAGAACTCAGTAGAACCGAATTGTATCGTATTGAATGGAATCGAATGTGAATGTATCGCTAGCCGTGTAAAAGTTGGATCAGGGGGGGCTAGCAGCGAGGCCTGGGACCTAGTATACATGATTGCACATTTAGAAATTTGGCCGAGCGAGACTAAGTACTGGTTTGTTTAAGATAAACATGGCGGACGATGGCGGACATGACGTGCGTTTGTGTTCGTTCAGAAATATTTTGGCGATTCCACGTTCAAACATCTATGGGAACGATTCGGTCGCTGTTTAACTGAACTTTGGTCATTGTAGGACACCATGGATGAAAATTCCACAGCAAACTCCCGTAGAGGTACGTTTCTCGAATGATTGACAGATTTCTTTACTTGTGCGATCATGTATAGCGGAAAAGCGGCAAGATCAAAAGGCGCTGCCTGCCCCCCCTGGTTGGATCGATAGAACGTAGGCCTGTCCCGATTGTGCTCGTAAAATGATGAAAAGTTGCTCACTGGAATGCCAAAAAGTTGCTAAAAAATTGCTAAAAAATCCAAAAAGTTGCTACCTAAATTTCAAAAGTTGCTACCTTAAAGTCCGTCGGAAGTCTTCGGGTGATCTTCGTTAACCGTCGGAAATCTTCGGGTGACCTTCGGCAGTCTTCGGATGTTCTTTACCTATGAATCACTCTAAACTTTATTAAAACGAACGGCGGAATTCCGGATTCTGGTTTTTCCACTGCCTTTTTTTAAACCTGTGCCTAATTTTAGCTGATTCCGTTACAATATTAGATAAGGATCGCAATAGGCCTGCGAAACGTTATCAAGTGACAGGTTATTTGTTCAAAACGTTGATAAACATGCAATAAATTCGCGTAAAATGAAGTTTTCTATCAAATTGTTCACTTTTTCGTGCTTGATATGTGCTGTAAACCTATATTTTGCTCAAAAGTTGCTCAGAAAGGCAAAAGTTGCTCGAGGTTGCTAGAACTGCAAAAAGTTGCTCCAAACGCCAAAAGTTGCTCAAAAGTTGACGAGCACAATCGGGACAGGCCTAATAGAACGTGTAACGCTGGAGTGCCGCAATAAAGTGAATTATGATTGAAGCTATAGAACAGTACTCAAACTTTAAAAGGGAACTATGCCATCAGGCAGAAGGCACAGGGGAAGACCCAAAGAAACGTGGCGAAGAATGGTAGAAAAGGAGCGGAATTGATTCGGATGGAGGAGTGGGAGCGAGGCCATACAGTCAATCAACAAGAAAGAGGACAGAATGGAAGAACTTTTTTGATGCCTTATGCGATAATACTTGGCGCTTACAGGATAGATGATGATGATGAGCATCACTTCGAAAGGTCAAAAGCCAAAATACATATGTACATCAATGCAGTTTTGTTAAAGATTACTGTAAGTGTACTGAAGCGTGCTTTCACGAGTTACCCATGTAGGAGCTTTGGATTTAAACTTGAAAAGGTCGGACAGACTTTTTCAAGTTCTCTCCTTGTGTCTTGGAAAAAATCGCTAAGAACTAATTAATACGATTTCCTCTCCAACAATTCACTTGATATCTTCCTCCTGATGTTCTACACGCATTTCGTGTATAAGCGAGCTTAGTCATAATTTTAGCACCGTTTGACCAAAAAAGAAGCAGAATCCCCGTGATAGTGCCCCTTTATTAAAAGAGAAAGATATATTCGCAGTTTGCAGGAACCTAAGCAATTCCATGATGAGTCTGAAAAAAAAAAAAGGAAAACACAATGGGATGCGAACCCATGCATGACCTTAACTTTACCATGCCTGTGCAAAAGCTCTAAAACTACAGATGTAATTCAGTTTCAAGTGCTAAAAACTATTGACAATTCAACCTGAAATTCACGACGCGTGAAAATTTTGTATGCAAGATTTTAGCAATTTAGTTGGTAATTTAACAATGTCATCATAAACGTTTATGACGGACGTTGAGCACTTATTTTGCCGCTCTAAATGGACTCCACCTTTAAATGGACCCCGTCTCGAGGAGAGAGGGTATTACCCGCGTGCATAACCAGAGGCACTTGTGTCTCGGGTGACTGCACAAACTTGTACTTCATCAGGATTTTCACCAGGGCGATCTTGATCTCCATCAGAGCGAACCTCATCCCGATGCAGTTTCTGGGCCCGGCACCGAACGGTAGGAACTGATACGGGTGCCGGCGGGTATCTTTGGCGGAACCTTGAAATCTCCCGGGGTCGAACATCTCCGGGTCTGGCCAGGCATCCGGGTCATGATGAAGGGCATAGAACGGAATAACGATCTCCGTGCCTTTCGGAATTGAGATGCCGTTGATTTCGTAATCATGGCCGCACTCTCGATTCAGCTGGTGTCCCGGGGGACACAGACGCTGGGTTTCGTTGATGACGCAGTCGAGGTACTCAATACTGTGCGACAGCTCGTACAGGGAAGCGCTGGGATTTGCCTCAGTGTGCCGAAAAATATCCTTTCGCAACTTCTCCTGAATTTCTGGATTTAACGCCAGATAGTAAGCTGTGGTGGAGAGAGTAATCATTGAGGTCTCGTGCCCAGCCAACAAAAATGCCACGCACTGAGCAACGATCTCCTCATCGGTGAGTTTGCTGACCCCGTGGACCGTGGACTCTTCGTGGGCTGTCAGCATGAGCTGCATGAGATCCTGTCGGTTCGTGTCACCTTCCGCTCGACGTTGACGTAACATTTCCAAAGCGATCTTACCAAAATAGCCCATACTTCCTCGCAGACGCATGACCAACCGTACAATTGTTCTAACAAACGGGATGCGGCCCAGGATACGTAATATAAAGGGAAATCGAAATGATTGCCTCGCTTTTGTAAGGAGTTTGTCGTCTGGATCAGTTTGCACATCGGCTTTGATACCAAAAGCAGTCGAAAGGATAATTTCCAATGTCAGCATACTGAACCAATCCATGATGTTCACCGTTTTACCTACCAGCACATAATATAACGGTGGATTAAACAAAACATTATGATTGGTTGTTTGAGTCAAACGTTCATTCAACATGTGCAAACAGAGTGGGAGTAGCCTGAGAGCTGGGTGGGGAAGAGCTCTCTTTCCCTCTTTCTCTTTTCTCTACCCCCACCCTCAAGAGAGCTTACTCGCAGGCTAGGGTTGGGGGGGAGGGTAGTCATCATTTTCACCCAACAATGTTGAGTGTAGCCTGCGCGCAGACTTCTCCACGCAAGAAGGAAAGAGGAGACATCTGCACGCAGGCTATGTTGGAAGATGTTAAATCCAAATGATGGGATCATTTGACCAAGGAAAAAGGCTCGATGTCTGCAGTGCTCTCGACTTCTGTCTTCATTCCTCTACAAACAGAGGCTGGTAATCGAGCCTAAATTCTAGGAGATGTGCTCAGTCCCGTATTTTTTTTTCTTGAGTTCTCGGTGGGTCCGTACGTAGCGCCGCCCAAATGACATCAGACGATTGAAGAATGATCAATATGCAATATATCCTTACAAATTATCCAGAAACGTACAGGAGAAAGTTTATGACCCACCTCCCCCCCCCCCCTACCTCATCCCCCCCCCCCCCCCCCCACAAAAAAAAAAAACAATTGACGGTCCCCGACCAAAAATATCCTCCGTACCTCCCCATGAACTTCACTTTTATCATTGAGTAACAACCCCACCCCCACCCCCCCACGCGCGAGCGCAAGCACGCGCGCGCCATCAGTTAGTCCAGTCTTTGTCACGCTCCTCCTTCGCGAGCGTAGCGTTGCGTGACAGAGAGGGGCCAGAACTGGACTAGCCATCAGTCAACTTAAGAATTTAAAAAAACAGTTAATATCGAGTACTCACCGGTATTAGCTATGCCTTCAAGTTTCCTTATAAACACATCACACGATTCCTCTATCAGTGGAACCATCAGCTTCATTTTCCTCGCGCTAAACGACGGCGTCAGGATGTTACGGATCCGCTTCCACGTCTCGTCACGCGCGGAGAACACGTTTGAGCTCATCGGAGGAGGAGGAGTCGGAATCTTTCGGTTGTGAAACGTCGCGAACTCCTTTACCATGATCGTTTTCAGCATTTCGGGATCTGCTACGACTAAAGACGGTTTACTACCCAGGGAAATCGCAAAGATCTTGCCGTACTGTCTCACATAGTCCGACATCATCAAGTGAATGCTTCCATACTTGCGGACCTCGAGAATGTTCCCGATAAACGGCAGAGGTTTCGGACCCGGGACGTTCAGTTGATTCAGATCTGAGAATCCGAGCGTTCCATACCAGTATATAAGTAACAACAACACAATCACTGCGGAAACGATGACGGAAGGATCCCAAATGTTAAACGAGTGAAGCGTGATTTCCATTTTGTCCAGTATAGCTTCTTTATAGCGGAGCGACTACTGAATTAATCACGTTTGTAACGTATTAAAGCCGCCACGTTTGATGGATAGCGTCCTGTCAGTGAAAAGTAAACACGCGCTATATTCAATTATGTCACGAAGTATAAATTAATCCTCTTGTTACCGAACAGATTTAAGTTGTTCTTGAACAGCGTGACGGATGAAGGAAAGATTCCAAAATGCGGTTGAACTTGCTTTAATGTGAACTGAATGAGTACAATTCTCAAGTGTTGGTGTACAGTTCTTACATCATTGAGCTTAACTCTATACACATCGAGCTCCGTTCTCAACTGAATTCAGCTCAATTCAACTCACTCAACTCACTCAACTCAATTCAACTGACTTCAACTCACTCAACTGACTTCAACTGACTTGCTGTTAACAAGTGCCTCTATTTATGCCTAAATTACATATTCGTAAATAACTACT
This sequence comes from Desmophyllum pertusum, assembly GCA_029204205.1. Taxonomy (NCBI): domain Eukaryota; kingdom Metazoa; phylum Cnidaria; class Anthozoa; order Scleractinia; family Caryophylliidae; genus Desmophyllum; species Desmophyllum pertusum. Next base: position 5,664,542 of record MU826826.1, on the reverse strand, counting down.
GTTAACACTAAAGATAAACAACTTCGTTTAGGTCTTATGAGGTAGTTTCAGCTGCTAGTGGTCTCAGAAAGAAAAGAATCTTAAATGAGGCTAGTTATGTTTACTTGTGCAAAATTCTGTACTTCAAGAAATAACTCGAATAAGGAATTCTTAAAGAGTAAAGTAAACAGACCTATAATACGATGTCAACTTTTCCTAAGTTGCCATCAAAAGAAAGTTAAGTCTAAGATGAGGAAGGCATTGATTTTAGGCCTTAAGTTCACGAATCGAGAACAAAGAACTTAGAAGGTGTTGAAAACATGGAGGGAAGCTAGGTTTTAATAATATACATAAAGTATATTAGTATGCGAGCTTTCCTCAATATGTGCGAGTATTTCACAGTCTAAAATAAATAGTTCGTTATACTTTTATTGAAAAGGAAATTGCTTATTTAGAAAGCTTGCCATCTTACGCAAATTGCTTAATAAAAGAAATCACTTGTTTAGAAAACTTCGACAGCTGAAACTCACTCTGTAATTAAGAAACGATAGCTATGAAATTACAATTTGATATTTTGATTCAAAAGAACTATAAAGTTCGACGTTTTATATTATTTTAAACCCATCACCTGAAATGTAAGATTTATTTCTTATCTTAAATACCTAAAACTACTAAACATAATATTAACCCAAAATATGCTCTTACATATTATTCCCCTTTTTAAGTAAGTCGCCTCCTGGCGACTAAAATAATCGAAAATATACGTTAAATATGGTAGTTAAAGTAAAATATAAATAGCAAGAATAAATAAATAATAAATGTAATTGAAGTTAGTTAAGATAGTAAACGTAATTAATGTAAAGTAAAGTTCATTGTCTACAAAGTTCAAGCAAGAAGGCCAGTGTTCTTGATAATGCAGTGAAGATTCTTCAGAATAATCCCAGCCGGTAATCATAGTTGTTGCACATTTGAAAACAGTAATGATGGTTGTAGTACACCTGAAATCTCTGGATTGTGAGAATTGTTCCATTGCATGCTGTAGCTATAATCAGTTGGTTTTTTCAACTTGAAGTTGACAACTTGAATAATCAGCTGTAAAACAATGCGTTGAGATGCACATGCGGTGTAATCAAAAGCATGAATGAGTTGCTTGTTGGATCGGCTTGAAGGTGCTAGTTTGCAACCGTTCTTGATATCCTGCATAGTTGCCTTTCATCAACTTGACATAACAACAACTGTCCATAATATGAATAACTTGCAAGAAAATACTGAGATTCCATAGAATGTGTCCAGAGTTGACTTGTATATATAGGAGGTGTGCGCTTGATGAATCTTCGTAATGTTCAACTTGTTTTGTTGAGATGGTGTGAGTATAGGCAGGTCGAGTTGTATAGGGGAAAAAACCAAGCCAGGTTAAAGTTAACTATCTAATTTGGTGCTAACTACCTTGGTGAAAATAATGTCAAAAGAGAAAAATAAACAAAAAAAATACATGTGCTGCTCTGCAGTCACTGATCATGATGTTCATTCTCAACCAGTTTGGATTATGATGAATTCAAACGTTCTCAAAAGTTCTCGCTTTTTTTTATTTTATTCGTAATTCAGATGTGAATTATTTCATACTTTCGAGCAAGGAAACTTCTTAGAATCATTAAAACATGTTTTTGAGTCCAAACTGCGATATGTGCATTTAAACTTTATCAGGTGGTTTTCGTTTTCTGCATATCTTGTAAGTGTAGGGTGGTGGCAACCCCTGTGTAATTGCCGGATAATTCGGTTGAGAATTGAGCAGTTGATCGCCGTTAATGAGTGCATTTTGGCCACTCATTAACTGGATCGCTGATTTCTCATTAAAGACAGGTGGATGTTTTGTCAAAAGTGGACTACTAAACATAATATTAACCCAAAATATGCTCTTACACTCTATGTCGGGTTTACTGCGGTAGATGAGACTTTTGGGTTGGTTGCCACAGTCGGCTCTTCCTATCAATATGAAGCTACAGCACCAGAAATACTAGTCTCCTTCTCAGCCGGCCGTCATTTGTGGCGTCACGTGAAAGCTGGACTACATAAATATACACTTCGTGATCTTTCATTCAATTTGATCGCGTGACCTTCACGAGTTATGCAGTTTTTGTGGAGGTAGCGTGACCGAGTGGTTAGGGCTGGTTTAGGGCGCTGGTCTGCCACTACCATGAGCTGGATTTGTTCTCGGTAGTCCCGAGTTCAATTCCTCGGCCATGCTTGTAAAATAGCCAACTGGTCAGCCCCCTAATAGTTGGGATTCTTAACCAATGTTACGTTTATTTGAAATATTTGTTTGTGGCATGCCTATAAACTAGCCTTGAGCTAAGTGCATTACCACTATGAGCTTCTTCCTTTTTTTCACCGACGCATGGAGGAAATCAGAGGCGGAGCCAATTTTGGAACACAATCAAACTCGTACATGTGAATATTTTGCTTCCCATCCGTCATAGCTGTGCGGAATTCAATAAGGAAGCTGTAAAATTAATTTACCGCTTCACGAAACTATTTTGACTATTTTTCTATAAACTATACCGGAGGTAAAGGCAAGAGGAAATTTTCAGTGCTGACTATTGTAGCTTAGAAAAAGCAAAACCATTCATGAATCGTACTCACATTTTTCATTCCTGGTTCATAATCCTTTCAACTGAAAATAGTCTCCCTACAGCGATAGTTTTCCGTTTCCTTTTCTAACTTGTCCTTCCAAAAAGTCTGACGTACCTTATTTATCAATCTAAAATAGCCTAGTTTCTGAAAGAAATACTGAGATCTCTTTATTGCCCACTGGTTTACCCCTACCTTCATTATGGGAATATTATATGGGGGGATACATACCCATCCAGATTAGAAACAATAACAAAGCTTCAAAAGAAGATAATTAGAAATTAAATTAGAATTAAAAAATATTCCACTAAATATAAAGGATGCCAGATTTGGAACAACCTTCCAACTGCCATTATCAACTAGCGTATCAAAAAATTATATCTTCAAACGTAACTATTTCTGTATTTTTATTAGTTGAAATGCATAAAAACAATTACTTACTTTTTAATTTATGTACAGCCATATATATTAATATATCATAAACATTATAACAGGGACTCTCCCCGCGTTAAGTCCAAAAGGGTTTGTTGAGAGCTCCTGCTCCATGAAGTACATTAAGGCGGGGGTCCACCTGAATGCCATTTTCCGCCACTTGACATGAGTTTAATGGAAATATATCGTTCACGTTTCAAGCAATCCAAAAAACTCTATGCTCATCTCATGAATCTATGTTATTATGGGGTGTTTTGTAAATTTTTGGGTATGTTTGGGAGGAAATAGTTTTTCTCAAAGGAGTTGTAAAATTTAGGGAAATAAGAAATATTGAAGATTTAATGTAGTTTTAAAATTAGTTTGAAGTTAAAAATTAGTAGATGGACACCAAAATAGTCCACTATCAACCTGGGGTGCTCTTGCGTGGGTATCAACTGTCTGTTGGTGTTCCAGAAATCGTTTTCTTTCTTCTATCATTGAAATTCACGTGTACCCCGCCCTAATATAGAACACCTTTGTAAATAATAATTACTCCAGGGGTCGAATAAAGATTGATTCCCTCCTTCCTTCCTTCCTTGAGAACGCCTAGAGACTCGGCTGCTGCAAACGCTTTGTATTTCCCGCCTTTCCCAATCCCACCATGAAATTTTCACTTCTCCTTAGTTTCCCTCGGTTATAGCGGAAGACTAGAACGAGCAGTAGAGGTTACTAAGCTATTTTTGAAAACAAATATGGCGGACGACCCGAAGGAGATGAACTTGTTCTGTTGAACTTTGGCTTCTTCGAACGCGCTCTGACAGCCGAAGCTATGGAAATTCAAGCGAAATTGAATACCGAAACCGCAGCGGATATCTCTTCCACTGGATTTTGTTCTGAAAACAGATACAATTTCGAAAGGGACAGGAAGATGTCTTGAAAACGAGCCAAACTGTGTGTCCCCAGCCAAACAGGAAAGGCCAACCATGAAAGTTTTCACTTCACGATGGAAAACCGCAGCGAATACTTCTCCTGTGTTGTTATTTTAAGGGAAAGATAGAGGCCATTTCATCTACGAACTTGTTCAGATGCAAACTCTTGGGATTTTTAAATGGATAAAGAGGTAAGATATTAAATTTACATGTTTTCTCCCATACAAAATATTTATTGAAAGCGGTCATTTTTAATGCATTACGCAATCAAATCCGTGTAAGAATCACGATTCTTGGTCTGGGGACGATGTGAGTTTGTTGTTAAACAGGGATGGCGGAGGCCATTTACCAAGAGAGGATACTGATCTAAGAGAAGGATTCCCCGTGCCCCATGGTAATGTTTTGAAATATATTAATAATTTCGCACCATGCTGTGTAAGTTATTAATTTCATGTTTTCTGATCGATACTCCTATTGCATCCCTTGGACTGACCAATCGTGTAGCGTTATTAAAATAGCTCAGCTATAAATATATTTCAAAAATTACTATTGAAAGATCATTCTAAAATTTGCAGTTATATTTGCTACAATTGTAAATGCCCAGAAAGTAAGAAATTAAACTCTACCTTTACGCATGGGAGCAAATGTGACGAAAATGTGGCATTTACGAGCATTGCCATAATATCAAATATGAGGCAAATGTAATCTTTGTTTTGTGCTGTACAGCAAATCCGTTTCGTTTCGTCCAGTGGCATTTACATATACTCATTCCATGTCGCCCGATAAGTCAAGCATCGCTGAAAGTCAAGGAAATACCATACGGCCATAAAAATGGCTAAAAAACACACAACCCAACACAACATAGCAACCGGCTCACCATTTTGTCCTTCCCACTATACCGCACACTCAAGAGAAACAAAAGTGTGTTGGATTTTAAAACAGGAGTTTAAAATAACGAAAATGACGTCAAACGTCTACACCCTTCACAGGCCAACGGCGATGGGAGGCTCGCAGTCTATCCAATTTGACAGTTTTATAACAAACCGATCACTGACTACCGGCCAAACGGCTACGGGAACTGGAATTTGATGCCCTAGGGCTGGGAAAACAATGTTGGATGGGAATGGTAAAATGTCCACGCGAACGATGAAGAAATTACAAGTTTTCACTCGATGAATTCGCTACAAGACTACAAACTTATCTTTGAGAATAAAGCACAGAAGTCTCATACAATATTAAATTAGAGAATTTCGTTATCGGCCAAGCAGGGCCATCAGCACGCTAATACAATTTTTCTGCGCAACAGTTGCTATAGCGTTAACAATGCATCAGGTGTTACACGTGGGCAGAGAATCAAAATGGAGTCTGATGAGAATCCGTGATCGTCGCCAAAATCAAAGCTTTATTCCTGTTCTAAATCAAAGGCACTATGTGCCAACTCGTGAATGGAAAAGTAAAGAAATTAATTAACATAGAAATATAAAGTAGTACCGGGTAAATGTAGTACCGGGTAAATGTAAGTTGACAGTCTCGTCCTCTATGTTTTGAGAATCGAGTTTCGAGTTTTGAGTCTGACTCGAATAGGGATTTCGATGAAACGATTTATTCCTCGAAACAGAACAATAAGATTCCGCGCGGCATTCACGCAAGCCGGTGTATTTCGTATTCACGTCCAAATCAGTGTTGGTCGGGAGGGAAACTCAAACGAAAAGTTTCACTGATATTCGATAATCCCCGGGCGATAATCGCCAACTTTATGGGCCGAATATTTTAAAAAACAAGGTTGGTTTACACGGGGTTTAACAAAACCATGGCCTAATACGATTTTAAACTGACTGGCCAACCTAAATGTATTAACCGTACAGTAAACCCTGTTTAGAAGGTGTATATAAACACAGACTAAAAAAACATTTAGCGACTTAGACTGACCTGCTTATAAGTTTATTTAGACCTCATTAACTAACGTTTTAGACGTCGTTTAATGGCTCCGTCAATTCCAAGCCCGCTCATCCCCCCCCCCCCCCCCGGGCATTTGTCGGGCATTTGTCATTTTTTTGTCAGAAGGTTGAAAATGCCCCACGGTGGGGTCAGCTTACATGCACAAAATCCCCACGGTGGGGCTTCAGGAGCAGTGCAAATGCCCGACCCACGGACAAGTTCAAAAACTTTTTTGAGAGGATCGAGGAATTTAAAAATCTAAATTCCAAGCAGAACTATTAATGATGGATACTATAATTGTTCACAAATACATAGCTCTTTATTTATACCTGTAATCTTGGTTTTTGGAACATGGTGTTGAAGTCGAAGCTTCGTTCCGCCATCTTTGACGTCTTTGGTTCGCACGTGGAAAGCAACGGTGTAAATGTTTGCACATGCGGGGTGGGGGGGGGGGGGGGGGGGGGGGGCTACGGTACACTTGAAAAGTGCGGGACTCAAACGAGGTTTAATATCAACTCAGTTTTTATATTTTTCTATCGAGGGCAATCAGGAAATTTTAAATAAACAACAAACCGTGTACTTCTTTTAAAATACGAAAGATCGCGTTGCCTTTGACAAATGCCCCACCCCCGGGCTGCCCGGTTATAGCAAATGCCCCACCCTAGGGATGGAAAAGTTGTAAAATGCCCGACAAATGCCCGGGGGGGGATGGTCGGGCTTGGAATTGACGGAGCCATAAATATTCGGCCAATATGTTCGAACTGGTTTGAGTTTTATTTTAAAGCATGTTGCTGTTCGTGAAATAAAATATTTCAATCATTTCAAAACATTCTGATCTTGTTTGTGTAGTTTGTGCTTCGCACGCACAATATAAAATTAATTGTATATGTAAACATTCATTCGTCTTCAGTTCTGTCATACACGAAACTCTTGGAAAGAAAAATACTTCAGTTATCTATGAAGTTGCAATTCTTGGACTAGCTACAGTTAAATTATCAACAATGGGTTTGCTCTCCTATTAAAAAAACATATTGAGATACTATGAAAATGAAAGGTAAATCTTAGTTTTTTGTCCCCCGTCACGCAACGCTTCCTCACACAGTCGTTCCGATAATAATATTTTACAATTATTTCAACCATGCATGCAACTAAAATAACATACATGCATATGATAACATCGTCCATCGCGCTGACTAAGAGGTATTTAATAAAACAAATAACTCAACAAACGATGCGAGTCCATTCGCCAACGCCAAGGAAATATGGAGGGTGAGCAAAAAACACTGTCGAGCGTCTAAATAGATCCATGAATAGAAAAGATGAACATAGCCACTGAAACCAGTCCTTTGGTGAGTAAATCAAGCCACTTCCAGCTCAAAACAACAGCAACTCGGTGTCCTCGGTGAATCTCATTTGAGCCCGCGATAGTCGTTCATTCGTTCAGCGGAGCAAAAGTACAGGGCCTCTCTCGCTCCCGTGGGTGTCCCCCGTGAGTCAGAAAAGGAATCTTGCGTATCGAAGGTCGCGAGATCGAATCCCGGTGGAGGCAGGTTTTTTTTTTCTTTTTTTTTTTTCTTTTTTTCCCGCAAGTATGAGAAACACAGGTAGTAATATCAGTTCGCTTTAAATATATACGCTGGAAAAAAAGCATTGAAGGGTTTTTATAGTTCAGACGCAAACAAAAGAAAATATCATAGAATTCCATAGTGCCAAATTAGATTTTATCCATACACTTGGTATAAAGAAGATACAACATTTAACATACTTAAGTGTTTTCCTAAGTCTTGAAGTCCGCAGCTTGGTTTTTAAAAGTTTCGACAGCTTGAGTCTTCATCAGAGCGTGGATCCATGATCAGAGCTTGAATCGATCGAAGAACTTCAAACGTGACTCACTTTTAATATTCTAAATGTCTCCTCTTTGGGCGGTCGAGTATTATTTAGGGTTATTTCTTTCAATTTCGAACTCCAAAAAGGTGTCTAATTGTAATTGTAGGAGTGAAAATACCGTGTTGAAAAATAGAAGTGATCCGCGCCAGACGCCATTTTGTTTACTGATAATGCATAAATTACCGTACTACGCATACATTAAAGTTTACAACCTAGTGGCCATCGACCGAGGGATCGAGGGATCGAGGGATCGAGCGAGTGAAATTTGTCTGCTATACGCTATAACTTCGTTCATGCAAAGCATTCACTCGTTAAAAAGGCATGATAGTTGTACTAGACGACCTGAACAACAAATTGACCTCAAATGAGCAAATGGTTAGAATCGTTTCGTTTTTGTTTTTACAATATCCTATTACAGCAAAGTTCAATGCTAATCTTACTGCGTGCCTACAAAGTCTTCACATTATACGAAAAAACTTTTGAATTCCTATAATAGTTCAACTGTTCAATTCGAATACATGCATATCGTAATAAAAATAAATGCCTATTACTATAAATGTTTTAGTAGCAGTATTTGCACGGAAACGTCCTCTTTTTAACTGTCATGGTTTAACTATCTCAATCCTAAATTATGGACTCCACCCGAACACTCACACCATCTCTGGCACTCAAAGTAGCGCCGGGGTGTATAACCAGAGGCACTTGTGTCTCGGGTGACTGCACAAACTTGTACTTCATCAGGAGTCTCACCAAGGCGATCTTGATCTCTAACAGAGCGAACCTCATCCGATGCAGGTCCTGGGCCGGCACCGAACGGTAGGAACTGGTAAGCATGGCGGGCGTCTTTAGCGGGACCTCGGAATCTCTCGGGGTCAAACCTCTCTGGGTCCTCCCAGGCATCAGGGTCATGGTGCATGGCATAAAAGGGAATCAATATCTCCGTTCCAGCAGGAATATGGATTCCATTTTTTAGGTCATAATCTTCCGCGCACTCGCGGTTCATTTGTGCAGCCGGCGGACACAACCGCAGAGCCTCCTTAACGACGCAATCAAGGTACTCGATGTTCTGGGCCACATCGTACAAAGGCTTCTTGACATTGGACTCTATGGCTTCTTTGATCTCTGTCCTCAGCTTGTCTTGTACATCCGGGTTCACTGCCAAGTAGTACAGAGTGAAGGACAACGTGTTGCTTGACGTTTCGTAGCCAGCCAATAGGAAGATGACACATTGAGCTACAATCTCTTCGTCAGTTAGTCTGCTGACCCCTTCCACCGTGGTCTCGTCGTTGGCCATCATCATGAGATGTAACAAGTCTTTCCGTCCCGTCAGCCCCTGCTGGCGACGGGTTGTGATGATTTCTTTGGCGATGCCATCAAAATATCCCGGTTGATTTCCGCGTAGAGATAACAAAATGCGAAGGATTGAATTGCCGAATGGCAGGCGGGATATCTGCCGGACGATAGACGGGACTTGAAACACTGCCTTCGCTTTCTGTAGCATTTCGGCGTTTTCTCCCATTTGAATGTTCGCGTCCACACCAAAAGCCGTGGATAAAATCACTTCGAGTGTTAGCTTACCAAACCAGTCCAGCATATTCACACTTTGACCTGTAACAAAAAAAAAACGTTGGAAGAAATTAGAATAAGTAGCAAACTAAGTGAGAGTAGCGGTGACCTAATGGTTAGTGCGTTGGACTGGGTTCGAGCGCTGGTCGAGGTCATTGTGTTGTGTTATAGGCAAGACACTTTACTCTCGCAGTTCTCCAAGGAGGATGGCGAACTGTTATGGAAACCTGACAAAATGGCGTTGTACTAGCATCCAACCCATGCAGTCGGCTTCGTGCAGTTAAGGGCAATGTGGGTCAATTTGGCCCGCGTGCGACTTAATATAGTCTTCTTCGCAGCCGCGTATTGGGCGGCAGTTTATGAAATTATGAAAATGAATAACGACCCGAGAGAGGAAGTTCCATTGATCCAGGGCATTTGAACATTGTGTACCATGTGACCTGTTTTGACCAATCAGTTGCTGGATTTAATCGCGTGGGAGAAAAAATATGTGAATGATTTTCCATGAATTGCAAACTTTACACTCGCGTTATTTCTGCTACATCCAAACTGATAGCAAGCGACTGGAATAGCAAAAGTAGTCAAGTAGTCAAAGTATAATGCATGAGAGAATATTATTACTGAGACAGAATTTTGCCATCAACTGGTTTCAAGGTTCCATGTACAATGACAGGAAATGAACATAATTGTTAAGCTAACACATAAGTAGAAAAACCGCAAAAGGATTGAAATAAATCAACAAAGCAATAAAGATCGATGATTAAGTGAACGGTCTCGTTGAAAGGATAAGAGTTGGGAGGAATTTGAATAAAATAAGAATTAAAATAATGATATACACCGAAGACCACAACTCGATTTGGGGGGTGCTTTTGCTTTGGAAAACATTTTACATTTTAATTGTTAGGTGCGTGCAAGCTGACTACAACATGCTATCTGTAAACATACAGATACGCAAAACAAGATATACCTTCGTCAAATGAACAGTCAGGAGTCTCTTAGCATCAGTTAGCATGCTGTAAGACTGCAAATAACTATAGGGCTTATATCATACGAAGTATAACGGACCATGCATGGGCTTATGATTATGGAGAGCCTATTCTCGGATGGATTTTTCCGTCTGAGATTTGGGGGAGCTTATTAACCCGGGAGGGGGGAGAGGGGGGCTTCCATACAAAAGTGACGGGGGTGATCGTCGTACCTTTTAGGGGTTAAAATTCGTGGTTTGGTACCGCTTAGGGGCTGGGTGTTAAAATCTAAATTGACTACCGTTAGAGTTATTCCGGTACCTTTTAGATCAAATATGACAGGTACTAGTATTTGCCACACCGACAAAACGAGCTTTTGGTACGTTCTTTTCAAAATTTCAGACGATCACTCACGTCACATTTATATGGGAGTCCACACCCCACCCCACCCCTGGGACAATTAATGGTTAAGAAAAAATGGAAGAAAATTGCGTTAACACAAAGCCAGAGACTCAAACGACATATCAGTCTTGTTCCAGAACATGTGTTTCCATTTAATTTCAATCAAAGTTAAATTCGGTGTAAAGCACCCCTTCACAAGTTCGAAGAATAAAAGTTATTTTGTCACTCACCCGAATCAGCAATTTTCTCAAGTTTTTCCATCAGCGTGTCACACGACTTCTCGATCAACGGCACCATCAACTTCATCTTTCCCGCGCTAAACGTGGGCGACAGCGTGTTGCGGATTCGCTTCCAGGTGTCGTCTCGTGCAAAAAAGACGTTTTTACTAAACGTAGTACCCTCCATCTTTCGCACTTGGAAGCGATTGCGAAAGTTTGGAAAATCCTTGATCATTATCTGCTTTGCCAACTCCGGATCCGCAACGACGAGCGACGGTCTACCACCCAGACAAATGGCGAACACTTTGCCGTACTTTTTAACGTAGTCGAGGTACATGAGATGCAGGCCATTATATTTCCTCGCTTCAAGAAAGTTGCCGAGGAATGGAACAGGTTTAGGACCAGGGACGTTTAGTTTCTTGAGGTCTGCGAAGCCACGCGTCCCACACCAGTAGAGAAACAACACTACGAGGAGTAAAAGCGACGCGATGGCGGCAGGATGAGCGAGGGATTCCAAAGATAGCATATCCTGCAGCAATTCCATCATCCTTAATATTCTTGAAGCGAGCCTGTAGTGAACAGAAATTAGCGGATTCAACTAAAATTAGTTTTAGAAACCCAAACGCCTTTTGTTTACATAGCAAATGCCAACATCACTACAACATCATGCGCAGCTCAATCAGTTCATAATATGAACTCAGTAATTACTGTCTAAAATGATTGTTGCAAATGCAACTTACCTTTATATTGCTGCGCTGAAACAACTGAATTACCTATTCTGCAAGAACAGATGAAGTGATTCAATATTCACTGGACGAGAATAATTGCGAAATATTAGATGTTTAAAACGTGATGTCCTATGATTGTGTAATGGTCACGCTCAATTTTAGTGACTCTTTTGTGAGTCTTTTGTGACTTTTGTGTACTGATTCTTTCTCAATTCATTGCGGAACAGTCATTACGTATACTGTCTAAAATGGTCAGTTGCAAATGCAACTGACTTATTGCATATTGCTGCACAGAAACAGTTCTCCATAGCATCCAGATGCTAGAAACAGAAACAATTATTTTTAAACTGGAATAATTGCGAAACATTAGATCATGTAAATCTGCTGTTATCACCCCGGGTTATCAGTATGTTAGAGTGACATCTATTTGACTTTGTAATTACTAATGTCACGCATATTCATTATTATTATTATTATTATATGCGGGTACCCTGGTCCCAGAGGTTTTCTTTCTTCTTTCTTCTTCTGAACTTGATCAAAGAAGAAAACCTCTGGGCCCAGGGTAATATGCGGGTTACATGGCAGTGAAATATTTATTTACCGATAAATTCTCAACAGCATGTGTAAAGTTGCTTATTTGCTTATTATTATTATTATGTGTAAAGCGGCTTCTAGTCGAGATTCAATACAATTTATGAATGTGACAAGGAACATAAACTTTCAACAAACCCTTAGCCGCGGCTGCCTAAACTTTCTCCCAGACTACCTTCGCGCGGCCATTCGCTTTTTCGCTTCGTCCCCACTATCCGAGAGCCTGGAAACAGGCTAAACAAAACCCTATACTGGGCCAACGAACCGGATAGTTGACAAGAGTTCAAAATATCGCTCTCGTTTGGCCTGAAACTCTCATGCGCCGCTCTCGTCGACTCTCGTGCGTTCTCGTCGAATTTGAAACGGCTTGAGAGTTGTCGACATTTTTCCCTCATTTGCCCCGAGCTGATGAGAGTTGAAAAAACCTCTCGGGCAACTCTCATCCTAACAACTCTCGACGACTTTCGTTCTCCTTTGGCTCATATAAACATCATGCTGTTTAAAGGAGCTATGTCACGCTATCTTCGGCAATTCTGACTGTTCAGCTGACTGTTGCACACAAAACTAGTCTTAAAATAGATTGAAACCACTAAATAATGATTGAGTTAAAAAAAAGCTTGCGTCGCACCACGCTCCCAACATCAAACTTCGATTATTACTACATGTACTTCTTGTAAACTTGTAACTTGGGGCGACTGTTCGATGGGGCGATGTGACCTACACTCATGTCAAACCATAGAAGAAGAAGAAAACAAATACAGGAAGCCGCAATGAAGTGCGGATGGTCAAAATTGGACAAGATTAAAACGGATTACGTAAAGGAGTAACTTGAAAAATGACGGCCCGATGTTTTTCAAGTTAAGTCCATTTGTATGAAACAAGTGGTAAATAATGCTTAGAAATCATCTGTGTTTGTTATGTAAGTGAGTTTCCATCTTTGAATGAATATTTCATTCACATGGTTGAGTTTTAACAGAGCTCGTAAAACATAATACAGGGAAGAATAGCAAAAATAGCGTGCCTTAAAATTACATGGCTATGTGTAAGTATTCATAAATTAATCACATGTTTTAACTATATTTTCAGAGTAAACTCTGCTAATACATTTCTTATTATTTTGGAAATTCGTTTTCAGACCAGGAGCCGTTTTCAGAGAACATGTTCTTTGATTTTATTGTTTAGATATAAATTGACTTACGGAAATTTTTATAGCCGTAGGAGCGAGCTATTCTAGACCTGACTTCCTCTACATTTATGTCAACTTTTAATTATTATTTATTTTAATTTAAAAATTAATTACATGATTTCTTCCGCCCGCAAATATCAAAGTGCTAGTCGAAGCGGGCGACAAGGAAAGTAAAAGTAAGTAAATTACAACAATTGAAGAAAAAGAAAAGGAAATTCTAGTAAATAATTGTCTCATCCCATCCCATCCCCCCGGGCATTTGTCGAGCATTTGCCATGTTATCGGTTGCCAAGATGGGACATTTGCCAACAACGTTCAGCCCCCGTCCCTAGTGGGATTTCTTTTCTTGTTGGGTTGATGCATTTGCCTAGTGACTCTACAGCTGGTAGGAAATAATTTTACACTAATACTTTGAAAAATACCGGCCTGTTTTAGTTTACAATGTGACCAGTAGCCCTGCTGAAAGAAAGTAAATGTTTGTCCATTTTTAAAACAATGATTTAGAAAGAATACAAGCTACGGAAATCATCATATTTTTATACCGCAGCATCAGCTGGGTTCAAATATCCCTGGATATAATCTGTCATAGGTTGAGCTATCTAAATCTTAAACTATGGACTCCACCCGAACACTCACGCCATCTCTTGCACTTAAATTACGGCCGGGATGTATAACAAGAGGCACTTGTGTCTCGGGTGATTGCACAAACTTGTACTTCATCAGGATTTTCACCAGGGCGACTTTGATTTCCAACAGGGCGAATCTCATCCCGATACAGTTCCTGGGCCCGGCACCGAACGGTAGGAACTGGTAGGCATGGCGTGCGTCTTTAGCGGGACCTCGGAATCTCTCGGGATCAAACTTTTCCGGTCTTCCCAGGCATCTGGGTCATGGTGCATGACATAAATAGGAATCACAATCTCCGTTCCAGCAGGAATATGGATTCCATTAAGGTCATAATCTTCAGAGCATTCTCGGCTCATTTGTGCAGCCGGCGGACACAACCGCTGAGCCTCCTTAATGACGCAATCAAGGTATACCATGTTCTGGGCCACATCGTACAGAGGGATGCTGGTATTGGTCTCCACGGCTTCTTGGATCTCTGTCCTCAGCTTGTCTTGAACATCCGGGTTCACAACCAAGTAGTACAGAGCGAAGGCCAACGTGTTGCTTGACGTTTCGGAACCAGCCAATATGAAGAAGACAGATTGGGATATAATCTCGTCGTCAGCCAGTCTGCTGACCCCTTCCACCGTGGTCTCGTCGTTGGCCATCATCATGAGATGGAGAAGATCTTTCCGTCCCGTGAGCCCCTGATGGCGACGTGCTGTGATGATTTCTTTGGCAATGCCTTCAAAGTATCCCGGTTGATTTCCGCGTAGAGATGACAAAAGCCGAAGGAATAAATCGCCAAATGGAAGACGGGCTATCTGTCGGACGATAAACGGAACTTGAAACAGTGCGTTTGCTCTCTCCAGCATTTCGGTGTTTTCTCCCATTTGAATATTCGCGTCCACACCAAAAGCCGTGGATAAAAATCACTTCGAGTGTTAACTTACCAAACCAGTCCAGCATATTCACACTTTGACCTGTAACAAAAAAAAAACGTTGGAAGAAATTGGAATAAGTCTTGGGCTATATACCGAACCCCGGGATACCGAACTAAGTGGGAGACGCGCGGTGGACTATAAATGGTTAGCGTTTTCGATTCGGATCGCCCGGTCCAGGTTCAAGTGCTATAGCTGGAGTAGGCCTGTCCCGATTGTGCTCGGCAACTTTTGAGCAACTTTTGGCGTTTGGAGCAACTTTTTGCAGTTCTAGCAACCTCGAGCAACTTTTGCCTTTCTGAGCAACTTTTGAGCAAAATATAAGTTTACAGCTTATATCAAGCACGAAAAAATGAACAATTTGACAGAAAACGTCAATTTATGCAAATTTATTGAATGTTTATCAACGTACAATTTAAAAAAAATTAAAAACTTTAGTTATATTTAAACTCTCGGCCACGGTACAATGGCATGAAATGAAAATAAACCTCAAAATAATTGTTAAGGTAACATACCAGAACATGCTTTTCATTTGAAAGCTAATAAATTCGGTCTAAATCGCCTCTTCATAAGTTCAAAGGGCAGCCAGAAAAAGTATTCCGTCACTCACCTGAATCAGCAATTTTGTCAAGTTTTTTCATCAGCGTATCACACGACTTCTCGATCAACGGCACCATCAACTTCATCTTTCCCGCGCTAAACGTGGGCGTCAATGTGTTACGTATTCGCTTCCAGGTGTCGTCTCGTGCAAAAAAGACGCTTTTTGCCAAACAGAGGACGCATCTTTCGAATTTGGAAACGATTACGAAAGTTTGGAAAATCTTTGATCATTATCTGCTTTAACAACTCCGGATCCGCAACGACGAGCTGTGGTCTACCACCAAGACAAAATGGCGAACACTTTGCCGTACTTTTTAACGTAGTCGAGGTACATGAGATGCAGCCCATTATACTTCCTCGCTTCAAGTAAGTTTCCAAGGAATGGAACAGGTTTAGGACCAGGGACGTTTAGTTTCTTGAGGTCTGCGAAGCCACGCGTCCCACACCAGTAGAGAAACAACACTACGAGGAGTAAAAGCGACGCGATGGCGGCATGATGAGCAAGGGATTCCAAAGATAGCATCTGCTGCAGCAATTCCATCATCCTTATTCTTGAACTTTCTGAAGCGAGCCTGCAGTGAACAGAAATTAGCGGATTCAACTAAACTGATTAGTTTTAGAAACCCCTTTTGTTTACATAGCAAATGCCAACATCACTGTAACATCACAATCTTAGCGCAGCTCCTTGCAATCGCAATCTACAACTAGTTCATGATATGAACAGTAGTTCAGTACTGTCTAAAACAGATGGTTACAAGTGCAACTTACCTGTATATTGCTACACTGAAAACAATTACCTATTCTGCAAGAACATCAAGTGATTCAATGGACGGCGGAATAATTGCGAAATATTAGATGTTAGCGTGATGTCATTGGACAATCCCAGATTGTCATTTTATTTAAAGGTTCTAGGGTCACGCCAAGTTAAGTGACTCAGTTTCAATTATTTCATTAATATGAACAGTAATTACTGTTTTGAAGGGGCAGTTACATATGGTAATGCTACTTATCGTATATTGCTGCAAGAGAATGAATAAAGTCCGATAAAGTCAAATATAAAGGGGTCTAGATCGTTTCAAGAAAAATAAAATAGGAATTTCACACTTCACAAAAAAAGAGCCGAGATAAATTATTTTACATCAAAACATTTCTCTCTACGATTTTTTAAAAACTTAAATCTGCCAAATCCTTGTTGCATTACTAACAGATTGTGGAAGGAAACAGAGTTCTTTGTTTTACAGGTTATATATTGTCAACACCGCGTACTTCCATCCCTGACTCGTAGTCGGCTGATGGTTTTCAGTAACCGTGAACACTTCACAAGATCCCATCTCACTACGGGCGCTTTATAATTATTGTGTACGTAAATAAAACATAGCGGTCCGAATATACTCTGTGTATCGCGGCACGAAAATTTTCCGATAGATGCTGGTCGTCGATTGGGCAGAAAAATACAATGCCAGAAATTTTCTGCCCATTCAGAGACCGTGAATCCAAATGTTTCTGGAACTGGTCCGATAAGAGTAAGTGCCTAGGGGCTGTTTCACAGGTATTCCGAACTTTCGTCGCTCCGAGTGTTTTGCCGATTATAAACTTCGTCGCGCCCGACTAACTGCCCCTGAGTCTCCGAGGATGGATTGTCCTCTACCGTTGTCATCAATGGACATTTTTTTATTTTTTTTTTTATTTATTTAAACAATATTTATTCTCAACATTTGCTCTAAGAGCAGATGCTCATCTAGAGAGCTTACGTTGTTTCACAATTACAATAACACACGATCAGAAAAAGACAAATATAACAAAAGAAAAAAGAATTAAAAGGACAGGTACAAGCAAAATCACACAAAAATGGAAAAAATTAAGAAAAGCGGTTTGATTTGGAGATAAAGGACTGAACAGATTTGAACAATGGACATTTGCTGTTCGGTACGCAAGGAAAGGTATTGCCCAAACTCATTGTAGATCTTTATGATTTTATTTCTTCGTTTACTGCTTTTTTTTGTTAGTGATTGAGGACATATATCAACACGGAGACAGTGTTTCATCCGATTTCCAAACACCTCGAATTTCTTCAAAAATGCTCCACTGCGCGTCGTATTTTCAACTTTCAACACTCTTCTCAGTGTTTGGAAATCGGATGAAACTGTTGAGGCGAATCCTCAACAATCGTGTTGTCTTCCCAAAGTCCACTGATTCCTATTCACGTTTTATTTTCCCAGCATGCCACGGGGACGCGCGTTCCTCGTGGTTGTGTAGACGTTGTCTATCGAGCTTTTTCTACCAAATGTGTAACCCTCGTGTTCATTTACTACTTTCCCGTCGTCTCACTATGGTAAGCATTCTAAAATCGTTTTCTGTTCTTTAGTTTTTTTGCCGTGTCTCATTTTAGCGTGTTTTCGTTAGGTTTTTTACGGCACCAAGTCAGTAAATCCTAGCTAGGTGAGAAGATTGTAAATATGGTGGACTGTGACGACTCGAAGTGATTGAAGTAAAAGTTGTGTTTTCGCTCAGCTGAAGACCTGTGTTTGTGAATCAGAGCCTTTCGTCCCCCGGACAGAAACACTGTCTCGATTGTGTGTTATAATATAATTCTCAGTCTTGTTTGAACAAAAGGGCGCTAGTACTGAATGCGGCCTTTCGAAACCTGAGTATATAGAGTACATGTGCCTCCTAGACTGTCGCGGTACCTTTGGAATAAAGGTAAAGCCAAACTCGGGCCAAAACTGGCTAACCACTGCTATCTCGGATTTCGTTGCATGAAGCCGACTAGTAGTATTGCTACTCGCCCTGGATGGGATGCTAGTCCAACGCAAGGTTACCCCCAGCATTTTGTCGCTGGTAACCGTTTATCGTTTATTCTCCTTGGTGTAGAGAGGCACTACGAGAGTTTTAATTTAAAAAAGTGTCTTGCCTAAGAACACAACAGAATGACTCCCGTCCCCGGCCTGCTCTCGAACCAGGACCGCTCGATCTGGAGTGTAAGCAACACATTCCTTCAGAATTATTTCTTCTATTTCACCTCCCCTCTTCTGTATGGGAATTAAACGTTAACCAACAAAAGTAGAAACTCTAAGGTTTATTAGAGAGCCAAGGACATTAAAGTGATAAAACATCTTACGTTTCAAACTTTATTCCTGTTAAAAGACACAGTGACGACCTAAACAACAAATTTGCCTCAAAGGCACAAATGTTTTGAATCGTCTCGTTTTTTGGTCGTTTTACAGCACTTACGACACAAAGTATTAATAGTTGAATTACACATTTATAACCAACTATTTCTCGTGTATTGTTATACCATGTATTAGTCTATATATTTCTAACTATATCATTACATTTTTCCTTCTCCTTTCCCCTGCTATTTTACGCTTTATTGCCTGCAATCTAGACTGAAAATTGTAAACAAGCCTGCACTTACTCAGTCAGCCAAATTAGCTTTTTAGTTATTCTGAGTAACGATTACCAATATATATTCTGTTCGTCTCATTGATTTTTATAATTCTCTTTTCAAAAAATGGTAATAAGTCGTCGTTGTTTTCTTTACCGAATTATCGCGAATTCGGAGTTCTGTAAATTAAACTGACTATCTTCTTGTGGTTGATATTTCTTGCAAAAAAACTCCTTCGTGATTCTTTATATGCTTGGTCGGCCTGTCTTCTACAACAACAACAACTTTATCAGTTACGTTATGAAAACACTTATTTCTGACTTATTATTTGAGAAAGATATTATTCAGTCAGTGACATGAGCCAGTTGGAAAAATAATTTCTGCCTTTCCCAACAGGACTCGAGCCTATGCATGGCAATCCGCAAACCGGTCTGACGCTCTACAACTGAGCTACAGGAGGCTTGTGGGAGCTAAGATCATATAACTAGGTTCAAACTAGGTTCATTCTATTACCGAGTAGCTTGTGGCACTGACTAAATAATATATGTCTCATTGTGTTTCTACCAAGCTTAACATTTACCATCGTTTCTTCCAAGTTATTCTTTATAGGTCACCTTCGTGCTTGTTCAAACTAAAACGCAAATTACTAAAAATACAACGTTTATGTAGCAGAAAGACATACCAAAAAATCTCATTTTTATACTGATGGGTCAAATATGCCAGGAATAGAATGATCTGTCATGTACGTTAAACCTTGATCTTTAAGCCATGGACTCCACCCGAACACTCACGCCATCTCTGGCACTCAAAGTAAGGCCGAGATGTGTAACCAGAGGCACTTGTGTCTCGGGTGATTGCACAAACTTGTACTTCATAAGGATTCTCGCCAGGGTGATCTTGATCTCCATCAAAGCAAACCGCATCCCGATGCAGTTCCTGGGCCCAGCACCAAACGGTAGGAACTGGAAGGCATGGCGGATGTCTTTAGCAGGACCTCGGAATCTCTCCGGGTCGAATTTTTCTGAGTCCTCCCAGGCATCAGCGTCATGGTGGAGTGCATATATGGGAATCACAATCTCCGTTCCAGCAGGAATGTGGATTCCATTAAGATCGTAATCCTCAGAGCACTCGCGGCTGGGTCCAGTAGCCGGGGGACACAACCGTTGAGACTCCTTAATGACGCAATCAAGGTACTCGATGTTCTGAGCGACTTCGTACAGAGGGGTGTCGGTATTGGACTCCAGGGCTTCTTTGATCTCTGTCCTCAGCTTGTCTTGAACATCCGGGTTCACAGCCAAGTAGTACAGAGTGAAGGCCAACGTGTTGCTTGACGTTTCGTAGCCAGCCAATAGGAAGATGACTGATTGGGCTACAATCTCGTCATCAGCAAGTCTGCTGACCCCTTCCACCGTAGTCTCGTCGTTGGCCACCATCATGAGATGGAGCAGATCTTTCCGTCCCGTGAGCCCTTGCTGGCGACGGGTTTTGATTATTTCTTTTACCAGGCCTACAAAGTATCCCGGTTGATTTCCGCGTAGAGATGACACCAGCCGAAAGAGTGAACTGCCGAATGGCAGGCGGGCTATCTGTCGAACGATTCGCGGGATTCGAAAAAGTGCCTTCGCTTTCTCTAGCATGTCGGTGTTTTCTCCCATTTGAATGTTCGCGTCCACACCAAAAGCCGTGGATAAAATCACTTCGAGTGTTAGCTTGCTGAACCAGTCCAGCATATCCACACTTTCATCTGTAATATAAAATATGTTTGAGGGTCGTATAAATAGCGTGTTCAGTATGTATTACTGATCTTGTTAGGTTGAGCTTTTCTAGAAGTATTGCAACTCCCCTGGATGGGATGCTAGTCCATCGCAGGTTACCCCCAGCATTTTCTCGCCGGTAACCATTTATACTTCTGGTGGAGAGAGGCGGAGAGTAAAGTGTCTTTCCCAAGGACACAACAGGGCTCGAACCCGGACCGCTCGGTCTGGAGTCCAGCACGCTAGCTTTTGGGCGACCGCGTCTTTCACACATTATATATGGTGGCTTAATGGTTAGCTCGCTGGACTCCGGACCGAGCGGTCCGGTCCGAGTTCGAGCCGGGGTCATTGTGTTGTGTTGTTGGGCAAGACACTTTACTCTCACAGTGCATCTCTCCACCCAGGAATATAAATGGGTACCGGCGACAAAATGCTGTGAGTAACCTGCGATGGACTAGCATCCCATCCAGGGGAGAAGCGATAGTGTCATACTCCTATTATTCGCTCAAATTTTATATGTAACTTATTTACGGATCTGGTATAATGCATATGGATTGTATTATTCTTTGAAAGGTAACCTGAAAAAAACAGAACGCAAATTTCCACTGAAGTAAAAACACATGAATAATGCCATTATATAGGAGTTTAACTCGTATACAACGTTGTCATATAAAAATAAAAAGTGAAAAAAGCCAAATTAATTAGCTTAATCATCATAGCTTGCAGCATTCACAGAGAACCAGAGAACCCACACGTTTATTTAAGGAATAAAACCTCCGTTCCTCGATGGCTGAGAGAACCCTCGCCTACGGCTCGGGTTCTCTCTACGCCATCTCGGGAGCGAAATGACGTGGCTATGATCTTTATCAGAGTATAAAGACATAGGAACGGAGGTTTTATTCCTTTTATGAAATTGCTACAGGATAAAAATGCAAAGGAGCTATGTTACGACAACTTTTATACGCAGCTCAAAATTCTCAATAGCGAAATTCTCCTTACTGAATCGAATGTGATTGCGAGTACAATTGCGAGTGCGAGGGAAGTTTTCCAAAATTTAAAACTGCTAAGAAACTTTTAAGTTTTCGAAATGGCTCTGTCAATTCCAAGCCCGACCATGCCCCCCCCCCCCCCCCCCCGAGCATTTGTCGGGCATTTTACAACTTTTCTATCCCTGGGGTGGGGCATTTGCTATAACCGGTTAGCCCGGGGGTGGGGCATTGTCAAAGGCAACGTGATCTTTCGGATTTTAAAAAACGCACATGCTTTGTTGTTAATTTAAAATTTCCTGATTAACCCGATAGAAAAATAGAAAAATTGAGTTCATATTAAACCTTGTTTGAGTCCCGCCCTTTTCAAGTGTACCGGAGCCACACCCCCACCCCACATGTGCAAAAATTTGCACTGTTGCTTTCCACGTGCAAACCAAAGATGGCGGAACGAAGCTTCAACTTCAACACCTTTGCGGGAACAAGACACGGATTTCGTAATTAAAATGTTGAATTGAGATTGGATTTTATACTGACTACAAAGCTGTCTTATCATTGGTAGTTAAACATTGAAATATGAGCATGAAGTTCTCGACTAAATCAGTTGTTGTATTATATTATTTGTTAAGTTTCGTTGCTCTCCTGAGGTGCGTTGCAGTTAATTAAAAATATATATATTCCAAAAACCATGACAATGATTACAGGTATAAATAAAGGGCTATGTATTTCTTGGAATTTAGATTTTTAAATTCCTCGATCCTCACAAGAAAATAAAATTTTGAACTTGTCCCGTGGGTCGGGCATTTGCACTCATCCTCAAGCCCCACCGTGGGGATTTTGTGCATATAAGCTGATCCACCGTGGGGCATTTTCAACATTCTGACCAAAAAAATTAAACAAATGCCCGACAAATTCGGGGGGGGGGGAGATGAGCGGGCTTGGAATTGACGGAGCCAAAACTAAAGTACAAACTAACGCTCCTATAAACAATTTACCTTTGTCTACATTTTATTGAAGACATTTTCAATACAGGAAGCCAGGCGAAAATCGCTGAATGAATCAAAGCGTCTGTCACGACTGCCAAATTTCCTCGCGCTCGCCGGTCAACTATGGAAATCAAAATCCTCGACTTGAAAATATTTAGCCTCAAAATCACTCAAACAATAAAGCCACAATAAGCCTATACCTTTCTCCAATAGCTTACATTGTTTGGTCGGTCGAAGTCTGCTCGTAAATGCGTGTAAAAGCTGAATATCTTGCAAACAAGCCGAGTTTAGCCGACTGCAAATGACCGTACCCGTGATCTGACGTCATATCTATTCTTTATACTCTGGTAAAGACATAGCTTTTTCTGTGAGAAACATACGCGCGAGAATCTCAGCTATTTTATAATTAACAAATAAAGAAGCCAAAACCATGTATTATACTGTCATAAAACACGACGGGAATTTGAGAACACGAGAGAAATTTAGAAAACACGAGCCGCAGGCGAGTGTTTTCTAAATTTCTCAAGTGTTCACAAATTCCCGGAGTGTTTTTTGACAGTATAATACATGGTTTTGGCTTCTTATTTGTTTTAAAAATATAGATTTACGCGCGCGAAACGATAAAACACGCTTTTCTATGTTTTATTTAACAAATAGATTCCATGTTGCCGTGCGTCTGTTCAGTAATAGATCACAGATGCCGTCAAAATGTGGTAAGAACAAAAAAGTGGCCAACGAGCCGCTGCGGCGAGTTGGTCACTGATGTTCTTACCACATTTTGACGTCTTCTGTGATCTATTACTGAACAGACCCACGGCAACATGGAATCTATTTGTTTTATATAATTTTGGAGATATTCGCTTCGGATTTTCACTTGATTGTACGCTAAATAAGCCGATAAAAATTATGTCAACAAACATCGAGTTTAGGCCACAGTGTTTTCATGCACTCAAATAAAACTTTGTGAAAACTAAACGGCTTAAAATACACTACAGCTCAACTCAGCAAATGTTTCGAAAAGCAAATATTTAGAGACTAACCTCTATTCCGTCCTGATATGAGGAAAAACAATCTGAATTATTCCAGTCCAAATCCCGTTGCAAGTCGCTTATAAACGGCGAACGATAATCCCGCTAAATTTATCGGATTCTGTTCACAAATTATGAGCTAAAGGACCATCATATTTTCCTCCAAGTTCTAGCCAAGCTTGAACAGCCGATTTAAAATCGTATCAATTGAACTACATTGAATTTCCGACGGAATATTTCCAGTTTGACGAAAATATTTCTCTGTTTTGAGCGAAGGATTTGTTGGAGCAGGCAGGGCGCCCGCGCGTTTTCCCGCTTCGTGACGTCATTCGTGCGTCTGTACTCTAATAGATAACAGTTCTAAACCAATCACGGCGCGAGTTTTACACAGTGAATTATATAAACTCTGATAAAACATGGTTTTTAACCAATCAGAGCGCGCGCATTTTTCAATCTATATTTTAAAGCTGTATATTAATCATGTAAGATTAATTGATTACCTATATTATTAAAATTGGAGAATGTAGTTTGTATGCCTAGTTAATTCATATTTTAATTTTTCTATGACAACGCCGGTTATTGCAATTAGGTGTATATTTAGTAATTCCAATGATAGAAATAAAGGCCTACCCGGTAGTTTCCTGTAAATATTTCGAAAATGTTATCCGGCCATAATTCTCACAAATTTCTTCTCAAGCCTGGATAGATAAGTATTTACCCCCCACTGCCCCCAGTAGCGTATATATACATACAGTTCTTACTTAAACCTGGTTTTCATATGATCGCATCGGTCGTTGCGATCATATGGAAACCACTCTTGCGATCGTTGCGACTGCGATCGGTGCGATCATGTGGAAACCAGGCTTTAGCCTCTTCGCACGTCTTTTCGCGTCCCCCCCCCCCCCCCCCCCATTTCCATTTGAGACATAACTTCACACATTATCGAGTTCAAAGAACAATCGGAAAGGTATACATACACTCACCCGAATCAGCAATTTTGTCAAGTTTTTCCATCAGCGTGTCACACGACTTCTCGATCAACGGCACCATCAACTTCATCTTTCCCGCGCTAAACGTGGGCGTCAGCGTGTTACGGATTCGCTTCCAGGTGTCCTTTGCATTGAAGATGTTCTTGTTCAATGGATGGGGCAATTTTCGGATTTGGAAACGATTGCGAAAGTTTGAAAAATCCTTGATCATTATCTGCTTTAACAACTCCGGATCCGCAACGACGAGTGACGGCCTACCACCCAGACAAATGGCGAACACTTTGCCGTACTTTTTAACGTAGTCGAGGTACATGAGATGCAGGCCATTATATTTCCTCGCTTCAAGAAAGTTTCCAAGGAATGGAACAGGTTTAGGACCAGGGACGTTTAGTTTCTTGAGGTCTGCGAAGCCACGCGTCCCACACCAGTAGAGAAACAACACTACGAGGAGTAAAAGCGACGCGATGGCGGCAGGATGAGCGAGGGATTCCAAAGATAGCATCTGCTGCAGCAATTCCATCATCCTTATTCTTGAACTTTCTGAAGCGAGCCTGCAGTGGACAGAAATTAGCGGTTTCAACTAAAATCCCTTTTGTTTACATAGCAAATGCCAACATCACTACAACATCACGATCTCTCATTGTTTATCGCAAATCAGTCCATTAATATGAACAGTAATTACTGTCTAAAAGAGATGGTTATAAATGCAACTTACCTTTATATTGCTGCACTGAAACAAGACAAATAATTACCTATTCAGCAAGAACAGATGAAGTGATTCAATTCACTGCACGAGAATAATGAGATGTTAGCGTGATGTCCTATTGGACTTTGGTAATGCTTGTGTGATCGTATTAAATCTCGGTCACGCTAAATTTTAGAGACTCTTTTCGTGTACTGATTCTTTCTCAACTCAATTCATTTTGGTTACAAATGCAACTGACTTATTGCATATTGCTGCACAGAAACAATTCTCTCTAGCATCCATATGCTAGAAACAGAAACAATTGTTTTTAAACTGGAATAATTGCGAAACATTAGATCATGTAAATCTGCTGTTATCACCCCGAGTTATCAGTATGTTAGCGTGACATCCTATTGGACTTTGTAATTACTACGTCATCTTATACGTGGGTGTCACGTTTATTTTAGTGGCTCTTATTCATATTCATTATTATTATTATATGCGGGTTACATGGCAGTGAAATATTTATTTACCGATAAAATCTCGTCGAGTGAATGTTTTATTTGCCCCAAGATTCAATACAATTTATGAACAAACGAATCAGACAGTTGACAAGGGTTCAAAATCTCGCTCTCGTTTCATTCCCGACCCCAGTCCTTCGCTGCTTTTCTTGACTACGCAAGCGCGCAAAAGAGAAGAGCTCTGGGGTCGAGATTGGCTTTCGTTTGGCTCTCATGCGCCGCTCTCGGGAGTCGACTCCAGTGCGCTCTCGTCGAATTTGAAAACTCGTTTACCCCGGAATGATGAGAGTTGAAGAAAACTCTCGGGCAACTCTCATCCTAACAACTTTCGGCGACTTTCGTTCTCCTTTGGCCCATAACATCATGTTGTTTTTTAAACAACAGCAGTTTTTCGCTATAATTTGCTTTCATACTAATTGAAGGATCGGTTGATATCCAGACGCCCAGGGACTTTACTTTGTCCTTAACCCATTTTAGATCCCTCTCAGGACAGATTTTATCTTGGCTTCCAGCACAAGCGCCAATCCAAAGTACTTCTGTTTTTTTTGTTATTTAGTCGCAGGCCAGATATCACACTGAAAAGCTCTAGGTCGAGTAAAGCAGACGTAAAATACTTTATTAACTGCTATTGTCTACTCTTAATCATCTTGGGCTGCACACTTCCACTTTGTAAATATGTTTAAACATCAAAAAAGTGACAAGAGCAGATGTAAGACGACAAAACTGAATTATATATCACCGTGGTCTGCTCAGAAGTCGGCGTACGGCGCCGTACGAATGCCCACTTGGTTTATATAAACCACGCTAGTAAACCCTTGTAATTTGTACTCGAAGTTGTATGATAGGATATTCGTGAGTAAAAAAAAAATTGTGATGATGATGATGAAGCAATTACTTGGTCGGTTGTATACTATTTTAATAGTATAAGTAATTAAAATTACTACTGACCGCTAGACTAGTCAGACTAGTTTTGAGAGCTGTCTCTAGTCCGTTTTTTTCCTCCTGGGAAAGTGAGAAGGAAACAACACAATACAGTGGAACCCCGTTAATGCGGACACCCATGGCCAAAAAAACTGGCCGTAAGGCGGGTTCCACTGTACTAAGAAATGCGCGACATGACAATCGCCCGTCCGACTTCGAGAGAAATGGCGACTGCAAGCATTCTAGTAGAGATTTCGTTTCATTACAGGCCTTATCGTTCAAACTGTGGCTAGGGTTAGGATCGTACTTATACTTCTAAACTTCGCTTACCTTCGACTAACTTTAAAAATATGGCCTTGCCTAAGCCTTGGTTCGGCTAAGAATTTCCCACTCTTTCAAGGGACCAAGAGAGGAAGACGAGGAGAGACTGGAGACTGGCGAAGAGGAAGGAGAAAGTGTTGCCTGTAGCTGCTCCGAAAAAGCTAAAAAGTTGCTTCGAAATATGCCAAAAAGTTGCTCAAAAGTTGCTCAAAATTGAAAAAGTTTCTCAAAAATGTTGTAAAGTTGCTTGAATGTTTTTAAGACTGCATGTCTAATTTTAATAACAATTGCTTGGTAATCAACATTAAGGAACAACTAAGTGACTAGTTACAACAAATTAGGCAACCTAATTTAGTTGAATCTAAGTGGCTAGTTAGAAAAAGTTAGACAGTAAGTGTAACAATCTGGTTTACACATCTAGCTAAGTGTTGTTTTCGGAAGACAACGTGGCGTCCGCCATTTTGTTTACACACAGTCCACAGGCTACCCAAACCCAATTCTTGTAATTAATTAATTACCACATGATACCCATTAAAAGGGTAAAAATATGAGTTTTACTAGAAAAATGTTTAGAATTTTAAAGATAATTTTAACTTGTTTATTAAAAAAAAAAATGGTTTATTCAGCATTTTGGTTCAAAATAGCCCAAAAGTTGCCAAAAAAGTGCTAGTTTTCCGAAAAGTTGCTAGAAGTTGCTCTCTGACAAAAAATTGCTCAAAATCCTAAAAGTTGCAAAAAGTTCCCGAGCAGAATCTGGAAAGGCCTAGTTGCCTGTAAAAATAGTTTACATTTTGATATTAATTAATATCAATAATAATGATACTACGACAAACAATAATTATTATTGTTTGTCATAGTGTTGCAGTTTTGTTTAATAGTACATTATTCGAACAATAAAGGGTTCGCTGTTGGGAAGTTGTCTAGCTGTTGCTTATTTTTATTTTCAAGTACCCCCTTGACAAGAGTTTTATTTTTCAGATTCCCTCCTTTCTCCCCCTGGCACCTCAAAATTTTCCGGCCCCCGCCCCCCCCCCCCCCCCCCCCCCCTACCCGGTTTTTGTGAATGCTCCCTAAGTTCGATTATTGTACAGCTCCGCAAATGATCCGGGACCGCAAATGATCCCCGACCGCAAATAATCCCCAAATTGGACCGCAAATGATCCCCGACCGCAAATAATCCCAAATTGGACCGCAAATGATCCCCGACCGCAAATGATCCCCAGAGTGGACCGCAAATGATCCCGCTAAAAATCGAGGAATGGCGTGGACGGTGGATGCGATTTTTTTCCGATTTTGAATATTTTCCCCAATAACTGAATCTGTGCACGCTAGACATTCTTATGACGGAAGTGATATATATTGTTTCATTACTTAAGGCATTGATGCAGAATTTAGAAAAGAAAAAAAACTCAAAATCACTGAACGAGAATACCAGATATATTCTAAAAATAGTTAATTCGAGAAGGTGTTATTTTTGGTTTTCGCTGTAAACTTCATCCGCGTCTAGAATGATTGCAGATTTATATTGCTTTCGCGTCACCAAGATTCATCTATCTATAAATTTCGAGATTAAAGACGGTATTCTGCGCCATGAAACAAGCTATACATGGAAATTGAAACACCCGTTACAGCAAACTACTTCACGAAATCGGCAAATAACATTTCCGGTGAATTATCGTGATTATGTCATGCTGTTTTGGCGGCATCGACTGCATTTAACACCCGGCCCGCTTTGATGAAGTGTGAAAACTGTGAAATTTTTTTTCAGGCTAAACTCACTCTCAATCAACAACACGATTTTTTTTTGTATTCTCGTTCAGTGATTTTGAGTTTATTTTTTTTCTAAAATCTGCATCAATGCCTTAAGTAATAAAAAATATATATCATTTCCGTCATAAAAATGTCTAGCGTGCACAGATTCAGTTATTGGGGAAAATATTCAAAATCGGAAAACAATCGCGTCCACCGTCCACGCCATTCCTCGATTTTTTGCGGATCATTTGCGGTCCATTCTGGGGATCATTTGCGGTCCAATTTGGGGATCATTTGCGGTCGGGGATCATTTGCGGTCTCAGGATCATTTGCGGAGCTGTACATTATAAATTTCGTTCGATGTTCATTTGGGTGGCTATTTACAGATCTCAGTTTTTTTTCCGACTGCCAGAGTGGAAAGTAAACTTGCGTTCGTGGTCTTTGCTGCTTTTCAATAAAAATGTCCCTCAGACAGTGATATGACAGGTTTGAACAACGGTGGGGGTTATCCCATCTTCAAGGACGATATCAAGTGTCTACTTCCGCTTTCTCAAACGCGAACATAGTGACATGCTACCTGACTGACACAGTTTAATAAACCACATCAAAATGATGCACGTAACTTGGTAGAAGGGTTGATTTTGTATACTGCCCGCGACTACTGTTATTTATATATTATATACATACAGAAATTTACTCACTAGAAAGCCACGAAGTAACTTTTCGTTCGAAAGCTGGTGTAAGCAGATGTAAGCCAATCAAATGACGCGTATCGCTTTTTTCACGTGTGAGAAAAATGATACGTCCAATCAGGAGCCGCGTATCATGTTTTTTGACGTGTGAGCCGTAACAAGTCGGTTGATGTTTCATTCAAGTCTGATTGGCGGCGTTTCGCATGCACACATCGACACACGTTTTTCGCCCGTCAAAATTATAGAATTTCAGCGTTTATGTCTAAGCTTACTAACCCTCAAGTTTAAGAGGCCTCATGTTAAGTTGTGAGTCGATTTGAGAGGCATTTAAAGAAACTACCCAGCTTGCGTCGTACAATTTGAGTTGACTCGAAATGTCTACAGTCAAAACAAAAAGAACTCAAAACGCTGGCCGCGATAACAAGGACAAAGCAAAGCAAGGTCAGACTCCGATAAACTAACTTTATATTTTAGTATTTCATGTTTTTTGTTTCACGTTTTGCAAATATAATGGCTTGTATAGCTGCGAATTTGTTATATGCTTTTGAATGTTGCTTGCCGACTTGCATTTGTGAATAAAAGTTGTCATTAAACCAGTTAAACTGGGCTTTAAATCTCTGCATGTATATAATAAACATAATACAACATAGAAAGTGCTTTGTACGGTATTTACGCACTCGTTGGTTTGTATCAGAAATCTCACTCGTTCGCTGCGCTCACTCGTTCGATTTCTGATACATCACCAACTCCTGCCGTAAATACCGTACGCGCGCACTTTCCATGAAGTATTCTATATATCAGCTTCGGAGGTTGATTTAGTCCCTATTTTCCTCCTGGCATAGTCGAGACGCGAGAGGACAAAACGGCCGTGCGAAGCACTGCCTCGAACGCTTCGAGCATTTTAGAGAATAGCTTTCTTATATAGGCCTAGCTAATTGTTCAGATTGCGGACTGAAGTAAGCTTCTGTAATTAAAATAAATATTACACATGCAAGACAGCCCGGCACTTTTTTTAAATGATCTTGCATAAGCCTTCGTCCGGTCTGGCTACAATTTTACTCTTTTGGGCAAGCAAGAATTAGGAAGTATGAGGACAAGGAAAATGAACATGACATTTGAACAAAGTATTGTTTTCTTCTATTTCCTGATTTGTCAGTGGGTCACCTAAATGATCAGTTTCATTGACCCTTTAATTCCTGAGTTGTGATCAAGATTATTAATTTCTTCTTACAATCAGTCAGTACATTGCCAAGCAAACAGGTGATGAGAATAAATTAAAGAAACGAATCGTCAGCTAGCCAGAGGATATTGTCTTGACATGCCACCAAATTCTGAGAAATAACACTAAACGATATGTGCAACAGTTTTTCGGATAATTAATATTTCGACTGGGATGATGGCGCCTGTTGAATGAAAACATAAAATAACAGCCAGTTTTGTTTAATTAGCGATTAAAAAATTATGTCAGCCTTTGTCGTTTGAAAGGCAATAGACCTCTTTAGCTTTGTTGTCCCATTTCAGACCTCGTCAGTGATGTTACTTTAGAAATGTTTTTCTTTCAAATTGAATCATTCACGTGTGTATGAACGAATCAATTTTAGATAGACAAAGGAACAATTATCAGAGAACATCACGCAAATAGAACTAAACTTATTACAAATTGTATGCGTTTCCTTCTAACATATCAACTCTAACTCACTTCAAAATGTTAATGTTTTCAAAAGATAGTATTTGTATCAGACTAAGCGTGTAGTAGTATAGCGCAAGCAATAAAATATGTCTGCACATATAAAAACTGACTGTAAATTACTTGTGGTGAGCCGCACAAACTACAATCAGTGCCATACGTCGTTGGAACAGTCCCTTCCCCTCAGTCTCCAGCTGTCCAATGTTGGATAAGGCAATGAGCGCGCACTCGTTGTCCAGTGTGTCAGTTTTCGGTTTTAAAACAACATTGAAAGGAGGGGATGGGAGGGAGATGAGATTAATCAAAAGTGTACCAACAATGTGTCACTGATTGTAGGTTTGCACAGCTCTGTAAATGACATAAAGAAAGCCCTTTGAAAGATTATTCCAGGTAAATATCACTTCGTTGAACCATCTACCTAACAACTGTTTACCGACCAAATACGAGTATACACTTCTTGATATAAACCTAAATGCCATACCTTTAATTTGAAGTTGTTGCTTACAGAGAAGCACTAGCTTGGCCGGTTTTTGCGGTTTTTCTTTGCTAAGCGTCGGCGGAACTGTCCTCTATATAATTTTGTCGCGATCGTCTAGAAAGCTCATATAGCGATTTTTTTATGTGCTATTCTTTACAAGACATTTTTAACCTTTTATCAGCAGCAAAATAACCAATATGTACAGTTGCTTCGCATGTAATCCTTTCAACATGACAGCATCATAATTCACGGCTTAGAGACTTCGTTAATTAGCTCGTCTCAGCGCGAAAGGAAGATGACTTTTCAGGAAAGATCGAACGCAGGAAGTTGACTGTTTTCTAGGAAAGAACGTGCCTCAGCTGCAGGATCCAATGCGCGGTCAAAGGATATTGGTTTTGGTCTGAAATGGGGTTAATTAGATAGAAATCTATCGCATATCCGAGTCACTGGCTTCCCGGAATGTTTGGATACAAGATCCACTAAGGGGGGATTATAGTCCATATATGCCGGACTACACCTGCAACATAAGTGTGTATTCTGCCACGCCAGAGTTGGTCTAGCGAGCGACTCCAGACTCTGTTCCCAACAGGACTAACTACGGCTTTTTTCACTGTCTATCAAGACAAAAGGATGGCTACAAGCTAGAGAAAAACATACATGCTGGCAAACTACTGACTGTCAGGAGCCTGTGACTGCTTAAAGTCAGGGTTTAAAGTATTACGTTTCCATTAAAAGGAGGTCACAAATTAAACCGCCGAGAACAACACAACAAATATAATCAAAGGGGAAAAAAATATATTTATTAAATGCAAATTTATTTGATCCTCCACAAGCCGTATACGACTTCTTTTGGGTATCCTTGGTAACATGTTATCTTCATCA
The DNA here is from genome assembly GCA_029204205.1 of Desmophyllum pertusum. Lineage (NCBI taxonomy): Eukaryota > Metazoa > Cnidaria > Anthozoa > Scleractinia > Caryophylliidae > Desmophyllum > Desmophyllum pertusum. The sequence goes on along the minus strand of MU826826.1, from coordinate 5,631,900 downwards.
ATCCGGCTCTAGTTTCGAGATGGGTACGTTACCTGAACAACTGCTCAACATTTGTTGAGTCATTGTTGAGTCGTGTCAAACGGCTTCAACATTTCGAGAACAAAATAAATGTTGAGATGTTGAGACAAAGGGGGCAGTGTCAAACGGCCTCAGCATCGGCTCTCAAAAAGTTGAGAGAATGTTGAAATCGTGATGTCGAGACCGTTTAATCGGGCCTTAGCGATTTAATTTTGTAGGCATGTTTCTTTATAAACCAAAACTTACTGTGCTAATCAGAAAAGTGTGAACATTTTGATTCAATGAAATCATTTCAGGAAAAAAAAAAAAAAAAAAAGGGAAAATAAAAGCCAAGTGTGGTTTTGTGACTATTCTTCTTGCTGTTTGATCTTGCATATGATTGTTAGAGTAGGTTTTGATTGGTAGGTATTTGTCAGCCGACTGTATTACTCCACAGGAATCCTGCAGTAAGATACTTAAGATTACATGTTTTTCTTATTTTAGATTATTTTGTCTGTCAAGCAAGTGAGCAGCTGAACATGCATGATTATCTAATTCCTTCGTAATGATACCATTTGATCTTCATATAACACTAATATATAATTGACTTATGACTATCATATAAAAGAGCAAAGCATGCAAACGTTTCGCTCTTCCGTATTATTCAGTCTTGAGGTCTTCATCCACATGATAGTCGTCTACAAAAACGTTCGCACAGCGCTTATATTTGAATCTCAGCCAGACACTCTATCTTGGGAATTTGTAGCCGAAGGCAGTTCTTAGACGCGTACTCATGCACTGTGTTCAGCTTTGGTGTACGACTTTCGCATCCATCCTAATGCAAACGAAACATACAAATAACGAAATTTCACTCACCTGTTATGCCATCTCCAAAAAATGTCGGTTGCCTGAACTCTTGTGGCTTCACTGGAAACTAAAATCTGTCCTGCAAACATATTTTGCAGTGCTACCCGGGTTCAGTATACCATGAGAATCGATACTCGGTGCCTTTTCATAAATAACCCAGCGTGGCTAAATATCTCCAAATCAAGGATTGTTACAAGTCTGTGGTCTTCAGTACCCAGCAAACAGACGGAGCTTGGCAAATCAATTTTTAAATATAATAAAAAAGTAGAAAGGCCTCGAGAAGTTTGACACCAATATTTATTACATATCCCAATATCTAAAGCCCAGAATTTATTACTTTCGACGAAAGCTTACGATTTTATACAGTCGAACCTCCACTAACAGCCACCTAGCTCTCTACAACGGCCACCACTCTACAACGGCCAGGATTTTTCGTCCAACCGTACACCGATACATACACTTTACTCTAATTCTAACCTCCGTACAACGGCCACCTCTCAACAACGGCCAGTTATTTCGGCCCAAGGTGGCCGTTGTAGAGGTTCAACTGTAGTTTCAATTTTCCTGAGATACAAAGCTCACATTTATGTCAAAATTGTGAATACCAGGAAAGATGAGTCTACATCAGAGTATACAAAATATATTCTTACAAATTGGTAGCGAGTATAGTTTTAGGATAGCTCTGTGTTTAATACTGCCTTCCTTTGTTTTCAGGAATCGCATTATGTTTTCGTTGGCAAAAACGCCACTTCATCACTTGACTGGTATAAACTGAGAACAGCTTGAACTTACAAAATCGTACATAATAATTACGTTGCTTATTCATTATTTACATTGCATAGCACTTCTTATATTACCTAACTTATATCACTTAACCTTTTTTTATAGATTAACACCTTACCAAAGCTTACATAATAATACCTTACTTATAATTACATTCTTTTATTTACATTGCATTGCATTTCTTCTATTGCCGAACTTACATTACTTTTTTATGCTTTTGAAATGTATTATTTTTAAATTTACAAATCGGACGTACGTCACAACCGAAATTATCTTCGACCTGCAAATTACGCAAAATATTAAAGGTAACATAAATATTCCGAGCCTTATAAAATGTCTTTAAATATTCTTAACATTTCCATTGTTTTTCTTTCATCCCCACCGTGGAGTCTCAAGTTCGTATTTTATTAACTATGTTTGACTCGTTAGCCTGCTTTCCCTTTTGTTGTCACTCATCCAATCTAGTTCAGAAGTACGTTTTCTGATCATCATAGATTATTCAAGTATTTTCAAGTAATTTTCATTCTGTTGCCGTTCATCCTTCAGCTCTGAAGCAAGTTTCTATATAATAATGTTTCTTCTGTTTCCCTTTGCTTCATTTTGGAGTCTTTCAAGTTCGTAAAAGTATTCTCGACTCTTCATCCCGACTTTTCTTCTGTTAACGTTGTTGTTCATCTTCTAGCTCAAAAGTTATTATTTTGACTTTTTCTTCTTTTTCAGTTTAACTTTATCTTGGAGTATTTTACAATTATGTTGGAGTAACTCTTCGCCTAGTCTTGACAGGCCTGAGGAGATTTCCATTGCTTGAAATATCGATGAATCTCTACGGCCACAAAACCTTTTGGACGTTACAAGAGCACAAGCTTAGTTGGAGACCAAACCGACAGCTCAGAGACCAAATACACAGAGAGCACCGAGGCTGCGACGCTTTGGGGTTTACCCGGCCATCCAGTCACAGCAGCAAACAGATACGGGACGCAACACGGCCTCCTATGGGAAAAGGGAAAAGCTTTTGTCGGTTAAGGTTGCCCTAAAAAGAAAAGAAATCCCACTCAGGGAGGGTAGGACCCCAAAGCAAAGCAACTCGAAATACCCCGTCGAGGGGCAGAGCAAAGCAATGAAGGGTAGTACAGACCCGCTCTCTTCTCGCCTTTCTTTGCTGCTGGGCAATAAAGGATATTAGATAATCCCTTCGGGGAAGCTTCGCCAAAAAGGCACCCACAGAAAAACGAACTAAATAGCGAGACAAAATCGCTTGGTACATAATTAACACTTGGCGAACCAGAGTCACTGTAAGAATTAAACTCGACGAGTCAAACTCGCTGTAGAAAAATATAATTTGGCGAAAGAAAAGCGCCAACAACTAAAATTCGATCAGCGAGGCACATTCATTAAAATCCGGCAAGGAAATAAACTCGCTATAACAACAAAGCTCGGCAAGACAAACCCGTTGAAACAACTTCGCGATCCGCGGAGACAAATTAACTTGCCAACAGAACTGAATTCGACAAGACAAAACTCAGCTGTGACAAACAACTTAATAGTCCAGTTTCGAATTCGCCGCTCCTATTACGAAACCGCTGCATACACGTGAAGCGGGCGCGATTTTTGCATCAGGACGAGTAACCCTGTATTCACTCACGAGCGCTTGTGTTTACAAGGCCCGATTCCACATGTTTCAACCGCATTGAAAGCGAAACATCCAAGGGAATGGATCAAGAGAAAGGCAGAAAAAGTAAGAGAAAGAAGCAAAGAAGCCGTGGAAAACAGCGCGCAACAGCTGAGTACAATAGTTTGAGTATAATGGCGATTGAAGTAGCTCTGGCTTACACTTTCAAGATTTAGCATGTACACCACATATAAACGTTTTGATAAACTTCCGTACATACATACAATACAATTCATTTCAATTCAATTCAATTCAATTCAATTCAATACAATACAATACAATACAATAACCTTTATTTTGACACGATGATAATTAATGACAATGCTTGTGGGGTCGTGTGCTCTCCAAAATCGCTCACAAGCAAAAAATACGTGAGAAAATAACATATATATAACTGTACTACACCTTTTCTTCTGTGCTTGATTAAACAAAGCATATTTCAGTAGTATATACCTCTTATTAACCGAGTTCGAGGTCCGTACGGTAAGTTACGGACCGAGTTTTTTCCCCTTCGATTTATGTCGATTTATGGCCCAAGCACGAAGCGCGCGGGCCATAAATCGAAGGGGGAAAACGAGGATCCGTAACTTACAGTACGGACCAAGAAGACGAGGTCAGTAAGATATTTATTATATCTCTCGCTCTGGAGAAAGGAAAACATTTCAAGTCAAGCGCAAGGAAAGCAGTTTCATTTGACTGAAGCGCATCATGGGTAAAGGACGAACGAATTGTATTGGCTTTCGAAAACAGTTTGGCATGTAAACACGATTTGAATCCAAACTTCAAACACCTTCAAACAATTTCTACCTAGTTATTTTCTGTAAAAGCATGAAAACTAGGTACAGTTCAAATTTACTTTTAAAGTACTTCTTGAAGTCCGTTAAACATACAACGACAATTCACCGATTGAGAAGAAAGCACCACAATCAACTTTAATACAGCGTGTTCGCCAAACTTGAAAATACGACAGTGTTCCTTACAAATACTAAACGAGAGAACACTAAAATTGTCAAAAAACTACGAGACAAAAGTCTTCTAAGATACTACCGTCCATTTTGTGGCGCTTTGTTGTGTCGTCCTGAGAAGTGCTTGCTGCAGAATAACTTGGTGAAAAATTTACTGAGGAGCTTGTCAAAAACATCAACAGGTAAGACTTACGTTTTCCACGTTAAATGTTCCATTCGTCTGCTCCTTAATAGCAGAACTTTTCAAACCTTTTCCATTCAAAAATTCCTCTTCTTCGCAGTCAGTTTACGGACTTTTCGGCAGAGATAAAACTGTCAAGTTCCTGAATCGAGTCCGGCTCGCCGTTGGACGTTAAAGCTCCCGACTGATAAATCGCGTTTGAAGTTTGGAAGATCCTCTTCGCTTCGCTTTTGTTTCTAAAGCTCTTCATCCGATTACAAACGCTTTAAGTAGGTTTCAAAATCGTCTTCGTAAGACATTATTATGCACAAACTTGCAAAGATAGCATCGTCATGAGAAGCACTCTCAAATTTCGCGGGCCGTACTGTTGAATACGGACCGTAACATTGACCAATCACAGCGCGCGTACTATATAAGAGATATAATAAAGTGTTTTATATTTAAACAGTAGCTATTCGTACGGCACAGTCCGTACGGGCGACTTGTATTTGCTATTAGTACGGGAGTCCAGAATTTTCGTAGAATTTCTATGTAATTACTTAGTCTTATTGATCAAAAATATTATATGTTTGTTAAGATGCAGTTAGCGATTCTAGTGAGCGTTATTGATTTCATTCAGACTACTTTGTTCAGTCTCTGCATATTTATACAAATACATGCTAAACCTTGAAAAGTGTAAGCTACTTCAATCGCCCTTACACTCGAAACCATTGTACTCAGCTGTTGTAACCTGCGATCAGGCCCTCCTCTAACTACTTGGGTCGATGAGAGGAGGGCCTGATACAATTACTTACCGGATCGCATGTACAACATTCAGATTCTGAATGTTTTCCTGATTGGTCGAAAAACAATACTTCCGTCAATCATGCGTACCTAATATGGCTTTTGTCAATCCGGCGTGCACGCTCGATTAAAGTACAAGAAAGGCCTTCTACTTTCCCACTCCGCTACCGCCTTTTGCGAAGGGAAGGACTCTTCTGAATCATTACAAGGCCAATATAAAGATCTTACATTTAAAATGGCTGAAGCTTTCCGCTTAAAAAATGGTTATTTGATTCAAATTTCTAAACGGAATCATGGAATCATTCGACCATAACGACTGACTAGACATGTCTAGGATCCACGTTATTATGCAAATTTGTGTCGTGTAACGCAATCGTAGTCAGTGCTGTTTTCGGAATGAAATTGATGGCAAAAACACAGTCGAAGGCTCTATTCTACTTCAAAATGCCTCCTCATAATACAACATATCTTGCCCGTTAGAAATGCACTTGAAGCAAAGAAGGTCAGAAGACCGAATTCAAGAGAACGGCAAGTGTACAAATGTCACGAACTGTGACGTAGATTTTGAAAATTGACAGCTTGACAGATCATTGACAAGTGGGTGGAAAGCGAATCGGCAAATAATTGTATCAGGCGTTCCTTTTCCTCTCTCTCTCTCCGCGCTCCCAGAAAGAAAAGGAAAAGAACGCCTGATCGCAGGTTACAGCTGTTGTATCGAGTTGTACACTGTTTTCCACGGCTTCTTTGCTTCTTTCTCTTACTTTTTCTGCCTTCTCTTGATCCATTCCCTTGGATGTTTCGCTTTTCAGTGCTGTTGCAACATGTGAATCGGGCCTTGTAAACGCAAGCGCTCGTGAGTGAATACAGGGTTAAACTCGTCCTGATGCAAAAATCGCGCCCGCTTCACGTGTATCCAGCGGTTTCGTAAAAGGAGCGGCGAATTCGAAACTGGACTATTCGGCGATACAAACTTGCTAAAACAACTATCTATAAAACAGCTCGGCGAGACAAACTCGCAATAACAACTGAACTCGGCGAAGGCTTTGGAGAATGCTACAGCATGGTAAAACATTATTATTAGATGCAGATTTCCTTTACAATAATTGTTTAACTGATCATTTGATCCCAATTTAAATAACTTTAAGTTTTGTAATTCGGCCTGCAAAGACGTACGTAATTCATCATAGATAGCGTTGATCAGAGACGAAGCGGCTAAAATTACATTGCGTGGCCTCACGCACGAAAGAAAATCGAACGTGTTTTGCTTCGAAAGTTAACGCAAATGCAGCGTTTATTTCAATAACATTTTTATCTACAAAAGCTTGTTGTCTCATTTTTTGCCTTTGTTTATTTTGAAGTTCATGTACGAGCCGTTTTCATCTATTAGCAATATTTTATTTTCAAGCTTGTTTGATGCATTCATTGTAATACTTGATACACAGCGATCATTTTTGCCGCCGGAAATAATTTATCTAACCATTCTAGCTTAACAATATCGAAGTCAATTTGTGTTTCCTACCATGTGTAAATAATGTATATTTACTGCGCATTCAGTTTGTTTTTGCCGTCGCTTCAAAAATGTAACTTATGAAAAGTCGTGCAAAACGCATGGGAGTCAGTGGGTTAAATTAAAACAATGGTGTTTCTCTGTGACTTGAGAGAATTTAAGTATTTGAAGTTTTCAGTGTTCTGATCTGTTAAAGCACTTTTGTACATGTATGCGAATAATAAATATTTTGTAGTCTGTTTCATTTGAAAAGTGGGTCATCAATGAAATTTGCATCAAATGTTTGAAGCAGACTTGCGGAATTAGGCTTTTCAATACAAGGGTGTGGAATTCACTATATTTAATGCACATTTTAAAACTGTTACAAATAACTATTAGTGAACCAGAACTAAAAGAGTGAATGTTTCAGTCTTCGGTCGTCGATGGGTTAAAACTGAAATAAAATATATTTATTGACCGTTGTCCCGTGTAACGCTCATGTTCGTTTCAGCTGTCACTCATTCTTGTCTAACTGTTGCTTTGCCTGGTAGCATATACAGGGAAGACGTATGTAAAGACAGACCCATATGTTTCTAACAATGGGGGTTTGTACTCTCACCCACCACCCTAGGTTTGGGTTGGAATGGAATAGGGGGAGGCTGACAGCTATGTGTCACCTACATGTATATTGGATGGGTGGGGTGGGTTTTCATTACACTCTACCGCTACCCTTAGAGACTCTGAGTTTTTTTCGGCGATCGCAGCGATCGTACGATCGTATGGAAACCAGGCATACTAATATTTACACTTATCTTCCTCAATTAGTTTTCCTCATACATACCTCCTTCATCAATCATATGGGAAGATAATGTTTCTCGAAATGTGTTAACGTTCTCTTCATCCTCTTTGCATAGAGTATACCACTCGTTCCCCTCGTCCTCCTCGTCTCCTCGTTCTCCTCGTCCTTCTCCTCCTCCTCGTCCTCTTCTTTTTCGTCCTTCTTCTGTTCCTCATCTTCCGTATTCAACCCTTCCGTTTTATCCAGTTGCTCTATTGTGACGATAGGTTTTCGTGTCTTCTGGTTGCTCGGAACTCTAGCGGAATATAATCAACTTTGGGGGAAACTTAACTCAAATAGAAGCACCACTTGGCCTACGGGAACAGAACTCGTCACTGTTCTTGGTACCTGGGGATCTACTTCACTGAGACTTCTACGGACGTCAAGGAGGAGACAGAACTTGGTTCCAACAGCAGTTTATTCTTGACTATGTATTCGAATAAGGTTTACAAGTGCGTTTACTTATATATGATCTGTACAAGTGTCCTTTGTTAACAGAGTACAATACGCGTGCTAATGATAAAAGTGTGAAAACAATACAACGGAAGATAAGATCCTTTCAAGATAGCACAACCTAATAAAATTCTAGTTTAACTCGAGAGCTTATTGTTACTAGTGTTTTGTTGCCTAGGGAAGAAAGTATCTTTAAAAGTACGTTACCTATGACCAACGAAGCAATTTAAGAGCTGATGTCTGTAATTATCAACCGGAGGCATACAATAGGGAAAATACCAAAATTCTCAAAAAAATTCACAAGATAGCCCTTGGTGAACTATTACTAAAAATATATGTTTTACTTCAATCCGGCAATTATTTTCGAGATACGGAGGTAAACTTGGTTTGGCAGCTCTCAGACCGGTTTTTTGGCGTTTGACACCACACATTGTGGAGACCTTGTTTTGAAACTCAAAACAATTTTATTCCGAGAAACAAATTACTCATCAGATTAAGTAGATAATAAGATATATTTTGAGGCGGTTATTTTATCAATTTGAATTAAATTGAATATTTGAAAGATTTTTCATTATTTACATTATTTTAAGCAATTTCTTGCAATGCAAAATTGACGAAATTGAGAGGCTAAAATCGTTGACTGGTACATAGCCTAGAGTATAGAGACTTATACCACATGAAAGAGCATTATTTCTTCTTTTAAAATCTGTTTTCAAAACCATGGGCAACTTAAAAGAAGAATTTTGAGGCTACGAAATACAAGTAGTACTTTTGTGTAATTTGAGCTTTTCCGTCACGGCATTCCGATGCTAAAACTCAGATAAACACAACATTAAAACATTTTGGAACAACAGAAGTTTAATAATATTTGTTATCAGGCACCAGCACATGTTACAAGACTATTTTCCTGTGATTTGCTATCGCTTTTTGGCAATAATAAAATAATTTTAGCTATTTTATTCGACCTTGAGTTCCAAGCGTACACAAGTCACGTAACGTTTGTCAAGGTCAACTTGAAATCAAATCAAATCGGAACATTTTGCACTCTGAAATTACTGTTCAACACACAGAACAATAGCTATATCAGTGCTTTGTTATTCGTACCTTAGATTGGGCTTTCTGGATATTGAAGAAATCCATGAGATAAACCTGGAACAACATCTGATGGCTGTATAATTAAATACGGTACGCGGTTTCCAAATTCGTTCAGAGATTGCGTTACATACATTACAGTGGGAGACCGCTGTAATGTTATTTCGATTATGGGCCCCAAGCGAATTGTTTTATTAATAAACTTATGGAAATTTCACAACTGAAGCCACAATGCATTAATTTGATTAACGTCACCGGATTTAGAAATTTTGAAATAAATTAATCCAGGAGCCTGTACTTACAGGAACAAGTGCGACCTAACCATCACCTAACTTCATTATAGTAAAAACGTCGCAGTGGAGGGGCACTTGGGAATATGTCGACGGCCCCTAACCATCATCAGTTCATTATAGTAAAAAAAAACTGGATTGAACAAAATTCAGTGGAACTAGTCATTGTCAGAGGATGTTCCAAAACTCGGCAACAGTGCAATATCTAGACGCTCCAAGAACACGACCCAACAAGATCCGCGTTAGGGGAGGGCCGCGTTAGGAGGACCGAGTCTTCATAATGACGATAATAGCGTGAGATTTCTTTGTTTAATGAACAAAATAATCGTCGACATTTCTCATACGCATAAATTGTCGCATCCCCAACTGTGTAAAAGGTCACAAACAATCACAATACGAGAACTAATGTCGTGCTAGCAAATCTTTAAATAAAATTTATTTAAAGATTTGCTAGCAAGACATTAGTTCTCGTATTGTATTATTTGGGTTATTACTGACATATCATTTACAAATTAAAATGTCATAAAGAAAAAAAAGTTACTTACATTTTAATGTAAGTAACTTTTTTTTCTTTATGACATTTTAATTTTGTAAATGATATGTCAGTAATAACCCAAAGAAAAGAAAATCAATTTTATTGGAAAACAAACCAGAAACAGCTACAAGCGCTAGAAAAGTTTCAGAAAAGTGCCGCACTAACCCTCTGTTAGGAAGAAGAGCTGGTTACCCGGAACAAGAAACTACTGGCTTATTTTTTAGATTCCATTTTCCCGAAAAATGTTTTTTTCCGATTCTCATTTGTAACATGATATCAAATTAAATAAAAAAAATTAGCTTCGTATAATGTATAAATTGCCCATTTCGGATCACGATTTTCTCTAAAAAAAATTGTGTTCATGTACAAGTACTGTGCAAGTGAATATGATTCAATTTGAAAGAAACAAGTCTCTAGAGTAACATCACATGGTCTGAAATGGGGCAACAAACAAACCAAGCGAAAGAGGATAAAAGAGGTTTGAATGTGAAATCGGGGATTTCCCCCTCTCGCTCTTCTCGCTCGACGGACTAAGGGAAAGAGGGACTGCTGGTAGTCTACGCTCCGGGTAAACCTATAAACTGGAGAGAGCTGGCAGGAAAAATTGGAGGCGAGGTGCGCAATGACCGCGTGTAGTGATCCTCGCCACCACTGTAAGATCACTTGGGAATTGAGGATAAGTGCTATTGCGGGGGGGGGGGGGGGGGGGGGGGGGGGGAGTGGGGGTTCTGACCTTGACGTCCAGTGGACGTTAAGCGGGACACTTGGGAATATGTCGACGGCCCTTTCTTGCACTTGTCCTTTGATGCAGCGTCCTGGATTAATTTATTTCAAAATTTCTAAATCCGGTGACGTTAATCAAATTAATGCATTGTGGCCATTCGGTTGTGAAATTTCCATAAGTTTTTTTAAAAACAATTTGCTCGGGGCCCATAATCGAAATAACATTACAGCGGTCTCCCACTGTAATGTATGTAACGCAATCTCTGAACGAATTTGGAAACCGCGTACCGTCAGTTAATTATACAGCCATCAGATGTCGTTTCCAGGTTTATCTCATGGATTTCTTCAATATCCAGAAAGCCCAATCTAAGGTACGAATAACAAAGCAACTGATATAGCTATTGTTCTGTGTGTTGAACAGTAATTTCAGAGTGCAAAATGTTCCGATTTGATTTGATTTCAAGTTGACCTGACAAACGTTTACGTGACTTGTGTACGCTTTGGAACTCAAGGTCGAATAAAATAGCTAAATTATTTTATTATTGCCAAAAAGCGATAGCAAATCACAGAAAATAGTCTTGTAACATGTGCTTTGTGCCTGATAACAAATATTATTAAACTTCTGTTGTTCCAAAATGTTTTAATGTTGTGTTTTATCTGAGTTTTAGCATCGGAATGCCGTGACGGAAAAGCTCAAATTACACAAAAGTACTACTTGTATTTCGCAGCCTCAAAAATTCTTCTTTTAAGTTGCCCATGGTTTTGAAAACAGATTTTAAAAGAAGAAATGATGCTCTTTCATGTGGTATAAGTCTCTATACTCTAGGCTATGTACCAGTCAACGATTTTAGCCTCTCAATTTCGTCAATTTTGCATTGCAAGAAATTGCTTAAAATAATGTAAATAATGAAAAATCTTTCAAATATTCAATTTTAATTCAAATTGATAAAATAACGGCTCAAAATATGTCTTATTATCTACTTAATCTGATGAGTAATTTGTTTTTCTCGGAATAAAATTGTTTTGAGTTTCAAAACAAGGTCTCCACAATGTGTGGTGTCAAACGCCAAAAAACCGGTCTGAGAGCTGCCAAACCAAGTTTACCTCCGTATCTCGAAAATAATTGCCGGATTGAAGTAAAACATATATTTTTAGTAATAGTTCACCAAGGGCTCATCTTGTGAATTTTTTGAGAATTTTGGTATTTTCCCTATTGTATGCCTCCGGTTGATAATTACAGACATCAGCTCTTAAAAAGTAGTGAAAGGCTAACAAATTGTGAGGCGCTAATAAGCGAGATCGTTAGCAAGTTCTCAACCTAAAACAAATTAACTAAACAAGCATTCATTACTGAAGCTGGATGAGTCAGCGAAAGTATTCATAACCAAAGTAACATATCAGCAACTAATTAACACTAAGCATTCATACACGAACGCGATGAGTCAGCAAGTAACAGGTTGTTAAACTAATCCTATTCAACCACGAATTCGGACGGAACTTATAAATAAAGTAAATTACAACTTAACATGCTATTCACTTA